>CM041750.1:6195000-7432500 GCA_023373885.1 Hestina assimilis | reverse complement strand
GTAATCTTCGCCATACAAACAATGCGAGCGACATTTGTATTCTTAGGAAATATATTTATAGAAAAAAGACAAAAAGAAAAAGAATTATAATCCATTATTATTATTCTATATATATATTTGATAATGAATCATGATCATGGATGATGATTAGATAAATTACAAAACAAATAATGGTCTATAAAATAATTAAATAATATTATATATCGATATCGATAAAATTTCCACCCGCCCTGTAGAATTTATTCTGTGAACAACTAAACAAAATGTTTCCAGCTGTCAATATATAATGATATACTATTATGAGACAAAACACTATAAAAATAAAGCATATAATTCTATATTGAAATTTGAATGACAGCAAGCCAATTGTTGGTAAATATGTACAGCAAAATACTGAAGTTTTCCGTATTTTTTGTTGAATGATTTCTTCTTTTTTTTCAGGGACAAGCATAGTTATTTGTTTATGTAAATACTATAATTGCGTCTATGTAGAGTATTTGAAACGTATATAATTGAATTTGTAGAAGAAATACTTGAAAATAGCGTATAAGTGCTATCCATATTCGAGCTTGAAAATTTTGATAAATACGATAAAAGATAAAAGTCCAGTTATAGAAATAGCTTTATCGTTTCTAGACCAACATAAATAACACTAGTCTTTGGACGAAAATGCACTTACCGTCAATAAAAATGCTTACAAAAACGGAGATTACAACTTTCTGTTTCATAAAACTAAGTGACATTTGACAACTCGTTTTTATCGCGGTAAAAGACGATATTACTTTTTTAAGCTTTCTGTATAGCGTAAAATTTAATATATTTTATTATAAACAATAAAATTTCAAAAAATTAAGTCACTTATACACCGAAAAATAATATTTAAAGTTAGGCGGGGTAGTGAGACTAATTCTGTCAAAATCGCAAGCTGACAGGCCAGCCGGCTGATCAATCTGAATCCTCGATAGGTTAATAATGTTAGATTTAAGAGATTCTTGACAGCTTCTTCATATAAAGTTTGACACTCATAATATGTAAGTATTTTCCACACAACGTAACTGTGATAGTCACAGTAGTAACAATTAAACTAAATAATTGTATTTTGTAATGTTAGTGGTGACTCGCAGTGACCGCGGCTGCGTTCGCGTAATGTGCCGATTTTTCTTCATTGTACGGAAACCTAAATCGTTATCTAAAATAAAAGTACCGTAGTACTCCTTACAACATCTGTCAGTGAAAAAACCGTTAAAATCAGTCTAAGCCTTTCAGAAAGACGGAAAAAAATTTAAAATTAGATTTTTTATGTAAGTACTGTATATACTTTCATATGCATTTTGTGAAAGGCTGTTACTTTTTAATTACAAATAGACACTTCAATTTTATTTATTTCTATAGTATACGATGACATCCATCGTATTATACTGGGATGCCAACTGTGGCAGAATTGGCAGCTGAACCAATGATACTGTAAGGAAATTATCGGCATACTGTCTCAAGTACCTAAGGATTACTACATTACCAGTTTCTGGCAGCAACTATGTCTGCGTTAACTTCAGATTTATCTTTAAAAACGTACACTAAATGAATAAACATTTTAGTTCCTTATATTTATATGGGAAATGTATACGATTTTCTGAAATACGTCATTAGACTTTCTGTTAATATTGAAATAAATACAATTGATTTTTTAGGACTTTATAACTTTTTTAAGGATTCTTATCCGCAGGCATTGACTTTGCATGTCTAACACGTTTTCAATTACTATTGTAGGATATAAAACGGTGTATAAATAAGCGCTCTATCAAAATAATATACATTTAAAAGACAACTAAATTAGAAATTTAAAAAAATTTAAGGGATTAATAAAAAATGTGAAAAATACTTATTAGAAGTGGCGTATTTTGGTACATAGATAGTCTGGAGCTTGAGAAAGGACATAGGCTACTGTTTAATGCAAAAAGGGTTGTAGGGGTTGAAAGGGGGATGATGAACCTTATGGTTCAGGGACATTTCGAGAGCACGAGAGCACACGGTCGGCCACCTATCCTATGGACCTTCTTATCGAGTGGTTAGTGGCCAACCTAGTGTCAGAGTTGTTCAGGTCGTCCGTAGGCCTCTGACTTGACTTATCGAATGTTGTCAAATTGTCAAAAGCCGGGACCGACTTTTTATGTGCCCTTCGAAGCACGGAGACGCTCGGTTGAAATACCACTATGCGATCACCCATCTAGTGACTGACCGCGCCTAAAGTTGCTTAACCTACCGATCGTTTAACGATCAGTAGGTGCACTCAGCTATGAGCGTATGGACCGATCAAGTTGCTTGACGGTTCATTTTATGAATGCACCAAGATAGCAGCAATTCGAGATGCGTGACGACAAATAATTGTTACGTGCTAAAAATCTTGAAGCGGCGCAACCACTCTGTCAGGAGTGTAGCGATTACGAAAGAGAATAAAGAGAGAAGAAGATAATGGACGCAAATAAGCAATACCATGTCAACCCACAAAATTGAAAAAACTGAGTTATATATGCAGAAGTGTTGGTAAATGGCTGAAGAACATTTTTCTTTAATATTTGTAGGGTTTAAGGTTTAGGGTTTAGGGTTAAAACTTCTAAAAACGCATTTTTAATCATGCCATTTATGTATTATTTATTTTATTTTTTTATTTATTTATACACTTCTTTGTACACCTCAAAAAATACACAAAAAGGAAAGAAAAAAAAAAAATAAAGCAATAGGGGAGTACAAATGGCGGCCTTATCGCTTGAAAGCGATTTCTCCCAGGCAACCTTCGGGAAAGGAGAATTTGTTAAAAATAATTAGGCAGGTGGTCCCAGTATAATAAACTTACATGCAAATATTTAAACACTAATACGTAGGCATAATTACATATATAATATTATCCAATAAATATTCTATTATAAACTAATAAATATAATTATAAATACCTATACGATAAACATACATAAAATTAATAAATATCAAGAAATAAAGTATACAAGTTGTCCTATTCAGTTTCTGTAAGATAGAATTTTTTAACGGAATTTTTGAAAGTAGCTAAGGTTTTTGACTGTCGTGTTACTAAAGGCAGTGCATTCCACAACATTACAGCATTAACAGCGAAGGAGTGCTTAAAGAACTTTGTATGATGTGGAGGCACTTTAAGAGTATATTGTTTTGAAGTTCGTGAATCGGTTCGTGACCCTAGAAACTCAAATTTCTCTTTGAGATATATAGGTGCGTTCGGATTAAATAATACACAGTACAGAAGAGAAAGTATATGAGCATCCCGGCGACGACGTATAGGGAGCCACTTGAGCTTTCGACGAAATTCAGATATGTGGTCATATTTACGCAAGCCAAATATGAACCGTATGGCAAGATTTTGAAGTCGCTCAAGTTTATTGAGTTGACACTCAGTTAAGTTAACATAGCTTGCGTCAGCATAGTCGAAAATAGAAAGTAGAAGAGAATGTGCTAACATAATTTTGGTAGGTATAGGTAGGAAGAATTGCAATCGCCGTAATGAGCCCAGTGCAATAAATATTCTTTTACTGATCTCTTTCAAGTGAAAGGACCACGACAGTGTCTGATCTAGGTATACACCAAGGTCTTTAACGGTGGAAGTATAGCTTATTATAACACCGTCATAAATATTAGGATCAATATTCCGCCATTCAACTCTTGAGATCATACTAGGGTTAGCAATTACTATCACTTGAGTTTTTGTTGGATTTATTTTAAGACCGTACTGCTTACTCCATTGGTAAATTAAAGACAAATCATTATTAACATCAGAGATAGCGGAAGAAAAATTTTCCAGCGTTGAATGACGGTATATTTGGACATCATCTGCATACATGTGAAAGAGAGAAGAAATATTGTGAGTAATTGAATTAATGAAAATCGCAAAAAGTAAAGGAGACAACACGCCACCTTGAGGCACCCCTGCCGAGACATCACGCCAGGATGAGAAGTTATCGTCAATCCGAATGCGCTGACGTCGGCCAAAGAGGTAACTCTGAAACCACTCTAGCACTGATGGAGATATGTTAATAGAACGTAAAAGACTCAACAAAATTGTGTGATCAACTGTGTTAAAAGCATTGCTAAAGTCAAGCAGAGTCAAAATTGTGAGTTGTTTATTATCCATTGCCCATCTAATGTCGTCCGTTACCTTGACTAGTGCTGAAGCCGTACTATGACCCGGGCGAAAGCCGGACTGGTAAGGACTGAGAAGGGAGTGCTTGCTAAGGAATTGTGATAATTGTTGGTAAACGAGCTTTTCAAGAGTTTTGGATAGGAATGGTAAGATGGAAATAGGACGAAAATCAGAATTATTTGAAGGATTAACCTTCTTAGGGAGAGGAATGATTTGCGCCTTTTTCCATTCATCAGGAAATTTACTGGTTGAAATGGAGTAATTAAGGATATGGGTTAATATGGGTAAAATTATATCAAGGATAGGAACAATCATTTTACGGCTTACACTATCAGAACCAACGGCATTCGAAGAGATGGACAATATGTTCCTTTTAACATCACATTCAGTGAAAGAATCGAAAGTAAACGGCATATAGTCTGGAGTTGAAATATTAGAAAGAGTTTTAAGCGTTCGTTCTTTATTAACACTATCAATTGTGTCAGAACAGGAAAAGTGTTTATTGAGATTTTCAATGTCAATATTTATAGAAGTTGAATGGGATGATTTACCAACTCCAAGAGATTGAAGAAATTTCCAAGTTTTTAATGTATTGCCGCTCTCGATTGATTGATGAACGTGGCGACGTTGTGCATCTCGACACAATGTATTGCAGCGATTCCGCGCTTTGTGATATTTTTCACGATTGACATCAGAATTATTTACTTTAAATTTATATTTGGCTCTATTCTTCTTTTTAATTAAAGTCTTTAGCTCTTCAGTCAACCAAGGAGCTGGGAGCTGTTTAATTCTAACTTTATGATGTTCATGCTCCAGTGAGGCCTCACTGGAGCATGAACATCATAAAGCTGTGTTAACAAATTAGTAAATAACTCAACTTTACGATCAACCGTGTCAGCGTTGGTAATAGAAGCCCAATCCAGCTGCGCGGCATCCTCATAAAGACGATTCCCATCAATACCTCCAAAACTACGCTGCAGAAAAAATTTTTTTTTTGGCTTTAGGAAGACGGGTCTTGAAAGAAAGATAAATTAAATCATGATAAGAAAATGCATCTGCAGAATACTGGCCATGCTTCATGACAGAATCAGGAGAAGAAACCATAATAAGGTCAAGTAGGGAGGGAATACTGCCAGGTGAATTGTGCGTGGGTTCAAGGGGAAGAATATGCAAATTACAGGACTCGGCTATAGTGAAAAGTTTTTGGGTACGGTGATCATCTTTTTTCAAACAAGTATTGAAGTCGCCCATTATAATGGAGTGCTCGTAAACAGGTATTAAATTTTCTAATAGGTTTTCAAAGTTGTCAAAATAATTTAAAATAGAAGGTGGGCAATAGAAAACACCGAGAAGGATTTTGGTGTGCGCCAGCATCACTTCTATAAGAAGATGTTCAGCCGCGTCAAGGGCAGGGGGTTGAGCAGACGAACTAACAAAATTAAATGGTATGTATTTAAACGTTTTGGGTTATATTATATACGAAATTTCGTGTGGGTTGACATGGTATTGCTTATTTCCGTCCATATAGAGTATAGACTATACAGTTGAAAACTGTGCTAATAATAGCAAGTCGTCACGTTTGAATGCACAATCTGCGTCATACATGCGTTGTAAACTGGAAACTTGCAGTGAGAAATGAATTTATGCCCGTAAAGTGACGTGGATGTTACGTTGACGGACACCAAATTCGTTGATTTTGTTGAATATGCATTGTATTGTCTATTTACAGATGCACAGTAATGCACTGTAATGTTTTGAAATTATATAGTATCGTTGAGCCTTACTGATGCTTTGTTCATTACTGGCATAATCTTTTTTAAATACATAGGCTTATTATATATGGACAGGCCTTTCCAGACAAACAAGGTGTCGAAAGCACAAGCTTGCAGCATAATCGAATAAAATTAGAGCATGACTAACTTCATTTCGTTGCGTTAGTCCGAATATACGAAGGAGCACCATTTGGAGCGAATATTTGGACATTTTTTCTGCAAGGAAAGGCCGGGTCTGAGTTTATAGTACGTTAATGTTTAAATAATGAAAGTGTAATGCAACAGAGACTTTTGAATGCTATTATATGAAACATAATATTAATATAAATTAATTTTAAAGTTTAAGTATTTATTAAAACAATAGTGCCACTTTTTTCTACTACTACTACTCACACAATTATAAATTAGAAATTTGTTTATATAGACATTTTCTGAGTTCAAAGGCGTTTAATAATAACACTAATTTTAGCATAATCATTTGTGGATTTCGAGTTAATGCTCATAACTAATCTAAGCTCAGCCACAAACACATACAACAAAACTCAATTTAGAAACGCTAATTAAGTTCTATAAACAGAAGTTTTCTTTGTTCTGTATTGCAATGTTTCATAGTTGATCCAGCGGGACGTAAAATTGGCTGAATCAAAACTCGTCTACTACGCCCCTACAAAGGAGTTTTAATGCGAATCGCCAGAAAATTCCGCACCTTAACTCTCTTAGCGGGACCAATTTAAGAGCCATATGAGAAGTTTATTTATTATACATTTTTAACCCTTTTTCACCTTAGTCCAGAAGGAAGGAAAAACTATTCTAAATCATTAATTTATATCATATAATTATTATAAATACTTTTATACATTCTGCACTTTTTCTCTATAATTATAAACTTTAAGTGTGCTTAAGCTTACGTAGAGGAGCACGCAGTAGACTTCTTTTGCCGTGCTAAGCCATTTTTTAATAGTGTCAAAACATATGGATTCGCGTCACCTGACGTCATGACATGCTTCATTTGACGTGCTACGTCATATTGGCAACGCGCGTTTATATTAAACTAATACTATATAGACTTAATAATTTCAATTTACAAATTATGAAATTTTCATTTTTCATACATATAACAAATTAAAAAAAATACAGTTATTCCAAAGTTTCAAGTCGTCACTAATGTTGGCAATTTCTATGACTGCCTATTTTTTATCCACGTATTATTCAATTATTAAATAATGATTGCAGATGATGAAGTGGCAAAGTCAAATCAATATAATATTATAATGTATATTCTAGAAATAAAGGTTTACAAATATTTTGTATTTTCAATATTTTTTTTTTACAATGCTGAAGCAACGTGATCCTTTTTTAAAACTATCGCCATTACACTCCATGTATAAGGTGGAGATTTTATTTGTGGAGTCTGTCATTTAATTCCAGGGAGATGTGAAATTTTTCGCCTGCTTGTTAGTTGAAACTCGATCGGAATGCACTGCATGTCCTCGCGCTTATGACATCGCGTGATGTGATGCGTGGCAAATAGCGCTATGGCAGGTCGAGATGCTTCGTTTGCAATCTTATGAAAATTGCCTCGACGAAATCTAATTCAGTTCGGCTACGTGACTATACTACAAACAGATTTCAAATTAGCGAATTTTGCGTTACAATGGAAAATCGTTACGAATATCGAACGATGGCTTGCTCTCTTAATTCTTATGAGCTTTGATTCTTACTGATTTGAAATTAATCGGTGTAGTGATTTCAAAAATATGTTTTTTAGAATATGCGTTATTAAAGAAAATCAAATCAATAAAAAACAAACTTTAATAAATCTCTACCAATACTTTAAAGCTGAAGCATTTGTTTGCTTGTTAGGTTTAACGTGCTTATCTCTGGAATTACTAGTCGGATTTGATTTTTTTTTGCATTTCATAGTACATTTCTTGACGAAGGCTATAGCCTATATAACATTCCGATATGATATATAGAAGCCGAGCAATAAGAAAGAAAGCGTGAACGGGTGATGCGATACGGTCAGTTGGTGAAACTTTACCGCAATATTAGAGCGAAAGAATTATTCGCTTGTTTGTTTAACTAAACAATAACTACTTAGACTACACGAACGAAGCCGCGAAGCATAAATCATAAGTCGAACATACAGTCGAAAAACATTACCCTCCTTTATACTAGACTACGACGTTTTTTTTTTATTTCATGACGCTTGGCAAATAAGCATGCGGTCCTCCTGATGGTAAGCAGTGACCGCAACATATGAACGTTTACGATACGTTAAGTATCACATGTGCGTTGCCAACCCAAGGAACAGAAGGAAAGGGATGAGAAAGGAAAAAAGGAAGCGAACATATGGGGTGGGAAACAGTACCCACTGATACTGTTCCCCGAGTTTGTTTCGCCGGTTCTTCTCGGGTAGAGGTTTCATTTTGGAGCCGGTAGTAGAATCTGGACTTTCAACAAATAAGTTATATGCTTTTTACGTTGAATAAAAATATTTGATTTGATTTGATTTGATTTGATACGCCGATTTTCCGCGTAGTAGTCCTTCCCGGCCTAATTTTGCTGGGAGCAGCATGGCTCTAGTACTGTAAAATTATAAACCAATAATAATTTAAAAACCAAACTAGAGATGGCAACCTTGAATTAAAAGTATTCACTTTCTCTAAATTAGTCCAGATGTAATAAATAAAGAACTATTAATAGTTTGAAAGCAATTACTGGAAACCAAAATAACACAGTCAATTTATTTAGTTGTATGTAGAGGCAAACTCATGTTGATTTGGTCAATATATCAGTACAGATGTCAATCGGAGTTAATTGTCTACGTGCGTTTTCAGTCGAATTCGTCACGTACTGACGTTTTTCGCTTTCATATAAAATTAATAAATATGGAAATTATCAGTTTGTAGTTACATATTAAATTCAATTATCCGTCTTTTATATTATTAAAAAAAAAATGAATTAATTTGTCTGAATAAAAATAAACTTCATTTTTCCTAGCGAGTCACATACTTGACGATACATTTAATAGATAAAAGGAAGTTATTCCAGTTGTCACTGTCAATTAACCAGTTTCGTTCTCTATATCCGACGATCACCTTGGAATCTTCTTTGCTAGAATATATAGGTATGTTCCACTATTCTACCCGACTACATTCTTTGCAAAAATTGTAAAAAGTAAACATTCTTCTTCTTCGTATCGAAACCATATTCGTTTTATTACAGTCTAACCTTTTGACGAAACCGCACAAACAGATGTTGATGAGTATGTGAAGTCTTCTTTGTCCTAGCATTATTCCCGGTATTTTATTTTACCCAGGGTCTGCTTATTATTCTTATCTGGATTTGACAGGTTACTAGTTTTTACACAGAGCGATTGCAATCTGACCTCCGTAACCCTAAGGGCGAACCAGTAATTCATTGGATAAGAGCAATTTACTTATCAACAGTTAACGATTATTATCAGATGTTATGTGATTACAACCGGGACCGACAGCTTAACGTGCTCTCCGAGGTACGGTGGGGAGACCCACAGACACGCCCAGACCGAGACAGAAATTTAACTAACATCTGCGATATCGAGCGGGAATCGAACCCGCAACCGCCGAGAATAAAGGCAGACACGCTACCGATAACGCCACAACGGTGTCGATTGATTAGTATGTGAAGGATGTACTCCTAAAACAGAAGAAATACTACTTGTTATATATAATTATTATTAAATTTTTTTACTGTATTCGTACAAAGCTAAATACGGTTCGTTAAAAATAATATAATTTTTTAAAATTTTCTTCTGTCTGTCTTATTCTAATCAGATAGCTGATATTATAAGGAATAACTTAGGCTAAGTACTTTTATTTTAGAAAATAATTAAAAAAAAATTTGGATTCCACGCAGTAACAAAAACTAAACATGAGCCGCAGACAGAGCTAGTATCCAATAAAATTCTAATCTATATTTCCTGCCATACAAGTTTGTCATACTACTTCTTTCACAACACGTATTTTTACTAAGCCTTAAACTTGATGCGATTATAGTATATAGTCTATCATAACAAACGATAAATACCAACATTAGTCAGGCTTACGATAAGGGCAGATTAAATTAATTGAAAAAAGTATTTTATTTTGTTACATAATCTGTATCATTACTTTATGCAAATTTTATGCGGATTTTTATTAAATTTTTCCGTAATCAAAATATTTGAGTGACCGTTATGTTTTACAGGCTTACTTTAGGAGACATGTTTAAATAAAACCAAAATACGGCGACGCAATATCGTACGTGCGTGCTTTTGCTAGATTGGGTCGTGTAAATTTGTCCCACGTCCAAATGAGTTAATCCTATGGGACTCGCGGCCCAACAGTCCGGAGCCGAAGGCTTTCATTAAAATAGTCGCTTTGTTTGCTAGCTGTGTTGGCAAAAACTCAAGTGATTGGTCGATTGCTGACTAGATTTAAACCCACGAATTAAAGACTGAAGTTTGTTTCAAAATGGTCTTAATATTGATGATTAAATTAAGTTATTAATTTATTATTAAGACGTATTAGAAGAACATCATATACTTGTGTATAATAAGAGAATTCTTTTTTATCTTTTGGTTTAGCTTAGAAACGTTGATAAAGATAGCGGATTATTATTATTATATGTGGAGAGCGTATTATTATTATTTCTGAACTACAAAATTCCAGTTCAAGAATCGAATTAAATAAGGTACTAAGTCACATATCCGCATGATCTTGCGCCGCAATTGTGACTTATGAGCCACATAATTATGACTTGGCGAGCAGGCAGTCGTTTATTTATTTTGCTTACTGTAGATGTATAAGCTACTCAATATCAAACACTTAAAAAAAATATTTTAAACCCGTTCAGAATCAAAATTTAGGACAATAATAATGATATATAAAATTTTGTGATATAAAAGGAAACAAAATTTTGTTTAAAATATGTTATATTTTAACGTAAGCTTTTAATATATAAAAGCATTGGATGATCAAAGTTTACCGATACGTCAATTAATAAAACGTTAATATATTGGATTTATCTCCACTAATTTATACGTCATATTTTTCATGATGGAATACATTATAATGTTATTTACATTATAAATTCAATATGTACCTACATATTTACGAGCCTTACTATTTACGATTTGAATGTTTGTGCCTTACTATTTACGGTCTGTTGTTGGAATATGATAATTATTTTATGTTATTATGTTTAAATTTATTGATTTTTCTGGAATGGATAACTCTCTCCCTTTTTTATCTTCCATCTCTCTCATATGCCACTAGTGAACTTACGAAATGGTAGCTCAAAAGACTCTTATGATAACTACCGACTACTACTACTAAGTACTAAGTATACTACTGATCAGGGTGCTATGTAAACAAATAATTATGATGGTACGATTGTATGAAATATTTTTCATAAGCATAATCATACCATTATCATTTTTATCGAAGGCCGGCTTGTAGGTACCACCGCTGTGTCAGATATTCTACCGTAAAGCGGTAGCGTATTTCCATTACTGTATTTAAGTTGGACGTACACTGTAGCTAGTGAAATTATTGGTCAGATGACATATAAGACCCATTGTCTTGAGATTGGCAACGGGTGAATGACATCCACAAATAAATGGTGTTCATAGGCTACGAAAACCGCTTACCATCAGGTGGGCCGTATGCTTGCTTGCCAATGCTTAGTCACGGTCCAAAAAATACATCAGTGATAATACCTAACATTTCATTTATCCTTTTCATTTACGTATGACTTTCTGATGAAATCATATAAATAATTATCTGCAATATTGCAATTAATATTCACATCGTATTGTATTAAATTGCATCAGTATTATGCACAAAGAAGCAACGACGCTTATCAATCACAAAATATTATACGGTTTATTTATTACGTAGGATTTGTAGCGAATATTACTGAAAATAGCAAACAATGCATATTCCACAAAATCTAGGAATTCAACGTCTGTCGACCTGACACTCGCGTCATGTTATGGACATAAATTCATTTCACATTGTTAGTTAGTTGCAAGCTTACAACGAGTGTAGATGTACTGTATTGTAGACACAGAAATGAGGTATTCAATAAATTACTGAATGGTTTAAGTAATTTATTACCACATTATAGAAAGACTAAAGTTCGTCTCTAAAGTACAAATAAATAAATAAATAAACGCTACACACTTAACGGACCCCCAAAGGTAAGGATAAACACACCCATACCGTTACACGTGCCTGTATGTTCAATACAAACATCTGCTCCGAGCGGGAATCAAACCCGCGATCTGTGGTGCTTAAGGCAGGCTCATCTCCCTGGCCTCCAGATGAGGGCTAGCATCGCCGGTACTGCGGGATATTATAAAAATGTTCCCGCACCCGGCTAAAGGTGCCGAGAAAGAAACCGTGGGGTTTTAGCCGGTAGGAATGCAGCATAACCCTTAGAGGTATCTTAGACGGATTTCCCCAAGAAAATCAAACAAGGTTCGCTACCGCTACGCCACAATATATATGTACAACATATATTATGCTATTCTTTTGTGTTTAAACTAACTAACTAACGGGATTAAAAACGGGTAGAAAATTATTTTGCTTCGAAGTTTATATCAATACTCTTTAGTGCTTTTGATTTAAATTACATTTTATTTTGACCCATGTTTGAAAACTCATGATACATGGCATATCAACGCCTAGTCTAAACTTGAAATATTTTTTTTCACAGGTGTTGTTTTTAAAACGTAAACGAGCACAAGGAAACAATATTTCAAAATTCAACCCATCGGTAATCAAATAGGTGAAAAAGATTTTGTAGACACATGAAACTCTGTTTTTTGACGAACGATTAAGATGTGTTTTAGCATTTTCTGAAATTCCACAACTGAATAGGTGAAATGAAGGTTCAAAGTTTGCATTAAAATCGTTATTCACGCGGGCGAAGCCGCTGGCATAAGCTCTTATATTTATAAACCAAATCACATAAAAACCTTATAATATATTTTTATTTATTATCAGATTTTTTATTGAATATTATAAAAAGTCATATAAACTGTTTTAGTTACGAAATAAATGCTAATGAATTATAAAAGATTTCAATTACAAAACTCCAAAACTACTTTCCCCATAGTGTCACAGTTGCGTGATTGGGGGAAATTTCCTGGCGACAAAATTACGGCCTATAAAATTGATTAACCATCTTTATAAAGCTTCTTGATAATACAAAAAACCAGTTTCACGATGAAAGAAAAAAAATAACTATATAATTACAAATATACATGGAATTCTTCGACACATGTATTATTAAAAAATTAAATTCAATTTGGCACGGATTTTATTCATCAAAAACAGCCCTCACATTCATCAATGCTTAAATATCAAGTAGCGTAAAGCAATAATAGGAAATCATTATGCAAAATTATCTTGGAAATTACCTGATCTAAAAGTATGACCAAGTCCTTTAGATGAGCTAGATAGCCGTAAAAAATAACTCCTGAACTACACAAGACACAACCACTGAAGCTCTGTATGTACTCGTTAGATTTTTTCAATATTACCTACTTAAATTGTGTTCACAGTCTTTTGATGTCGCAAAGTGACCCTGAAATTCCTACACCTAATATTTAGCTTTTGTGAATTGTTTCTAGTAGTACTATACACAATACTTAAAAATATATATAAGCCCACTCTAATATCCAGCTCATACGTGTATTGTCTTTTTTATACTACTTTGGTGGCAAACTAGCATGATTTATTTGGTGTAAGATGTTACTGTTGCCAACTTTCTCTAGTAATGCTAGTGGTATCACAAAAACAAGGGGATTGGAATAAACGATCGATATTTTGTATGAAATAACACTACGCACAACGACACAACGACACTGTTGTGACGACTCGAAGCGCGTCGAGCACTTCGAGTCGTCGCAACAGTTGCGGCTTCGATTCCGTTGGTTGTCCTTGTGGGTCGCCCCATCGTGCTTTGGAGAGCACGTTCGGTCCCGCTTGTTATCACGTAGCATCTTATAATAATCGTTAACTCTTGATATAGTAAACTGCTCTCATCCAATAAGTTACTGGTTCGCCCTTAGTGTTACGGAGGTCAGATGGCAATCGCTCTATGTAAAAACTAGTAGCCTGTCAAAGCCCGACAAGAGTAATAAGCAGACCCTGGTTAAAATACTCTTATAATACCGGGAATAACGCTGGAAAGAAGATTTTCTACTAGATGAATAATTTATCTTGACAAGAACAACGCTCTACTAAATCAAAAATAAATATTATGGTCGCTTCTGTACAAACATACGGTAAGTATTTATTTGTATTGATATTTTTGATTGATTGATATAATATGTTTGTTAGCCTGAGCCTATATATTTATTACGGTATTTTACTTTTTGATGTAAATATGTGATGTTTGAAAAGATTACTGAGATATTTTTTTAAGTCTTCGGTACCAATAAATGCTAATGCTATTTTCTAGGTATACAAATCATAAGATTTGAAAACATAAAAAAAATAACAATCAAAAACCTTACACAAATATATGATTTCAAATGACAAATCTTTTTAATGGGCAAAACTTCAACTCATTATTATAAGCCTCCTCGTACTATTTAGCCTCTGTCTGACTTTGTTTTTACTGCAGTAAACTTCTAATGGCCCAATAACAGCTTAAAGTGTTCTTTTGAATCACGAGGTCCAATAAATGCTTTGTTTACAATTTTTCTTCTTTTCTCTTTCACAATGGAAAACAAGTTTTGTTCATTTTTCCATTATTATAAAATGAAATTCTTTTTTAATTTTAATAACTTTGTATACTTTTATACGCGTTTGTGTTTTCATTTTAATATAAGTATATTAGGTTGATATTTCTTGTAGCAATAACATATATTAAATCTTTTTTTTATATTCTCTAGAATGTACATATAATATTATTTTACACATTTACTATCAATATTATTTTGAATACTTTCAACGCATAAACAGGATAATGAATGGATTCGGATGAAAATTAGCACACAGATAGCTTATTTTCTGGATTAACACTTGAGATTTTTATCCCGACAAAATGTTCGGTTCCTGTGGGATAGTCAAAAATATAAATAATAATAATCATATATAATGTATTCAATTGAACTGCTGCAATGATGTGTCTAATGGAACATTATTTAGTTACAAATAATTCATTGTTCTCTGGAGCCAATTCTGAAGTCATCGCGGGCGAAGTCGTATGCAAAGCTATTGGACAAGCTGCAATTATCTCTATTTTGCAGCGTTTCAACTGGAGCTAAAACTGTTTGAATCAAAGTCACCTACACGGTGGCGCTTAAATAATAACTCTACGTGAAATAAACTTAGAGACCGACTTATATTACTTTGAGAAGTTCATATAAATATTTAATACGCGAAATAGCGAATATAGCGAAATGCTGCTTGCAATCTTATCACTTTTCTACGTTCATGCATTGTGTTATAGTAACTATTTGTAAATGTAATTGGTGTTTTGAATTATTAAAATTTTATTTTTTTAAATAAAAATAAAAAGAAAAATTGAGAGAACCGAAGACAATGATTACAGTTATACCTGTGAATGATCTTTTTAAATCTCTTTTAAGCATTCTTTTGAAATAATAATTATATGTATTTGTTTCTATTGTTTATCTTATTCTTATTCGTTACTTTTGTATTTGTAATTAAATTTTTGTTTTTTTTTTTCTTCCTCTTATCTTCTATTTGTAGTTCTTGTATATTACTGCCATTAAGTATAACATAAGTAGGCAAATTAAGATTACATTTAATTAAGCCGAAAAACACGCTATTTCCGTCACGGTCGGTAAATTACTTGCAAGAAACTATTTCGTGTAATTTTTTGTCAAAAATAAATTGTTTCATCATTGTCATAATCAATCAATAATAAACAAATTCGTTTTGAAAGTTACAGTAAATACTATAGTATATCTATGTGTTAATGTAGATTTTTTAAAATTATTTTAAAGTATATATATTCTAAGAATCTGTTAACAAAAACGGAGGTCGGAAATCTAATCAAATAAAACGGATTAGGTCATCATTTTACGGCTGCTATAGAAGTAGCGGGTCATCTCGGGAGGCGCAATTCTCGTGGTCGTAGATTGAATGCAAAACTAGATGAGATCCCACTGTTTTACTGTTCGAGTTCCGAGATTGTTATACCGATTTACTCGGTTTTATTTTCTCTCTCTCAGCACAATGTTTGAATGGTTTGATTGAATGTGACAATAGTGATTGTAACTGACACTCGGAATGCTTTTTATGCCTTTGTTCTCCCGACGGAGAAATTTTCTTAACTATCATTTATTTTCTTATGTTCAAAGAAATCGTTATCGAGTGCTTTCATTTACTTTTCTCATTTGAAGTTTTGTTAACAGTATTTGCGAAGAAAACCTTTATAGTTTCGTTTCATAAATTGTTAATACGATCATTGTGGCACTCGGTGTATGTAACTCAGATTTGGAAATAAAAGGCTTATAAGCTGTGAGATGGATTATATTATGTGAGTAGGTCATCAAAATGATATGGAGGTGCAACAAGGCTTTAGATCAATCATTGGTGAATTCTTAGGCTCTTCTATTGTTGTCCATAAAAATTATGTCCCACTTCTGTGTATGGTGAAAAATATAATTATATGGTGAAAATAAAAAAATAAATTTAGAAAATTGGTAATATTATTTTCCAAAAGTAGTGTTGCAATTTTTATCTTTGTTTCTAGAGTTTTTTTGTGTTTTATCCCAAATATATATATGTAAATATTTTTATTTAGGTTTGAATTTTAATCTTAATTTTGTCGGATTAAAAAGCATTTTTACGGATTGTTAGGTACTGTATAGAGCTCCCTCCCGGTCTTGATAGCGTCACCTTGGGGGTGTAATACTTAGACCGTTTTTTTTTCTCCATTACTTTGTCAGTAACTTGATCAGAATCCAATACGAGATGTATTTATCGGTCTTATAATATTGTATAATGTCATAATTATATTGTAAATTGAAAACATAATATTATTAGTACTATGGTATGCTGAAAATTTTTCGTGTAATATCTTTTGAAAATTTTCTCGATAAAATAAATAATTTCGCAGATACTTGACTATAACTATAGCTAATCAATTTTCCTTTAGGTTGTTAAATTGTAGCAAACTTGCAATTTTTCTCTTACAATGTCGGTAGTTTGATCGCTATAAGTTTCTGTCCCTATCGGTTCGAAAACGCTTAAGAATTTTCGCACTATAAAATTGATACAAAAATATCACGCTCAAATTTTCCTTTATATTTTATAGCTTACATTTATTACCTTCTAAAACAAGAAAGTAGCAGTTTTGTTACTCAGTCTTATAAATGAAGTAGTTTTGCCGAACAATGAGAAAATTTTATATAATCATACAATGAATTTACAAAAGATTAATACAAAGGGACGTGACATGTACTATTCTTTGGATTGGGTTATTATTATTAGCCTGCTAATAATGCAAGACATGAGTTACTTGTAAAAGTTATCTATAATTCCTTTTTTGTACTAACAAGAGTTGGCAAATAAAACAGGGCCTAGTAGAAAACGATTACCGTAGCGTATTATCACTAGCATCGCCTCAGGTGCTAATGCATGTTGATCGCAAATGAGATGCAATTGAATGAGGAGACTCACTGAACAAAACACCAATACGAATACTAATCAATTATACTTTGAGAGGCTAGTGTTTAGTTAAGCAGGCCTCTTCATGCTGACAATTGTCTTAATTATTTTTTATTTATTCCACTTTTGAATTAACAACTCGTTATTTGATCGTTATTTTAGGTTTTCAAAGTAAAATTGGAAAAATCTTTACAAAAAATTTCATAAGAATAACGTCTACTACCTTATTTTAAACTATTATTAGTAATTTATTTTTTATCCAAAAATTGCAAAACAACTTAGATGAAACTCAATTTAATATCTCTAGCTTGACCTAAAATAAACCAAAGTATGGTTTGTTTTAAACATTAGAAATAGAATGAAAGAAAACACTTTATACAGTGAATACACATCACAAAAATATATTTCATGGGTGAGAGCTCTTATCATCATGTATTTTCTTCTTTTTTTTGTTTCATTCGTTTCGTTTTTTTATAAAAAGAGAGGTGACTGGTCACTTCAATCCTTTTGTCATAATAACGGACTTAATTGTATTTCGATTAGCGTTCAGCTTTTATAAGTATTAAACTGAAATTCAGGAATGTTACGCCTCACACAGAAGATTGATTACACATAATAGGCATAATTATGAATAGTAAAATAACTAATTATGATATAAAGCCTATACAAGCCTATTCATTGAAGCCTCAATAGCTCAACGGTCGAGGCCAAGGCCAAGGGCCGAATTCGCTCCGTTAACGCGATAGTCGACGGTTCAATCCTGACCCTCTTGGGCTATTGTCGTATGCAGAGTGGCAACAGGAATGTTAGTAATGCCTTGACAAGGCATTGCTCATATTTTAAAAAAATACACGTTTGGAAACTCCAAAAGTATCACAAGTGTGTTTTCGACCCAAGAAAAGGATAAAAGATATAAAAGTTATGCTAAAACCAATATGGTTCTACTGCACATAATAATGTGCAGTAGAACCATATTGGTTTTAGCATAACACATATTTGTGAATGATTTAAAGATAATAATTTACAAGAGGATAACTGTTATATTATCGTTTAAATGTGATTGAACTACATTCGATATCACTGCGACAAATCTACAATACATTACCATTTGCCAACAATAATTGGCTGGCTCAACATGACGGACCCTTAATCCGTAACCCTATTCAAAAGTCGAGTACTTGAATAGTCATATCCATTGATGTTATGGGAGAGTGAGATTTATTGCAGGGAATTTTCTCAATTGTCCTCCATAAATAATAATTCGGCTTTCGTAAGTGGTAAAGGTTTTATTTTTTAAGTAATATGACTATTTAAAAATACTCGTAGACAAACGTATATCACAAAAGTATATCACACAAAGTTTTTATATTATTTTATGTATGTTGAATGAATTTATGATTTTCTCAGTTATTGTTTTAAATGAAAAATCAAGTTATTAAAAAGTTTTTTTATTACAAATTTAATAATATCTTTTTTTTTTTTTAAAGTGTAACAATACACATTTTACATTTGCAATTTTGAGACAGTTTCAAAGCCATGAGATTTGTTTCAAGATATCACTAGTTTCTTAAATTTTATAAATTACTAGTGGCCCGCTACGGCTTCGCACGGGTATAAAATATATAGTCTATAGGTCATTTATTGGAAAAATGATTAAAATCGATCCAGTAGTTTTGATTTATTCATTACTGGCCGTGGCCCGCACGCGTTAAATGTAATTATATACGACATCACATTAGAAACCTCGAAAAAAAAATCCACTATTTAATGGATGTTATTATACATATAAACCTTCCTCTTCAATCACTCTATCTATTAAAAAAACGCATCAAAATCTGTTGCGTAGTTTTAAAGATTTAAGCATACATAGTGACAGAGAAAGCGACTTTGTTTTTTACTATGTAGTGAAATTGTATTTTCACTGAACCAAATATTACGTTGATTTTCTGTGAGAGCTGGCCCATTTGTGCTAGGAGGAGCATGACTCTACTACAACTTAATCATACACTTGATTTATTTGAATATAAACAATATAATTAATTTATGTTCTCCCTAAAGATATAATAATTTATACTTAATGTGTACTTAGGGGCCCGTAAGCAATACGATATACCACACGATGGAATTTAAAATATATAAAAAAGATGGTCATTATCGTGATTTATATTGACATTATTCATTATGTTGGTGAGGGTTTATCCGTTGAATGAATAATGAGCTGCGTGAATAATAGTATGTACCCTCGACGTACAGACTTTAATCACATAATGCTTACAGTTATGAAAATATATTTTTCATTAGAGTATATAACTAAGTTAAATACACAGGGGGCCCCTGTGTATATTATTGTGATTCAAACTACGAACCACGAACTATTATTGTGATTCAAATGACAGCCTAAACTGAGCTACATCGCTATATAATATTTATCATGGTACGTCATCTATCTATCTATATATATAAAAGGCTTTGTCCTGAATGACTGACGAATCAACGCACAGCCTTAAACGCTGATCGTAGAGACCTGAAACTTGGAGAGTGCACTCCTTGTACAACGTACGCATCCGATCAGAAAGGATTTTCCGAGATTCTACCTCTAAGAAATTGAAAAAGGGGGGCAAAGTTTGTATGGGACAGCGTGATTCCTTTGTCCAATCTACTTAAAATTTGGCATTAACCTTTTTTTTAACATAATTGATGGAAGACGTGATTCTTATTTTATCGAAAGTCATCCCATAACAGGGTTAAAAAGGGGTAGAAAGTTATTTTGCTTCGAAGTCGATATCAATACTCCTTGGTGTTTTTGATTAAAATTACATTTTATTTTGACACATCGCTTAAAACTCAATCAGACACATGGCATACAAATGACAAATCAACGCCTAGCCTTAACTTGAAAGAATTTTTTCTGATTTTTTATGACCTAGATATTAGTGTAACGACAACACGCGTACTACCACGATGGCGCAGGCTAAAATCTGTGACACCGTTGTGGTCCACGAGCTTCTCGCCTTCGTGCAGAACAAGCTGGATGTAATGGATTAACTCTCTCTGGAGCAAAGCTGCATGTCCAGCTATAAGGAGGAGAAAATACGGCACGCTAATAAAAAACTTAGCGAGAAACTTAGCTTTATTATAATACTATTGAAAAAGTTTATATTAGAGTCGTAATTTACGCGAGTGAAGCCGCTGGCAGAAGCTAGTTCTCATATAAAACTGTATTGTTTTACTACTAGAATTGAATTGGATAGAAAAATAATTGTTACTTAAAGTGAATGGTAGACCTCCTGTTGTTGTTACCAAATCATAAACGGTACACACAATAGACACTGGGACAAATGCTTGGATTGAATTTCCTGCGCTGATAATTCCGTTACATGAATATTAATATGAGAAAAATTATATTTAATATTTGATTATGCTTTAGTCAAAAAAATTAGCTGTCAATTTAAATTAATCAATTTTAACTTAAAAAGCAGCAGAATTTTAATACTATTCTATGATTTTTATGATGGCTGAATAGAAGTTATATTTAGCCTATCATACGCTCGTATTATTTTCCTCTGTAGCTCAAAGCTGATATTTGCTCAGTTTTTTTCTGCGAGTTTAAGAGCTCTCCAGTTGAATACACAGTTTGTGTTTACAAGAACCGCTGCGCAACCTTCATACAAGCTAATATAAAATTGACTTTTGAGCCTATTACTTTTTAACTGTGAAATTTTATATAATAATTATTTTTGAACCAATTTATCATGTAATATCTGCATAATTTTGTTATAATATTACTTTAAACAGTATCGCATATTTAGAATTTTAATGTTCGTTTTGCACATTGACTTACTATAAACCCTTTCATACAGAAATAAAATACAGAAAAAAAGATTCTCTGAAGAAGTTAGTCACAAGCTTGCATAATCGAATAAAATCAGCGTGTGACTAACTTCGTTTCATTGATTAAATGCAAAGCGAAGGCACACCAGGACATTTTGTTTGCACGTTTGGGCTGGTCCATAATTATAGTCTGTGGTTTTACAAGCTATTTAATAAATCGCTGAAATGGCTACTTAAGCAGGGCTATTCATAAAAACATCATGACATATGGCCGCTATAAGTTGCTCACAAGAGTCCGGATAAAACTGGGTCCAAGTAATTAGACGCTGTAGAGATTTATGTTACGACATTTTCTAAATTCCAAGTTTTTTGGCGACACGTGCTTCTTAGACCCTTACCTGGTAAAAAGGCTTTTTATTGTCGACTACCTGAATATATTAGATTTTTTAAGGATAAATGGATAGTATGCGAAAATATTTGATCATAGCTTACAAAAGAGAAATGAAGACCAGAAGCTCAACGATATAAGTGTCAACTTTTAACAGAGATTCATGGGTTCATGCCTGATGTTTATGCAATTTAGACGATATAGACTTATATCTTCTATAATAATTTCTTCGCGCATAAAAAAGTACGCGCGCTTCTCTGTAAAAAGTAAAAAAAGTCGTAGCTATTAAAAACGAGGAAGCGTTTCAACTACGAGTATATGCGCTTAACTTAGGTATTACGTCCGAAAAAGTAGTAAAAATATAGCTTATGGCAATATACTGCTGGATACAGTCGCCATGAACTAAATTCTATTTTTACTACTTTTTATTATTATCGAGTCTACTTTTTATTATTATCGAGCCTTCTACTCTATCGCTAGTTTCTATTTGTAACCTCATACGATTAATATAATAAGGACATTTTAATGGTTTTAAAATTATTGATTGTAATTTTATCTCATAAATAAGAATAAATGTTTGTTTGTGACGCTTTCACGCCTATACTACTGAACCGATTATAAAGAATTCTGTTCTAGATATACATGAGTTTAATGAGAAGGATATAGGCTACTTTGGACACGAAAACCTAGCTTGAAGAGGATGAAATAGGGGATGAAAGTTAAAAATCGTTATACATACGGTTATTTCCACAGGCTAAAGCTAGTTACCATATAGTATAGTCGTATACAAATGCATGCTGAATTAATCTAAAATATTTATATTTTAATATCTGTATAAGTACATGTTGAGTAAATGTCTTTAAACTGAAACAAATTTAAAATGTTATGGACAAAAAAAAAGAAGTATGATATTTAAAATTTTTGTAAAGTAGCGTGGTAATACTTTAACGTAATGCGTTGTTAACAAAATATTTTTGAGCGGAAGTCACACTTGCGGCTACATGTTGTACGGCAATCCATTTCAATTAATGCATAATAATACTGCAAATAAAATAACAATTCGCTTTTTGTTATTTCCTTTACTATTGTTGTATTGTAATGTAAATAATGTGTATTTTTGTATTCTATATATTGATTGACCTTTAATTCTTGGATAAAATATACCTTTATTTTTTAGTTCATAAAAATAACAATTTGCTTAGTGAATAACACCAACTCAAAAGCAATATTATTATCTTTACTATAATATTATAAATGCAAAAGTAACCCTGTCTCTCTGTCAGTCTGTCTGTCTGTCTGTTATCTGTGGCGCTTTCAAGGCTAAACTACTGAACCGATTTGACTAAAATTAGGTTCACATATAGTCTAAAGCGTGAGAAAAGACTTTGACTACTTTTTTACGTGAAAAAGGGTTGTAAGTAGTCTCAAAGTATTGTAATTTTGAGTGCTAGAAACTTGAAACTAATTCTGTAGGCCGTTGATTCGATATAAATAAATATGACATTCAAAGTTTGTAAAGGCTTTGCGGGAGATGTTTCAGAGTAAGTATTAAAACCGTAATTCACGTGGGCAAAGCTAGTATTATAATAAAATAAATAAAGCAACAAGATTAAAAATACATACAAAAATAAAATAACAAATATATTTTTTAACTATGGTCAAAGCCTTTCCTATTAATTAATAACAAAAAACCATTTGTTTAATCAAAGTCAAAAGAAAATTCTTTCTGAACAACATCAAAGCTCTTTTAAAAATCTAAGTAACTATTAGTTAGTGTACTAGTATTTATTATAAGCTATTAGAGAAGACATTAACATTCAAATAATGATAGTATCGCGAACTGAGGTTAAGTACAGCTGCCTAATGAGGTTAATTTGTGTAGATAAATGTCTGAATATGTCTTATTTTGTTGGTAATACTATTTTTAATATGTTAAATTGTATAATTAATTTGAAAACCCAGATTTATATATTTTGAAATACAAGCTAAAATCTACGAACAACTCAAATACAATATAACAGAAACTTGCACTTTTTTTTATTTAGAATATGCATTAAAGTTATTTAATAAAACGTAGATGTTCTTTTCAAAGATACGTGCAAACGTATATTAATTTTTCCACTGAGCTATTTTTAAGCTTCACATCTTATACGTGGGATTATTAAAATGTTGGAAAACGCTTTCAGAACTATTTGTTAAAAAGAGCAAAGATTAATAGTAATAAAAAAAATTAGCTATATATATTTTTCTGCATTAGTTGAAACTAATTGGTTTTTAGACGCTTTAATAACCTTTACTTGTAATTAACAATGTAATGGATATTTTTTAACTTACTTATAATAGTCGTATCGATATACATATAACTTTAACTTATATAACTTTGCATGTACGTGTATCAAAATAACAATAATTTGATACCATCGACCTGATCTGATTATAAAGCCAGGAGATGGACATTGGATGGTGAAATTAAAGAACGTAATTAAATAAGGGTTTCGGATTAATATATAATATATATCCACAATATTCAGATTAAATCGATACATACATTAAAGGCAAAGCCCTAACTGACATCAACGATTTTTTTCAACTGATTTTTTTCACAAGGTTTGGTTTCAAACTTAAAGGAGAAAGTTACACTAAAGAAGGTTTTTTCTAAATTCAACTATTAAGGGGTCAAGCGCTTTTTCACGTTGAAAGATTGTATAAGATGACCGTTATTTTTGAATCAATACACGTGAAACGTTGTTTTTATCGATAGATAAAGAAACATTTCTTTTAACATTTTTTAAAATGCAGAATTTTGCCTTGAAAGCTGAAATGGGGTTTCAAAGTTTGTATTAAAATCGTTATTCACGAGAACGAAGCTTCTGGCAGATGTTAGTAACATAACATAATCACATCATGACTTAAGTACTAAATGTATACAGCTCTCTAATGTTAAATCATGTAGCTCAAACGATAATGAACACTTACTTTGTAAAATGAATAGATAATGCTGCGGGGTTATTACATGCTTCATATTCTCAAAAACATTATACTCTTTGATATAAAATACTTTGTTTTCATTTTAGTAAAATTTATTTTATACGTTAAAACTTCAATGCACATTATTTGGTTTGAATATAAAAACCGGCCATTTGCTTCTCGGACTCGCATATAAGGAGTTCCATACCACCGTGGACTATATAAATTTAACGGTATTTATTTATTTATCTATTAAAGCTAATAAGATATAGTTGCAAGTTTTGTATGAGGACACTCTTTTTTTTTTCAAATAATTCTTTAGAGAATTCAAATATATACGTATTACAGACGGACGCCATAGCCTTAGTTAAAGGTTTCCATTTCTTTGGGTACGGAACTCGAAAAACAAAATTAAAAAAAGAAATGACTGAAATATAACATTGACTACGAAGTTTTTTCGATAACGCTTAGTAGGTATAAAGCTATGTATAGAACATTAGAACATGTAACGTTTTAAATTAAACGAAAATAATACTTAGTAACGTTTAACGCCGATACGTTTCTATTGTTGTCTAGTTTTTCATCAACCCAAAATGCCAATAGAAGAACCACTTGCAGTTTCAAATAAAGCGTTTTTGCAAATATTGTTCCTTACACTCCCCTAGCAGAGCATAAATGTATTTCGACTATATTGCCTTTCAAATGCAGTGAGTGCCAAGATTATTAAAAACTTATCAGCACGAGATTTTTTTCATCTGCGCACAGTATTATGCCTTTATAGATCACAGCCCTGCATATTTCCGTTTTATTTTAATACTAGCCGCATCTGGAATTACAGTAAAAAAAAGAAGGGAGATATTGTAACTTAGTATCGCCCGTGACTGCGCCCGCGTAAATAAAGTTTGTAATGAGGTATCTTTATTGAAATACAACTAAATATTTCCCGAAGGTTTCTTGATACAAACTTTCATCCCCTATTTCATTTCGAAATCCAAATCTTGCACTTCAAATTTTTTGGGATAAAAGTTTCATATGTAAATACAGGTAGCAATCTATATCTGTGCCGATTTCATCCATATCTTCAGCCATTTTTACGTGATTTACTAACAAACACACATACATACAAACTTTCAAATTTATTGTATTAGTAGGATACATTCATTAAAATATTTAAAAATTTGAATCAAAGACAACCAGAAAACAGATATACGAATGAGGAAACCTCAATAAAACCTGCTAAAAAAGAAACATCTCGAAATATAAAATTCACGTGGTCGTAAATTGAATGCAAAATTGAATGAGTCCATGGAATTTTTTACTATACGAGTTTCGAGATTGCTATACCAAGTTATCCGGTTTTATTTTACATTTCTTCGCTTAATGTTTGAATGGAGATTGAATGTGACAATAGTGATTGTAACTGACACTTCGAATGCTTTTTATTCCTTTGTCCGCCCGAGGGAGAAATTTATTGTTACTTTACTACGTTATATCATTACTCATGTTCGAGAGATTCGATATAGAGTAATTCAATTGACTCTTTGATCAATTGTTAAAACATTGTTCATAATTTTATTTTATCATCTTTATTATGTTAATTATTTATAATTAGTGTTAGTAGAGCCATGCACAAGCTAATGCAACATACACTAAGCACAAAGGGGCCAGCGTGACCCAGGAAGTACTGTCTCATATAAAATTGTTGTGAAGTAACAGTGTCAGTACTGTTGCGTTACGTGAGGTAAGTGAGAATGCCAGAGACTCAATCCCCCTCTGTTCCCTTTCATTTTTTCCCTTCCCTCCTTTTTTTAACGTTGGGAAACGCATTTACGCGCACTACAATAAGAAGTGGTAGTGTGGGGCTCAACCTTCGCTAATCGAGCTCAGTAAGACCCACTAAAGCCCAACCGCCTTGCGCCATAGTGGGATGCCACGGGTTCGCTTGCGCAATCAACCGCGTCAATGTAGGGAGCTCTAATGTGGTTGTTCCCTCTACGACCGACCGGCGTGATTTTTAGACAGGTTGTCTTCCTGATCCATTGGCAATGTAATATCAATATATGTGAGTAATATGAATTCAGAAAGCATTACTCTTTTTATTGCTCTTAATTTTAACGTATTTAAAGCATTATATTGTTTGAAAATTCTTTAAAATTCATACACCGCTAAGTTCATTATGAAAAACAGCGTACAACGTTATGAATGAATATGAGTTTGAGCTGTATGCCCCATTGTATTTGACTATGCTTTTGTTTTTACATATTAATATTAACTGAATTTCTCTGGGAATTCCTTTTTGAAATGAAGATTGCTATATTTTTCTCTTTAGCTCATGCCTAATATTGCCTTAGTTTAAATTTAAATGAATCTTAAGGAAGCCCTCGAGTAGAACAAACAGTATATATTTTAGAGAGCCGTTTTATTTCACAGTCGTCAGTTCACAGTCTACAAAAATAAAATTGCCAAACAAAAAGATAGCATGCGTGTTTAATCTTTTGTATGGATTGTATGAATAATTTCTCATTGATTTGGTCCATGTATCAGTGCAATATCAATCGCAGTTAATTGTCTACGTGCGTTTTCAGCTAAATTTGTCACGTACCAACGTTATTCCCTTTTTTTTATGCAATAAATTTGGAAGCTCGAACATCCATTCCTCTCACCGCTCACCATACACGGCTTACTGTGTTTTCAGAAGTTTTTTTTTTATCTACATCAAAAATGTTCTAAAAAACTTTTCTAAGCTATTAGTTTAATTTTTTTCCAAACAAAACAGGAGAACCTAATTTGGAGTACCATTTAATAGGAGACTAATTTTGTATCCAAGCAATTAATTATACAAAACGATTACACAATTAGGGTTCCATACTAACTATAACTTTCTCAAACCACAATATTATACTTTTCTGGATAAAATAGTTTTTCATATTAATCCAAACCTGAGTTTACATGTTATTATTGTTATGCTATCTGTAAGATTTGACTATATTTTTTACTTCAGATTTCAAGTTTTTTTTATACCACGTTGTTGTTAGTGGCAAACAAGCGTATGGCCCGCCCGATGACAAGCAATCACCGTAGGCTATGAACAGTTGAACACCTGTAGCACTAGAGGTATCGTATGCATCGTACCAACCCTTGAAAAACTTTGAAGAAATTCATAGTGTAGCGTCTTGAGATTTAGGATGTAAGAGAAAAGCAGGTAAGCAGGTATTACGACGACGTTGTGGCGCAGCGGTAGCGAACCTATCTTAAACGCCACAGGTCGCGGGTTCGATTCCCGCTCCGAGCATAATATGTTTGTATTGACCATGCAAGCATATTTTCCGGTCTTGGTGTATTTGTCCTTGTCATTGTGAATGTTTCCGGACCCCGACACAGGATATTACTATCCTAATGGGGGCCGTTGAGTGTGTAGCGTTTGTTTTATATTCTTAATGAAAATGTTCTTAAAAGGTTTCCGTTTAAATGTACGGTACCCTGAGAAAACAAATTTATTTCCAATATGTTAAGACCAACGTGCAGCATCGACAAAAAAAGCCAACCACAAATTACATCAGGCAATACGGTTAGCATCGGATTAAAGTCGCTACGAATTGAATTCTACATACTTTTTCTATTTTTTATTAAATCACTATTTGCACTTTCTTCAGTTGGTAACTTAGTGACTTATTATGCCAGATGGATGCGGCGATAGCTATCGGATGCATATATTTTTTTTTAGTTGTTAAGACAAAAATTTGTATTACACTTTAAAATTCTACTAATATTATAAATATAAAAGTTTTTACGTTAATCGCGCAAAATTAAACGGCTTTGTTGGATGAAAGTGTACGAAAATTATGCGTATTTTTTTTTAGTTGTTAAGACAAAAATTTGTATTACACTTTAAAATTCTACTAATATTATAAATATAAAAGTTTTTACGTTAATCGCGCAAAATTAAACGGCTTTGTTGGATGAAAGTGTAGTAAAATTATGCGTATGTAACAGGAGAGAGAGAGAGACGAACTGCTTAGCATCCATGGATCACCGTGCGGACGCTGGGTCTATCGTGTGGTAAAGAGAGAAACTCGGAGCAGTTTCCGGGACTTACGACCTGGGCCTCCGATGACGTCCTTAGCCGTGGTTCGGCTTCGCAGGAGGTACCCTAAGGACGGAATCAAATTTGAGCCCCCGTGAGGGCTGCCCCTTTTTCACGGCTGAGTCTCTTTACTCGGCCCCCGCCCGGTGACGCTTTCAAGGCCAGTAGGGCCAACAGCAATACACATTCAAAAAAAAAAAAGCGACCCGGGTGTAGGTTTAAGGAGGCCTCCTTTACGATACGCATCAACGCTCACCTTCAATGCTCACGTTGCTCCCCCTGCCTAGTTTTTAATTTGAAAGGAGCCTGTCAGAGCTGCCTTAGATGTTCGTTCTTAAATAGAACTCACTGCTGCCCTAGGCAGGCCCAGATCTTTCAGTAGGTTATAGAGAGATTTTACTGGTATACCTCTCGCCCCAACTTCTACCACATACAAATGAACCACATAGCCATTTTTAGTTAGTTTATTTGTAAGTTCATAATACTTATTGATTTTGACGTGGTCTTTGGGAATGTTGGTTTCCCACGGCATCGTAAGTTCTACCAGTACGATACGCTTTAACAGCCTGGAAAAAGGGAATATATGCGGTCTGGGTGAAGAAACACAAACAACTGCTGGGATTTTGTGGTGCTTTTCAAACGTGTCCATTAGAATAATCCAAAAAGATACAGTACTAAGGATTGAGAAGGGCTTTTAAACTGTTACCTGCCCCTCCTTTAATAAAGTTGTTGCAGCGTCAGCGCCATCTATTGAAAACGTTAAGCAATTGCTTGGGTGTGGTCGATGCCTATGGTGACATTTGACAGTTGTCTGTGTTAGACTGTCACGTGTTTGGCAGTTAACAAGAATGAGGACAGTCTGATTAGTGCGGGCAAAGCGAACGGTTGTGTTCACCACGTGGCATTGAACTCACCGCGTTTTCAATATCCGATTATTATAATCATTTGTGTTGCTCATTAAATGGACGTTTGATTTAAGTGCTGTGTTTATTATTTTTGATATCGACAATCCCTGGCCAATCAGATAACGACCCGTCTCCGTTAAAGTTAATTTGTCTTTTGTTTGTGGTCAATCCTTTTTGGGCTCTAGCTACTGAAAGACTTACTGCTTCACCTATAATTTGAAGTACCCTATCATGGCGACGCGAATATTGACCCCTATCAAAGAGCATCTTACAACCTAGAAATAAGTGCCTAGCTGTACCGACTGCCTCACCGCAAGTGGAGCAAGATTTTTCTACGATTTACCCCATCTTACTGAGTTATTCTGGTCTGGGAGGGTCATTATTTCTCTTATTTCTGTGTAAAATCTGTACTTATTACTCTAGTAGTGAGAAATATAGCCAACAAAAACTACACAACATTATTATTAAAAAAAGGAAGGCCAAATAGTGGCCACTTGGATAAGCCTTCTTATATTCCTTGTCCTATCAATTATTTAGTTTATTTTCCTTCAATGCATATTTTTATTGACTTTTATATTACTCGTTTAACAATGATGCCAATTGAAGTTTTACTCGTTTTACTCATTTAACACTTAAGGCCTCTATTTTTTTTTTATGTTACAAGTTGGCAAACAAGCATACGGCCCACCTGATGGTAAGTGGTTGCCGTAGCCTGAGCGCTTGCAGCACTATTAGTATGTGCCACTCACGCGTTGCTAACCTCAAGATATTAGTTCTCAAATCTCCTCCGCCCAGCTATTACACTAGCCTACAGTGCCCTTCAAACTGGAACACAGTAGTGCCTAAGCACTACTATTTGGCGGCAGAATATTTGACCTACGTAACCGGCCTTTTCCAACAAAAAACCTACCACCAGTGTGACTGATTGCACTGGTGGAATAATCTCTGTTGCGATAGAGGTTATCCCAACACTGGGCGATGGGGTCGTCACATCCCGACGCCATTTATCTATAGCTCAGCTTTTATCATTAGCATTTATCACATCTCTATAGCTCAACAGGCTATTGTCGTTTCACCCCGATGACGTACCAAGATTCACACGGATTCAACTTAAGCCCCGCGCGGGCTGTCAACCTTTTCTGGCCGAGGTCTCCTGGTCCCCACCGGTGATGCTGTCAAGGCCACAGTTTCAACAGTAATAGACACCACAAAAAAAAAAACTCCTAGCGTAAACTTCGGGCTTATTTGGATAGGGGCAATAGGAATATAAGTAATACCTTGAAAAACGCATTGCTAATATTCTTAAAAAAAAAAAAACGATGTACTCGAGGTTTGTGCATATAATATAGCGTAGAAATGTAACTTATGTATTTGTAAACGTACAAAATATATTTATAGTTTGGTTTTTTGTGTTTTTTGATTATATCCTTATCTGTCAACTAACCGCTTAACAGTCACAATAATATATTTATTTGTGAGTTCTACCATGATTAAACTAAATAAACTTCTATTATTTTAAGTAAGCAACTATAATTTATATCAGTAGTCTGCTTTATATAAATTTGTGGTAAGAATATTATCCAATGGATAAAAAGTTTTCGGTCTAGATTAAACTCATTGCAATGTAATATAGTTTGAAAAAGGTATTTGTATTAAGTTAAAAGGATCTTAGAATACATGGAATATGTTTTTAGGCAACCAGCTTTGTGATCTAATGCTTAGATAGCGCAATTCACATTGCGTTATCTTTCTCGAAAAATAAATTTCGTGACTCGTAGTTACAGCGACCTTTTTTAAACGAGATGCCCTATTCTACGCTGAGTCAGTCATTTCGTTTATAAGAGAATTTTTTATAGCTAATAAGTTTTAAATAATATATAAAATTTCGTACAGTCTATTTTAGTAATTATTGTTGAAACCGCAATCCACAACCGCTAACTATTTGACATATCGTTTAATTACGCATTCAGAAACGCATTATGGTCAAAATGTATATTTTGTGGTTATTGATCATTATAGGAGCTTAAGATAACAAATACAAAACATGCTCGCCAATAGTAAAATATACAATATTTTTTTGCATGGTATTGTTTTTTTATTTGTTGTGATTTTGAGTCTATTTTTTTTTTTTCGGAATGTGTATTGCTGTTGGCCCTACTGGCCTTGGCGGCGTCACCGGGCGGGGGGGCCGAGACACTCAGCCGTGATAAAGGGGCAGCCCTCACGGGGGCTCGAATTTGATTCCGTCCTTAGGGTGCCTCCTGCGAAGCCGAATCACGGCTAAGGACGTCATCGGAGATGGTGAGTCTATTATTTATTTATTAGTGGTCCTGCTATTGCTTATTTGTGATAAATTTATTTCGGGTATCTTTCATATTAGATTATTACGTAGCAATAAATTAACGAATAATACAGTTATTATTACATGCACTACAGAGAAAAATACAATAATGAAAATTAAATTCATCTTAGAATATCCAATGCAAACGGGCAGGTGGCTTACCCGATGTTACGCCGCAAATTTTTTAATTGAATCGTGATTGAGTAACAAACATCCAAACATAAAAACATTCAAATTAATTATATTAGTAGGGTGATAAGATTTAGATGCGACTATTGATTTTATTAATTGGTTGATATTTTAGTAATAATAGAAAAATAAATGGACTGTTTAAAGATAACAAGTGGGTTCGCTCAAACTCCAAAAATATAGCGTGTTATACAAAATACACGAAAAAAGCAAAATAATTAATAAATAACATAATAACATTCTCATTTTTGAAGCAAGATTTTTACGGCGTCGGGATGTGACGACCCCATCGCCCGCTGTTGGGATAACCTCTGTCACAGCAGAGCTTATTCCACCAGTGCAGTCAGTCACACTGGTGGTAGGTCTTTTGTTGCAAGAGGCCGGCTAGGTAGGTACCACCGCAGTGTCCAATATTCTGCCGCCAAATAGTAGTGCTTAGGCATTACTGTGTTCCGGTTTGAAGGGCACTGTACGCTAGTGCAATTACTGGGCAGACGAGATTTAAGAACCAATATTTCGAGGTTGCCAACGCGTGAGTGGCATCTACTAATGGTGCTGCAAGCGCTCATAGGCTACGGCAACCACTTACCATCAGGTGGGCCGTATGCTTGTTTGCCAACTTTTAACATAAAAAAAGGATAGTAAGAGAGAAGGAATGGACATCGCAATGTTAGCATATACTTAATAATCAATCCAAAATACATAATACATTAGTGATATATTGATATATTGATATATAGATATATATGATAGATATTGATTTATAAACCTCTCTACTGTTTTGAGCATAATACTCTCGTAGTTTCACACAGAATATAATTATACTGATGATAATGTAACAGGAGATTTTAATGTAGCGTGACGATTTTGTCAGGACATAATAATTATGTTACTATATGACATTCGCAAAACCTCAGGTTATATATTTAACATAATAATAATTAAACACATTATTAATCATTGTACATTATAGTATATCTAATATATAAAATTCTCGTGTCACAATGTTCGTTCCCATACTCCTCCAAAACGGCTTAACCGATTCTTATGGATTTTTTTATGCATATTCAGTAAGTTTGAGAATCGGCTACTATCTATTTTTCAAACTTCTCAGTGGTAAGGGCTGTCCACCCCCAATTTTTTTTTTAATTTATGGGATAAAATTTTTATTTTTTATTTTTTTATTATGTGGCATTGAAACATACATACGACCCAAAAATTTTCACTTTTTTATCACCAACCCCTGCTTTTTAATACCCTTATTAGTCAATCAAAAACTTTCACCGGGTAAAGGGCGCTGCTATCGGGTCCCAGATTTTTTTCGAGGCAGGACAACGTCTGCCGGGCCCGCTTGTAAAACAATACGCGTTTGACTATTCAAAAGTACTTTTTAAAAGTCTACTTAAATAAAAATAATTTTGATTTTGATTTTGAATAAAAGTCACTGTCTATAATATTTCCCTCCATATATCACATAAATTATGATAGTTAACAATCAACGTCTAAAAAATAATTATAGATATTAAAGATGAATCTATTCCTCTCAAATCAAGCCTCAATAGGTCAACGGTTTAAAGGTTATTGTCGGACACACTCCTAGCGCAACGAGCACTATCATATTTGGAGGGACCATAGGAGTGCTGACTTGAAAAAGCATTTGCTAATACTCTTTTAAAAAGTCTAGGTATTGGTTACAAAATATATTTACGTAGTAAGAATGGGGTTGGAATGTATTAACTAACAAAATCTTGACAACTTGATGATAAAAAAAATATATAATTAATTAATTCTCCATTTTATTCCGGACGTAATATTACAAAGTAAAAAATATTTCTATGTCCATTTTCTCTTAATCTTATAATCTATAATCTAAATAAATCGAAAACTTAATAAATATAATATTAATAATATAAAATTAGCGTGAATACTATTACCGATAAAGAGAATTAGAACACGGAGATTAGGAACACCAAACATGCAGATAATACTTGAAGGATTTATCGCTCCAGAGGCTTCAATCCTGTCCTCTTTGACCTTATAATCCGCCTTCCCTTTCAACTTTTTATGTCTCAGATGCGATAAGTCCTTCTTAATAATTGTATAAGATATAAAGAAACAATGTAAACAAAAATTCCCAATAAGGAAGAACACAGCGGTCCGAGTTCCGTCAATTACCAACGACATTCTAAGCTGTGTTTCTACGTTGTAGCAGGCACCGTGAGTAACTGTATCGCATGTAGTTTTGGAGTTGTTTATTGACAAGATAATGCAAACAAACTTCCTCATTACATGTTTCGTACGACCTAATTTTTACACACATACGACACTACTACACTACTGTTTTCATTTAGTCAAACGTTTCCCTAAACCATTAAAAAGAGGCCCCAATATAACATTTAACGAACTCATAATATATGTATTGTAAAAGCAGTAAAAAGTACATCACGAAAAATAAAAGCTTTGAAGCAAACTGCTTTTGATTAATAAGTAATCATCTGTGGGCCAAACATAACAAAAACCCATCGTCCGTTGTATGTAACGGTACACTAACTAATTAAAACTTTTAATAGCATTATTACAACATTCGTTTCACTCTGATATTTTACGCGAGTAGGTTTCTCATTTCTCTTCTTACCGTTGATTCCGAAAACCCCTGTGACTAAGATGATATTGCAAGTGTCTATAGCACGGTACCTACATTTTGCTTGAGCGAGTAAGAATGGTGAAAGACCTAATTTCCACTTTCTGTCACCATTATTTTTCAACTCCTCTTTCCTAATCTTAAGTGACATTTCATTTCCTCATAGGCTAGGATGGTTACAGACCAGCATTTTTTGCATGTCTTACGACGGTTGACCCTTACAAGCTTGTACATAAGCTAATATTTTTGATTAATAAGGTTAGTAGCAGTTGCACTACCAGTACTCGAGTGAACACGCCGTATAAGCTCATCTACGCGCGTTCAACTTATTGAAGCGCGTATGTCGAGACTACCGTTTATGCTTGAAAGAAAAAACACTGTTCTGAAAACGCCCATATAAGTTTTGACAGTTGGAGCGTGCCTTTTACATATTATATAGTTTTAATTTATCAATTTCAAGGCTGAAAATAATAATTGTTTACACGATCCACAATATACCGAGTTGTTCGTATATTTCATTACGTAAAATAATTGAAAGTAAACAATCATTCGTGTACGCAGGCTTCCGAGAGAGTTGAGTTTTTATTTGATATGTTGCAATTGTAATAACATAATAAGGTAACTTTTAACACTTTAATAAAGATTATTTTGTATCTAATATATCAAATTCTAGTGTCACGATGTTTGTTACCAAGCTCCTCATAAACGGCTCGATCGATTTTATAAAATTTTGTGTGCATATCGAGTAACTCTGAGAATCGGTCAACATATATTTTGCATACCCCTAAATGTTAAGGGTGGGGTCCACCTCCAATTTTTTTTTGACAAAGTTTTTTGTTTTTTAAGTGACCTTAAAAATGCATGCAACCCTAAATATAACATAAATTAAAAATAAAACTCTTAACATATATTACACCAGCTTCATTGCACAGAAACCTAATTATTTTTCTAAAATAAATCAAATACCTACTACAAGACTAAGTTACTCCTTATAACACCCTTATGACACCGTTGTGGCGTTGTGGGTAGCGAGTCTGCCTTAAGCCTCGACGGTTGCGGGTTCGATTCCCGCTCGGAGCAGATGTTTGTATTGATCGTACAGGCATGTTTTCCCGTCTGGGTATGTTTGTCCTTGTCATTGTGAATGTTTCCGGACCCCGACACAGGATATAATTATCCTAATGGCATATAGCCAGCAAAATTCCGTCTCGGTCCAGTCGTTTCAAAGATTAGCCGGAACAAACAAACAGACAGACAGAGAGACAGACTAAAAATGTAAAATATGTTTTTTTTTGTGAAAAACTGTTATGTTTGGAATTATAAACAGAGACTTCAATTTTATTTATTTGTATACATATATAACGGTATTAAATCAATAGCTTATTCATCCGCAAGTTAATAAATTTGAAAGCCACAATAACGCAATTTTATATACACAAAGCCACAATAAAGTGCTTTTATAAACATGAAACTTGATATCCCACAAATATAAAACTACTAAATAACAATAACTAAATAATAACTTTGAAAGTTTGGATGCTTGTTAGTCAATCACGCAGAAACGACTGCATAGATTTGGATGAAGTTAGACAGAGATTTAGATTGTGACATGGATTGAGACATAGGATACTTTTTATTCCGAAAATATTTCAGGTTCTCGTGGGATTATCAAAAAATGTACCGCAATAATGTTTAGGCGCAATATTTGTTACATAATAACCCATAAACAGCTTAACAGCTTGGGATGAATTTAAGCACACAGATAGCTTGATACAATTTAAGATTTTTACGTTTAATTATGTCTTTTTGTGAAGGTTGGCAATATAGCTTACGATCCGCCTTAAGGTCAGTTACAGCAACCACTCTTGTGATACTTTTGGTATCTAATGTGCGTTGACAACCCACGGGATAGTGTACAAAGAGGGTGGGAAATTGGGCCTCCGATGCTCTGACTCATCGCATGAAACGCAACAGTACGCTGTTATTTTACGCCGATATTCTGGGAGAGGGTAGTACTTCCCCAGTCCAGCCGGTCCATCTGATGGGATAATCATGGCTCTACTATTACTATAAAGTGAACATAAAGAATGTATAGATTTTTAATATAATATTTTGATACACTTATTACTCGCTATCGCTATAAAAGTAGAATATTAATACCTACCATTATTGTAATAGTAACATAGATTAAATGAACTACACGCAGATCACGTACATTTAGGTGACAGTTTATCCACATTATCTATACGTGCATCGCACAAACATTAGTAATTACGTATCTACTCTATCGCTCTATATACTTTTATATATTGCGCTATATCTACGATTCGTTTGCTTAAAATTAAAAACAAAGAGTTGATCCTAAAGGGATATTATAAGTGGCAACGTTGTTATTAACATTTTTAAATATAATTGACTTTACTGCCGACCTTGTGACGCAGTGGTAGCGATCCTGACTTAAACGACACGGGTCGCGGGTTCGATTCCCGCTGGGAGCCGTTGTTCCGGTCTGGGTGTATTTGTCCTTGTCATTGTGTTTGTTTCCGGACCCGCAACACAGGATATCACTACCCTAATGAGGGCCGTTGAATGTGTAGCGTTTATTAAAAAAAACAATTTAATAGCCAAATGAAGTCCTCGGCTTTCTCCACGCTAATCGTATTACGCAATTAAGTTTTCTTGAAAAAGTGCAAAGTGGATTGTAAATTGTATACAATATGAAATACTAGTAAGTCTTAGTTATCTAGTGCTTAGTTTGTATTTCGCATCTTCGTCTCCTGCTAAAGATGAATTATGAAGGAAAATATCATGAGGAAATTTGATGCATGACGGAATAAATACTGATATTTGTACGTCCGTTTCACTAAAATAAGAATAGACATGATCTAATCCAATTTTAAAATTATCGTTAACAACGCACAAAACTGGCTTCTATTGAATTACGACACGGGTAGACATTCTATTTGTAGTTCTATGCGTTTGTTAAACGAACCATTGTCGTCGTTTCTATGCGTAGCATTTTTAAAGAATTAATTAATAGCTTCCGGATATTAGGTAAAATGGATTTTATTATCATTCTTTACTAGTTAGAACGATAGGCAAATTGGCAACGTTCGTGTCTGAAAATGGTATTGTTAAAGAAATATGATAATACAACACGTTTATTGTTAAAGTTAAATTAATGTTATACATATAACTTGATAAGTATGTGAATTTTTTAAATATAAATTTAAATTCAAAGTTCAAAGATAAGCTGAAATTAGTTTTATGGTTTTTCAGCTGTAGGATTTTAAAACCCTTAGAAAAAAGATCTATATATTATGTGGTGTCATCATCATCACCCTAGCGTAAGTCCCGGTTGCATTCGGAGCGTTCGCTTCGGAGCACGGGTTCCGCTTAAACTATGGTGGTGTGTTAAAAAATGTGTATATGTATTAAATATGTGCATGTAACTTTGGGCCTATTTTTTAAGCTACGAGTCATTTATACTTTATGACGCCCATGATGCGTTGTGGTAGCGAGAGCCTTAAGCGCGATTGCTCACGGTTTCGATTCCCGTTCGTGGCATAATATGCCCGCATTGATCATACAGGCTTGTGCTCAGGTTTGGGTAGATGTGCTTTTGTGTGTTCCCAGAACTCCAATATAGGATATTCCTATTCTAATAGGGGCTATTGAGTAAGTAACGTTTCTTATTCAAAAAAATCTCATATCTCAATTCAGCGCGAGCTACAAAGTATAATGTATATTTTAAACTAACAATTTACGCTGTACACTAAGGTACATAATTTAGTGTACATAATAAACTGTAGAACAAAGATATTCATTACGGCGCTAAACGGATCACGTGCAACAATGTTTAATATAGTGAATATTTTATAAGGCTTTCTTATATTTAATCCATTTTACATATAGTAAGTATAGTAACTTTCACAAAAACCATTGAAAGGATATATTTCTTAAAAGAATATTAATGCTTATTTGGAGGGGCAATATGAATATTAGCAATGCTTTTTCAAGGCATTACTAATATTCCTATTGCCCTCCAAATAAGCTCGAAGCTTGCTCTAGAAGTGGGTACGACAATAGCCCAAGGGGGTTAGGATCGACCCTCGACTCTCGCGTCAACGGAGTGGAGGAGCGGATATTATGTATATAATTTAACAAGAAGACAATTATATATATATTATATTATCTGATAACTATATATATATTATATTATATGAATATTTTTATCGTATGTATAAATTTTTAATATAATATTTGATGGCTCGTCGTATTTATGACTTACACATTTTTCATTTATCTCTGAACCGAATTCTGAAGTTCACAAATTGATGCTAGTGTGTACAGCTAAATTAATATTACATAGATAATATAACAAATTAAAAAAAGTACTTCGAGAAACGGTCAGTACAGTGGCTATAAAATATTTAACATTATACGACCATAACTAATACCTTTCTAGCGTATTCGATACTCTGTCGATAATAATAATAATTTGAAGTGTTTCAAAGAGGATATTAGATCCCTGTTGTAGAGATAATGAAGCTTAACTTTAATGAAATTAGCAATCTTTCCTGATGAAATCCAAGAAATTTAAATATTTATTCCACAAAGGAATAGAAAGGAATTATTAAAAAAACGTCAGTAAATTATATTACAGCAAAATCCACACCTATAATAAAATCTTAGTAAATAAAAAAACGGTATTATGAGTAAAAGACGATACTGTTTTCGCAATTTCATTTCATACCATTTAAAATTATATTTTAATTCAAACTTTACCGTCGAATAAATTTCGCATGAATTGTTTTCTATATTTGCATAAAACAATAATAAAAGTGTGCAGTTTTCATAGTTCTGTTTGCATTTGACGTATACAGTTTCAGTCTGAATAAACCGCACTTAGCTATTCTCAGCTCGCAGCTTAACAAACTAAAGCTAACTTTTTCACTTTTTCACTTAATGTGCAAAAGTCATTATTTTAAAAGTAAAATATTAAAAACTGAAAAGATTATTGAATAATAAATGATAATAATAAACGCTACACACTCAACGGCCCTCATTAGGATAGTGATATCCTGTGTCGGGACCATAAACAATGGCAAGGAAAAACACAACCAGACCGGAAAAAAATGCCTGTATGTTCAATACAATCATCTGCTCCGAGCGGGAATCAAACCCACGACCTGTGGCGCTTAAAGCAGGTTCCCTCACACTACGCCACAACGTCGCCAATAATGAATTAACTTCTGCTTTTTATACAATACGATCAATCAATAAAGAGTTTTCCTTGCTGTGCCTCTCGACCGTATCATAAAAAGTTATTAAATTTTTATTTTTATTTTGGATAAATTAGCATCAAAAGTTAAATATTTTATTGAAAGTATTAGTCGACAAGGAGGAACAAGTATACGTATAAGATAATAAAAATATACTAAATTATATATTTTGTACTGCTATAAAAACCAAGTATAATCAGAATCAAGAATTAAAAAAAATGCTTTATGCGGTAAACTAAAAAAAATACAATTTGAAAAATGTCGTAACATAAATTTCCGCAGCTTCCAATTACACAGATTCAGTTTTACCGGGGCTCTAGTGAGCAACTTATAGCCTCTGTATGTTACGATGATTTTAATTTAGCGGCCTTTTCATCAAATTACTAGATACCTCGTATTACGTTCTTTTAAAAAGTTAGGTAACTTATTAGGCAAGCATTATTGAGCAAAAGTACCATTTAAAATATGAAATCTTTTGAAGAAATATTGCAATATGTGAAATTCAACGATCATAATTAAGGCTATGCCTTCGTAGTACCTTAGATGAAAACGCAGAGAGAGAGAGACGTCTCTTTTGATCCTTGAATCTGTGTTCAACTTGATGGCTCGTACACTCACAGAAATTTAATCTGAATAAATATCACCCTCAAGTTACAGAGGAAACATAATTGTTGTGAGCGCATTATATAATATTAGCCAAAATTTAACTTAACATTGAATGGTACCTATAACCCATAAAACCTCTAACATGAGACCTGGCTTGGATGACATTTATGAAATGTACTGCATGCAAAAAAGTTTTGTGTTTGTTTATATTTTTATATTTTCCCAAAAAAATATTTCATACTTACAGTTACTACATTTTTTTTAATGAATCGTGTAATTATGTAGTGTTTTAAATTTACTTAAATAATATTTCGCAATTCAAATTTTTTCAGCTATCATTATTATGATATTACAATCCAGTATTAAGAAATATCACTAATATTTATGTTCATTAAATAGCATTTAAAATATATTAAATATTTATGCCAACGTTACTGTCCGAGCCGGGGGTAAACGCAGAGTAGTGGGAAAGGTATAACTGCCTGGTGTCATATTAACTCGCCTGAGTTGTATATCAAAACACTTTCGGGCAAAATAAATGTTTGATTTTATGCTTATGTAGCAGTTGATGAGAATATACAGCATGACCTTAAAAAATAAAGCATTATGTTCAACCCAATCATTATTCCTTATACTACGGGACGTGCTGCAAAAAAGCGTACTATCCTGGTCGTAGAGAGTCATTACGTATTTAAGACGATATTTTTATCAGGTAGGAGGAAAAAATGGTAGATGTAGAAGCTGTGCCTCAAGAGTACAGCGTCATAAAACAAAATACAATCATATAGAATGAATGAATGAATACTTGATGATATTCAGTGACTGTTCATTTCATAAATTTGAATATAAGAGAATAATTAAATTTAGGTAATTCAATAATTTTAGAAACTCTGTATATGCTTCTAACTTCTTTATAATAACATTGAGAAAATCATAAAAGTGTATCCAATACTAAATATTTCAATTTTATTTTTATTTTAAGCTCTGATAACATTATTAATTATTTAACAAATTTGAAACTTTACAGGTAAATAGTTACATAATTATATAAAATGAAGCAATATTATTCAGTTCAAAAATTCTAAGCGCGTGTTTCAACGCAATTATGTAACATAATTATGTTAACCCAATCAAATGTTGCATTTAATATTATTCAAGCGTAAACTGACCCATAGCCCACGCTGTCTGCTAGTGTTAAGCTGAAATTTATGGCTATTCAAATTTTTTAACTAACAAAATTTGTAACATATTATTTTAATTTACAAATCAGATCGATTAACTCATTTACGGTTTGAGATCATTTATTTCCCATAAGAAATCCAACTCATTTATTTTAGTTATAAAAGTAAGCGTTGGACGACCGTGATGGTTCTGGTAGTGAGCCTGCTTTGAGCCTCGACGGTCGCAGGTTCGATTCCCGGTCGGGGCATATGTTTGTTATAAACATCTGTTTCGGTCTCGGCGTTTGTCCTTGTGGGTCTCCCCACCGTGCCTCGGAAAGCACATTAAGCTTTCGGTCCCGGTTGTTATTATAACGACTGATAAGACTCGTTAAAACTTGATAGGAAATGTGCTTTTATCCAATGAGTTACTGATTCGCCCTTAGAGTTGCGGAGGTCAGATGGCAATTTCTCTCTGTAAAAACAAGTAACCTGTAAAATCGCGATAATAATAAAAGGGGACCCTGGGTAAATGCTGGGAATACTGCTAGGAAGAAGAAGACGAAGAAAAGTAGGCGTTGGAAGAGTCCTGATGTATGTAATAGTAATAAGTTAATAGCAAGACTGCGAAGCCTGGAAATAAAGCTGCTGCTGCTGCTGGGAGAGGCATAAACGCAAACGTTTCATTGAAATCTTGGTATTGGAGACACGGTCATGTTATAATTTAAAGGCGTCCGGATGTGACGACCCCATCGCCCGCTGTTGGGATAACCTCTGTCACAACAGAGATTATTCCACCAGTGCAATCAGTCACACTGGTGGTAAGTCTTTTGTTGCAAGAGGCCGGCTAGGTAGGTACCACCGCAGTGTCCAATATTCTGCCGCCAAATAGTAGTGTTTAGGCACTACTGTGTTCCGGTATGAAGAGCATTGTACGCTAGTGAAATTACTGGGCGAACGAGATTAAGAACTAATATCTCGAGATTGGCAACGCGTGAGTGGCACCTACTAATGGTGCTGCAAGCGCTCATAGGCTGCGGCAGCCACTTACCATCAGGTGGGCCGTATGCTTGTTTGCCAACTTCTAACATAAAAAAACGACTCAACTCGACAACGGTAACACGGAGACTTCAATGTTTATCTGTGCAGACTTGAAACGAGTTCACGGTAATTTACCATGATTCCTACCAAGGATCGGTACATCTTCTAAAATAGCCTCAAAACGTGAACTGATTCCATTTTAAAATATCGCCATTTATCTTTTTCTCTTTATTATTTTTCTCATGAAAAGATTCACGTTTGATGTTTCTTAGTGCAAACCCACAGTTAAATTAAGAAGCATTCCCGTCAACATAATTACGTCTGTATTCATTTCGGAATTTAATATGAGCAATGTAGTAAAATGGAAATCACCGGATAAATCACGGAAGAGGTTCGGTTCTTCTTGATGGTTTTAAATTTAGGTGACTCTTTGGTACAATACCATCGACTATTATTACAAAAAAAATAAAACAATTATTTAGATTGTTTTATTAAAAGTGAAAATATTGTCTGGTAGCACACATAAATAAATGTTATTTTTTTATTGTTATTGAATTGATAAAAATTTTCAGAAATAAACAGAAACAATTATATAGTATTTATGTAATTATCATAAAGGAAATCTACAAACATTTTCCCAATACCTAAGAAGAGTGTTGACTCTATTTAATATTGTGCTAAAAGACTCACTAAAAATTATGGAGCAAGATAGGGATGATGACACTGGACCGAGTTAAGGGCCTTACCCTTAAAGTGCGTAACAATTTTGTTCAAGGCGACAAAGGAAATAAAATGGTCACACGATTATTTTTACTGTCAACCGTTGACATACGTTGTTTAGTTCATTTTCTTGTTGTTGTATGGTTTAGTTTGTGAAGTAGTAATATGAACTTTATTATGTACTCTATAATAAAATATAAGATGTTATTTGTACTACCAATTATAAGCAATAGTACTAACAAGTATAACCAGTTATGATGGTAGTATTTTTACCTCCACAACCAAAAATACCACTTACCTTGTAAAATAACCGTAATTACCGGTGTCGGCATGTGACGACATCGCCCGCTGTTGGGATAACCTCTGTCACAGCAGAGATTATTCCACCAGTGTTATCAGTCACACTGGTGGTAGGTCTTTTGTTGCAAGAGGCCGGCTAGGTAGGTACCACCACATTGTCAAATATTCTGTCGCCAAATAGTAGTGCTTAGACATTACTGTTTTCCGGTTTGAAGAGCACGGTACACGGAAGTGAAATTACAGGACAGAGGAGATTTGAGAACTAATTCCTCGAGGTTCGCAACGCGTAAGTGGCGCCTCCTAAAGGTGCTGCAACCGCTCATAGGCTACAGCGCCCACTTACCATCTGGTGGGCCGTATGCTTGTTTGCCAACTTGTAACATAAAAAATTCTTACTTTAATTTCAATTTCTCTTTCTTAATTTAACATTAAGACATATGCATTCTCTTCTTTATTACCCGACTGCCGGAGGGTAATGTTTTTCGAGCGTATGTATGTATGTATGTATGTATGTATGTATGTATGTATGTATGTATGTCTATTTCTTTGTGACGCTCTACAGGCTAAACCCTTGGACGTACATCGACTTATAGGGTATCATTAGATTCGTCTCAGTTGTGAGAGTGACATAGGCTACATTATTTTAACATGGGTTCCGCAGAAGCCAAGATATTCAAAGCGGAATATCACAGTTCGCTCAGAGCTAAAATCTGATGATGTTTCCTTGTAGAACTCGATAAAATAAGACGAAAAGTAAAAATAAAATTTTTCGATATATTGCTTAGTTTTCGAGATATCGATGATTGAAGTTTGATTTTTTTTTTTGGCCACTGATTGCCAATTCCACTCCCAATGTCTAGAATAATTAATTAAAACATTTTCTATAAATAAAAATATGGCATAGTTATATAAATAGGTAGATTAATAAAATAATTAAACTTCTAAAACGCAAACTATTATAATATATAATGTTATTCAATGTATTATACAATTAATAAATAATTAAGTAATAAAATATAGGAATAAGCATAATATATTGTAATAAAAGTATTTTTCGATTTTTAGTCATGTAATTTGTTTAATGTAAAAAAATATAAATTTTAAGTGTCTGTACCTACATCTCAGATTCTTATAAAAATGTTACTCGGAACTAAAAACTAAATGATGAAATATCATATATTTATATTTTTGCAAATGTCTGCCTGTTTGTCGGCTCTCCAAACTCCTTATCCTCTGACGCAATTCTGCAAAACTGCCATTTTCAACTTCAAAGTCAGCAAAGAAATGGTAAAGCGTATTTTCGAGTAACATTCAGTTTTGTTTCGTAAAATGCGTTCACTCCATCAATATTTATTGCAATCTTGATGACAACGTGAGCCAAGTATGAGAGAGGAGTAAGAAAGTAGTTTAGCCTTTTCACGCAAAAGCTGCTGATCGAATTTGGATGAAATTTAGCACACAGAGAGCTTATATTGAATTAACACACCCTGAATTAACACATTTCATACCAGAAAAAATGTTAGGTTCCCTCGGCATTATCAAAAACGTACTGCAAAAATGTTTAGATGCTTGTTACTCAATCACACATCACATTAACGATTTAACTGATTGGAATGTAACTTAGCACATACAAAGATTGTAACCTGGATTAAGACATAAAATACTTTTTATTCCTAAAAATTTTAGGTTCTCGTGGGATTATCAAAAACACTCTACAGAACTTTTTTATCTTTGTCTTATGAAATAATAGCGGCCCGCTCCAGCTTCGCATGGGTATAAAATATATAGCCTATGTCATTCACTAAAAAAATGATTAAAATCGATCCAATAGTTTTGATTTATTCATTTCTGTCCGTGGCTCGCACGCGTTAAATGTAATTATTTACGATATCACATTAGAAACCTCAAAAATAACAGTTTTTTTTCCACTATTTAATGGATGTTATAATACATATAAACCTTCCTCTTCAATCACTCTATCTATTAAAAAAACACATCAAAATCCGTTGGGTAGTTTTAAAGATTTAAGCATACATAGGGACAGAGAGAGCGACTTTGTTTTATACTATATAGTGATTATTTACTTACAAATGGTTCATTTGTCTCTAGAGCCAATTCTAAAGTCACCGCGGACGAAGTCGCAGGCAGATGTCAGTTCGAAATAAGTTACAAGCTTGTGGGTTAGAACTTGCCAAAAATATAATCGACATTCTAGTATGACCTGCATAGTGCAGAGAGCTAAGTTATATTACTTATAACTAGCTTCTGCCCACGGCTTCACTGCGTTAAATTTGCGGAACAAATCCTTTCTTTTTCATATAAAGCTTTACACCTTCAGGGGCAGGATTGAAGGAAATGTGTTAATAGTTCCCCAAAAAACAATGTTACATGATTTTAATTTCAAAAATGTTGAACTTCCAACAAAACTTTTAACTCCTTTTTAACCCATTGAGGGTTGAATTTCAAAAAATACTTTCTTAGTGCCCGTTTACGTTTTAAAAACAACACCAAAAAATAGCTTTTTAGGGTGAAGGGCTTAGGCTTCGCGTTTATAAGTAATTCAGGTCTTCTCCTTGTATATATATATATATATATACCTAATCAATTATTAATTATGTAACTAAAAAGTTTTAAATAAAATAAATTATTAAATGAAACAAAAACCCAACTGCATTAATAATAATTCCTAAAAAGCTAAAAACAAGCTCTATAATGACTACTATAATATAAATATTTCTTTAATGTTAGTAAAGGTACTGCAGACGGGGACAAGCTGATCAATCAATTTGTAAATTGATGATGGAGTTTAAAGGGAAGTGCTTAAATTACGGAAAAATATAATAATTATGTTTTATTTCAATGCTTGTCCCCGTCTGCAGTACCTTTACTAACATTAAAGAAATATTTATATTATAGTAGTCATTATAGAGCTTGTTTTTAGCTTTTTAGGAATTATTATTAATGCAGTTGGGTTTTTACTTTGTAGCTACATTTACATCATATCATATCTATGTATTTTTCTATAATATCATAATTAATAAATTAAAGGTGAATTTGATTTTATTTGTTACCCTACATCTTCACGCCTTAATTATTCGACCGATCATCATTAATTAAATTTTTAAGGCTACAGAAAAAGACATATCTTCCATGCATAAAACCAGAACTATGTCCGAGAAATAGAAAGCCTACTAACATTTCACTGTGAACAGTAAGTTCAGACTTATCTTACCAGGCTTAGTCCACGCGGTTAAGGACCCGGATAGATTCTAGTTTGAAAATAACCACAAGTTAAATCGTGTAACAATACTTTTTGTACACACGAAATACGTACAAATCAATTTACCCATCTAAATATGTAATACAATAATATAATTTTGATGGTATTGAATCCATGAATCATTTTATAATTTTGGTATATTATCCAATGTAACTAACGAACATTAACAACTACAACGTTATCAATCGCGTTAGTGAAATGGTTTCCACATTGACACATTGACTGTGGTCACATCGTTTTATAATATTTACACTACATATTTTATATGGCAAAATGGTTTTATATTAAACAAAATTATATTTTCGGGTATTTCACTATTTGGCTGTGACATAATAATAAAATACTCATAATATACTATAATATTATAGCAACTTACAGTACTCTATTTCGAGAAGGTTTATTTAATCTATAAAGTAAACACAATCATCACATGAGCTATTCGCAAACACAGCAAGCAAACAAAGATACTTTAATAATGAAAGCCTTCGGCTCAAGGCGGTTGGCAGAATACTCAAGAATTCGCTCACTTGGACGTAGGTGAAATATATACGCGCCAATCCTATTTCGGTATTTATATTTAGTTAGTTTAGTTAGTCCTAATAACCTTTGTCCCCATTTCCCCCCTCAATTTGTCACCCTTATGGTTGGTATTTTTTTTTAAATTATTTTCCTCTTCTTCCAACCGAACGGGAAGCATAAGATACCTAGCATAAAAAAATCCAAAACCGTTCAAATTTTTTTGTGATCTGAGGTAATAAACATAAAAAAAAAATTCAAGTTGGTTATAAAGAAGTACAAAGATTATACATTTGTCGGAGCCCGTCATGAATACAAATATAAAACGAGAAAGACGCGATATTCAGTAAACTACCTGCGCTTCCGGCAGACTCAAGAGGGTCTACGACAACGCTCGAATCGGATGAAGATACATTGTGTACCGAGCAGCCGAAGGGAGACCACGCACAGAGTAAGCTGCGGGTTCCGCAGCTTGATGATGCAGATACTATAGTACTTTAAACATTAACGAACTATCGCTTCATCCATCCAATCATTCATGCAAACTTTCACATTTTCTGTAATATTCATTTTTTTGCGTGAAAAGGTAACAAACATCCATCCATCCAAAACTGCACATTTATAATATTAATTACAAGTTAGATTAAAATCGATCCCAAAAATAAATTGGTAATTTAATAGTTACTCCGACGTCACACTTTTTAGTCCTCTCAGTCATCTCAGATCGTATGACATAATTGATTAAAATACTTATTTTCCAACAGATGTTTATTTCCTTCTTCGTAAAAGAAATGATAAACGTATGTTATCACTGTGACTTTTTTTGCTTTCCATTTGGTTGTATAATGTTATTGATTTATGTAGTAGTAATTTTATTACTTTAGCACGAATCTATAGTTGTTATAAGAACGATAACAGACCAATATTTATCTGTCTAGTTAAATATATAAAAGTAATATGAATAGCTTTCGACATAAAGTGTACATCTATTATTTATAATTTGTAAGCTTCCGACAACAAGGCTAAATTTTATTTGCCCGTAGTTTTACTTTATGTAGATCGTTTCAAAGGTTTGCTTATATATTTATTAACATGAGAATTGCCAACAAAAGAAACAATAATACATATACAATAATAACATCCTTTTACTTATATAGTAATTGAACTCTTAATTATATAGGCATTTACGGCATACACTAAATGTAATAAGTTATAATAGCAACATTATGAGGTATTTATTATGTACCAAAATCAAAGAGAAAAAGTTATATCCAGAAAAAAAAATAGAAAGTTAAATTAAATGACATTTTAGCTAACTATTATTATTTAAAAGTAAGATAAAATAAGATGAGAATACAATTCCACATATGACCTGTAAGTTACACAGCAAGCATTATTTTATTTATTAAGAAATAATTTTTATTATTCTCTTGTTCCAAAGGATAATAAGAAAGCAAAGGGATATTTTAGAGATTTGTATAATTCCATTTGTATCTCTTATTTTGTGTCTATAATAATCAAACAGTTTTCATTATGCTTGACACTGATGTGTGTTTTGTCTAAACAATAATAATAATTATGCTTTATATGTGCGTTTGAAGCATGAGTTTACGAAACGTGGCCGGAAGATGGAGCTGAACGTAGTTGAATCGCGCTTACGGTGTGCCATCTTTACTACATTAAATTGCGGGATTATTTTGACCTTATTATAACCGTCGACTTTAAGTCGTGCTAGTCTTTTAAAATTTTTGAAGCGCTTGCTGTTATTATTATGTACAGAAAGCGCACTTTACTTACACAAGAACTTACTGTTTGTTTAAGTTGAGTGTAACGTTTGAGAAGGTTATGCTGTAATCCATTACACATTACCAACAAACTCAACAAACACATAAATAAAAAAATCTTGCACACTCAACGGCCCGCATTAGGATAGTGATATCCTGTGTCGGGGGTCAGGAATCCCATACGAGGACAAGGACTAATACACTCAGACTGGAAAATATGCTTGCATGATCAATACAAACATATTATGCTCCGAGCGGTAATTGAACCTCGACCTGTGGCGTTCGAGGCAGGTTCACTACCGATGCGCCACAACGTCGTTTTTATCCATGAATTTCCTTGGAACGTTGTAAAACATTAAACTGCGATTATGATTTTAGTTTAAAAATTCTTTTTCTTAGCCACTACTACTGATACTCCTAGGTACTGTAATGCAATTTTAGTACTATGCTTATTATTATTTTGTTGGCAAACAAGTCCGCCTGACGTTAAGCTGTCACCGAAACTTATGAACGCATTTGAAACTTGAAATATCACATGCGCGTTACCCACCCAAGGAACTTAAGGATGAGGAAGGAGAAAAGGAAGGGGTGGGGGATGGGCCTCCAGCGCTCTCAGTTCATAGCCTGAAACGCATCAGTACTTATTGGTACTGTTACTTTACGCCGATTTCCTGTGAGAATGAAGTATTTCTCCACTCGAGCCAGCACTTTTGCTGAGAGGAGCATGGATCTACCACTACTAAATTATTCTATTCTCAAATTAATTTTGCATCCATCTTTGTGTTGTAAAATTTGTGACGTTGTGGCGCAGCGGTATCGAACCTGCCTTAAACGCCACAGGTCGCGGGTTCGATTCCCGCTCGGAGCATAATATGTTTGTATTGACCATGGAAGCATATTTTCTGGTGTGTGTGTGTCCTTGTATGTTTTTCCGGACCTCCGAAACAGGATATCACTATCCTAATGGGGGCCGTTGAGTGTGTAGCGTTTACAGTAACCAAACCCATAATACTCCTAGTTTGAGTAGTTGGAAATTTTCGTAATTGAATACATGTTATATCATTTATCTTGTCAATTAATCATTCAATACATATTGCATAAAAATTACTATCAACAAAATTGAAGAAAATATGCCGTGATTTCTGAAATAAATCTCAACATATCCAATTAAAACTGAAAAGGCAGAAAACTTAAGTGGGTACTTCAAAATAACTGAGGCTTAGAGCAATAATTCCAAATGTAAAATTTTACAGTTGAAAAAATTAAAGGAGCACAAACTGCCACTATTTCACATTACTTTTGTCGGAGGTTGTGCAGTGACTCGGTTCTCTTGAACTCAGACTGTATATTCAACTTGAGGGCTTTTAAACTGGCAGAAAAATAGTCTGAATAAGTATGAGCTGTTAACTACAGAGGAAAAATTGTATGGGAGTAGTTTCAGAAATATAGCTGGAACGAATTCGATTCAAACAACATCAACATACATTTCTAAATAAAGCAATAGTAATGGAAAAAGAAACGTACTTCTCGTACTTGGATTAATTCTAAAATCTTGTTCATCCTAGTATTATTCCCGGTATTTTTATGTACCCAGGGTCTGCTTATTATTCCTATCCGGATTTGACAGATTACTAGTTTTTACACGGAGCGATTGCCATCTGACCTCCGCAACCCTAAGAGCGAACCAGTAACTCATTGGATAAGAGCAATTTACTTATCAAGAGTTAACGATTATTATTAGATGTTATTGATAATAACCGGGACCGACTGCTTAACGTGCTCTCCGAGGCACGGTGGGGAGACCCACACGGACAAACGCCCAGACCGAGACAGAAATTTTAATAAACATCTGCCCGACCGGGAATCGAACCCGCAACCGTCGAGACTAAAGACAGACACGCTACCCACAACGCCACAACGGATTAATTCTAAAATATTATACTGTAATATTTTAATGGAAGTTGTGGGTTAAGTTTTTTTGTGGGCCACATAAATATATTTTGTGTATTTACAATAATGTAATAAATTATGTTAGTCAGCTCCGACACACGACTGGAGTTTACTCCATATTTTTGAGTACTGTTGTAACTCCTTACTTTGAATAATATGAATATGGCAAAGAGGGGAAAAATGTTTTTAAAAACTACAAACTGTAATCCTTTTTAACCTCATTTGGTATACAAAAATTCTATATCACGAATGAAGCAGGTTTGTCACAATCTTCAAGAACTCGTCTACACGCTTTGAGTACCCAACACCCAATTTTAAAGTAAACATAAAACTTATTTACATTACATTTACTTTCTTATTTTCAACAAAATTAAACTATCCCTTTATTTAATTGGGGAAATGCAGTTAAGCACTCGAGCGCCGCGACAGGTGCAATGGCGCAGTAGATGTGAGGACTCGGAGCCAGGCTCCTCTACCCACTAAAACCCGCACGGTCTCATCTAGCGCCATAGTGGAACGCTGCAGGTTAGCTTAAGCGATCAACCGCGACGCCCTGACGCTTGCCCACAAGGGTCGGCAACCTACTGCCGCCATACATACATAATAAATACTTAAATAAATTAAACTATCCATGATTTTAGTAGATCTAACTTTCCAACGTAGAAATTCTAAACCACTTACATTTCAGTTTAGTTACACGTGACCTAATTCATTAACTCGATCAAGCGATGCACTAATTATTAATAACCTACAAACTGAACCATACCATTCCGTAGCTTTTAGGATGAAATCAGTGGCTAACCAACTAATTTTCGATTAACTAAACTCGTACATCGAATTGTTTCAAACGTAAGTTCAATAGGCTCATGTTCTGACAATATAAATACTAACAGTAATAATACTACTAAATGTTGGCCTTAAAATTCAACGATTCAATTCAATTTAAAAAAAATTATCGAATCGCAATGTTCAAAACTATAGTTTCGACGGAACAGACGTTTATAATGACCATACCGGCTTCTGTCTTAGTGTGGTTGTGTTTGTCACTCTATCACTATCCTGATGAGAGACGTTGAGTGTGTAGCGTTTTTTTATTACTTTGTATGTACATATACTTTGATGGGATTAATATTTCAATAAAGTAACTTACGTTAGACAATTTGAAAATCCTAAGTTTAAATTGATCTATAACAAAAATAATCGCATGTAAAAAATATTCAAGCCTTTCTATAATTATAAAGAAGGGAAGATCATAAAGAAGTTATCGAATCTGAAAAGTTTGCACACAACGCCTTCAGTTCACTGTGTGATTAATTTGTGACATACATATTTAAAGTCCCAAACTAGGTATTGGAAGTTTATTGCAGCAAAAACGATTTTATACACATAACTCATTTCGAAATGGTTATAATTAGTAACTTTTGAAATATTGCTCATTAAAATGTGCGTCCACAATATGTTTATTGTATAATGAATATTATATATGCATGTCTTAGATTATACTTATATAGATCCAAAGTATTATTTTAGTATAAAACTTTTTGTATAACGTTTTAGAGCCGAACCATTCATGTCAAAAGTAGTACAACCTAGGGCCTTACTGTTACCGGAACACATGCTTGTATGGTCAATACAAACATCTGCTTCGAACGGGATTCGCACCCGCGACCTGTGGCGCTTAAGGCAGGTTGCTGCCACTGCGCCACAACGTCGTCAAAATCTCGTAAATAAGTAAATAACATTAACGTTTTACCACTACATTTAAGCTACACTTCACCAAAGACGAAGATCTATTGGGTCTTACTAGAACATAGATTTATAAAGAAGTATGCCAGGTCAGTCTCTAGCTTATTTGCATATTATCAAGGCGTGGACAGAACGTTGCGTGACACTGAGGGTGAATTACCATAAGAATAGACGAATAAATCGAATATTCGGTTAAGATTCCGAATTTCTATTGTTCTCTTGCTAAATTAGTCCATTTAAATAATCATATTGTTTGAGAGAATATTTTATATAGTGTTATGCTATTTTCAAATAAATACGAACGAAATCGTTGAGTAAAAGTTTGTTAGAAAAATATAATTGAATCACTCAAAAAATCACATTTACCTGATGCACTGCAAATCAATGACCCCAATCTTATTATGGAATACCTTACAAATTTTATTCAGCAATGTATTCTTTCAAGCACCTCACAATCTGTGATATCTAGGAAAAATGTCATCATCAAACCCTGGATTAAAAATGGTGTTCCCCGTTGTATACGTAATAGAAACGTTATGCAAAAGAGATTAAAACTAAATCCAGAAAATATAATTCTTAAAATAACTTATAAGCGTTATCGAAACTTTTCCAATTACTTAATTAAAAACTTTAAAAAAATTGATAAAAATCAACTAAACAAAGCTGCTAATAATCCAAAAAAATCCGGAGTTCGATTGATAACATTACTCAAAGAAAACCCTCTAGAGTACCAAATTGGAGCTTCTCAATATCACTCCATCCCACCAAAGTTCTGCAGATTCTGTTAATTCATACTTTGCCTCTGTTGGCCAAAAACTAGCGTAGGAAATTCTTACGAACAGAGTATCCCAACAACAACCTCTCATTAAATATATCCACCAACGCACAAGTGTCCTCCTTTGTACTTCTTAATACCGACTACGATGAGATTCATAATTTACTCATATCATTGAAATCCAACAGCGCTTCCGGTTATGATAGCATCGCAGCTTATCTGTTAAAAATACTCATAAAGAAGTTGAACCTATTCTTATTCACTTGGCAAATACTTGCTTTGAACGGGGTGTCTTCCCGTCTGCCTTAAAACAGGCGATAAACACACCAATATCGATGGCTCCTACGTAAAATATTGTATGTCCAAAATTACGATTTTTATAATTTGATTAATTCGTAATTAATGTATTGTTTATTATTTAATCCCGGTGACAGAAATTTCAAAATGTTGAAAATTTAAAAGTTTTTTCCCGTTTAAAGGCGTATGTTATTTTTGTGGGCGCCGTAAGTAAGCGTATTTACTCTAGCAATATTTTATGGCGGAGGGTTGCGCGGGAGCAACGAGGAGCGGCGAATCTTAACTATCACTTACCGGACGGTACGTGGGAAATGCGCCAGTTCTCTCGGCTCTTATTCGTTTTGCATTTACGTAATTTAAATTATAGTGTGAGATTTAAAAATGAGTAAAAATAACTCATGTTCGTAATTGAGACGGAGCTTAAGAGCTCAAAGACTCGGTTATATTGCTTGTGAGGTCGTACAAAAAGACAATAATACTTTAAATGATCATTCACGAGATGAACAGCAGTATAATGCACTTATTAATAGCAGTGAAAGCAATAGAGGATTAGGTAAGTTACTAAATACACATATAAGTTTTAAATATGTATCGTTGTTGTTAACTATGTTTGAGTTTTTTACTAAACAACTTAAAAATATCGTATGTAACAAGTACAATATAGTACGTCGCTTTTTGGTCATCAAATTATATCGTATGTAATAGTTACAGTTTTGTACGCTGCCCGTCGAAGCAATTGTTTTATCGTATGAACTACGTACGAGTATATACGTCGTTTTTTTAAATGTGACTTTTATAGTATGTGTTACTTACGGTCATTTACATTGCGGAATGGTATATGGTAACTTTAACATACAATTACTTACGTGGCAATTGCTAAAAAAAGTAATATCTTATGTTCCGTTTTCTTCAATTTTAAAGTCTCCATTAGTAACTGAATAATGGAAATGGAAAAAGAAACACTTTCTCAAGATGGTCGAAGAAGATTTTTCAGAAACACTACCAATCCTACCAAATAATCACTCTGGCAGGTATACATTTATTACAAATACTTTGTGTTAACTTTCTAGTATGACTGACTGGTGTATGATTTCATAAACATATATATATATATATATATATATATATATATATATATATATATATATATATATATACATTTTTTTATTACATGGAGATTTTATAATATCTAGAAGTTCACCTTCAAACTTTGAGCAAGATGAAGTTCATACCTTGCAAGTTCATTTACAGCTTATGCCAGATTTAAAAAATACAACACTTGAAGCTAATGGGTCCACCCATTCCTTAGATTTTAATAGTTCTATACTAGTTAGCACGCCACCCACAGTAAACACTAGAACTCCTCATTCAGAACTTGACAACGATGATGCAGAAAATATATTTCAGAATCATTCTATTACGAGAAATAATCCGGAAAGCATATCAAATCAAATATTTCTAGTCAACATAAAAAGCATTACACTTATTTGTCGAAAGTCAGATTCTACCACCGGCTCCAAAATTAAACCTCTACCTGAGAAGAACCGGCGAAACAAACTCAGGGTTTTATCTTTTTTTGTATTTTTAAAGTGATATTGGGTTACATATTATTTTGTATGTATATACAATCCTCATCCGTTATCACCAAGCTGTGATATTAACCGTTTGAACATAGATTGTGTGAATGTTTTTTTCCTTAGTATGTAGGTAATTTCATACGTGAACCACTTTCACAACTGTCCAATTTTTCGGGTTATTCCACACCTCAGGCATATACACCATTATCTTGCAATTGGGACAACAGGTGTCCCAATAACTGGACGGCAAAAAGCAAGAAAGGATAAAGGTAATGTTAGAAGAAGGCACGAGCATCAGTGGATTGACACAAAAAGAAAAACTTTGAGAAACCTCGGTATGTAATACATAAGTCGAAAAAGTGTGACGAAGCCAAAGCAAAGTTTTGGAAATTAGAAGATAACCGCAAAGAGTGGACTTATGTGTCTAACGTAGTGACTAAAAATCCCAAAAAGAGAGTTTTCGTTGACGTAAAATCTCGAAGCAAGCACACAATCGAGTACAAACTGCCACTACCAGCCAAACCCAAAGGAAAGTCTCAGTTGAACTATACTGATATATATGTAAAAAGCAGTTTTTGCAACATTAGCAGTTAGTGAGCAATTTGTTTACTGTTATAGAGAAAACTGATTTGTGACATTTGGCAAGCGCGGTAAGCATACTAACCACCATCGTAAGCTCACAGAAGATGTCATGAAAAGCGTATGTGACCACATTAGGTACTTACAGCCGGTAGAATCCCATTACGTAAGTAAAGATTCTTCAAAAATGTATTTAGATAGTACCCTGAACTTTCAAAAACTATTCGCCATGTACAATGAATGGTTTGATCACAACATTTATTACGAAAAGGAAAAAACAGAGCGCCATTACAGAAAACACACATTTTGAGAAAAGGGACACACTCAACAAGAAGGCGACAGCGTTCGTGCACTGGTAGAAAGGTGTGCAAAAAATAAATTGATATACACTCCTTTTAAATGGCTTGCATTAGTGCGGTGGGCAAAACAAGACGTCTTAAATCATATATTATAAGTATAAACGCTTATCATAAGCTCGAATAAAGTGTTTGTTTAGGTATTTGTTACAAATTTAGTTTTGATTCACCAAAGTAATATTATAAGCCTCGTTATTATTACCAGACAATCGTAACCGTTAGACGATTCAATCTTGATAATCTATTGATCTTAATTTCTTGACCGTAGAAGATTCAATCTTGATTTGACTTACAGTCCTGAGATCACTAGGAGGGGCAGACCGAGACAGATCGCGTTCTGTCTCGGGGTACGTGCTTCACCTCGAGCCATGATAACCTTATAAATTTAGAAGACATTTTCTTCCTCGCACAACCACTTTGTGGAACCAACTTCCCCCGGCGATCTTTCCGAACCAATACGACCTGGGAACCTTCAAGAAAACAGCCTACTCCTTCCCTATAGGTCGGCAACGCACCTGCATACCCTCAGGTGTTGCGGATGTTCATAGGCGGCGGTGATCACTTTACATCAGGTTACCTCCTGCCCGTTTGCCCCTTCTTACATTAAAAAAAAACCTTGCCTTGAACTCTGATGCCACTAAGCTTCTGGGACGAATTCTTTTTCTCCTCTTCCAATTGGCCAGTTAATCCGTACTCTATGTCTCGTCGTTTCCATCATTTACACGATGCATGATTCCACCCAGGACGATAAGGAACCGTCAGGCTGATAGACAGCCTTGTCTTACTCCTGCGAGAACTTGTCTTGTCTTTGTGATGTCTTTAGAGATTTAGTGTGCGACTTTGCAATCGTAGGAGAACAGAAGACTGAATACTAAGTTTTATTGCTGTTTTAATTGTGTTGATTTTTACTGTGACAAGGGTTAGTACATTATTGTCAAACCCTAAGATTTTATTTCTTTACATTGTCTATTTTACAAAAGTGTACGTACAAATAAAAGATTTTACTCAAATGATTTAAAATCAGTCTTGTTTCATTCATTTTTTAAATATTTTTCAGACCTAATCAGCACATGCGATACTATTTTATTCGTCATGGACAAAGTAAAATATAGTATGTCCACCATACGTCTTATTATTCCAAATTAGTGTCAATGTAAAACATCGTAAGCAAAACATACGATTTTTTCTGCTTACTGAATCGAAGCGTAAAAAATCGTAACTTATACTTAAGATATTTGTATACTGCCGACGTCCGGCGTAAGGCAGCGTAATAACAATATCACTAAAACTATTAATAATTAAACCTTTGTTTTCATACCTTTCCATAAAATAAGGCATTTTCTATGTTTGGTATGAATTTCAAATATGTAGCTTTGAATTTAAAGAACAAGCGCCGGTAAACACCTTTAATTAGCTCTCCTGTAAAGTATGGATTTTGGACATACGATATTTAACGTAGGAGCCATCGATATATAAAGGCTCTGATAAAGACAAATCCTCTAACTATAGGCCGATCTCAGTACTATCTGTTATAGGAAAGATACTTGAGAAATTAATTAATATTCGTTGAATGCAATTCTTTTCATCACACAATCTCACATTCACAATTTGGTTTCAGACCAAATCTATCTACTGAAGATGCAATTTTAACCCTAACTTCTATCGTTGCAAATCATGGAGACACCGGTAGGAGATGTTTAGTAGTTTTCCTGGACGTGAAAAAGGCTTTTGACACAGTCTCTGTGCACATTCTAGTCTACGGTCTACAGGACATTGGTATTAGAGGCTTGCCACTAAATCTGTTTAGTGGCTACGTAAGCAATCGTAAAACCCGGGTCAAAATTGGTACAACTATTAGCTCAGACACCACGGTAAATTACGGCTTGCCACAAGGTAGTGTACTTGGGCCTACATTATTTTTAGTTACCTATGCTGTATCGTCAGCATTTGCCATTGTTTTCTCAGCCGATAACTGGCAACAACTAAAATTATTTACCTAAACGGGTCTGGTGAAAATAGCTTCATGGTTAAATGCAAATCTCCTCACTCTCAATATAACAAAAAGTAATTACATCTGTTTTACAAAATATAACAGTACATAGCCCTCAGAAAGCTACAAAATAAAACTTCATACCTGTAATGATACCTCTTCCCCATATTGCTACTGTGCCCAATTTAAAAGAGTGTCTTACACTAAATATTTAGGAGTTATGATTGACCAACGCTTGACCTGGCATCATCACTTAGAGTTTATTATGGGTAGTGTAAAGAAAAAACACCTTTTTCATGGAAACACCTTCTTCAGCAACAATATAAACTCAAACTCAAAATATTCTTTATTCAAATAGGCTTTTGAGCGCTTTTGAATCGTCAAATATACAGTCTGTTATGCCGCCTAAATGAAGCTACTGCCGACTCGGAAGGTAGATTCTGCAGAGAAGAAACAGCAAGAAACTCTACAGTTGCTCTTTTCAAATATAATCACATTACATTTGTCAAATATACAATTAAGTTATACATCCCGCGGGAAATTCAACGTATTTTAATTCCATGCCACATTATCTGCAATATATTCAATAACGGAATAATTATTAACTGTTACACAGACGAAATATGTATTCACTAAACATCAAATACAACTTTCTTGTTTCCACGTCCGATGAGAACTTACTAGAACTAGGTAGTCCCCTCTTACATCATGTTTGAATCAAATCAGCAACATTATTATTAAAGTCAAACCATTTTCTTATTAAATAAATTATATTAGCAAAATTACATACTTCTAATCATTATTCAACTATAAAATCTTAATAACATCATATTAATATTTGAAAACCATGACAGTAGAATCAGAAAACTTATTTGGACTTTCCAAATATTACGACATACAGCTGAAAAGGACCTTATTATTAGGATCTACAAATCACTTGCGCAATCAATAATTTCATGTTGTATTCCGGTCTGGGGAGGTTCATCTAAGACAAGATTTATAAATTTGGAGAGGGCTCAAAGGACACTGCTAAAAGTTAAATTCAAACCATATAGATTCCCAACCGAAAGTTTATACATTCACAGCGGTGTCCTGTCGGTTAGGAAACTATACTTACTTCACACCTTACTCAGGACACACAAAACACTGTTTTATGAACCTAAGAAACACACCAACAAGGGACTAGGTAATGTGGTTCCTATTCCTAGAGTAAAATCAGTTTATGCAAAAAGGCAGTACAACAGGCAATCTGCATACTTGTATAATAAGGTACATAAACAACTAAAATTATACCCACTATGAGTGCAGAAATAGGCTAAATAAATGGTTATTAGACAAAAGCTACCATGAAATTGAAGCTCTAGTTTATCAGGTTATGACTTAATATTAATAATCGTACGCTAAATTGTTAGGGATAGTAATCCGAACCTGTACGGTCCGTTTGGCTTTCCATCCCAAGACTATGTCGTCGGGCTAATGATAATGATAAGAATGATAAGAATTGTAAGACTAAATGGGTCGATTTTGGTTTAACATAGTACAATTACCTTCGAACACTAACGCAACACACACACACACGCACACCCACACACACACCCATCCACACACACACACACACACATCGCAGGGATGATGCCGTTAAAATTACTTGCCGAAGAACGTCGATCTCTATACAACTTTAAGAAAACTGTAGCTGGCTTTGACAAAAAAGACCTTAAAGCTGAGGAAAGAAGTAAAAGTCTGTTGCAATGGCAACAAAATTGGGACTCCTCGATAAAAGGGAGATGGACCCATCGCCTTATACCACAAATAGAAGTATGGGTAAACCGTAGCCACGGGGAAGTTAATTACTGCCTCACTCAGATGCTCTCTGGTCATAGATGTTATCGAGAGTACCTGCACAGATTCAAGCACGAAGATTCCCCATACTGCCCGACTTACATTGATGTAAAAAAAAACACACACACACACAACAAACTCTCATACATATACTTTTAAAATCTCATTATACTTATACCACATTAATAATTTACAGTTTTCGCCTTTTACATTTCTATATTCCTTAATAGTTTTTGTTCCTCTTAACCATTGTACACTTTTATGTTACTCACTACTTGTATTTTAGTCTAAATAATTATAACGAAAGAGCGGAGTTTTCCTAGCACAGGCAAATTCTTCGCTTAAAAGGAAACTCCAACCACAACTATGTGTACACTAAGTTTAAGAAGTAAGGATTATTTTTATTTTTATTTATAATTTTGCAACACTTTTTCGCATAAGTACCTTTTCACACGTGCTGGTTGATGGGTATACGGCGCCGAATGTCCAGTAACTCATTTCGCTTTCACACTACCCAATTTTGATTTTAGTAGCTCGTACGCACAGTGGTGAATCCGGCGTGCACCCGGCGACCGCTTGCCGAGCAAAACTGCAGACTGTTCACGCTGTCGTGTAGAAAATAAGAGTAAATTGACATAAACAGTAACTTACATAAAATGGACACCGTTGTGGCGTTGTGCGTAGCGAGTCTGCCTTTAGTCTCGGCGGTTGCGGGTTCTATTCCCGCTCGGGTAGACGTTTGTTACAATTTCTGTTTGTCTCGAAGAGCACGTTAGGCGGTCGATCCCGGTTTTCATCACATAACATCTGATAATAACCGGTAACTCTTGATAAGTAGATTGCTTTTATCCAATCAGTTACTGGTTCGCTCTTAGGGTTGCAGAGGTCAGGTGGCAGTCGCTCCGTGTAAAAACTAGTAACCTGTCAAATCCAGATAAGATTAATAAGCAGACCCTGGGTGTATAAAATATCGGGAATAATGCTAGAACTAATAAGTAACTTACAATAAAGGCTATTTGAATGGGCTAGTTCTAACTTAAAATTGCAATATCCTAATTTTAATTTCAATTTCTCTTTCTTAAATTATGTATTCTCTTCTTTATTTACTTTGTAGCTAAATTTACATAATATCATATCTATGTATTTTTTCTATATTATCATATTTAATATAATAAATGCGAATATGAGTTTGTTTGTTACCCCTTCACGCCTTAATTATTCGACGATCATCATTTAATTTATATTTTTAAGACTACAGAAAAAGACATATCTTCCATGCAAAAAACCAGAATTATGTCCGAGAAATAGCAAGCCTACTAACAAATCTCTCTGAACAGTAAGTTCAGACTTATCTTACCAGGCTTAACCAAGCAGTTAAAGACGCGGATAGGACCTAGTTTGAAAATAACCACAAGTTAAATCATGTAACAATACTTTTAGGACTTACTGGCGATCCGGTCCACCTGGAGTCATCACCTTGTTCGATCATCCCTTCCCATGGAAAGATAAAACCAAATATCTAGGCGTCATACTCGACAACAGCCTTACCTTTGAAGCTCATATCCGCAAGGCACGCGATAAAGCAGCGTTCGTTTTGGGAAGATTGTATGCGATGTTGGGCAGGCGGAGTAAACTGTCCCTTAGAAATAAGGTGACATTATACAAAGCTTGTATACGTCCCATACTGACCTACGCGAGCCCTGTTTTTCGCATGTCCACGCCAGAAGAATTAATCAATTACAAATAATTCAGAACAGTTTCTTACGCATGGCCTCGGGCTGTTCGTGGTACGTTCGCAACGTAGATCTCCATAGAGACTTTGAAATCGATTCGATCCCCAAACATTTGAAGCGCTTATCGCAAAACTATTTCGATCAAACTACTTTCCATCCAAATCTTTTGATTAGACATGCTTGTATCTACACAGACCGATGTAACCAACCGACAAAAGTAAGGCGTCCTAAGCACGTCCTGCAAGACCATGACGATAGGATTACATTAGAAAATGCCCCTTACACAGCACAGACACGCACACAACACCATCCTCGCCGGCGAGGACGAGGTCCTTCGTTTCGCACGTCGCGCGGAGCCGTACCTCCATCTCCGATGACGTCCTTAGCCGTGGTTCGTCTTCGCAGGAGGCACCCTAAGGACGGATTCAAATTTGAGCCCCCGTGAGGGCTGCCCCTTTATCACGGCTGAGTCTCTGTACTCGGCCCCCGCCCGGTGACGCTGTCAAGGCCAGTAGGGCCAACAGCAATACACATTCCGAAAAAAAAAAAAAAACAATACTTTTTGTACACATGAAATATGAATAAATTAATACCCATCTAAATATGTAATACAATAATATGATTTAGATGCTATTGAATACATGAATCATTTTATATTTCGATATATTGTCCAATGTAACTAACGAACATTAACAACTACAACGTATTCAATCATTAGTGAAATGGCTTCCACACTGACACATTGACTGTGGTCACATCGTTTTAAAATATTTACACTACATATTTTTGTGGCAAAATGTTTTTATATGAAACGAATTATATTTTGCTAGATTTTACTATTTTGCTACGACATAATAATAACGTACTCGTAATGTACTATAATATTATAACAACTTAAAGTACTCTATTTCGAGAAGGTTTATTTAATCTGTAAAGTAAACACAATCATCACATGAGCTGTGCGCAAACACAGCAAGCAAACAAAGATACTTTAATAATGAAAGCCAATCAAAGAAAAAAAAATAGAAAGTGAAATTAAATGAACTTTTAGCTAACTATTATTATTTAAAAGTAAGATAAAATAAGATAAGAATACAATTCCAAATATGACCTGTAAATTACACAGCAAGCATTATTTATTTAGAAATAATTTTTATTATTCTCTTGTTCCAAAGGATAATAAGAAAGCAAAGAGATATTTTGGAGATCTCTATAATTCCATTTGTATCTCTTATTTTGTGTCTATAATAATCAAACAGTTTTCATTATGCTTGACACTGATGTGTGTTTTGTCTAAACAATAATAATAATTATGCTTTATATGTGCGTTTGAAGCATGAGTTTACGAAACGTGGCCGGAAGATGGAGCTGAACGTAGTTGAATCGCGCTTACGGTGTGCCATCTTTACTACATTAAATTGCGGGATTATTTTGACCTTATTATAACCGTCGACTTTAAGTCGTGCTAGTCTTTTAAAATTTTTGAAGCGCTTGCTGTTATTATTATGTACAGAAAGCGCACTTTACTTACACAAGAACTTACTGTTTGTTTAAGTTGAGTGTAACGTTTGAGAAGGTTATGCTGTAATCCATTACACATTACCAACAAACTCAACAAACACATAAATAAAAAAATCTTGCACACTCAACGGCCCGCATTAGGATAGTGATATCCTGTGTCGGGGGTCAGGAATCCCATACGAGGACAAGGACTAATACACTCAGACTGGAAAATATGCTTGCATGATCAATACAAACATATTATGCTCCGAGCGGTAATTGAACCTCGACCTGTGGCGTTCGAGGCAGGTTCACTACCGATGCGCCACAACGTCGTTTTTATCCATGAATTTCCTTGGAACGTTGTAAAACATTAAACTGCGTTTATGATTTTAGTTTAATAATTCTTTTTCTTAGCCTCTACTACTGTTACTCCTAGGTACTGTAATGCAATTTTAGTACTATGCTTATTATTATTTTGTTGGCAAACAAGTCCGCCTGACGTTAAGCTGTCACCGAAACTTATGAACGCATTTGAAACTTGAAATGTCACATGCGCGTTACCCACCCAAGGAACGTTAGGATGAGGAGGGAGAAAAGGAAGGGGTGGGGGATGGGCCTCCAGCGATCTCAGTTCATAGCCTGAAACGCATCAGTACTTATTGGTACTGTTACTTTACGCCGATTTCCTGTGAGAATGAAGTATTTCTCCACTCGAGCCAGCACTTTTGCTGAGAGGAGCATGGATCTACCACTACTAAATTATTCTATTCTCAAATTAATTTTGCATCCATCTTTGTGTTGTAAAATTTGTGACGTTGTGGCGCAGCGGTATCGAACCTGCCTTAAACGCCACAGGTCGCGGGTTCGATTCCCGCTCGGAGCATAATATGTTTGTATTGACCATGGAAGCATATTTTCTGGTGTGGGTGTGTCCTTGTATGTTTTTCCGGACCCCCGAAACAGGATATCACTATCCTAATGGAGGCCGTTGAGTGTGTAGCGTTTACAGTAACCAAACCCATAATACTCCTAGTTTGAGTGGTTGGAAATTTTCGTAATTGAATACATGTTATATCATTTATCTTGTCAGTTAGTCATTAAATACATATTGCATAAAAATTACTATCAACAAAATTGAAGAAAATATGCCGTGATTTCTGAAATAAATCTCAACATATCCAATTAAAACTGAAAAGGCAGAAAACTTAAGTGGGTACTTCAAAATAACTGAGGCTTAGAGCAATAATTCCAAATGTAAAATTTTACAGTTGAAAAAATTAAAGGAGCACAAACTGCCACTATTTCACATTACTTTTGTCGGAGGTTGTGCAGTGACTCGGTTCTCTTGAACTCAGACTGTATATTCAACTTGAGGGCTTTTAAACTGGCTGAAAAATAGTCTGAATAAGTATGAGCGATACAGAGGAAAAATTTTATGGGAGTAGTTTCAGAAATATAGCTGGAACGAATTCGATTCAAACAACATCAACATACATTTCTAAATAAAGCAATAGTAATGAAAAAAAAAACCTACTTCTCGCACTTGGATTAATTTTAAATCTTCTTCATCCTAGCATTATTCCCGATATTTTTATGTACCCAGGGTCTGCTTATTATTCCTATCCGGATTTGACAGGTTATTATTTTTTACACAGAGCGATTGCCATCTGACCTCCGCAACCCTAAGGGCGAACCAGTTACTCATTGGATAAGAGCAATTTACTTATCAAGAGTTAACGATTATTATTAGATGTTATTGATAATAACCGGGACCGACTGCTTAACGTGCTCTCCGAGGCACGGTAGGGAGACCCACACGGACAAACGCCCAGACCGAGACAGAAATTTTAATAAACATCTGTCCGACCGGGAATCGAACCCGCAACCGTCGAAACTAAAGGCAGACTCGCTACCCACAACGCCACAACGGATTTATTCTAAAATATTATACTGTAATATTTTAAGGAAATTTGTGGGTTAAGTTTTTTTGTGGGCCACATAAATATATTTTGTGTATTTATAATAATGTAATAAATTATGTTAGTCAGCTCCGACACACGACTGGAGTTTACTCCATATCCTTGAGTACTGTTGTAACTCCTTACTTTGAATAATAGGAATATGGCAAAGAGGGGAAAAATGTTTTTAAAAACTACAGACTGTAATCCTTTTTAGCCTCGTTTGGTATACAAAAATTCTATATCACGAATGAAGCAGGTTAGTCACAATCTTCAAGAACTCGTCTACACGCTTTGAGTACCCACCACCCAATTTTAAAGTAAACATAAAATATACTTTCTTACTTTCAACAAAATTAAACTATCCCTTTATTTAATTGGGTAAATGCAGCTAAGCACTCGAGCGCCGCGACAGGTGCAAAGGCGCAGAATATGTGAGGACTCGAAGCCAGGCTCCGCTACCCACTAAAACCCCCACGGTCTCATCTAGCGCCATAGTGGGACGCTGCAGGTAAGCTTAAGCGATCAACCGCGACGCCCTGACGCTTGCCCACAAGGGGCTGCAACCTACTGCCGCCATACATACATAATAAATACTTAAATAAATTAAACTATCCATGATTTTAGTAGATCTAACTTTCCAACGTAGAAATTCTAAACCACTTACATTTCAGTTTAGTTACACGTGACCTAATTCAGTTAACTCGATCAAGCGATGCACTAAATATTAATAACCTACAAACTGAACCATACCATTCCGTAGCTTTTAGGATGAAATCAGTGGCTAACCAACTAATTTTCGATTAACTAAACTCGTACATCGAATTGTTTCAAACGTAAGTTCAATAGGCTCATGTTCTGACAATATAAATACTAACAGTAATAATACTACTAAATGTTGGCCTTAAAATTCAACGATTCAATTCAATTTAAAAAAAATTATCGAATCGCAATTTTCAAAACTATAGTTTCGACGGAACAGACGTTTATAATGACCATACCGGCTTCTGTCTTAGTGTGGTTGTGTTTGTCACTCTATCACTATCCTGATGAGAGACGTTGAGTGTGTAGCGTTTTTTTATTACTTTGTATGTACATATACTTTGATGGGATTAATATTTCAATAAAGTAACTTACGTTAGACAATTTGAAAATCCTAAGTTTAAATTGATCTATAACAAAAATAATCGCATGTAAAACATATTCAAGCCTTTCTATAATTATAAAGAAGGGAAGATCATAAAGAAGTTATCGAATCTGAAAAGTTTGCACACAACGCCTTCAGTTCACTGTGTGATTAATTTGTGACATACATATTTAAAGTCCCAAACTAGTTATTGGAAGTTTATTGCAGCAAAAACGATTTTATACACATAACTCATTTCACAATGGTTATTATTAGTAACTTTTGAAATATTTCTCATTAAAATGTGCGTCCACAGTCGTGTTTATTGTATAATGAATATTATATATGTATGTCTTATATTATACTTATATAGATCCAAAGTGTCAGTCATCCAAAGTATTATTTTAGTATAAAACTTTTTGTATAACGCTTTAGAGCCGAACCATTCATGTCAAAAGTAGTACAACCTAGGGCCTTACTGTTACCCGAACACATGCTTGTATGGTCAATACAAACATCTGCTCCGAACGGGAATCGCACCCGCGACCTGTGGCGCTTAAGGCAGGTTGCTGCCACTGCGCCACAACGTCGTCAAAATCTCGTAAATAAGTAAATAACATTAACGTTTTACCACTACATTTAAGCTACACTTCACCAAAGACGAAGATCTATTGGGTCTTACTAGAACATAGATTTATAAAGAAGTATGCCAGGTCAGTCTCTAGCTTATTTGCATATTATCAAGGCGTGGACAGAACGTTGCGTGACACTGAGGGTGAATTACCATAAGAATAGACGAATAAATCGAATATTCGGTTAAGATTCCGAATTTCTATTGTTCTCTTGCTAAATTAGTCCATTTAAATAATCATATTGTTTGAGAGAAAATGTTGTATAGTCTTATGCTATTTTCATTTAAATATGAACAAAATCGTTTAGTAAAAGATTGTTGATAATTTTGGAGCACTTTTTAGCATAAGTACCTTTTCACTCGTGCTGGTTGCCGGGTATACGGCGCCAACTGTCCGGTAACTCATTTCGCTTTCTCACTACCCAATTTTGAATTAAGTAGCTCGTACGCACAGTGGTGAATCTAGCGTGCAGCCGGCGACCGCTTGCCGAGCAAACTTACGCTTTTACGTGTGAAAGCCGCCATACATGCCCATACATTTCGTTACCGGGTACCCGGCACCGGCTACCGGGCAATTGGCACATGTAAAAAGGCGGTAACGCAGCAAATGCCTCGCTAACTTTTTGATTGGCGTGGCTATAACTAAGAGTTAACATTATTCATCAGATGTTATGTGACAGATAATTTATATTAATAAAGAAACAAATACGTTTGCATTTCTGTAGTTCCATACCAAATAGTTGTGGTATACAATTGAAAGAAAATCGTCACAATAAATCTCATTTTTCCCTGACATAGTTGAGTATGTGATTACGCCGACTGTTCGGGACGAGTAATTTTGAATAGGTAGATGAAAAAGGGTCTGTCATATTGAACCGGCCAATTGTTAGAGTGGTTTATTGCAGACTGTTCACGCTGTCTTATAGAATAAAAGAGTACATTTACATAAAAATAGTAAGTTACATTAAAAGCTATTTGGGTGGGCTGGTCCTAACTTGAAATTGCAATATTCGCTCGTTTGAAGTTCGAAGAAGCACGGGAGGACCAAATTTCCATACCTTCCGTCCCGTTCATTTTTCTCTTGCTCTATACTCAACTCTCTAGATTTAATCTTGGTTTATTTATTTATTTTTTAAATGGTATGGTATGATATTGTTTGTGATAGTGAGTATGCCTATAATATTTTTATTTTTTTGCGGATGCAAATTTAGACTTTTTTACAAAGGCTACATACTCAACAGCCCCCATTAGGATAGTAAGATGCTGTGACTCCCGATCACAGATTCAGAAACACACAAGCACAAACATACCCTGACCGGAACACTGCATTCATTCATGTTGTTCTTGAAAACATCAGGCCCGATTTAGTACTTAAATAGGTATATAAGTTATCGGATAATGTAAAAGGTCTACTTATATTGAACTAACCAATTGCCACAATGGAATAAAGAGAGACGTGACGATGTACATCAGCTCTTTTGTTAACACAACGATTGCGAAATATCTAAATGCGCAGCAAAAGTACTTGGCATGTGGTAAGGAATCGACTATTGTCTAGAATTTGTCAATCAAGCTGTAGTACTTTCATTACTGCCTATTAAGTGATAGCCAATTAATTTTCTAAGAATAAAAGATTCAAGTATGTGATACAATTAGATAACTTCATGACAGCCAACCTAATTTTGAACTAAATGATGTTGAATTTAGAGACAATTTTGCAGAAATAAACACAGTACATAACACAATAGATTATAATGAAATGAAATTGTTAAACGTCTTCTAAGTAAAAGAGATTATCAATTTTTTTATGTTACTAAGTCGGCAAGCAAGCATATGGCCCACCTGATGGTAAGCGGTTGCCGTAGCTCATGAGCGCTTGCACTAACGCCTTGTCAACCTCAAGATGTTGGTTCCCAATGCTCTTCAAACCGGAACACAGTAATGCCAAAGACCCTACTGCTTTGCGGTAGAATTTTTGACACTGCGGTGGTACCTACCTATGTGCCTGTACCTTGCAGCAAAAGACCTACCAGCAGTATAACTGATTGCACTGGTGGATCTGTGCCGTGAGAGAGATTATCCTAACAAGGAGTGAAGGAATGGGTTGTCATGTCCCGACGCCTACAAATTCGGGTACAGCCGTCCTTTTTCTTGTATATCACATCTTTTTAATTTGGCTATAATCGTATCTACTCCAAGCATAAATAATAAACTGAATTGAAAAGCAAAAATAAAATTATTAGTGACGACTTCACTTAAAAATAATATTCAAAAATATATAAAAGGATTTTCTGAAAATAAATGTTGTGAGTATTTCATATAACTATTATTATCAATATACTTATTATCACCAAGGACCCATACCCAATTTTATTTTTATGAATCGCTGAGTCTTTGTCGAATCCGTCTTTGAGTTTTCCTTTTTAATTGAGTTGAGACCTAGTAACAAAATTGCCGACTTAAAATAACAGTATCACGCAATCTCCTTACTTCATTTACATTTAACTCTCTTTCAAAGTTCACTGATCTTATTCAGCAATAAGTTTTAGGTATTTTAATAAAATGTTGATAATTATATTATATTTAAGTGATAAGATAAAACTTTAAAAAAGGAGGCGCTGGAATATTTCCGCGTATTACGTTTAAGAGTGAAGTCCCTTTATTTTATTTCTTTTCTCACTATCATTTTTCACCATAATTTTCATTATCTTTCCAACCATAGCCTACAACACACCATGTTACACTTTGTCATCGATTGCCACCCACCCGTTGCAACACCTTGCCACCATTTGCCACTTTATCTCAAAAAACGTTGATCATAACAAAATTTGTTTTTGGAACAAAGTGTCTTAACGCGGCACTCGGCGTCTGGTTTTTTGAGATAAAGTGCCTGTTACAGGGTTTTTAGTAGGCAAATGTTATTGCATCGCTGTCCTTAACAAATATGTATATGAGATGACAATATAAATAAAAAGACTTTTAAAACTATAAGTAAAGTAAAGCAAGGTCTTAAAGCTTTCAAAAGTCATATATATCTTTAGAATTAAAAGCATGCGATGACAAACTCCATTTTATAAATTTTGTTCGTCAAAGCAAGGGTCCATATTCATTAAAGCGATACATTATATTTCTCTCTTATTTTAGATTCGAGAGTTGTATGCATTTAACTCTCAGGAGAAGGGTATAGTAGAATGGTTTCAATATTATATAACAATAATAAAAGAGGAAACATGAAACACATATTGTCACATTAATTTATATTTTTATTATTTTGTGTGTAGTATTCTGAAATATTGTATCTATAAATGTATATAAAAATCATGCGATGATAACTCGACTTAGTAGTTTGTCATGGTTTTTTACCATGTTATATGGTCTAAATCTTTTGAACATATTATGTTTATATTATACCAGCGCCCTGCCCGGACCTTATCCGGGTACATTTTAAATTTAAGTCCGTTACAATAAGAGTTTTAATCCCTTTTTTGGGTCTCCTACTTATAAACTACCGACCTGCATATAAACCTTAGCAACGTACAAAATACAAAATTACCTATCCCGTTCCTATTAGAATTTGATCTCGTTGATTACGTACAAAAATTGTCCTGACAATGACAAAGACAACTAAAAAAAGATCATTCAATTTAGTGCAATAGTTCTGAAGTTGTACGCGTGCATACATTTCGATGATTTTTTTTTATATACGAGTAAATAATTATATACTTATATTTAACTTAACTATTATAAAATTAAAAATTATGATGAAGATAAAAATCTTGTATCAAAAACTTTATTTTAGTTCGCTAATTTACAATGAATTAAACCACAAACCTCTTTAATATCCGGGCAGAATTTTATTGGTGTAATTTATTATGATGGTAAAACGACTCACCAAACCTCATGGCGCAAGAAAGGGTTAATGTCACTAGACCTCGTCACGGGCACTGCCTATGACCTTCATTATAATTTTGCCCAAGGCGACAAAGTGAATAAAAAGGTCACCGGAATATATCTACTGTCTAAAATTGTCATACGTTTCTGTTCATGAAATGTTGGGACCAATTTGTCGTTTGACATCCGTATCCTTTGTCTACCGTAAAATAGAATTGGCCCAACTCGCAATAGTATCTAATGGAATGTTGCTACAATGGTAACATTATACGAAAAAGATCAGTCGAAACTTCATATTTAGCTAAGCTTGTATCCACAAAGCTATTTAAATCCAAATTCTTTTGACCACAATTAATTATTTATAAATTGTAAAATCTATCTTTTATTTTGATTTTCAAAGATTGATTATAATTGTATTAAAAGCTATATTAGTACGTTCCCGGAGCCTCTAACACGCACTGAGTTCGGCCACCGAGGTAGTTTTAATGGGACGTCATGGTTCAAGGTCGGACATGGAACCCCACACAAAGCCGGGTATTTGATTGTGGATTTCTCTCCGTCAACAAAAAAAAGGAAATGTAAAAGAAATAATAAACAACAAATAATCTATCAAATGCTCTTAAACGTTGTTTATTCACTCTCACCTTATCACCGGGTCATAAAATTCAAAATCACTTGCTACTCTCTCTGTTTATTTCCTTAACGTCGCGTGGCTTCTAGAAAGATGTATACTCGAAACATGTAGTATAGCGTTCCGCGGACGGAACTTTCTCGAACCCATGTTCCGCGTTATATAGGCGGCCCGGCGCGTCGACTGAGTCATTCAGTTCTGAGCAACGAGCGAAGAAACTACAAGTGATACCAGTGAACAAGTGCGATAATTAGTGACCTCGGCTATTCTTTTGGACTGTGATTAACCTGTGATTTGTACCTGTGATTTGTGAAGTTCTGTTGTGTAATATAGATCTCAATAAAGTCTTATTTAGAGCCATCAGGTGTTTGTTTCCAAATTCGTGAACCCTAGCCCGTAACAACACTTTATTGTATACGATGTACTTTAGCTTCGTAATGACGATACTTTAATTTATCCATAAGAAATTGTTATATGCACATCATTATAACAGTATGTTTGTGTGTTTTATTATTTCCTAGCATTGAGCGCTTCCGTCTTAGCGAAATATGTAGACAGGTAGCTCTTGTATTGTAACAAAACTTATCGCCGCACGACTAATTTTCAAAATTAGTAATTATAAGAGTCATCATAGTCGCAAAAAACCAGTGAATATATCAAGTAACAAACATTGACCTACATTCAGAGATACGATTATCTTTATGAAATCGGTTATGATTTTTTCTTTTCGAAATAAACATTACAGTATGTCAGTATGTATAGTTTAACAATCAGAACCAGAGTATACATTAAAACAAAAAAGATATTGAACTAAATTCACATCCATTGTTAACGGAATCACTTTTCGAACAGAAATTGCAGATCATTATTTTTATTTCATACGTAGAATAAACATGCTTTGCTATTAATGGAATGTGCAGGAAAGTTTGTATGTGCGCTTGTAAACTTTTGTATTCAACTATTGTTTTACCGGGAACTAATTATGCGTAGTATCGATATATTTTTTTTTAATTTTATTGAGAATCACTTCATCTTGTATTGTTAACAAAATTGAAATCAAATTTATTCAAAAAGACTTTTAAAAAGCCTTCAAGCACTACCGATGATTTGTGGAAGGTTCATTCTACTGACAACAACTGATAAGATACTCTTGTAAAATAGAAAGTTTACAATTATAATATAATTGTAAGCTTGCTATAAATATTTGTACCTGAAAGAGATTCAGCAATCTTAAAAGTTCGATGCATTTTTATCGGAAAAATATTCCTCTAACTAGTAATATGTATTGTTATCTTTGTTAATATAATAATTTTAGTATACGGTGCTCCTTAAAAAAAGTTTATTTAAAAGATAATATTAACGCTCACAACAAATAAAACAAAAACTATTATCTGGAAAAAAAGTTACGCGAGTATCAAGTTGACACAAAATTTCTTATGCGTGAAGCCGTATCAGTCGCGTTGGCATCAATAATTATATTAATTAATTAAAGGATACTACGATTGTTTGCGATATCTAACCACATAATTCGTCAAAGTTCCACCGCATGCCTGTTCTGCAATGGTAAAACGCGCGACTAACGAAATTTTAAAGAAGGTCAGATTGAATCGTTTTTATTTCACTATGACCAAGAAGCAATTTACCTACTAACTACTTATATTTTAATATAATATATATTTAATTAATTTGAGTATGATTATTATTATCATATCTCAAAAGTATCCGGAAAATCCGACAAGAAAGTTCTTTAAAGCTTTGTGGGCATCCACATACTTAAAATATTATAAGCAGATGTGTATTTTGTAACTCCCTACCTATCGGCATTTTACTCACAGATTCTTGAAATAATAGAGCTCCGTATCACAACCCTGTAGGAAATTTCCCTGTAATAGTTGCCTTAAAACATGCAAATATAAAGTTCCATAGTTCGTAAACGTATTTATGTTATCACTACTATGGGATGTTGCACAGTTCATTTTATCATCGAAGCACATAGTCATACACCTCGCTGTACACATATTATCCCACCAAAAACATTCTGTAAAAAACTAGCCAAGTCTCGATGGAGCTGCTTGTTTATCTCTAAAAAGTAATGAAATCTAGACAAAGTCGTGCCAAGTCCCAAGTTAATGTTTTACAGGGTGGGGCCACCTTAGTGCCCATCACAAAGCCTTGTGGAAAAGGGTGGTCGGAGGTGGCACCGACTGCCGTGCTGCTCATCAGCGCGAGGTGGCAGGGGGAGCCAATACAACGGTTCCCTCAGGGTGAAGGCAACGCCATCAGCTCTCCCCGGGATGGGCTCAGTTGAGCGATGTGCTTGAGAGGCTCCGGAGTGCGTTCCAAAGGAGTTCCCGGAGCCTCTCGCACGCACTGAGTTAGGCCACCGAGGACGTTTTAGTGGGACGCCGTAGTCAAACACGGAACCCCACATAACCCGGTTCTCTTCCCCAGGAGGCCGAGTATCTGATCGCAGATTTCCTCCCCGTCAACAAAAAAAAAAAAAGAGACGTCCGACGGGCACTCACCAAGCAAACGCTCGGAGACACCGTACTTCGCCGACATCACACCCCTTATATATGTGAAACAGCTCGAATGACATTCGGCACCTGACTCCGTGAATTTCCATACATTTTCCTTTTTCTATAGACATTTTATAAATAGCTTACTGGATGACGAAAATTTCTGCGTTCTGTTCTTATCCAGAGGTTCTCAAATATGGGCCTGGAAATGCGACGAAATGGGTCCACTAAAGGATGGTACGGCAGGATCTAAGGCGTCGGGATGTGACGATCCCATCGCCCGCTGTTGGGATAACCTCTGTCACAACAGAGATTATTCCACCAGTGCAATCAGTCACACTGGTGGTAGGTCTTTTGTTGCAAGAGGCCGGCTAGGTAGGTACCACCGCAGTGTCCAATATTCTGTTGCCAAATAGTAGTGCTTAGGCACTACTGTGTTCCGGTTTGAAGGGCATTGTACGCTAGTGAAATTACTGGGCGAACGAGATTTAAGAACTAATATCTCGAGGTTGGCAACGCGCGAGTGGCACCTACTAATGGTGCTGCAAGCGCTCATAGGCTGCGGCAGCCACTTCCCATCAGGTGGGCCGTATGCTTGTTTGCCAACTTCTAACATAAAAAAAAAAAAAGCGTTTGCTTCGTTTGACGGTTGCGGGTTTGATTCCCGCTCAGGCAGATGTTTGTATTGATCTTTCAAACTACTGTTTCGGTCTGGGCCTTTGTCCTTGTGTCCTCTCCATCGTGCCTCGTCTCAGTAAATTAATTAATTAATATTGTATATTATAGGCTAAGTATAATATGTATGTAATTAGGGCACGTCTTGCCATGAAACTTCTAGTTTGACAAGAGAATAAATAACAAAAAAAGAATTTTAAAATTTAAAATTAAATTTTAAAAATCTTTCTTTATATATTTTTTTTAAGAATATTAGCATTGGTCTTGAAAGGTATTATTAATATTCTTATGGCATGTCCAAATATACTCGTAGCTTGCGCTAGGAGGGGGACGACAAAAGCCCAAGGTTGTCAGGATCGAACGCGCTACTCTGGCGTTAACGGAACTCTTAGTAATTATTGTTCTCTTAAATATTCTTTAATTAGTTTAACCTTAATAGATTGTACGTATGTATACAATTTTTATCATAGAGACTTAAAAATTAACTATAGATTAAATATACAAAAAAAATATAATATAGTCTGATTGGCCACATCATCAGGCGTGTAGTGAAGAGATTTTTGTATGAAATAAAAATAAGATTTCAATATATTACTACCGGGTCCGGCAGACGTTGTTCTGCCCACAAAAAGAAAACCGATTGCTTCGGCCCCTAATGTGTATTAAACTATAACTGAATAATATTGTTAACAGAAGTGACACCGGGGAAAATGATTAAATTACTAATATCGCTATTAAAAAATAAGGGTTAATGGTAAAAATTTAGAGTTATATGTACTTTTTATGTCACATCATAAAAAAATAAAAATAAATTTTGGAGGGACATCCTTAACGTTTAGGGGTAAACAAATACCACGACATGACAATTTTATATATTAGATAATATATTGATGACTTTGATATAGATGTTTAACTCTCGAACTACGATTCGCGGCAGCAAACACTACTACCCGTGGCCTGAAAACATTACCATGCCCCTTTGTTCCCTGTGACCAGGCCGTAAGACTATTTTCCAAGTAAAATAGTTGTACTAATTTGGGCAAAACCACAAGCAGACTGCTTGACTGAGTGGCACCCTTTTCAAAACTTATAGCATGGCTTGGACATACACATAAACTTCATTCTGTGACGGAACTTTATTCAAAGACTAGTTTTTGGAAGTTCGAATTACATTATTACAATTAACACAAGATATGGAAGATAAGAAAGGTTTTTAGGGAGGTCCTCAATTCATTGGTTTTTAAAGTATAATAATTATGTTTGCTGATATTTTTAATGTTTGGTTACCGAATAAGATAATAATACTTAGTAATACTTACATTAAAAAAAAAAACAATTTTTAAAATTATTGTGTCTATATGTCTGTTTGTTTCCGCTAGTCTCTGAAATGGCTGGATCGATTTCACTAGCACATAGCTGATGCCATAAGGAGTAACGTAGGCTACTTTTATTTTATTTCAGTAAAGAAAAATCGGTATATCACGCGAATGCAGCTAGTACTTTATATGGTAGCACAAAAAGTCTATTTTTTATTATTTTATTTTTAAATTAATGTTTATACACCCACAACATCTTCATCATTATAATATATTCGTCAAATACAAAGCTCTGGTTTTTATGGAATGGCCTATTACACGAAATTGAATTTTCATGCAAGTTTGTTCGTTATTTTAAGTGAACACAGGTGGCTCTAACAAGCATCGTTGTAGCGGAAATTGCCATCGGTTGTCGGGGTACTTGGCGCCCCGACCGCCCACAGTTGATTCCTTGTTAATTGTTGGCCGACACTGAAAACAATTAACAACACCCGTTCGTACAGGTATGGCTACTGACTCATCCAGTTAATAATTAACCTAGAATAATATACCGTTGCATCGGTCTTTTCATGACGTAACAAATGTGCTATTATTTTGGAAACGTTACTTTATTGAAATTAATGGTTTTATTGAATTGAATGAGACGCTCGTAGCCAGTTGCGCTCACGTATCAGTCAACGATCGGTGGGTATTAGCAACTTTAAGCACGGTCATTCACTAAATCGGTGATTATATAGTGGTATTTCAACTGAGCGTCGTGCTGTGGTCGGGACGTAAAAGTCTGTCCTGGTTGTTATAAATTTGATAATAGTCGAAAATCAAGGCAGACGCCTACTAAGGGCAACCTGAACAACTCAGACACTAGGTTGGTATCTAACAACTCCATAAGAAGAATAATTGAAAAGAAAATATTAATGAATTAACTTATTTCAAATAAAATTTGTTATTAACAGCAGCTCAGATTAATTGAGTACATTTCAATAACGTCAAATATGCAAATTCACGTCATAATATTGAATGTAATTTATTAGCGAATGATATTAAAAAGCTGTTAGTTTTCGCTTACAAACACAGACATGTCTAGTCGAAGAAAGTCCATTAAAACAATAGAGCGCTTAGACAAATTGATAGTAACGCAAATGGAAAGGCTACGCCCTGGACTTTAGAACTTAATGACCCCGAGTCAGGAGGTATGACGGTGCATTAGCAAACAATAGAACCAGAAACCAAACCTCACGTAGTCCTTTATCTTCCACAATTGTTATAAACAAAGCGCCGAAACTAAAAGCTTTCACATAGATTCATATTGCGGCCATTTTACTTATCCAACTATCGGTATCGTTTCATGAATTATTACACGGTTAATTGTTGTATCGGTTTTCTGCGACGCACGAATAGATAATGCTGATATATTATCGCTTAACAGTACGTGACCGAGGTGTAATGTCCCTTTATGTATTGTGCAATAAAAGTTATAAATGGCGGTAGCCTATTTGCTTTATGTCTATAGAAGGGACGGAATTGTACAAATTAGCATTCCTTCTTAGACGCAAGAATAATTAATTAATATAGTTTTCTTTAAGAAATATGTTATTTGTAATGACATTGTAGCTAGCGAAATTACTGGGTAACGGAGATTTAAGAACCAATATCTTTAGATTGGCAACGCGTGAGTGACACCTGCAAATGAATGTTGATGCAAGCGCTCATAGGCTATAGCGGTTTTCCATCAGATGGGTCATACGCTTGCTTACCAACTTAGTAAAAAAAATCTTGCGTTCTTATTATCTAATTGGTCAAGCCTTGCGTTTAAGTTTAGAGACACATACGTAAATATCTACGTGACTTATCGCCTCTTATAACTAACAATTTAACAGTTATTATTCCTCAACAGTTGGGTTCAACTTTTTACGTAGTCTCTTGATCTAAGCTGAAAAACTGATATTTAAACACTTATTACTGTACTAAAGGCGATTAAAGATGCTTAGATCACTTGAACGCGTTTAAACTACGCACAAATAGCTAAACACCTTTTTTATAAGCAAAAGCACTTCAAATATTAAACGTGCTAAATAAATACCGAATTAATAAGATTTTATCGACTTAAAAATGTTTCTCAAAGGAAACTATAATCTATGTGTGCTGTTGTCACTCTATCAGAATTAGAACGACCGAGCTTGACTTCAGCAGACGCCTTTAATCCGTTCTATACAGTTAACTGAATAGAACGGGCAGTGCTCTGAAACTAAGAATCAAATTTAACTATGTGTGATATTGAGCACAGTATGGGTCACTACTAGTATTCGCTTTGAAAAATCCTTGAATTTTTGTTTTCGACAATTCCATTATAAATCGATTGTGGGCTTTTTTATGTGACTAAATTGACAAGCATGCTTACGAACCATTTGATGGTAAGCGGTTTTCATTGTCTATAAGCGCTTGCAACACCACACATTTTTTGGCCATTCACGCGTTTCCAACCTCGTGATATTTGTTATTAAATCTCCATGACCCAGTAATTTTAATTAGCTACAGTGTCCTTCCGAAACACAGTATACTGCTTTATGGTAGAATAGCTAAGCGACCTCTTGAAATGATAGGCCTACCATTACTACACTAGTATAATATATAGCTATTATTTTATCACTTTACAGTGACGATACGTGAACATATACACGACGAATAATGACGATACACGAAATATGCTACATAACTAACATAATATAATTTCTTCCGACCAAAAATCATAGTCAAGAGCTAGGTTGCTTGTTAACAGCTGTCCTTTCTTACGTTTACTTACTCGATTTACTAAGCCTTATTTATTTTATGAAAGTTTATTGTATATTTATTACTATCTAAAGGTAGTTATATTGAATATGATACCGATGTTCATGGCATGTGCTGAATCTATTAGCAGTATGGGCTAGCGTGTCAGTCAGGTAATTCGGAGAGAAGTCTTGTGTAGTGGTGTGTGTTATAAGAGGGTAAGTTTAAGGTCCGATTTACACATCGTTTACTTTAGTAGCGAGTTTAGTTGCTTTGGTTGGTTAAGTTCATTAGCAAGTTGTGTTCAAACGTTCCGGAGTCAAAATCAAAACGTTTAATTCAATTAAACTTCCAACAAGGATATTTTTGAATAGTGTATTACTCGTATAAAGTGTGACTTTTTACAATTGCTTGTGTAAAATAATAGTTTAGAATTATAATACAAGCGTACTCGTAGCTATAATGACAGTTTTTTTTCTTTGTTATGAAATTACGTTATAAACCCTATAATTATGTTTCAACTATTTGATTTTTTTATCCACAATGAAAATTATCGATCATGGGCGGCGGCAATAACTTAACATCAGATGAGCCTCTAGCTAAAAAAAATTGAGCATACAATGTATTTCCATCCGGGCAACGCTGGGTTTTGTAGCTGGTATGATATAAAATATATGCTTATCGCTCGTGTCTATGTATTAAACCACAACGTTAAGTGCTGCGGTGGAGAAAGCCGCAGGCGCCTCGACACGACATCATGCATCGTAACGGTTCGCACACCTCGGTAAAATTTAATCCACGTCTGCACCAATATGTGAAACTGAAATTCAGTATAGGAATATGATATTAAAATGTTTCGCAAATTTTTCTTAACAATTTTTTCTACATATGAATTTTTATGAATGCATTAACTTATGATATAATAATCCTTTAATTTATATCAATGTTCATTTTAGGGTTAAAGGAAACTCATGGAAAATTATCGTACACTAGCAGTATCCGTTTTCATTTTGGTAAGTGAGAGCACAGGAAAACCACAATCCCATCCTTTTGTCATTTTAATTTAACTACAATTATAATTTTATAAAAACCAACCCTTTTTCTGTCCCGTTTCATAATTCAATATGTTGCCATTTATTTTCTGTATCATAATTATTATAATAACATATGAAATAATTTAAAAAATATATTAAAATCGAAAAGCACAAGTTTATTACACTATTATTAATAGCTACTAAATATAGAGTAAATTCTATCTTTATACAAAATTTATAAGTATTTTTTTTGTTCTAAGGAAATATGCGAAAAATTTAAAACAAACAAGGCACGGCTTAAATCTCGCAGCTATAAAAGTTTCCTATGTTTTTCTTTCTGAATTATTTCTGCAATTTCTTACAGCTTGAAATAATAACTTCCATTCTCCATTATATAAGCGTAGAAAGCTGAATATCCATCTGTTGCATTTAATATTAAAATGAAGATTGAAGGAAATCATAAAACTTAAGCATAAATATATATGTATATTCTTATAATATGTAATTTTGAACAAAAATTAGGGTTCTTTTTTGCTTTTTAAAATCCATCATAATAAAAAGATACATATATAAGATATAACTAAAATAAATAATTATCTTTTATATTATGTTATGACATGTTTAATAATATTTTCAATTCTGTCATCATTTCTTCACACATTCTTTATCTGATAGTGTAAAAAATAAATTATAAAAGTAACTAAAATTGAATTTTTAAAATAAATTACATTAAAAGAGTATTAACACCTCGATGTTCTTCCAAGTCAATTTAAAGCGTCCGGTCTGCACCAAGTCCAAATGGCAACTGATAGAAATCCGACGACTAACGAAACTTGAATTTTGCCGAGGGACATTAGAAAAATAGTTTCAGTGTAATATCAAATTTCATGATTGTGAATCATCTTATATAGATCAGTGAAAATATAGATACTAACTATACAGAATAAATTACTCGAATTGAAAATCTTCTTACATGTAATGAGTTAGCCACTACGAGGAAGCGGGTTTCCTCGGATTACTTTTATAATTTTTTTCCATTCCTGACAGGTCGGATTAAAATCAAACGCGTTTACCGCAAAATAATGGCGAATACACTACTAGTGTATTAGCCATTACTGTTTTAATTTGAAGGACACGAGGACAAGATAACTCGAGGTTGGCAACGCATAACTGACACCTACAAATGCTATTGTAACTTGCGAGTAAAGCTTACCGTCTGGTGGCCTGTATGCTTGCTTGTTGAACGTCGACGTGCGTCATTTTATACTACAGGCCCAAACGTGTTTCATTTTGATTTTGAAGAATTTGTTGATATTGGTTGTACTTACCTTTTACGTTGAAAAGAAGATCTAGGAAAGTTTTTTAAACAACAGTACAAACAAGATTTCTCAAACAGCTAAAACACATACTAATCATACAGTTCAATTGCAGGCAAGGAAAGAACAGATGGACAAAAATAGCGTTTTATTAAGGACGTAACACGTGTAGTTGAGTAACTACTTTTATTAGTATCAACGGAAACTTATTTTTCCTTAACCTCTACAAAGGTCCCATAACGAAGTGGAATAGCCAAATAAGAAGGTCTTAATGTCGCAGTTAGCTGAGAATTCTCCCTTGTGAATGCTGGGTCATTAGCGCTGTGCTATTGCGAATTACCCGTCCGGGACATTCAACATAAGGCGACTAAAAATGTGGCCAAAAAATCTATATATTATTTATTCTTGCCATATGCTATGACTTCTTCTAATTAATCTTCACAGCGTCATGATGATAAATATATTAACCGATTAAAATAGGAACCGATAATGTTTTGCTTTTTATCTCCAGTTAATGTGAATATTACTTTCATAATAAATCTCAAAATGAAACGCTGGCTGGTCGCTTTAATTTAAAATTTTCCTTATAAATTTAATACTTTGAGTTGTATAATATTTTACAATATTCAATAATTTCTGTAAATTGAAAAGAATTCTATACAAAATAAATCCAAGGTAATGGAAATTAAGATTATAAATAAAATAAAATGATTGCCTTAAAAATTATTCCATTACAAGCAAATATAATAAACTAGCGGCCCGCTCCGGCTTCCCACTAGTATAAAATATATAGCCATCATATCATTCACTGAAAAAATTATTAAAATCGATCCAGTAGTTTTGATTTATTCATTACTGCCCGTGGCCCGCACGCGTTAAATGTAATTATTTACGACATCACATTAGAAACCTCAAAATTTCTTTTTTTTCTCTAGTATTTTTATACATATAAACCTTCCTCTTCAATCACGCTATCTATTAATAAAAACTGCATCAAAATCCGTTCCGTAGTTTTAAAGATTTAAGCATACATAGGGACAGAGAAAGCGACTTTGTTTCATACTATGTAGTGATAAATACAAAAATACCATATTATTACACTATTTAGATGATCGGTGGTGGTAGTCATTTGTATTGGCCATACAAATAAGTATATTTTCCGGTCTGGTTATTCTATTATGTGAGTTTCCAGACCGCTGATACAGGATATAACTTTCCTAATCGGCGCTGACGCGTGTTGCTTAGCGCTTGTTATAAATTTCATCAATTACATTAACATGAAAAAGTTTTAACAACTCAAATGGTTGGTCGTTTGTTGATTTTTAAAAATGCTGTTACTAACAAGGGCCTTAAAATCCATCAAGCATGTCGCCGATCTTATTTAGATAAGGAGCCGTCGAAAGCTACCCCACTTAGTTTGCTTGACTGATTACTGTTAATGAATGTCTCACTTTAATCTTTACGTCAGCCGACCTAACTAGATTTTTCCTTACAAAATAAAAACACTTTCCACGTTGTATATTCGTTAACCAGCTGCTGTCCATGGCTACTGTAATGTAATTAAATTTGAATGAGTTGTACAATATACACTGTACAATCTTCCAGATTTATTTCAGCATCAGCATTAATAATTATCATATTGATGCGTTTCATTCAGTAAGGGACAGCACTGGATCGTCAACATTGCATACAATCAGTAATTTCCTTTCCTCTTGTTCTTCCAACCTCTTCTCCTTTCTATCTGCATATAACACAAGAATATTGTTTCAAGCAACCTTAGGCTATGTTCAGACAACACGCGCTCGCTACGCACCCACTACGCGCCGGTTACGTGCAACCAACGCACCCGCTACGCGCCAGCTACGTGCAACCCACGCGCACGTTGTTAGCACGCGGGTCTAACTCTTATCTTAGTCTTATGACATTAATAAACCTCAAATTGTATTTATTGAATGAATTTATACCGAAGGCCGCATGAGCCGAGGGTTGCCGTTATACTGCTATATAAAAATAGCAATTTTTTTTATTTAAAGTCTTATTCTTTAACCAGAACTACTGGGTTGTATTTAAATGTCTCGATACATGATCATAGTTAGTAGAAAAGTACTTACATCGATTATGTTTAGTTTTTATCATCAATAGCTATGTCCCTACAATAGACAATATATTAATTAGTATGACATTCAGTATAACCTTGTTCTGTAGTAATGTAGCATATATATCGCCTGTCAGACACGCTTACAATATAGCAAATGTCATAATTAATAGCCAATAAGCGCCGCAGAAGAGCTATATCGGTTCGTATTTATCATTATCTGTCATGTATTATACCAGGATATCGCTTACAACGCATTTTAATTGTAAAATTCAAGGAATGACGACGACGTGGGTAGCGAAAGTGGTAGCGAAACCTGCCTTAATCACCACAGGTCACGTGTTCGATTCCCGCTCGGGGCAATTGTTTGTATTGATCATACAGCCATGCAGAAAACATGGCTGTATAATCAGGGTGTGGTTGTCTTCGTCAATGTGTATGTTTCCGGACCCCGACACAGGAGATAACTATCCTAATGGGGGCTTTTGAGTGTGTAGCGTTTGTCTATAATTATTTATTTATTTATACATTATTGACGTTATTACGGATAGGATAGGTTAGGTTAGGTCTCATAAAAAAAGGAAACGTTACACGCGATTGCCGCTATTAGGGAAAACCAACGGCTCTCATTTGGCAAACACAGGCACAACTTACCAACGCCAATCGAGTGTATACACGAGCTTATACCGGCGTGAACGCTCGACCCGTGGCGACGAGTGTCTGTAGCATAGTTATGGCGCCTTATATTACGCGCATATACGACTTTATAAGCACGTTAACGCTCGGACAAGTTTCGCATGTTGTAAAAGACGCGCCTATTTATACACACCTATACGCGCTTCGAAAAACGAGCTAATATGATCGTTCAAACGCTGGTCTGAAACTGCCCTACAGGCAGATTCGCTAACACTATGCAAGTCCTGTCGTCAAAATGTTATATACGTGAAAATCATACTTTTTCTTCTGTTAAATTGTGATATTACTTACTCTATTTCCCTAGGTGACAAAATTGCATCAAGCATTATTTTAATTAAAGGAGAATAGAGTCCAATTTACTTCAAATTATATTAATTAGGTTAATACAAATCACTTCAAAATCAACAACCATAAATTCTATTTCGATAGTGCATGTTAAACAAGCATTTACGCGTAAATAAATTAAAGTGCCATCGACGCTTCCAAATTTAGAATACTCGAATGTCACCACGACAAACGTAGAGCTTTATTTACTGCCTCCATTTAATCATTTGGAAAATAACTTGCCGCTGTTATTCAGGGCAGTCAGAAAATCAGGACATGCTCACTTTACATACTTTTTATACAGGTAACGTTTATAATTTGATAATGTATTAAATGATTTCGGTTAGCAGAAGACCATTGTAGCTTGCTTTGAGTGTCGCGGATTCGTTTCCAGTTCGGATCATGTTTGTTATAAATATCTGTTTCAGTTCTGGGTTCCCTCACAATGCCTCGGAGAGCACATTTAAGCTGTCGGTCTCTGGTTGTTACCATAACAAACAGATAGACAGACAAAGATTTAAAAAGCAATTTTTTTATGTAAGTGCCGTATATATTTTCATATGAATTTTGTGAAAAGCTGTATTTGGAATTACAAACAGATACTTTAATTTTATTTATTTGTATGTACAGATATATAAATATAGAGCTCGCCTTCTTATTTTTCGAACAAAGTTCCTTAACGCGGCTTACGGGTAGTGCGATTTAATAGAAATCGTCACGTAACGAAATGGCGTATATGTGTATGCGTGCATGTGTGTATCGAGTCTTCTACAAGCAAATGAGCCCACGTGCATGTGAGTGCGCAGCTGTGTGCGCAACTCCCTCTCTCTCACTGTCCCTGTCTCTTTTATATCCTATTGAAATATACATCACATACTTTTATATCCTATTGAAACATATCATATAACCCATCGAAATATAGAGATTTCATTTCGAATTACCTTCGGAGTTGAAGAAAAAACGCAAGGAACTTCGTTCTTGTAGGGTCGGATTATTATCACAATGTAGAATACGGTAAAGGAAATACGGGAAAGAAAGTTTTAAAATAGAACCTTACATTAAATTAAGTTTTATTTCATCATATTCGTGTTATATTATATTTAATTTAATATATTTATACCGTACGTACTGAACAGATTTTGTTGCGACTTTCAGTATTATGATCTGCATAATATTTTCGAAGTTTGGTATAATTATGATGATTAAATTTATTTGTTACAAGCTATCAATCTGAATGAAATGAGGATAGAGTTTAATAAAAATTGTATCAGAGTACAATATAACAAAGGCTATTTTTCTACGTAAAAACTACAATTATTCTGTTGGATGGTGAATTCGTATGTGGAACTGTAGGATTCAGATGGTTCCGATTTCAAGCAGCGATAATTACAGAGAGCTAAATAAAAGTTATTTTATGTGTAAAAAACTGTGAGCTTGGAATTAATAAAATTTATATAAAAATAACAATAAAAACGCCTTTTTGGTATATAGGCTAGCCTTTGATTGTTATCAACACCTGATGTTAAGTGTTGAGCCTAAGGTGGAGCGAGCGTGCCTAGAAGATGGCTATTCACTCTTTTTTTTATTAGGTATATCAACAGCACATATTATATTAAACATTTATTCAACAATTTCTAGGACCCAATTAGTAATTTATGCACCGATTAAAGATATACAGCAACATTTACAATATACTTGTCTTACTGTCTACTTGTATTATAAAACACAATCGGATTTGAAGGTAAGGCACACTGTAGGTGGTGGGGAAGATAGAGGTCGGGAGGGTGTTCCAGATCTTCGTATTTAGCACATTTTCAAAAGTGAGTCTTATTAGTGTATGGTTTAGTAATATCTCTATTACTTGATGCTGGAAACGTGAATGTCAAACATAGATGTATTACGCTCCACAGAATGAAAGATGTAAAGCAGCAGTATTCTTACTGCTACCTTTCTCACGATTAGTGTCTAAGGTACAAAGCCTATATCCCTTCCTAATTCTTACCATTTCCATTCTTTTATTTCCCCTCAGACCAGCACTTCTAATCACATTCATTAGCTACGGTTACCATTGGGCTTACTACGACCGTTTTGAACCGTTGTGACGTAACGGTATTTCAGTCTTCATGGGTCACTCCACTGTGCCTCGGAGAGCACGATATGGCTGGTCCCGGTTATTATCAGATAACATGTGATAAAATAATCGTTAATTCTTCATGAGTAATTTGCTTTTATCCAACGCGTTACTGGTTTACCCTCAAAGTTGCGAAGGTCAAATGGCAATCACTGTGTATAAAAATATCCGGACTCTGGGAAATTACCAAGAATAACGCTAAGAAGAGGGAGACCGTTGGAGTTACTACGTAGACTAACTTTTTTGTGTTTTAACATACAAACATAATTATTATTATACTAAGGATTACTAAAATTTTCGCGTACATACATCCAAGAAGAAAGAAAATTACTTTGCCATTTCATTTAAAATTCTCTCTCAAAGAATTACAAAGAAAGTGGTGTCATCTTAGAGGCAAATTCGTTGGAATCTCAACGGCTGGTTTAATTAGCCGGTGTAATGAATGTCGAGGCACGTACGCTGTAAATGCGGCCCATTACCTGCGTAATTCACGCAACGATAACAAAGGCTCCGGTGGAATTGCCTGTGTAGACGTCTGCGACTAAAATAGAAATGCCGTGGGTTAAGGTACCTTATCTTTTCAGATAAAGACAAATAAGTATTAAAATCTTTAAGCATTTCGCTTAAAAAATGTTACTTTATTTTTATATCATGGCAAACACGCATACGGTCCGCCTGATGGCAAGCAGTCACCGCAACCTATGAACGCTTGCGATACTTGAAATATCACATGCACGTTGCCAACCTAAGGAATAGGGGGAAAGGGGTAAAAGAAAGGGAACAGAGGGGATAGGAGATCGAGCCTCCGGCGCTCTCAATCACAGCACGAAACGCAACAGTACCTACTGATGCTGTTACTTTACGTCGATTTTAATTTTGAAAAAGTTTTGGAACGAAGTTCATTATCGCGCGTTGTGAAAGGGCGAAGACGGAAAAAAATAAGACCAAAAGTTGTAACGACACTTTTTGCTATAATTGTAAGCCGTGCGGCTTGCGCGTGTTTCTCTGTCTGGTCTCTCTCTCTCTCATAGAAAGCAAGCCAGTTATTTTCGTTTCGTCTTTCTATTTCGCATGTGTGGTGTCGCGACGATTATTTTTGTTGAGTGTATACAGGTTTTTGTATATAATAAATAATAAATAAAAAAATATTATTATAACTTTAAAAAAATTAAATTTTATTACAATTTATTCACTAATTAACCGAAAGGAACTTTGTTCCATTGTCCTTGTTTTTTTTTTTACTATAAAATACTAGAAATTTACGTTAACAGTCGCAGTAATCCGATTTTTTCCCTAACATCTAAAATATTTTATTTGTCTGTCATCAAAAATTTATTTTTCATTTATTCACTGTATACTGAAAACTAGTTATGTAATTTAAATCGTTTCTTTCTTGTAAAATCCATAATATTAATATTTGGTGGCCATTGGCATCTAATTCCACGGTATTCAATAACTTTGAAATATATGTTTTGTTTCTATTTACAATTACAGCGCTATTCGAAAATATACTAATTGTATATTTGAAAATATGTCAGCAGCCAAAACTTGCCAGGACAATCCTTGTAAATATAGTGTTCATAATTTGAACTTCAATACCAACTAAAATTTTAACACAAAGAACAAGGGTCGAAATCGCAAGCACCGGGTTTACCTTTAAACTTAACACATATGATGATAAAGTTGCCACTTTTTTACAATCGGAACTCAGTTCCAGGGAGGAGTTGCAAGTAAAGGCTTTACAACTTTAGGAAGTTTCACAAATGTATTTAACTTTTTGACATATCAACGCCCAGCCTAAAACCTTGGACCTAGAAAGTTTTTACACAGGTGTTAGTTTTGAAGCGACAACGAACACTAAGAAAGGATTTTTCGAAATTCAACCCTTAAGAGGGTGACAAATAGTCCTAAGTTTGTATGGGGTATACACTATTTTTGATTTTACAAACAATTAAAGATAAAGAAACATTTTAAAGGCGTCGGGATGTGACGACCCCATCGCCCGCTATTGGGATAACCTCTGTCACAACAGAGATTATTCCACCAGTGCAATCAGTCACACTGGTGGTAGGTCTTTTGTTGCAAGAGGCCGGCTAGGTAGGTACCACCGCAGTGTCCAATATTCTGCCGCCAAATAGTAGTGCTTAGGCACTACTGTGTTCAGTTTTGAAGGGCATTGTACGCTAGTGAAATTACTGGGCTAACGAGATTTAAGAACTAATATCTAGAGGTTGGCAACGCGTGAGTGGCACCTACTAATGGTGCTGCAAGCGCTCATAGGCTGCGGCAGCCACTTACCATCAGGTGGGCCGTATGCTTGTCTGCCAACTTCTAACATAAAAAAAAAAAAAAAAAAAAAAAAAAAAAAAAAAAAAAAAAAAAAAAAAAAAATGTTTTAACTTTTTGTAAAATTCTAGCGTTGTAAGGGATGAAATGGGGTTTTAGTTTATATAACTTTTATACACCGTTGTGGCGTCGTGGGTAGCGAGTCTGCCTTAAGCCTCGACGGTTGCGGGTTCGATTCCCGCTCGGAGCAGATGATTGTATTAATCGTACAGGCGTGTTTTCCGGTCGGGTTATGTTTGTCCTTGTCATTGTGAATGTTCCCGGACCCCCGACACAGGATATTATTATCCTAATGGAGGCCGTTGAGTGTGTGGCGTTTTTATATATACTAAAATCGTTATTCTCACATGCGAAGCCGCTGTCTACAAGCTAGTTAATTATAAGACCCTATTATTTCCTTATTGTTATCTAAATATTTTCGGTGTATTTTACGAGGGTCCGCTTATTGCTCAAAACAAGGTAACGACTTAACAAATATGGGTTGAGCTTATTACCAACCCTTCATAGGTAAACTAATAACAAAATGAGTTAGAATAATCTTCCTATCCGAACTACGGATTAAGTACTATTAGGTGTTAATGATAATATCCGGAAACGAAGGCGGGTAGATAATAATATCTTTAGGAACTTTAATCTTAATATAAATGTATACATTTTTTGCGTAACTGTAATGGTTTACTCACCGCACGCAACTTAAGTTCTCAAAAGGTATACTTTTTCCCGTTTTAGCCACATTTGTCATTGATGCTCCACTTCTATCGGCCTTCCTCCATAAATAGACTATTCAACAAAAAAGAATTTTTCAATTCAAACCAGTAGTTTCTGAGATTAGCGCGTTCAACCATAGAAACAAATACAGGTATAATATAGAAGAACCCTACTACTGAAATAATCATGATATTTATGAGTGTTGAGTATGATGAGTTTGGTATTTCTCAGTTGAGTTTTTGTATGAAAATTCTGCATTTCTGTATCTAACAATAAATAATTAATGTGTGATGATTACATAATATAATGACAACGTAAAATTTTAGTAGAAAACACACCACAAACGTCACTTAATGCTACTCAATAATTCTATACTGAAATTGTAACTATCTGTAATTAAAAGCTTTGAGTGACAACAAAATGCTATACTATACGTTGCAAATTAAATAAGGTCTTGAGACTTGTTTTACGTAAACAGTCCGCCTGGTATCTTCAAACTGCCGAGTTGTTTGTTGAATCAACGGAATTTAATTTTCCCCAACCATTGTTCCTCAGCGCTACATATACATACAAAAGTTAGGGATTAAGGAAATTGGTTTTGGACAATGAATACAAAATTATCGTACCGTAGTGTTGTCCCCCATTTGTTTCGTTTACGCCTCTCTGGCTATTATCAAATTGATCCTAAATCACCGAAAATAAAACGAATTTTGCACTCTATTTATATGCGATTCACTCTCATTTGGATCGTTGTATACACAACACAACAGGCAATCAAATTGTTTGAGGTAATATCATTTATCTTCATATTATGACGACGTTGTGGCGTGGCTGTAGCGAATCTGCCTTAAATGCCACCAATGGTTACTGGTTTGATTCCCACTCGAATCAGATGTTTGTATTGACCATGCAGTCATATGATCCGGTCTTGGTGTGTTTATCATTGTGTTTGTAAATGTTTCCGAACCTCCGACACAGGATATCACAATCTTAATGGGAGCCGATGAGTGTGTAGCGTTAAAAATAAACTAAGATAGCTAAGATAAATATTCTTTTAGATAATGTTTTTAACTATACACGAGTGAATTAGTAAATATTAAACATGTACATACAAGTACACTTTTATTTCGTCTTTAACAATAAGTCTATACAATTTTGTACTTAAAAATGTACCACTTGTATAATACAATACTAATTTTAGTACTAACAACTAACGACGCTTCTTCGTAGGTTCAAGATGATATTGATAAAGTTATGGCAACGTTGTTTTTATTTCTGACTCACACTGATTCGATTTATAAACAAATGATACTTTGGATTAAATCAGATGAAATTGAAGAACTATTGGATATAATGAGAGGTAAAAACAATTTATAAAACATATATATGCACGTATAAGTAGTGAAACTTCTTTGGATTTATCTTGAACTATTTTGTGTATTAAATACGAATATTTTATACAGATATTTATTCAATAAAATAAAACTTAAAGGATTTATAATTACCACTCACTACATCATTTCCGTAAAGTGACATACTTTTCCCCTATGGAACCCAAAGAACTTCCAGTTCAATAAGTACAACAATTCATTTCCAAAAACGATTTAAATTTAATTAAAGATTCAAGTAAGAAATAGTGATTTTAATATTTATTTATTTTTAAAACATTATAATAGTTACTGTTCATTTGCAGGTCCATTGTATAATCAGGAGGATTCGGATCATATGGAATATTTAACAGACGTAGCTAGATACGCCTTACTTATACTTCGAATTGACAATATTTTAGCTTTATTTACTTGTTTTCTTTGGGTGATTCTTCCGTTTGTACTACATTTGCAAGGAAAGCCGGTAGAATTTGCAATTTGGTTGCCTTTCGACGTGAATTTCGAACCAGCGTAAATATACATTGTTCACATTGCTTGTACTCTAACTCAAAATACTGAAACTCAAATTTTCCTTATTCAAATACGCTTTTAAGCACTTTTGAATCCGCAAAATTGTGTACGGAAAATTATTCGACTTAGGCTTTTTCTTTCTGTCTTTTTCTTAAAAAATAAAATTTAAACTGACGAAGACAAAACAGACAAGCAATCATGCAAACAAACATAAATACATACAAATATTCCATAGTAAAATTTAAATAAATGAAGACTACGGCCGGTTGTAATCCGACATGCTCAAGATAAACGAAATATTCGAATTCTAATCTAAGTGCACAAGGACAGTGGCTGATCATAGAAAATTGTAAAATAATTATGCCTACTAAACGTTTAACTGACACAACACGAGTAAAGAAAGGAACATTCTAACCATACTTTTGTATTTCCTTCAATAAGTGGAAGGCCCAAACCTCACCTTTTAAGGCGTCGGGATGTGACGACCCCATCGCCCGCTGTTGGGATAACCTCTGTCACAGCAGAGATTATTCCACCAGTGCAATCAGTCATGCTGGTGGTAGGTCTTTTGTTGCAAGAGACCGGCTAGGTAGGTACCACCGCAGTGTCCAATATTCTGCCGCCAAATAGTAGTGTTTAGGCACTACTGTGTTCCGGTTTGAAGGGCACTGTACGCTAGTGTAATTACTGGGCGAACGAGATTTAAGAACTAATATCTCGAGGTTGGCAACGCGCGAGTGGCACCTACTAATGGTGCTGCAAGCGCTCATAGGCTGCGGCAGCCACTTACCATCAGGTGGGCCGTATGCTTGTTTGCCAACTTCTAACATAAAAAAACCTTTCCTTTTCTTTCCTTCCTATGCCTCCATTCTTTGTCATTTGTATTTAAAAATGGATTATATTATTTACTAAATTATATTTATTTTACAGGTTCTATTTAACATTAATTTACGTATGGTTTACGACATCTTGGCTTGCGTTTAGCAATACAAGCATCGATATAATGGTTTCATTTCTATTAGCACAATGTAAGGCACAGCTATCTATAGTCAGGTCAGTCAAAAGATTTTTGAAGAAAATTAAAAAGTCAAGTCAAGTCGTACTATTTTAGCTAAATTATAATTATATAAATCACTAATATGTATATTTCCAGACATGATCTTGAAAATTTAGTTCGAAAAAGCAAAGAAGATTGTTTGTTAACAGAAGAATCCTTCTCCGATGTTTTAGATAAACGCTTTAAACAAATTCTGCAACATCACGTTCAGATTGTATAGTGAGTTGGAGTGCTATTTGTAGGAAATCATAATAAAGAAATAGCTCGTAATTCTTATACTCAAATATGAGAACTAATTTTGTAATTCATATCTGCAGAATCAAATGTAATCGTTTATCAATATGTATTCGCTGACGCTGACTTTGACGACGCTGTGGCGTAGCGGTAGTGAACCTGCCTTTAACACCACAGGTCGCGGGTTCGATTCGTGCTCGGAGCATATATTTTTGTATTGACCATGCAAGTATTTATTTTAAGTATTTTCCGGTCTGGATGTATTTGTCCTTGTCTTTGTATGTGTTTCCGGACCCCCGACACAGGATATCACTATCCTAAGGGGGCCGTTGAGTGTGCAGCGTTTATTTATTTATTCATTGCACTTAATTTAAGGATGAAGTTCTTGATTCGGTTTAATATATTGCATGTATTACCCCTTTTCCCAGTAATCTAATTAATGATTATTGACTGCGACTGTGTAGCGTTTAATTATTGTTATTATTGAAACTAAATATTCTCTTTTTAATTTCTTGAAAGCTTCGCAAAGAAAGTGGAAAGTATATTCGGGATCGCAGTGGCATACCAATTTTTAGTAAGCGGTTGGATAATCTGTATTTCGGTTTATAGAATGGTCGATGTGAGTATATCTTACCACGAGAATTTTGGAAACTGAGATTTATTATATGGACACGTGCTTCTATATAAACAAAATGCCCAAATATTAACGCACTAACGCAACGAAAGAAAGTCAGTCACAAGCCTGTGATCAGATAATGTTAGCGTACGTACCTTCCTTTTTTTGCGTTAGTGCAAATAAGGAGCACCAGCGAATCTTTGAATATTTTTGCTGTATGAAAGGGCCAGTCCTTAGTTTATAGTCGTCGCGTCGCGCTCACACCTTCGGGTGAGGCTATCGTATAGAATGCGCTCGGAGCGCTGCCTCCATCTCCGACGACGTCCTTAACCGTGGTTCGGCTTCGCAGGAGGCACCCTAAGGACGGAATCAATTAGAGCCCCCGTGAGGGCTGCCCCTTTATCACGGCTGAGTCTCTGTACTCGGACCGCCAGGTGACGCTGTCAAGGCCATTAGGGCCAACAGCAATACACATTCCGAAAAAAAAAAAAAAAGTTTATAGTGTAAGAGACATTGTTAACTGTCTGCCAGAACGTCACTCTCAGTCGTCAGAACCGGACACAGTATTACTGTAGCAGAGCCACGCTTCTCTCAGCACAAAAGGGCCGGCTCGACCGGGAAAGTACTACCCTCTCACAGAAAATCGGCGTCAAATAATAGTATCATTAGGTACTGTTGCGTTTCGTGCGATGAGTGAGAGCGCCGTAAGCTCAATCTCCCACCCCTGCTCCCTTCCTTTCTTTCCCTTCTCATCCCATACTTCCTGTTCCTTGAGTTGACAACGCGCTTGTGACACTTCAAGTATTGCAAGTGTTCATAGGTTGCGGTGACTGCCTACCATCAGGTGGACCGAAAAAAGGTATTTTTCTTTTCTTTTTTTTATGTCACTAGTTGGCAAACAAGCATTCGGCCCACCTGATGGTAAGTGGTTGCCATAGCCTATGAGCGCTTGCAGCACCATTAGTAGGTGCCACTCACGCGTTGCACGTTACACAGTAACGCCTAAGCATTACTATTTGACGGCAGAATATTTGACACTGCGGTGGTACCTACCTAGCCGGCCTCTTGCAACAAAAGACCTACCAGTGTGACTGGTGGAATAATCTCTGCTATGAAAGAGGTTATCCCAACAGCGGTCGATGGGGTCGTCACTTCCCGACGCCGGTAAAATATGAAATCTTCTATCTTAATATGAAATCATGAACGGTAGATAATTAATTATAGATCTATTAATTTTATCAAAAGAATGACAATAAAGATAGGTTGGGTCGGACCGCTTTGCGAGAGACGAAGGTTAGTATACACCAAGACGCAATCGTTAGAAATGCGTCAAGACACTGTTTTTTCGGAGTGACAGTGTCACCGGCGGGGGTCAAGATACTAAGCTGCATGGCTATTTGGACGCAAATAAGCAATACCATGTCAACCCACAAAATTGAAAAAACTGAGTTATATATGCAGAAGTGTTGGTAAATGGCTGAAGAACATTTTTCTTTAGGTTTTTTAAGGTTTTTAAGCTTGAACACTTCTAAAAAGGTCATTTTTAAATCATGCAATTTATGTATTATGTTAAACGTTTTGGCTTATATTATATACGAAATATGCAGTTTGTATACTTATTTTTTGTCAAAATAAGTAAAATAACTTACATAAATCTGAAATTGCCAAAAAATTGAACAATACATAAAAATAATCATATAAAGCAAGTTGCTTAAAATTTTCAAACGCGTTTTTCTCGAAATGACATTCGTGTGGGTTGACATAGTATTGCTTATTTGCGTCCATTTCTAGAACTGACAATAAACTAACATCAAATATCTAACTACCGCCGATTTATCTAGAGAACGAATAATATTCAAGTACCGCCGCTCGGGTGTAGTTAATATCCAATATCTAACTGCTGCTGACTATAGTAAGTTAATGATTGCAACTGAATTTTATTGAGTCAATAATTTTTGAGATTTCGACTTAAAATAAATAAAATTTAATGATTATGAATGATTGAGGTGTGTCATGCTTTGGCATACCGCGTCAGTGTGATTTCAAATTAATTGATATTTTTTATTAGCTTTATTCCTATCCGCTACGCCAATGGGCACAGGCCCTTAGCGTAAAAACTACAATGTGTTCAATGTATTACAGATGAATCCTGCATCAATTCAATTTTTTTCGATGGTATTATACATCCTATGTATGCTGGTTCAAATATACGTGTACTGTTATTATGGCAACGAAGTCACTAATGAGGTACAAATCAATTCGATTTTCTTCTTCCCAGAATTTTTCCCGGTATTTATTCTTATCCTGATTTGATGAGTTACTAGTTTTTAAACAGAACGATTGGCATTTGACCTTCGCAACCCCCTTCGGGTTCGGGATTATTATCGGATGGTCAATAGCTCAACGTGCTCTCCGAGGCACGGGGTGTCATCCACAAGGACAAACATATGGACCGAAACAGAAAGTTTTTATTATCCTCCACCTTTGTAGCTTGCGCTAAGAAAACCCGCCACTCTCGCTTTAACGAAGAGGAGTTGGTCCTTCTACAGTTGAACTTTTGAGGCTTATATTGATAACGAACATCTGCTCCGCGCGAGAGTCACACCCGCAACCACTGAGGCTCAAAGCAGACTCGTTACCAGCACGCAACAACGGCCAATCAAAACCAAGCAGCACGAGTCAATTCAATATCAATATAATTTTTGTGGTATGTACATATTTCAGAGTGAAAAACTTATGGAATCCGTTTATTTTATGGACTGGCTGGAGACAAGTGTAAAACATCGACGTCATCTTATTTTTTTAATGGAGAGAATAAAATATCCCATAAAACCTTTAGCAGGCTTTATCATTCCACTCTCGAACGATACCTTTGTTTCGGTAAGATTAAAATAAATAAATAATGTTATCTATAAATAATTTAGTAGCTATTAAAATTGTTATGTAACAATCATGTTATTATTATGTCGCAGATAAATTCTTAAATTTGCGAAATTATAATTAGTTAATTACTTATAAAAATTCCGGACTTCCGAAGTTTCTGTTTTAAGGGGAAAGTATTATTATTTTATTTTGTTGTACTGGGTTATAATTTATTTAATTTTTAATACCATTTTTTACAGATAGTGAAAAGTTCTTATACATTCTACGCACTTTTGAAGAGTACTAGCGAATAAGAATTAAATTTTAACAGAATTTATTATCCGTACGTGACATATTACTGCAATAAACATTTATTATTTTGTAAGACTTTAATCATGAGAATCATTAAAATTTCACCACGTAGTAACCACATTTTGTATTTTTTTTTAAATATAATTCGTAGTATAGGTAGGTAGGTAGGTAGGTAGGTAGGTATATAGAGGTATTGACTACAAGGCCATGGCAAAAATTACTTGTGAAATGACCCACTCAGTGAAATACGCTTACGCGGCTGTTACCAGTATGTAAATAATCAAATGCTTTAAAAGAAAATAACTCTCAGCCCTATGTCGTTTCTTTGAGTGGTGATGTGACAGATAGATAGGAAAATTTAATTTCCTTTTTAAATTTTTCCACCCCAATACTGCAAAATGTTAATGTTATGTACGGCGTTAATAGGTAATGTATGCGTATAAGTGTAGTAAATGATACAGCGGCTGCACGGAAATAAATATTAAGTCAGTGTCAGCGTCAGGTTAGGCGTTTAGGGGCCGCTCTTGGGCGCCAAATTTGGTGATTGGTGGGCGAAGGAACAAAAGGGCGAAAGGTGTAAAAAATTGCAAACGCAGTTTTTCAAAACCAAAATTAATAAAAATGTATCTTCATTCAACAATCTCTCAATCGACACCCCGACTACTCTGTTGATTGAAAATGTAATCGGTGAACAATTTTATTTTTATAATTTCATTTTTGTATGTCCTGACAAAAAGGCCCGAAAAGTATAATTATACAGAAGAAAATCATTAAAATGCAAACAAAAACATAAAATATGTATGGAATTCAAAAAGAAATTAATAAAAATGAATACCATAAATTACAAAAAAAAATATTTAAAAAGTGGAACTACAACTTTTTACGAAATAAACAAACCAACCTAGACAAATGAAACATGCAATGTAAAAAAAAAGTAAAATCAATAATATTTCTTCAAGGTTAAATTTTCTTTTTTTCGACCAAGAAGCATGACTTAATTTCCTTTGATTTATCGTCTTATTTATCAGTTAATTATATTTCCGACTGGTTTTGTCGATTCGAGTTTCAGGTTTAAGTGAATGCACCCAAATTTATATTTTTAATATTTAATTATTAACATGTGGATGGTTGACACTTGAAACTGACAAATGTCATCTATGCTGTCAAAATTGTTACTCTACTCTCTAGATAAAAGCTGCCAATCATAAATATTTGGCTGCGGAACATTTCTAAATAGTGTTAGTGCAAATACCGTTATTAATACGTGATTGTAAATTCTCTATAAAATTGCTATTAGATAACTGTATAAAATGTTTCGCTGCGCTATTGCATTTATTTTATTAAACATATATTATCCAAGCACTGGACATCCTCTAAAACAAAGTGCAACATTTACTCCTCTAGCAAGTCAATTGCAAAATCTTTCAAATACTTGTGAAAATTTAGTTCTTTCGGATTTGATTAAAAAGCAAATAGATCATTGCAATATCAGTGATCCTGCTGATAAAAAGACCGAATTCGAGTGCTTAATGTTCTATGATATAAACAGTCAGCTATGTTCAGTGTTCCGTCGCTCGAAAATAAATTTAGAACAGAATTATAACACTAAAATGAATGAAATTCAAGATATTAAAACTATTTGTGAACAAGCAAAGTCTTGGAAATTTATTTATCAGCAACAATATCCAAAAAATGAGCCTGTCGATCAGGTATTTAAAAATGAATTATTTTGCATACGAATTTGTTCAGTGGATGATGATATACTGAGCTCAGACTCCAATTTCTTCTGCAAATATTACCAGTGGGGATCTCAACTCATGCAGAGTGTAATGGCTACTGTGACATCACAAAACAATGGAGCCCCTGTACCTGTTTATGCGGATTCTATCCTAAATCCAGTTACAAATAAAACAGACATTTCAACTAATTCGAAGATTGATAATGGCTCAACATCCACAAGTGAAAGTGCTGTTAAGCCAATAGTTAAACTGCCTGTACAACATAGTCTTGGGGTCTCCGAAGCTGGAGTTCCAATTTCAAATATAACAAATCAATCTTCGGTTGCTAACGAGGCACCTGCAGCAAGTGCTTCACAAAAAGAGCATGAACTTGATAATGGTCATAAAATAACGGAACAGGCAGCAGGTGCTGATACAGCTACATTGTCAAGGGCCGAAATTGAAAAGCCTCCAGTAGAAGAAAAACCTAATAATAATGAAAGTATAGATGACACCAATGGTCAACAAATTGAAAACGCTGGTGGTGCAAAGGTAGATCAACAAGTGGTTGATGTTGAAGATCAAGAAGATGATATAGAAGATGGTAATGCCAAATTTATCAATTAAGTTTTCTGGTTTTTAAAATTTAAATCAATTATAATATATATAATCATGAGGTGTTAACAAGTTGATTGGTCAGAACTTTAACAAATATATAAATTATTTCAAAAGATTTGACGAGGCTTTAGTAGTAGTATAGCCATCCAGCACAAATGGGCCGGTCGACCCTTTCAACAGAAAACCGGGGTAAAGTAACAGTATCAGTATGTACTGTTACGTGTGTTGTGTGATGAGTGAGAGTGCTGGGTAGCCCAATATTCCACCCACACTGTTTCTTTCAATTTTTCTCTTCTGATCACTTCCCCCTATCCCTTCGGTTGGCAATATGCATGTCATGTTTCATGTATTACAAGTTGTGGGGACTGGTTACCATCTGGTGGTTATTGTCGACCGTCATGACATAAAAATATCTCTCATTTTGACAAAACAATAAATGCAAACATGTATGATTTCTTTAACTCCTTGATTTATGTGAGGTAACCTACTTACTAGATAATAGACAAAACATTGTCGTTGCCATTACCGTTAAACTGTAAGCAAGTAGATTTATTTCGTTATCTACAGCCCCAACTAGTGAGTCATAGCAAGAGCTTGCTGATACAGATTGTATTTTGCAATTTGGAAAAACCTTGCGTGTTTCTGATTATTATTTTATATACCCAAGGATACAGAATATTAAAACATACTTTTCAATTGCTTATTAAATCTGTCTAAGTACATTTTTTTGGTATGTATATGATCCATTTTTTTTCAGAATCTGAATATGGCCAGGCACATGATCAAGATGGCACAGTGTTGAAACCGATGGAGTCAGGTTCTCCCGTAGATATTCAAAAACCTATAAACGGTAAGTAATTTATGAAAATTATGTATTTATATATGATTCCTCAAAATATAATCTACTGCTGTAGAAATAAAGTTTTAATTATTGATTTAAATCAGTTGGTTTTTTAAGTATTAGAAGTTTTAAAACTAAAACCATTGCTTACAAAAATTAATAAATAGATTATAAAAAAGTTGTCAACTTTTGATAACTTAAGATTTGAATAAATTTCTAAGTTATGTTTATTAGGTAAAATCAGAGATTAGTTTTGTTTTATGTCCAATAATCTAAAAAGAAACTAATATGTATATCATATATTCCATTCACATTTGGAAACAGAGATATAATAAAGAAATTTTTAAAACTAAATGCCACTGTAATATCATTTTAAGTACACACATATTACGGAAGTGGTTAATTTTTAGTGACCCTTGCATTAAACAGTTATTTTTGTATTAAATGCTAATATAAATTTTATATTATTATATGGAGGTCAAGAGCTTACCCATTTTTGAATTAATAAAAAATTTATCACTGAGTTCTGTAGTTACTGAGTTGAGAGTTAATTTAACTACGATAAAGTGGCACGGAATAGCAGTAGTTAACAATAAATTTATTTTTATTTATTTATTTATTTTTATTTATTTTAAACATTTCTTCAGATCCTGAAACTGGACTTCCACAACAAAATGATGGCAGTATACCATTATTAAACTCCGATCCAAATATGGATACAACACTACATAGAAATAGAGTGGGCATCGAATCTATAAAATCCGGTCAGTATAAATAAACTTACTAACTAATGCTTTTCTTAGAAATATATAACATTTTTTTTGTTTATTCCACAACTTTTTAACTGGTGGTAGGCTTTTTATTACTTTCTTACTTTCTCCGGCGCTACAACCTTTTTGGGTCTTGGCCACCTCAACAATATTTTGCCATTCGTTCCAATCCTTGGGTTTTCTTTCTTCTCTAGGCGGTAAACTTCCCCATGGCTCTGAGATCTTCCTCGATGCTGTCGCACCATCTCGGCTTCGGCCTCCCCCTTGGTCTTTTCTGTTGTGGCTTCCACTGACTCATCATCTTGGGTGCCCTATTTTCCTCCATCCTCTCAACGTGTCCAGCCCACCTTAAGCGTTGTATAATATAAGGCTTTTTATTGCAAGAGGCAAATGTAGTTTAGTAAAGGAGTATACTGTTTTGGTTTGAAGGACACTGTAGCTAGTGAATTTACTGGACAAAGGAGAGGTTGTATTCTGGCCAACTTAGTCACATAAAACAATGACAGCTAAAAACAAGGGTATGGCTCTCTTATAGCCTATGGACGTTTGGAACAACAGAACCGTCACATCCGTTTTACCATACCCTTAAAAACTTCTTCAACCCTTTTTTTTGAACCTCCATACTGTATAACCCTTTGGGCAAACCTTTGGGGACAGGGAGCTTTTTCCGTGGCCGGAATATGTAATAATAATAATATAATAATTCGTTTTTTATTTACAAGTAGATGTAGTAGGTATGATATAGATCAATTAATGTTAAGGATTTTAAATTATTTTTCTTATCTCAACAGATAATCTGAATATAACTACAATATACATATCATGTAATGCTTATCATGTAATTGAAAATCAAACTTGAATTTACATAAGTTTTTATTTTTTTTAATATACATATTATTAATTAGAGTAGCCAAATTCTAGGTATACATTCTTGGATAAGGAAATATATAAGCAAAATTATTAATTGAATGACCTGCAAAGAATTTTTGTACTTGCAGTTCAATCACCCCAAAGCTAGAGGTGCAAAATTATTTGAACCATTGCCATTCCTGTCTGTCCATTTTTATCACACATTTATGTGATTGCATGCAACAATTGTGCCTTTTTCAGAGCACGGGACCTTCATGTCCTAGTCATATTTGTTTTTAAGAATATTCTATTGCCCCCATATAACCTCACAGCTTGCGTTAGGATTGGGTACGACAATGGGGTAAGGATCCTGCAACTCTTGCTTTGACCCAGTCGGTCCTTCTACCTTTGGGCTATTGGTCGAACAAGTCATATATTTAATTGATTTATACAACCACACCAGAAAACCCTATTAGGTCATCCAACGAAATTTGAGACAAAGGTAAACAAAAATCCTCATTTCATTGTTATTCACTATCAAACATACATAATAGAAATAATTTAATATCTGGTAGAAGTCTATTTACATTTTTATCTTCTTGCCTGAATAACAATTGAGTTAATGTCACAGTTATTAAAAATGTATTGTTGTAATATTAAATAATATTTTATATGACTTTAATTGCAAAAGTTTTACACTGTACCTAATCTGTGTTTAATCAGGTGAAACTTTGATAATATAAAGAATATAAATGCTCCAATATGTGTTACTAGATACGACGCATATATTAATTGGAACTACAAATATAAAATGCATAAAACCTTTTTTATTACTAGTAGACTTATTGCTAGTTGTGCACTTTAAAATCAATATTTAAGAGCTAGTCAAGTTTCGGGAGCTTTAACTTGTGTTTTTAAAAATAATTAATTTTATTTAAATTTAAAACTAATAAAATAAAGGAATTAAAATTAAAGACAACAACTAGCAGAATTGGATGCTAAGAATATTGTGAATTTATTTAATACAAAATGACGAACAATGAAAATAACAATTCAGCACTTATGTTCTAAGAACATGTCGCAACCGACATTCGGAGGAATTACTTTGTTTGGTAAAAATGGGGTCCCACGGGACATAACTCCTCCTCCTTAATTTCGAAATCTGCGGGTTTGGCTTGTTCCGAATCCGAAGATTTCGATTTTTACAGAAATTAAAAGCATTTTTATAATAGTAACATATAAAAGCTAAAACTAATAAAAATAGTATTACATATAAAATGACCGTTGCTAAGCTTATGGAATTTGTTTGAAAGGAAGCAAATTCGTCTATATTAACAATAACTGATTCACTGTTCTTTATCACTTGATTTAGAAATTTCACATCATCTAATTCTATTTGTTTTATATTCACTGGGTTCACAGAACTAACTCTTCTCTTCTGTATGTTTGGTAAGTTAATTACAGGTGTAGGCTGATAAACGTTGCTACCAATCAATCGCCGTCCTTCCAGGTGTAGACTTCCAATTTCAGCGTAGCAGTTTTGGTCTAAACTTAATATGTAAGTACTAAGGACAGGTTAATGTACTACATCATTACTACAACTTTGTGAGATGATAGACCTTTTCTGGCTGTACAAAATCCATTTATCTATGGATATTTTTTGTGCTTTCAATTCGTTAACATTAACAGGATGCTGGATGCATTTTGAACCGTTATATTGATACAGCATTAGTTGCTCTATACAAGTTTCTCTAGAATACAGGTCCAAATCATCCATATGACAAAGTAACTGGCCTTGTGCGATATCCTTACATGCTCGTATTAGAGGTTGGTATTTTACTCCGCTCGCTAGTAGGAAAGGATATTCAGGTACCACTATGTAGGTAAGATTGTTGGATTCGTTATACATGGGCAAGGAATACAATTTATAATAAGAGTATGTTTTGTTATCAGTTAAAGGTACTTCTATTAAAAACGTTATCTGGTTTGATTTAAGATAAGCCTTTACATTTAATGTTTCTTCTAAGTTAATTAAATTTTGTTCATTTGCGGGATACATTAAATTATCATGTTTGTCTAAAAATTGGAATAAATGTAAAAGCTCAGTAGAATTTATGATTGATTTATGTAATACAGAGACTTTACTTAACGCTAAGGCTGTTTCTATTTCACTTAATTTATCGTAGATTGAACGAAAATTGTTAATAAATTGATTAAAAAGACTTAATGAGTATACAAAATATTTATGATTAATGTCGCTTTTACCTATATCCTTAACTATTCCTTCGAGACTTTTTAATCGCGTATCTAATATACGTGAGTTTTCCATAATTACTTCGGTAGAATTTATAAAATGATCTAACATTTTGGAGATGAGCGTTATCTTTTTGTCGTTGCTTGCTCTTGACTTTTAATATTGGTTATGAGCTTCTCATATTTTATTGCATCACTATGGTCTAAATTGCCTGTAATGATTTTTATAAAAGATCCTAAGGGGTCAATTAACCCTCTTTTAAATCGTTTGGTGGGCAATAATTGCTTTATTTTGTCGATAGACATCTCTTTCAAATAGTTTGCTTGACTATTTAAACCTAAAAACTCAAGTGCTAATATTTTATCTTTATTTATTATTCGTAAAAACTCTAAGTATTGATTTATATTTAAAGTTAAATCATCAACTATTGTACTTAAATCTAAGATTTTAATTATCAACCAGTTGTCTTGTTTTATATACGCTTCTCCTTGTTTAACAGGAAGTATGCCCGGATTTTCGTTAATCCTTTCTAGAAGAAGGGCCTGGCCTGTCGGGATCCATAGCAGGGAAACGAGACACCACCTGTGGAGGTCGTTTAATATTCTTTAAATGTGTTTTAGTCAGTCTGTCCGCTATTTTTATGGGTGTTATATTTCGTTCAGGCTCGTTTGTAACTATTGAATTTTTAAAGCGGGGTTTGTCCTTACTTTTTCTTTTATTAACATCCTTAACGAAAATAGTTGTATTTGTTAATAGTTCTTTGCATTTCTGAAAAGTGTCAGTATAGTTTTGGTCAATGATTACCTTTCGTCCTTTCTTTAAAAAGGCAGTCAAAGGTTGTGTTATTTTGGAAAAGTCTTTAATGAAACGTTGGTAATAACCTATGAATCTTTTTATCTCAGTTTGTGTCCTGGGCAATGAGAATGAGTACTGATTGAATTTTGTCATTATTGGGTTTAAGTCCATCAAAAGGCTGTTATTGTCAATGTTATTTCTTTGTCTAGGTATTCTGTATTATTGTAGTAGCAAAACCATTGTCACATTTAATTATAGCACTAGGCATTCTAACACCTTTGCAAAATTGCTTAAAATTTAAAACGGCATTACCATCACACATGTTTGTCGTAACTTTAACTCTTTGTTCAGTTCGAGGGGCTAGTTGTATAACATTTACTGGATTATATACAATTGGTATTATCGCGTTTTTCGTTTTTATGAGTTTATCTTTTAGTCTAATATCGGCCTCTAAATGTAATAGTAAGTCTAGTCCTATCAGTCCGTCATATCTGTTGTCTACGTTATATACATAAAATTTTTGAAAATCATGATTTTTGAATATAGAGAACAGAGGAATATTAATAACTTCATTATGAACACTAGTAGCATGTGTGCTTACGACTTGAAAGGGTTCGTAGTATTTAGCCTGATGAAAATATTCGTTAGCCTTTTTTGGGCTTATAAACGATCTTGTACTACCAGTATCTAAATATGAATTTACCGTTCTATGTCAGGGATATAAATATAAGGCATCTTTAAATTATAGTCAAAGTTTAATTCTATTCTTTCTGGTTTCTGGGCTACTATGTAAAAATTTTCAATTTTATTTTCCTCCTCATTTTTAGAAATCGATTCATCTGTCATATTATCATTCTGTTCCTCTATAGTCACGTATTCGGTCATGTCGTTATGATATTCATTGTAATAGTCGTCTTGGTATATTAAAGTTTGGTCATACGGCTCATAATAACAATTTCGATTATCATTACTATGTGCGTCAAGTTCATTCATAGGGAAACTGGGTTTTACGGGGGCAGTTCTCATTGAAACGTCATTTAATTTAGGAATATTTTGTGGTATGTTCGGTCTATATCCAAAGTTGCTAGGTAAACGATATCCAAACTGTTGTGGTGCGTTATTTAAAATAGGTCTGTAACTTGTAAAAGTGTTAACGGGGCGATGACCATAATTAGGGTTAACCGGCGTCTGGGGTATGTATTGCCTGTTGGGTATACCGAATCTAAATTGTGGTGCTATTAACGGAGGCCTAAATCCCATTGGTTGAGATACCACATGGGGAGGCTTTATCGGTGTAGCAGTATTTTGAACTCCGAATTTAAATTGTTGACTTGGAGAATTAAAAGTCTTAAAATTTTTTGGGGGTGAATTAAATTTAAATTGAGCCATATGGTGTGGAGAACTTGGGTTAAGCATTCTAGAATTATTGAGCATTTTACTCCTTAAATTATACTGCTCTTGGAAATTGACCTCTTCTAAGACATAAGTGAGGGCGTCTTCCAATGTTGACGGATTTTTAAGTCTTATTAACCTAACCATATGCTCGGGTAAGTTGTATAAAAATGTATTTAATGCGGTATTATTATAAATAATATATTTTGCCTCTCTGAGGGTTTCATTTGAAAGTTGGTTAACCTTTGAAAATAGTATGGATCTAACACCCTGTATCCTATTGCAAAAATTCTAAGTAATTTTCTACTAGGTAAGATTTTTAAATTTTCTAATTCGATCGAAATACATTCTCACCTGAGGATCGCCAAAATGCTGTGTATTAATATTTTCTTTAAATCTTCCCACGTATCTAAATCGTTACGCTCACTGATAAGGACAGCTGCGTCGCCTCTCAGCTTACTCGTTATGCATTCCTTTAAATAGTGATTTTGTTCTAATGAACCTTGGCAATTTAAAATCATATACTCACATTTTTTTAAAAATAAATTTAGTAACCGTGTCTCTCCGGAAAATTCAGGAATAAGTTTATAAATGTTAGCGATAGAAATATTATTTTCGACTAATTCAGCGGCATCAACCATTTTGGGAATTTAAAATAAGATTTTACACACACAAAAATAAAGATCAGAATAACTGTAAAATACACACAGAAAACACAAATAATATGACACAATATAAAAGCATATAAAAGCAAAATACAAATATCCTTAATTAATATTAAAATTGAAACTATATAAAATTATTAAAATTAAAACTGAATTGTAAGTTTTAATTTCGTTTACTATTCTATTAAGACTGAATTTGAAGTCTATAGAAATTACTATTTAATACTAAATTTAAGAGAACTTTAATTTTATTAACACAATTTTTTTTTTTAAATTAAATATTAATAAAATACGCAATACAGTAGTTATTAGCAAATAATAATCTAATTAAAATATTTAAACCAGATACGTTATAACAAAAGAAATTAATTTTGCAATAACAAGTGATAGGATATTTGAGAGGATAGCGAGGAATTTGACTCACCAACCGTTCAGCCTCATCACGAACACAATATGCACTTTTCACACCCGAGTTTAGACAAAATTTTTGGTTTGGTTCTTCAGGATCGCTCACTATACTATATTAAATTCCTTTCTTCTAGAGTTTTATAGAATACTTGGATAGTATATTTTATTTTTGAGCGATCCTACCGGCTGCGCCAGTCAAGTTTCGGGAGCTTTAACTTGTGTTTTTAAAAATAATTAATTTTATTTAAATTTAAAACTAATAAAATAAAGGAATTAAAATTAAAGACAACAACTAGCAGAATTGGATGCTAAGAATATTGTGAATTTATTTAATACAAAATGACGAACAATGAAAATAACAATTCAGCACTTATGTTCTAAGAACATGTCGCAACCGACATTCGGAGGAATTACTTTGTTTGCAAAAATGGGGTCCCACGGGACATAACTAGCTATATTAATATTTTTGTGTATGAATGTTCAAATTAAAACTGGTTTTAAGTTTAAATTTTTATATCAAACATTTATTAATTATCAATTGGACGGTTTTCAAGGATATGGAAGCCAAGTAGTATTTGTACTTTTAAAGTGTGAGCACTTCCTATATTTACATCCTCTGTTCTTTCCTTATCACCAGTGAATATAGTCTGCATTGACTAGTTATCAGGCGGGTCATACACTTGTTATATTTGTAATTTAAAAAATCCTTTTTTATTTTAAGAATATTGTTGTTTATTGTTGTAGTAGAACTTAAGCATTGGTTCCGCTGAGTTTTAGTAGGTATTACTGCTAGATTAAGAAGGGACCGAGTCCCACACTACCAATGCCTAGTGTACTTGACCATTACACTACGTGCGTGATGCATTTCACAGCGAAACCAAAAAATGACTTAAATGCTTGGTTACCTACCTTTAGCTACCTTACTTTGGTGAAAAACTCTTGAAGTGATTGCTTGTCAGTCGCGTATCGAGGTCAATCAGCATACCTATAACCAGTTGCCTTTAGCGGGTTCGCAGGGCAAAGGCGGCTAGTGCAGTTCGCCTTCTGGAAAGGTGTTAGCCAACTTCGCGTTTGGACTCTACTTTCACTATCATGTGGAGTAGAATAATCTGCCCGCGGCCTAAAAATAATTATATACACAATTATAAGCATGCATGCCTATCTAAAGTCTTAGTTCTATATTTTTTTTTAAGTTATAGGTACATATTATTTACACTAAATGGAAAGGTTGGCTGGAATGCATCCTTTATTGATATACAAAGCCTTTGTCAATTTTTGTTTTGTAATTTGTAAGATTCAGTTATATAATTGAAACAAAATTATATTTATAATTATATTATATTTATAAATATAAAATATGAAACTATATTAATTGAAATTGTTTTTCTAGTTGCAGAAACATTTCCCAATCCAATGCAGGACAACTTTACTGAGGAGGATGATCACTTCTTCCCATTTTTCTTGACGGCTATAGTAATTGTAGTGCTGCTATATATTTTATATCACAATAAAAATAAATTTACAAAATTGGTAAGTATTTATAAATTAAACACTATTTATATATATAATTTAATACATTTTAACTTCATCATTCTACATACATATACACTTATTTCCATATACACAAATTGTCAAAGTCTCACTGGTGCTCTTTCGTAAATTCAACACCAGCGCAACGCAACCATAACACACGCTGACTTAATTCAGTTGTTTCGCAAGATTGTGACTATTAATATCGAAATCGGTTTTATTAGAAAGGCATTTACATTATTGTGAATATGGTTTACACTAATAATGAGAGAATAAAAAATGAAAGTTTGTATGTGTGCGTTTCTAAATAATTTTTCCCACCATGTTGAAATTTGGAAACATTGTTCTGGATACATTCGAGAAGATTCCATGCCTAAAAAAAATAATTAAATGCATTCCGGGTACAGCTAGTACGTAATATATATACATTCAAATTTTTTTTTTCCAGATACTCGGTCTTCTTGTGGAAGGTAGACAGTCAAATCGTCGTAGAAACAGTCGTGGGCACGCCTACCGACGATTGGACACGCTGGAGCAGGCCATGAGCACGAACACAGCGGCACCACCCAGTAAAATTATATACTAAATGACTTTCTCTATATTTATGCATCAAATATTTATGAAGCTCATTAATTTCAATATGAACATACTAATAGCTTACGAATTAATTTATATTTTAATACTTAGTCGTTAGTACAATTGATTTTGTGTAAAATGTTTAGAGTAACCCGCATTATACAGTAAAGTACAAGTAAAATGATAGAAAAATTATATTATTTAAAAAAATGCACACACCTTTCCAAGTATAAAAAATATAGTTAAAACAGAAAAATTATAAACATCCCTCGTAAATGTTCCCATTGAATGTATAAACAATCGTGTTATACACAATTATTAAAAAAATAGATCAATTAAAGATTTACTATATACTATGGACCAGCCCTCGTTAGTTCCTCTGACCTCGTTCGTGCGCCATCGTAAATTCAACGTCAACGCAACGGAACGGAGTTAGTCACACGCTAACTTAGTTCGGTTATGTTGCAAGCTTGTAACTAACTTCGTTCCGTTGCGTTGTTGTATTTACGATGGGGCACCAACGAGTCTGCCATTTTGTCTTTACGCAAGAGCCGGTCCATAGTGTATAGTCAGTCTATGATATCAAAAAATATCAATATAAAATAAGATAATGCTGTTAATATATTGTCTTTCATTTATAAATAGTAAAGAACAAAAATATACACTGTTTAGTTTAATTAAATTTTCACATTTTTCAAATAAAATAAATAAATATCTAACAGGGAATTGTATTTGATTTTATCTTCCTCCGAGGAACGGAGGCAGAATGTAAAAGTAAGTATTATAATTATGTTAATAAACTTGGGACAAATTATTTTGTTTATGGCGTCAAGTACAATAAATTAAATTATGAATAAATTAAAACGTTTCATCTATGATTGGAACTATAAAAAATACGTTTAAGAACATACCTATTTAGTTTATTATTATTTTAGAATTAAGATAATTGTTCTTAAACTTTGAGAATTTTGTCTAGAATGTTCTCTTTTGATGTATAGAACATAAAACTTACTATAATACTATATTTTATGGAAAGGCTCTTTCACACAAAAAAAATCGACATAGACTCGTTGGTACCCTCTTCGTAAATTCAACATCAACGCCACGGAACGAAATTAGTCACACACTATTCATTCATTCGATATTCAGCTATGATTTGCACAGCATAACGGAATGAAGTTAGTGTGCGTTGGTGTTGAATTTACGAAGGGGCACCAACGTTTATAACATTTTGTTTTTATGAAAGTGCCGGTCCATAGTATAAATAATAAGTGTATAGTTTAGAACAATGTATCATTTAGATCTCTATTTTCTTGTGAATTAAAAATGGGCATCTGTGTTTATATTTAGAAAAAAATGTATGGGCAATACTAAAAAAACTATTTTGTTGAGTTATGATTTTGTATAATTGCAATGTTTTTAATTATAAAAACTTATTATCACTCATTAATTCTTGTAAACATTTTTTCATTCAATAATTATTTATATGCATCAAAATTTTCAATATTTTGTTAAATTCATGCCTACGGAAAAACATGCGATTTTTCAATGAAATGAATCATAAGAAACATTGATTTAAAATTGTGTTCTTTTAATGTATAGAGTTAGTACTATGAAAATAAGGACTTTATACTACTACTGTTATTTTATTTACATGTATTCTAAATAAAAATTTAAATTGTCTTTTATTTATTTAATATACTTATGCAGACAATATTTAGTATTTTACGTGCTCATAACTTTGCTAAAGAAAATATTCTATTGTGTTGGCTAGTTGAAAAGAAATAATAGTTTTTTTAAATAATTAATCTAAAATTATTACTGATCTTATAAGTTGATATTTGAATCATTACCCGTGATCAAAGAAAAAGTTTTTTTATGTGTTCGTTACTTGACACCCAGGTACAAAATTTGGATTTATTCCGTTTTCTTTGGTATAGTAAGTACATACGCGTTATCAACACAAGACATAAATGCATAGATTTAAAGTAGCCTACTCTAAATCGGGATAAAGTCATGTTCTCCACTGTAAATACACCTTTATACTTGATTCCCTTTTTTCGTAAATATGTTCTATCAGCGCCATCTATTATTCATAGCGTAAACTATTTAAGTGCCGCCGAAAAATAAATAAAAATTCTACACGGCTAAATTCGCTTAGCTTGAGGTTGTACGACAGATGGCACTGCTGTTAATATTCGTTTTAAATTTTTTTCTTCTTGATTAAGAATATTAATTTATAATATTTGTCTGAAATTCTATAATACCAATAAATTCTAGTATTTTTCTCTGCAACTCTTAATCACATCGTCATAATATAATTGTATCTCTAAAATCATATCCAGCGCAAACTTCACAAGAATCACTCGACGAGTCACATATGGCTTAACGTACAGCAAAAGTCCTTAGAGTCCAAAATCTCTTTTCTGCAGTAAATCCTAATCTTATCTACTAAGTAGGTAAAAGTACATCAATAAAAAGATGAAATGTTGCTGTTAATTAACATTATTTAAGTACGTAAAATATAACAATTTAGCTTTCCAAACTTTGAACGAAACTTGGCTCTTCGCCAAGAACCAAGTTTTATTTAAGAGACTTATAAAAGTCTATAAAGGCTCAATATCGTTGCGTGTTTCTGAGAGGTAATAAACGTCTGGGCTTTGTAGCGAATAAAGTACTTGTTGCGTTTAGATTAATGAATTGTCATTGTACCATAATATTCTATTTATTTATATTTTTAAAATATAAAAAAAGATTCATCGAAATGTATGTATCTAATGTAATTTGGTAATTGGATAATTCTTCATAATTTTCTGGACTATTTTTTAAGGGGTTCTATATTTCAAGGGAACGAGAATAACGGGTTCGCGAAATTTGTTTAGAAAAAATTGCTTTATCTAATGTTTGCATGCTGGTAGTAGTATATAAAGTCAATAAAAGTACATCTAAGTTTCATCTAGAAACCTTTCGGAATTAGTAGTAAAACTTCCCGCAATAAATTTCAATAAATGTATAAAAGCACCTCATCTTTTAAACAACTTCTATGAAATATACTTTTTTGATAAAATAAATTATTTAAAAATTTTATAATTTGAATCGAAATTATCAGAATTTTAACTTTAACAAACACTTTTAAAATTAAATTTCATGTAAAAAAAATTAAAAAGTTACATTGTGCAAGCAACAATAAATGACTAATAATTGAGTTTTATTCATCTACCGTCACATTGTTTTCATTAATCTGTTTCTATAAAGATGGAGGGAGGTTCTATGCGACATTGTATGTATCTTTTTGTTTTTTTTTTTAATTTATTTATGTTAACGGATTTCTTAGCCCATTGTTAACCGATTTTGAAATCTTTAGTTTTGCTTTTTAGGTTGAAGCCGATTGATTTTTTTTATAGTAATTATAATGCTGGCCATACACTACACTAACATGATCGGTTGCGCGAATGTTCGATGCTCCTTATTTTCACTAAAATTCAGTAAAACTCAGTTACAAGTATGGAGCCCAGCATAATTTCCAATTTCACAATTTCAGAACATTGTACAGCTGTTCATAGAATACATATTATATTTTCTAAATCCCATCTAATAGTTATCTTCGAGTAAAATAACATACGGACAGACGGGTTTCATTTTTATATTTTAGCCTTTGAAACTTCGTGAACTAATATTATTTTTGAACTCGACTGGAGTTATCAAGGTAAAAGATAGCTTATCTTTCAGATAGATAATCAGTATAAAAATAAGCGGATCTAATTCCGGAGCTAATAAAAGAGGTGGCTGACATTGGGTAAATTACAGAACCGGGACGGAAAGACTTGAAGAAATATGAAGGAAGGGATTTACTCGTCGGAAAGTCCTTAATAGTACTTAACTGTTATTTGAATAGGTTTCTTCTATATATTTATTCTTTTGTTACTAAATTGGCACGTAAGCTAGAGCCCACCTGATGGTAAGCAGTTGCCATAGCCTATGTGCGCTTGCAACACCATTAGTTTGGCATTCACGCGTTGGCAACCTCAAAATATTGCTTCTTAAATCTACTCCTATAGCCTAGGAATTTCACTAAAACAGTTAAAACACAGTAATGCCAAAGGCAATACTGTTTTGCGGTAGAATATTTGACACTGCGGTACCACCTCTACCTAGCCGGTATCTTGTAATAAAAGACCTTTCACTGTGACTGATGAGTGTCATAGTAGAGATTTTAATAATAGTAGAGATTATTCCAATCTCTGCTATGACAGACCACCGAAAATATTTTTTTTTGCATTTTACAGATTACTATAAATTGATATGTGATAATATCAAAAGTATTTTTTTCTTTTACGTTGCAGACATGAGTTTTAATATTGACGGAACGATAAAATATAATTATAATTATTGTTTTTACAGTTGGCTGCAGCAGTTGGTGCAGTTATAAATTTGTTGTTCACCGCAAAATATTTTTTATAAATTATTCTATCAATTCCATACATTCATTACCATACAAATATATTCCGTTACTTTTGTCGGCGTCATTAATACATAAACAACAATATTATACAGAGTAGGATTTCATTAATCTTGCACAATACAAGCTGTGGGCGATCGAGTGGAAAATACAACACCAAATAAGACTTCGTCATAACAAAATATTTTTATTTTCTTATTATTATTACGTTGGCCTGTTGAATAGAGATAATAATCGTTGATAACTATTAAGAATTTAATTTGTAACGATGTTGATTGTACAATTACATAATTATTGTTTTTAAGCTACAATAAGCAATATGCGAAAAGTATTCTACTTACCTAAATCAGTCCCCTCACTCTTCGAACGAAACCCACCAAACATTTGGCATTGTTTTTGTATAGTACCTATTTCCCTAGTCGAGTCGTGTTTTAACGTAAAAGACTTAAATAGAAAGGTTTTAACAGTACGATTAAATATAACAAATCGACAACACGAAAACAATACTCTTTACCTACTTATGAAACTTGGTTTCATTACGATTGAATCAACATTTCACTAGTTTTTCATATACTCATACAAAAAAACGGCACAACTAACATTACAAAGTTTAATTTTCTTAAAATAAATATATTGAAAATAAAACCTATTTTTAGGCATGGTAACTGTCTTTGTTTACCTTCAAATGCTAGAAGATAGATATACTACGTAGAGATAAGAAATACCTTACAAATGTAATTCACCCAGCAGGTATCTTAAGTTTATTTAAACTTGTGGTTCTGTTCATCTATTATATGTTCTTATAAGTTAGTAATTAAACAAAGGTCTGAATATTAGAATTTAAATTATACCTATTTTCAACTAAATGTCAAAAGATTTTCTGGTGGCTCCTTCGTAAATTCGCAATAACGCAACGAAACGAAGTTAGAAATAAGCATTCGAATAAAAGTAGCATGGGTGAACTTAGTTTCTTTGAATTTATGAAATAGCACTATCGAATCTTTAGATTTTGAATCAAATGCCCGTTTCTTAATGTATAGTAAGTTTCAATTTAAAATTTCCAACAAACATTATAGATAACATTAAAGATGTTTTCAGCCCGATTGATTGATTGTGAATATATGAATAATTGTAATAGGATTCTTTTATTGACTACATAAGTAACATAATATAAAAAGCTTTTGATATTTGTTAATTGTGATTGAATCAAATAGGTAATTTGTAAGCATTTTCAAAATAAATTATTACATTGTATATTATTTACTTTTTGAAGCTCATTAAATAAGTTGGTATTTTAAAATTTTACTTTACTTTTTCAATATTTTTATTTTTCATATAATTCAATCACTTTTAACATATATTATTGCTATTATTATTATTATTGCTTTTAAATTATAAAATAATTTATTATATTATTTTTAGGTATTATTATTATTATTATTAGATAGGATTTTTGTACTAGTTATGTTATGATCTACGTTGATTGAAATAAATTATTATTATTATTATTATTATATAAAATACCAAGACTAGACTATAAATAAGCCTTCAACCGAATAATCGTTTCTAAAGAACAGTTTTTCAATTATAATTAATCTTGTCCGTTGCTAAATGTACTATAATGAGTGCGTATACTGTAACGGAACAAGGTAAAGATAAAACGTTGTGTAAAGAAGTCCCCTTAGTCTAAATAAACAATTTTGCCATACTCTAACTGATCTTTTGCAACTCTTGCATCAGTTCATAATATTAGAAATTTCAGTCACATACAGTTGCCTTTTTGTTACACCAGTTTGTCATCAACGTGATGTTATCGCGCGAATAAGATTCATTCATAATTATGCTATAGAATTGAAAGATATTTCTTTGTTATCTTTCCATAACCAATTTGCTTAACTGATATAGACTATAAATATCATAATTATTTACCATAAATGGACACAAATAAGCAAAACCATGTCAACCCACAAAATTGAAAAAACCGAGTTATATATGCAGAAGTATTGGTAAATGGCTGAAGAACATTTTTCTTTAATATTTGTAGAGTTTTAAGCTTTAAAACTTCTAAAAATCCATTTTTTAATCATGCAATTTATGTATTATGTTAAACGTTTTGGATTATATTATATGCGAAATATGCAGTTTTTATACTTATTTTTTGTAAAAATAAGTAAAATAACTTACATAAATCTGAAATTGCCAAAAACTTGACCAATACATAGAAAAAATCATATAAAGCAAGTTGTTCAAAATTTTCAAAAGCGTTTTTCTCGAAATGACATTCGTGTTGACATGGTATTGCTTATTTGCGTCCAAATATAGTATCATAAAAAAGGACTTTTTGAAATTAAACCCTTAAAGAAGTGAAAGGGCTGGAAGCTGAAGGGGAATTCGATCATTTTTAAAACTAGAAGCATGAATCTTTGTTTTTAGGCGAACAGTTACATACAAAGAAACATGAGTTTTAAAGTTTCCTAATATACTTGAAGGTGTGAAAAAGTGGCTAAAAGTTTGTAAGGGAGTTCGTCCTTCTTGAAACTAGAAGCATGAAACTTAGTTTCTTTCCAACAATAAAAGATAAAAAAACATGTGTTTTAACGTTTTCTAAAATACCATCCCAGAAGCGGTGAAATGGGGGTTCAGTGTTTGTATTAAAATCGTTATTCACACGGGCAAAGTCGCTGATAGAAATTTTTAGCTGACAGAAATAACCGATAACAATGTGAAACGCTTACACTAACCAATTTGTCGAAAAAAAATAGTAAAATATAAATATTAAAAAAAAACATAATCAAAAATGTTAGTCAAAGTGCGGCAATGTAAAGCTTATTAATCGGAAGTTTGCTCAGAGAAGAGAAATCGAGAAATCAGCCTCAATAATTTATTCAGTGCGAATAATTTTTTGTTCAATATTTAACTTTTCTCTATTTTCATTCCTGTATGTATTGCATTTAAAACTTACCGAATTTAATCTTTATTAGATTATATATAAAAAAGGTTTAATTTTAGTAACTAAATTTAGAAATGTGTTGTGACATAAACTTTTATATGTAATTAAAAAACACAATACATCTCTCATGAGTAAAAATTGTAGATAATGTTTCAATAGAGTTCTTAAAAGATAACTATATATAGGCTGTTTAAGTCTTTTAATTTTAAATTAAGAATTTTAAGAATAACAAAAGAAAGTTGCTCAGTCATTAAACAGTTAAAGCCAATTGTTTCATAACCAAACGCAATAAACGTTTAGCACTCAAATTAATGAATGAATAATACGTAAGATCGCTCTTCACTTATCTTTAATAAACGACCGTTCTTTAGTATAATAAAAATAAAATATTTTGTAATTCATTCATTCTAGTTATAAACAATATCATTTTCCAGAACGTCGATTTCATGAAAGTGGGAGTGGTGTTTTTGAACATAATTAAGACGCTTGAATTGTTGAAGTTTATGAAATTAAAAGGAAAAACTTTCTAGCTCTCATAGGGAAAACACATGTGACGAAGTGAAGAGAAGTGCCCGATTCTCTCCCGGCAAGATGACTAACTGACATTACCTCCCGGTAACCTAGCAACCATATGTTTATCCTTCGTACCACGGACTAATAGCCAACTTTTCATGGTAGTAAAAAAATCATATACGCACCACGGGAAAAAGTAGGCTATTACCACCCGCGATTGTCATGCGAATAATATCCCTAGGTGCGTAATGTATACATGTGCAACATTTGCACATGATGTCATTGGTTGTTATTGTAGTTTCAGGCAATTAACTTAAACAGTTGGACAAATATTTTGAATTATCGAATTGGCAAGAACCAAAAAAATATATAGCCATTTGAACATTTGATCTTATATATCAAATGTTTTTTTTTGGTTTGGTTCTAGCTTATCACTTGGAGACATAAATTAATAGAGCTGGTGACAAATAATATGTTATAACATATACATATTATTAAGAATTATATAAGAATATATTAAGTTATTCTAAGTTAAACGTTAGGAAAACAACGCCGCAGCTTCCGAGATCTACGCTGATTGCAGCCTTTCAAATTATGTCATGCAAGTCGAATGTTGTACAAGGCCCTGTCTTACCTATAATAAGTTCGTACAATAACAAAATACATAGTAGTAGTGGGAGTACAAGGTGAGCCTTACTATTTCCAGTCGCCGCCTAAAATGGGGTAGTACAACCCTCATACAGAATACCGTTGACACCGTTGTGGCGTTGTGGGTAACGTGTCTGCCTTTAGTCTCGACGGTTGCGGGTTCGGTTCCAGCTGCACGTTAAGCTGTCGGCCCTGGTTGATATCCCATAACATACATTACTCTTATCCCATGAGTTACTGGTTTGCCCTTATAGTTGCGGAGGTCAGATGGCAACCGCTCTGTGTAAAAACTAGCCCGTCAAATCCGGATAAGAGTAATAAGCTGAAAATAAAATACCGGAAATAATGCTAGGACGAAGAAGAACCCTCATACAGAATACCGGTGTGAAACTATAGCTGTGTCCGTTCTCTATAGTGTTGCTAGTATATAAAAACCTTTGACATTCATAAATATTTAATTTATAATTGTATAAAAAATTTATGTATTTTTATATATAAGTTAATTAATAGCTTTGTTGTATTAGTTAGATAATAAATATTATTGTATTTTTTATTATTAAATGTATTTAAAATGAGGATAAAGTTTCCAAAAACCCTTACAGCTTTTTTCCTTAAAATTTCGTATACAAAGGTATTTTGACTTTATTATAACGAATATAACATTTAAAATTGGCACAAATTTTATATTCAAGGTCAAATTTCGGAAAAATTGGCAAAAAAAAAAAATTTTTAACAGGTTTTTCTATGTTACCTCAATAAATATTGGACTTGGAGAAAAATGCTTATTAACACTTCAATTCCAATTTGCCAATAAAAAGTTTATACATTTATAAAGTTATAAATAGTTTTTAAATAGAAATTTATAGCATTTTCATGACGTATAATTGGGGTACTTTAACTTTTTTTCTATCAATTGTCATGTCCTAGATTATTTTTACAATTCCACAAAAGGTCAAAAGATTACTGGTTGGGGGGCGAACTAGCTGTTTTACTCTAGAATACGGAAGTTTGCTACAGAATGTACAATGACAGAAAGTCATCGGGAAATTTGTTGAAGAAATCCACCTATCAAACATCAGAAAACCATCATACAGAAATCTTTTTGATTTCTATGAGGTATCAAAAAGAAATCGGTCTCTAAAGTTTCCGCTCCAAAATCTGCCGACCTAGGCTCAAGTCTCTATTGCCTGCCGGTAAATACGTCACTACATAGACAAGTGTGTCACAACAGGAGATAAAACAAAAGGACAGGCAATGTTTCCTCTTCTTAATCTTTTTCCAAGCATTATTTCCTAAGAGTTTTTTTTTCGGAATGTGTATTGCTGTTAGCCCTACTGGCCTTGACAGCGTCACCTGCGAGTACAGAGACTCAGCCGTGATAAAGGGCAGCCCTCACGGGGGCTCCAATTTGATTCCGTTCTTAGGGTGCCTCCTGCGAAGCCGAACCACGGCTAAGGACGTCATCGGAGATGGAGGCATTCTCCTCCGCTCCGAGCGCATTTTATACGATAGACTCACCCGACGGTGTGAGCGTGACGAGACGTACGAAATAAAGGACCTCGTCCTCCCCGGCGTCCTAAGAGTAACAAGACCTTATTGCTCTTGTCCGGATTTGACAGGTTAGTAGTTTTTACATAAAGCGACTGCCATCTGACCTCCGTGACCGTAAAGGCGAATCATTAATTCATTGGATAAGAGTAATTTACTTATCAAGAGTTAACGATTATTACCAGATATTGTGTGATAGCTACCGGGACCGACAGACATGCTCTCCGAGGCACCATGGGGAGCCTCACACGGAAAATCACCCACATCGAAACAGATGTTGATAAGATGAATACAAACATCTGCCCCGAGCGGGAATGGAAACCGCAACCGTCGAGACTAAAGGCAGACTCGCTGCCAACACGCCAGAACGGTCTCCCCTTAATACAGGCTTAAAATCGCTTGTGAGTTTAGGATCTTCAACAAGTCCAGCATATGTGAAATTGAGTCAAAGTCAGGTCTGCTGATCAGATTTGACAACGGTACATTGAGGTGGACGCTGTATATCTATCTGCAGTCTTTGCCCCGAGTCAAAGAGCTGCTTTATTTTACTCAACCCAATAAGCGAATGACGAGTGAGTAGCGAACCTGCCTTAAGCACCACAGGTCTCGGGTTCGATTCTCGCTCGGAGTAAATGCTTGTATTGACCATACAGACATGTGTTCCGGTCTGGGAGTGTTTGTCCTTCATCTTGTGCATGTTTCCGAAACCCCGATACAGGATATCGCTATCCTAATTAGCCAAAGTTGAGTGTGTTGCGTTAATCTATTTATTCATAAGGTTTATATTTAAAATAAATCGATTCGACTAGTTTCTATAATCGAATCGAATTTTACAAATTGAATCAAATCGATTCATTGTATAATGGAATCATATCATAAAGCAAATAGGAATCAAATCGAACAAGATAATCATTAAAATCATAACTTCCTTCTACTAATAATAATTAATATTATACATTAATTCTGTCCAAATAATTCAAACTCATTAATTTATGATTATTAATATTTGGATAACGTTAATTAATACTTCAATTTTACGATCATTAGACTATTTTCACTTTAAGAGATTAATTATAATTATGGATATATGTATAGTTCTTTATTCTTTATAAATTCCGAGCACGTAATATATTTTTTCCTTTGCTCCTGAAAGTCACTAAGTACTAAGGCAAGTTTTCGTCAACTTACTTTTATGATGCGGTCACTCAAGTCGTTTTCCGATAAATTTTGGGTTCGAATCTAGAGATAACTTTACTCCAACAAGGATTATTGTGAGTGGAGCGTTAAGCTTTTCTACTCAATGTAGTAGTTTCGTCTTTTGAGACTGGTTTGTATGTTATTCGCTAGTTTCTCCAGCAACATGTATAAAATAAATAGTTAAATGTAAAAAATGTCGAGCATTGTGGCGTGTTGATAGCCTGCCTTAAGTCTCGACGGTCGCGGGTTCAATTCCCGCTCGGTGCACAAATTTGTATTGATGTTATAAATATCTGTCTCGGTCTGGGTGTTTGTCCTTGTCCTTGGTCTCCCCGCCGTGCCTCGGAGAGCACGTTAAGCTGTCGGTCCCGGTTGTTATCATAACATCTGTTACTAATCGTTACTACCCATTGAGTTACTGGTTCGCCCTGACGGTTGTGGAGATGGCAATCGCTGTGTAAAAACTAGTAACCTGTCAAATCCGGGTAAGAGTAATAAGCAGACCCTGGGTAAAATACCGGGATTAATGCTAGGAAGAAGAAGAACTTAAATGTAAAAATAATAAATATAATTTATGTATAAATTAGTTGGATACAATGTTTATGAAAAGTAAGTTTTTTAATCGTAATCTTTATAGTATTATATTTATCTTTTACCTTATGAAAACTTGATTATATTGTCATAACATTAATAATATCTTCTTGATTTTTTAAATATCTTTCCATACCAAACAAATTTTAGATAAATTATCCCCGCTTTTTGTATATATAAAATTGTTCGACGTCTCTTGGCGCGGCTTAGTTTGTATAGGTGCGCGTTCGCAAGAATAGGCTTGCAAGCCACCGTCACGCTCCTTGTAAAGTTTTCTTTTTCTTATCATAATTTTTTGTTTAGTGTTTCATTTTTTATTAATGATCTTTTAGTGTTTTGTATATAAGAAGTACATAAATGAGGGTAAGTCATCAGCTATATAATTTATTTTATATTGAAATATGTTATAAAAATATTTTTAAATTTTGAATGTAACGGTTTAAGCCGTTTTGTTCACGTACGGTGTCATAATATTTTTTCTTCTTTAGCAATCTTTCGCTTTTTTTAAATTTATATAAGAGTTTGTGAAGATTTTGAAAATAATAATTAATTAATAATTATTTTTAATTAAATATTTAATGATAAAGTATAGATATGTACTAAGATATAAGTTATTATAGTGATGACATATTAAATGTCTGAAAATGAAAAGTAAATTTCATAATATACGATATAAATATACCTAATAAGTATCATGACGTATTGTAGCATTACAGGTTTTATATTCTCACAAATCATCTTGTATTTTTTATTAATAATTTATGTTGTAAAAGTAGGATAATAATTATTTTCCTGCTATTTCATTAATAATTTAAATTTAATTTCGATTTTTTTTTACCCAAGTAAAGCTTTAAATAATAGCATTGTATGCACCGTGTTGATTATCAAATTTCTGTGATGCTGAATCTGTAACAATTTTTGGTCAATTATATAAAGATCAAGTTACTGAATTAGACTGATTCTTAAAAACATTAAATCATAAACCAAGCATTATATACAGCTATTTTTATCCTCGAGAAAGTAAGAAACACGCCAAAAGTTACTCAATTTCGTCACTATACCGTAATAGTTAAACACTCTCACTTGAATATTAGATCACACGTAACGCACTGTCGTTAAAAGTAACGACGGAACTCAAAGGGTGAAACCATCACGACTTGGTCTCGAGGTTATTGCTTTAAACAATATTTGTTATCTATGGTAAATAGTAATTGTTATTCGAAGATTAAATGCAATTTGTCGTGTCATTGAATTTTTCTTCTTAGTAGCGTTATTCCCGGTATTATATTTACCCAGGGTCTGCATATTATTCGTATACATATTTGACATGTTATTTATTTATTTTGTATGTTACTAAGTTAGCAAGCAAGCATACGGCCCACCTGATGGTAAGCAGTTGCCGTAGCATATGAACGCTTGCAACACTATTTGTAGGTGCCACTCACGCGTTGCCAACTGCGAGATATTGGTTCTTCAATCTCCTTTGCCCAGTAATTTTACTAGCTTACAGTGACCTTCAAATCGGAACATATTAAAGCCAAAGACACTGCTGCTTTGCGGTAGAATATTTGACGCTGCGGTGGCGGTATAGCTGGCCTCTTGCAACAAAAGAGTTACTAGTTTTTAGACAGAGCGATTGCCACCTGACCTCCCAACACTAAGGGCGAGCAAGTAACTCATTGGTTATGATCAAATTACCTAACGATTATTATCACATGTTATATGAGAACAACCCCGACCGACAGCTTAACGTGCTCTCTGAGGAACGGTGAGGAGACCCATAAGGACAAACGACCACACCAAAACAGATATTTGTAAGATCAATACAAACATCTGCCCGAACAGGAATCGAACCCACAACCGTCAAGGCTAGACACAGACTCATTACCAATACGCCACAACAGTGTAAATTTTTTATCTATGGTAAATACTAATTGTTGTTCGAAGATTAAATGCAATTGGTCGTGTTATTGAAGTATTTAATGCAATTGCAGACGATAATCATTCGGCGGTTGTGAGACAATAAGTTTTATCTATTATTATGGGTCACAATGCCTTATTATTTTCCGCTGTCGCACGTTTTTCCTCGACACGGTTACGGCTGATAGGAAACAGGTACATTGTTGTGAAATATTTCTGGGTTATAAAAAGTATAATGGGATTTTGGACTAAAATAATAAAATTGTTTGTTTAAAATAACGCAAATATTTCATATTGGTCTCAAAAGCTCAACGGTAGAAGGGCCGGCTCCGCTCCGTTTACGCGAGAGTCGCTGGTTTGATTATGACCTTGGGCTATTGTAATTTGGAAGGCAATAGTAGGAAAAAGTAAAACAGGGAACAAAAATATCAAAGGAAAATATGTTTACTAGTGTTCACTATTGCCCTTCCCTAAATCCTGGCCATAAAGTTATAAGATATAGGTAAGGATATAGGGTAAGGATATAGGAATAGGTATATTAGAAAAAAATTATCAATTTCTTTGTCTTTTTTTTTAAATTTATACACTTCTTTGTACACCACGAAAAAATACACAAAAGAAAAAAAAAACATAAAGCAATAGGGGAGTACAAACGGCGGCCTTATCGCTTGAAAGCGATTTCTCCCAGGCAACCTTTGGGAAAGGAGAACTTGTTAAAAATAATTAGCCAGGTCGTGCCATTATAATAAACGTACATGCAAATATTTAAACACTAATACGTAGGCATAACTACATACATAATATTATCCAATAAATATTAAATTATAAACTAATATATATAATAATAAAAACCGCATATAATCGTAAATAAATACCGCAAATAAACATAAATAAAATGAATAAATATCAATAAATAAATTATACAAGTCGTCTTATTCAGTCGATAGAAATTTTTTACGTAATTTTTGAAAAAATATTTTTTCTTTTCTTAAAATTCATCTTCTGAAAGTAATAAGAGTACGTAAGTACTTGTTTTGTGTGAATCTGTCTGGAACCCAAAGAAGTGTTTAATATGCCTTCATGAACCAATCACGTTTTTTGTGCCATATCTGAAATTACGTTTAGAATATCAACTTTCTTTGAAGGTATTATTGATTTGTTCAAAAAACCTAAAAATGTTTTATCGAAGCCTTTTAACTATAATTATATACTTCGGAATAATTACCAATTTTATTACTTATGAAAAATTTTTATTCTCTCATTTCGTTTAAATATACGAGATATTTTTTTGATAAATTTATGTACATATTTCAAACTTTTAATAGCATATAAAAAATCAAAAAGATATACGAGTGAAATGAAAAAAATAATTTACAGTTCGAAAGTTTTTTATTTATCGCAATAAAAGTTCGAAAGCTCGAGGAATTTATAATACATCTGTTTCCTATTCTGACACAAGATATTACTATCCTAATGGGGGCCGCTTAGCATGTAGCGTTTACCCCTGGTTTCTCGTACGTTGATCAAATTCATGTTAACTTAACATACCAAATATAGGCCGCTCATTGGTTAAAGATAATCGATAATCAATAGGCAATCAATGAGGCAATCCTAATGGGGGCCGTTGAGTGTGTAGCGTTTATTATTATTTATTAATGAGCGTTTAGTATTTGCTATGATAAGTTAACATAAGTTTGATCAACGTTCGAGAAACCGGGGGTTATTGATTGTTTTATAATAAATACAGATTTAATTTAAATTCAATAAATCAGTTGTTAACGATGCCTAAGATGCACCATGAGGAAGTGAATGGTATTGTTCTCAAACGTACGGACTCTCAGCTAACTTTTGCTTAATGCTTAGGGACTCGGGAAAACCGAGCGATAGCTATAAAATGTGTCACTGTTTTATGTCCCATTTTTTCACTGTTGTCGAAATAAATTAAATTGTTTTTTTATTTAATAACTGAATTCAATTGCCCAAGCCCTAAACATTATTATGCTCAAAAGCCACAGAAAAGCATAAAACCCGATTACGTTCACTTGTATTTTATATATTTTTAGGGTATTGTGATTAAGAACTACTTAAATGAAATTTCTATGGGAGTTAAAAGTACTTATGTATATACTTATCTACGAATACACAGACTCTTAAATTGGGTTATAAATGGCGAAGATCAAACGTAAAAATCTAAAAAAATATAACTGAGTTGAATGGAGGTTCACTCCATTGAACCTCTTTATTTGAAGTGGGTTGAAAAACTGATAATATTTTAGTGTTGTCAGTAATATTGACGTGTACCAAAAATCAATCTTTTGACAAAAAATACTTAAAATCAATTTCATCCACCATTTCTTTAGGCTTAAATAGATGAACCTTTATAAACAACTTAATATAATCAACAATGCTTTTAATCACTTTACTAGATGATACAATAAATCGCACAACACTTTAACTACTGCGCCGGATTTCAACGGATTTGTCTTTTATTACAACGATGGTTTTTCTGCATGATGACTATTGATGTCACCGTCTCGATACCATCAATGTGATGCTTTGTTAGAATAAAAGCTTTTAAATTATTGTCGTTCTAATCCAACGTATTAAATAGGTGTTATAGCTATACGCGAAAACACCATGCGCCTAGTATTTAAGGTATTTCTTTTACTCATATTAGCCTAAATATTTATGTGTCCACTGACGCTGTCAACGCCAGTAGGGCCAAATACACATTAGAAAAACAAGATAATAATATCACGTTTGAAATATCGTTACGAGCGGCAATTTAATATGGTTCTGTTTTTTTTCTCCGTCTACGATTTAATGGTCTTTAGTCATGCCAGAGCGCACAGATCATTTTACGAATGTCAAGTAAAAATTAAAAATGAAAACTTTATTCACATAATTATAATTATTTTGTAATTCTTTTAAAATAGCATATCTCATATTATTTTTAATTTAAACTTTTACATTAATCATAAATGATTGATTACCGATCAAGTTTAATTACACAGGCAATTAAGTTTTTATTTCATACCAATGCAATAATAATTTCAAGAGAAGTAAACCCATGCTCCTCTCTGCATAAGTGGGTCGGCTCAAGCAGGGATGTACTATCCTCTCCTAAAAATCGGAGTAAAGTAACATACTGTTGCGTTTAGTGCGAAGAGTGAGAGCCCCGGAGGCCCATTCTTCCATCCCCTCTGTTCATTTCCTTTTATCCCTTCTCATCCCTTCCGTCCTATCCTTTGGGTTGACAACGCGCATGTAACCTACTTCAGGTATCACCCGCGTTCATAGGTTTCGGTTACTGCTTACCACCAGGCGGACCGTTGGCAAACACGCATTTGTTTGACGCAACCGTCATGAAATAAAAAAACACTTTCGCCTTCAGACATATTATATATAACCAAAGCCTTCATTCTAAATTTACATACACGAGTAACTGGCAAATGAAAGGAAATGCAGATCCTGCGATAACATAAAACTTACAACCGGAGCAATTTTATTACATTTTATAACTTTATAAACTTTTTAGGGAAAGTTACGATCCTATTCGGACTTTTGACTAACATTGAAGATGCGCAGATATGACAATATATTTTACAAAAATATGTATGTATTTTTGATACATTGTATTTTAGCTGTCGCTCGCGATAGTGTTGAGTTTTTGTTAATCAGTTCAGGGAGTCTATTGACAAAATAAAAAGAATAATGTCCCTTGGGAAAAATACTTTCTTCTGGAAGAAAAATATCATATTGTTATTTCTATAGCCCTGATGATAGTTCTGTAGCCCTGATAATGTGCAATTGTGCATGCAAAATTTCATGATAATCGCAAGTGTAGTTTAGGCGTAAAAGCGTTATAAACAAAAAATCTTACATTCGTATTTATTATATTTACTAGTTAAGATTACAGAATTAAATTAAGAATTTGCTGTAGGAATGTTGTGTCTGTTTTCGCGTGAATTGGTGCTCTATGTTCTGTTTCACTTGAAGTACTTGCGTAACACGTATAGTGCACCAATTTTAATTTTAATAGCTTGCATCGTAAACATTTTAGCTCTCAATTTTTATGTTTAAGTACTTACTTTAATTCCATATTTGGTTATTGTTTCACATAATTTCAACTTTAAAAAATGTTAATTACACCGCTATGAAATGTATTTATAAATAATGCTAAAAGATAACGCTGTATTGTTGAAATGCATTAACCTATATTATATACATTTACTATATACTATGGACTGGCCCTACCATAAAACTAAAATGTCAGACTCGCTTGTGCTTTTTCGTAAATTAACCACCAATGCATCTCGTTATGTATTTATTATATACAAAATACACATAAATACACATAACTATGGCGTAACCAACATAAAATATGTTTTCGTTTAGTTGAATTGAAATATATTGAAATATGGAATAATATCATCAAAAACACTTATCAAACTTCGACGTTATTAAGACAAAATAATTTAAAAAATCAAAAGAAAATCATCAGAATACTTTTATTACATTCTAGCCAGCAGCCTATGAGCAATACCAGACAATTCCTGCTACCATTGATTCTAAAAACAGGAAGCGCTTACTACTCTAGTAAAAAATTAATAAGATAGGTACGTACTGAAAGTCACACAAGTTAATACTCCGACCAGTAGTCGTCAGCTGTGAAATCTATATTCATGAAAACAATCGTGTACAAACTTTATTTCAAATAGTTTCCCGGGCAATAAGAGGGATCAATTTATAGCGTCCCTTTTTCTACATCACTTTGTATTGTTAGGATGTAATTTGAGACGAAGGAAGCTGTTTGCGCTTTCCTCGTAACGTCCTAGTACTTTGTGAGGGAAGTCTTATAAGAATGTTTCCTTGAAATTGGCTATACGACACTGCAACCTTCTAATCTACTAGTATACGTATTATTTTTGTAAAATAAATAATAATAATAATAATAATAAACGCTGTACACTCAACGGCCCCCATTAGGATAGTAATGTCCTGTGTCGGGGGTCCGGAAACATTCACAATGACAAGGACAAATACACCCAGACCGGAAAATACGCTTGCATGGTCAATACAAACATATTATGCTCCGAGCGGGAATCGAACCCGCGACCTGTGGCGTTTAAGGCAGGTTCGCTACCACTGCGCCACAACGCCGTCAAATTTTTGTAAAATCTATTGAATAATTGAAATACCCAATATTTTTAAATTCTGTCATAAATGGGAAGCGCCATTTACTTAAAGGTCGGACTAAGGGGCCTTTTGGCCTCACGGCACGACAGGGTTTCAATTGTCATATTTTTGGTTTTATTTCTTTTAAGGGGCCGTGCAAGGTCAAGCTTAGGCTTCGCAGGTCATCGGGGATGAACCAGCCTATTCCTAACGAAAAGAAGAAAGCTCTAACTATTACTACTATCTGTACTAGAGATACTGTGAATTTTATTTATATACATTATTAATATTACATCCTATTATCAAACTATTCCAAGGCCATTTCAGTTACATTGAATATAATTATTTTCGTAAGATTAATTGAGAACGGCCATAGAAGTCTTTAAAAAAATTTGAAATATTGTTTGCCTGTTATTTAGCGTATCACGGCAATTACGGCTACTGACCGGTTGATTGATTCTGTTTACGCGATTCGATAACTTGAAGTATAGCTTGAAGAATCTAATAAAAACTATACAATATTATGATATATATATATTAATATTGCAGAATAAAATCCTCGCAAACGGCAACTCCGACAAAAGGCTAATAAATAATATTTTAATTAATTTACGATTGTGAATTTTTGTAAAAATAATTATAATACATTTTTTTCTAATATAAGTATTGTTTATTTCAGTTATTATTTGATATTGCAAATTCAATTGCATTATGATAACTTCAATTACAACTGTCAAGGATTTTTAACGGGCGGTCTTAAAAAGTTAATTAACTCTCGAAATTATTTCCAGATAATAATTTCTTATCAAATTTTCTATTATTAAAAGCTATGATGTAATTATTTTGAATTATGTTACGTATGCTACAGCCGCCGAATGCAAAAGAAACTCAATTTTACTTAAATTAAATTTTATTATTAATAGTTACGTATTTAAACTAACTAGCCTAGTGGTTCCCGGTCGAAGTGGGACCAAAGAATGCTTTCACACGGCCCGCACGCGGCAGGTGTCGCATGTCGGTTCCTCCTTTTGCGGCTTGCGACACTGACACTGCGGTTCTATATGTCTTACGTGGGAATATGGACTTATGCCCTCTAGATTTATGTAGAATTGGTATACGTAACTGTTATAAGAAATAATGAAATTAGCTATTATTTATTTCAGATCATGAAAGTAATATATCTTATGTAAATATAATTTTTAAATAAATAAATATATTTTTTTAAATCTTCATCAAAATCAATCAGCGTAAATCCCGGTTGCGTTCGGAGCGATCCCTGTTAAACAAATATACTATTCAATAATAATATTAAAATTAGTTCTATTGACAAAATAATTAAAAAGCATTTCCGTATTTACATGATACTAAAAATAAATACTTTTTACGATATCGTAAAAAATATAACAAAAAATACTAACTGACTTGCAAAAAACTCATTGTTTCTTTTGAAACTAAAGTTTGTAGTGTATTGATACGAGTATAAACTAAATATGTTATGCTGAAATATTCAGGAAACTCTTTCTCTTTTATCAAACTTTTTTAATATCACTGATCCCAACAAATAACCTTTGTAGCATTTCCGGTAAAACATTCCGTCACTACTTTATCAAACATATTATTTACTATAGAAGACTAGATAATTTGTACATAATATATACTTTTCGCTTGTATCAATGTATCAGGAAAACGGTTACTAAAAGTTAAGTATTATTTCATCTATATCTAGGTATACTTATACATAACTTTTTTTGGTAAACAAGCACACGGGCAGCCTGATGTTAAGTCACCGCAACCTATGACCGATACTTGTATTATCAAACCCCCCTTGGGTTGGCAACGCGGATAAGGAGAGAAGGAAAAAAGGAAACAGAGGGTGTGATCCACTCATCGTACGAAACTTCTGTGAGAACTTATCGATGTCTTTATATGGAAGATATTTGATAAACATCAAACTACAACAATTATTAGAAACACACACATTCAATGTTTATCTGTGTGTCTATGCGCTTATACAGCATACATAATGTAATTTCAGAAATGGTAAGGCCAATTTCGTTGCAATTTATTTAATAGCTAGCCTGGAAAATGTTGCTATACGTACATCAACACTAGCGGAAATGTGGGCAAAGTAATTCGAAATATTTTCACATAGATTTTGGTAAGCTAGGAAATTTAGACGTTGTTTATGTTGCATAAAATAAGCACCTGCGTCTGGGTTAACGAAAATGGTCCCCGGAACGGGATAAAATTAAATCTAGTCTAAGGACAGGGTATTACAAATTTCCACATCTTATTATCCTTATTGAATATATAAGCTAAATCTCATTCTAAACCGACTTCAAAATAGGAGGAGGTTCTCTGTGCCACTGTATTTTTTTTTGTTTGTTACCTCGCACAACCACTCTGTGGAATCAACTTCCGCCGGCGGTCTTCCCGAACCGATACGACTTGGGAACCTTCAAGAGAAGAGCGTATTCTTTCCTTAAAGGTCGGCAACGCGCCTGCATGCCTTCTGGTGTTGCAGATGTTCATGGGCGGCGGTGATTGCTTAACATCAGGTAAGCCTCTTGCCCGTTTGCCCCCTCTTACATAAAAAAAAAAAAAAAAAACTTTCGCCTGGATGAACCGATTTTGGTGATTCTTTTTATTTGAAAGCTGGTGCTTCCCTTGTGATTCCATTTCAAAAATCATATAAGTCTTAAATTTGCATGAATCATTAAGTACTATCATTCAAAACTAAAAAGTATAAACTAAAATAATAAAAAAACCGATTGCAAAACATAAAAATATATGTATTTTATAATGGTATTGTAGATATTTTGTAATTTTTATTTATGTGCTGATTTTGTCGGATGAATGGGTGCAACCGAGGCCCAAACTTCCATGCCTTCTTAAAGGACAGGTCCTTTTATTCCCATTTTATTTTTCTTCCCTTTTTGAATCGGCAACACGCATTTAATGCTACTGGTATTGTAGGTATGGGGTACAACCCGTACCGTTGTGTGCTTCCTTTGTGGAATAGAAAAAAAAACAATTAAAGAGATTTATCATTATTTAATCATATACAAAGAAACTGCTAACTTTGTTACTATATCGTAGATGCGATCCGCGTATATACTAGGATTTAGAATTTGGTTCCAGGAATATATCGGAATAAAAACATGTGTTAATCGAGGGTATGGGTGTATTATGCTAAATTGTGAAGTTTAGATTGCGCGATATATATGGAGAAATCCTATTTACAATTAAATATACAGAGAACAACATATATAAAAGTTATCAATTATATTATTCAATTAAAAATTAATTATCTTATTTTACGACTAAAACGACGATAGGGTCTCATATAAAAGTGTTAGCTTTGTCCATAAATGTCGAATTACTTGTTACAATAAACTCATAAAAGTACGTTATGTATCTCATATGCGCTATAAAATGTGTAACATTACTGGACAATCCCGATACCCGTAATTTTATATACTTACCTTTAATACTGAACAATGCAAAAATAAGAATACGAATTCCTGACAACTGTACTTTATAAACGTCGTTGTAGCGCAGCGGTATTGAAATTGCCTTAAACGCCACAGGTCGCTGGTTTGATTCCCACTCGAAGTAGATTTTTGTATTAGCCATACAGGCATATGGTCGGCGTTTATGTTATTGTGTGTGTTTTTGGACCCTCGGACACAGGATTTCACTAAACCTAATGGTGGCCGTTGAGTGTGTAGCGTTTATTTATTGTTAAAAGGCAGTCAGCTACTATTTCGCTGTCCCTGAAACCGGGTTCCGCAAACCACGTGTGGAGCACGGTGCCTGACAATGAATAACTAAATACGCTAGCTCGTTCTGCGAGAGTCCCCCTATCCTGCCACACGCACTGAAGTCAGCCACCGAGGAAGGTTGGGACCTTATCATGGAACCCTACATAATTCGATAATTCGGGTCACCTCCCCTGGAATTTAAAACCAGATTTCCTCGCCGCTGCAAGTTATAAATAGAAAAACCTATATTAGACTATTTTTAAGCGAGACTATGAAATTAGTAATTTAAAAATAGTAATTTTGACGTCGTCGTTTCGCAGCGGTAGCGAACCTGCCTTAAACGTCACAGGTCGCGGGTTCGATTCCCGCTCGGAGCATAATATGTTTGTATTGACCATGCAAGCATATTTCCCGGTCTGTGTGTATTTGTCCTTGTCCTTGTATGTGTTTCCGGAACGGTTTTTAAGGCGTCGGGATGTGACGAGCCCATCGCCCGCTGTTGGGATAACCTCTGTCACAACAGAGATTATTCCACCAGTGCAATCAGTCACACTGGTAGGTCTTTTTTTGCAAGAGGCCGGCTAGGTAGGTACCACCGCAGTGTCCAATATTCTGTTGCCAAATAGTAGTGCTTAGGCACTACTATGTTTCGGTTTGAAGGGCACTGTACGCTAGTGAAATTACTGGGCGAACGAGATTTAAGAACTAATATCTCGAGGTTGGCAACGCGCGAGTGGCACCTACTAATGGTGCTGCAAGCGCTCATAGGCTGCGGCAGCAACTTACCATCAGGTGGGCCGTATGCTTGTTTGCCAACTTCTAACATAAAAAAAAAAAAACCCGACACAGGATATCACTATCCTAATGGAGGCGTTGAATGTGCAGCGTTTAAATAACTTCTAAAAACATATGTATCAATAGTTATAATTGGACGCAAATAAGGACAAGGTCAACCCACAAAATTGAAAAAAAACTGAGTTATATATGCAGAAGTGTTGGTAAATGGCTGAAGAACATTTTACTTTAATATTTGTAGGGTTTTAAGCTTTAAAACTTCTAAAAACCCATTTTTAATCATGTACAATTTATGTATTATGTTCAACGTTTTGGGTTATATTATATACGAAATATGCAGTTTGTATACTTAGTAAAATAACTTACATAAATCTGAAATTGCCAAAAACTTGACCAATACATTAAATAAATCATATAACCTAAATAAATATCTATGTAACAGAAACGCACTGCATCTTATTAACTCATTACATTAAAAGAAATATTGTAACTTTTCTTTTCTAACCGACCTTGTTTCGTTAACGTTTGTCACGTGCTCGAGTAACCGTACTTGTTTTTGTTGTTTGTGTAACAATCAAAGCTCGCATTGCTCTACTGGCACGTAACTCATTCTAATGATTTATTGCGTAACTTCCCATGTGCGAATGACTTACACATTGAAATACTAATGAAATTACTATAAAGGCTGGTAGTTTTTTTTTATATAATGATAGGCGCTCGACTACAGTCATGGCTCGTGGAAAGCAGTGATGCGGTCAAAGATAGAGAGCGCTTATCTAGAAGCAGTGGCGGATTTACAATTTCTCAAGGTATAAGGCTGTAAGGTTTTTGCCGCTCTTGCCGGACTTGCCTTGGCGAACTAGCTGTTTTACTCTAGAATACTGAATATGGAAGTTTGCTCAGATAAGTGGGAGGGGAAAAGTCAATTTTTAATGTGAGTTTTTTATATGTGACGCCGCCCATGAACATCTGCAACACCAGAAGGCATCCAGGCGCGTTGCTGACCTTTAAGGAAAGAATACGCTCTTCTCCGCCAAAGAAAAGACCGCCGGCGAAAGTTGATTCCACAGGTTGTGCAAAGAAGAAAATGTCTTCTAAATCGCGCTGTTATAGATTTCCAGACATCAAGGTGATATGTGATATTCTACTGGGGGGATCAATCCAAACAATTCCTCAGGACAATTCCAAATTAGTTGCAGATTTCTGTTACCAACTTTATGGTATCTGTTAAATATCAGAAAGCCGTCATTCAGAAATCTTTTTGGCTTTTATGAGGTAGCAAAAACAAAATAGGTCATATTTGCCGCCCCAAAAATCTGTCACACAGACACAGGCTCTAGCCTACTCAGCCCGCCTAGAACATGGCTATTCGCTCTTGACTTAAGAAATAATAATATTTAAGTGTTTGTAATTTATTGCACTATGCTAATATTACGATAAGATACGATAACAACTAAAGACGTATCGTAATCAAATACTTAATTTGCATTTTTAAGGCTTCGTTTGAAATATACGAGCTTATTCAAGCTTCGTTGTTGTGACGTAATAGCTTGATAATTCTTTAGCTCGCACAAATCTTTCATTATTGAAATATTAGTATAATTTAATAATAATTTTATTATTTTTTTTTTTAAGTAATAACATGTACGAGCCCCAATTCTGCTAATTCACAATGTCAAATGTAGAAAACATTGAATAGAACCGGTATCGTCTTTCTAAATTACTTAAAAACACATTCCACTATTAAAAGCCAACCTCTTATGCGTCAGAATCGCTTAAATTAAATACAGCATCACTCCAAACTCATCCTATCCTAAATTGCATAATCTAAAGATTATTATAGGCAAACTTCTCAATGCTACCGCAATAAAAGTATTGCTTAAAATGTTAACAGTGTGACCCCTATTTCATGTTGATGCAATTATTTAATTGTTATGTTTATTGTTTTCTAAAAATATTAAAAATAATAATCTACGACATCGGTGGTTGTCGTTGTGGTATGACGGTAGCTTGCCTTTAGCGTTGATGGCGTCAACTTTGATTCTCGCTCGGGGCAAATGTTTGCATTTATTTGTACGTAATAATTATTTCTGTCTGGACCATTATCCTTGTGGTGCAGAGATCAGATGGCGGTAGTTCTGTGCAAAAACAGAAGAAAAGAATACAGTAAAATATATAATATATTAACTTCAAAGAAAAACACTATTATTTTGGTATGTTAGTAAAAACATATGTTACACATAAAATAACATAATCGTTTAGTCGTTACTTTATAAGTATCTCAAATAAGTAAAATATTTATATAAAGACCTTAGTTATGCAACACAAACCACGTTAAATAGATCGTTTCTTAAGACTTGGGCCTTGATAATACATGAGCAATAGGAAAAATGACATCAAAGTCGGAACGCAGCTGACCCGTAATCATATGGTTACATTCACCTAACATTTTAGAGTTCGTTATTTTAAAATAAGAAACGAAACAAAGGTTCCGATCTTACAAGGGTCCCACGTGCTCTATAAATTTTTTGTATATTAAAAATGGAATTTACATCTATGGTTTTTTAAATAAATAATAAATAAACGCTGCACACTCAACGTCCCCCATTAGGATAGTAATATCCTGTGTCGGGGGTCCGGAAACATTCACAATGACAAGGACAAATACACCCAGACCGGAAAATATGCTTGCATGGTCAATACAAACATATTATGATCCGAGCGGGAATCGAACCCGCGACCTGTGGCGTTTAAGGCAGGTTCGCTACCGCTGCACCACAACGTCGTCAATTTTTGATTGAATGAGCTAATTAAAAATATTACTATTTGTCTCTTCTACATTTTTCGTGACATCGGCGAAGTTATCTCTACTGAATTCAGCACAGCTCTAAGAGTTGAATTGAAAAATATGATTCATTATTTTTCAGTTCCAGCTGTTTAAGCTCATTCCCAGTCCTTAAAAATGACACAATTGTTTATGATTTGAAATGGTATAAATACCTTGAATGGAACAAGAAACCTGTTAACTACAGTTATAAAAAAATGTGAGTAATAATCATCATATATAATATTTTATCGGATAAAAACGTTTATAATTAGAAGCGGTATTTGTATATTATATTTGTCCTCAACATCATATTATATAGGTGCTATTATCGTGCGGTATTTATTACATAACAGATCTTTTACTGCAATGATTACCGCCGTAAAGGTGAATCGGTATTATTGTGAAAAGTTCTGAGAATTCACATAATTATGTCATATTTTTTCGTCAAAAAAATATACGTGATCTTAAAAAGGATCTTAATAATAACTTTGCCTTATATGTGCGAAATGATAGTCTGGTAAAAAGTCCATTTGGTGCATACCATACGTAAATTTATTCAACTTTCAAAGAAATCGCAAACATCAAATTAACGATTTCATTTCAAAGAATACAGCATCGTTGTATTTTTTATGTCATGATGTTTGGCAAACGACGACGTTGTGGCGCAACGGTAGCGAACCTGCCTTAAACGCCACAGTTCGCGGGTTCGATTCCCGCTCGGAGCATAATATGTTTGTGTTGACCATGCAAGCGTATTTTCCGGTCTGGGTGTATTTGTCCTTGTCATTGTGAATGTTTCCGGACCCCCGACACAGGATATTACTATCCTAATGGGGGCCGTTGAGTGTGCAACGTTTATTTATTTATTTATTTATTTAAACAAGCATACTGGGTCTGCCTGATGGTAACCATTCACCACAACCTTTTCCCGGCGTCGGCATGTGACAACCCCATCGCCAGCTGTTGGGATAACCTCTGTCACAGCAGATATTATTCCACCAGTGCAATCAGTCACACTGGTGGTAGGTCTTTTGTTCCAAGAGGCCAGCTAGGTAGGTACCACCGCAGTGTCAAATATTCTGCCGCAATAAGTGCTTAGGCATTACTGTGTTTTGGTTTGAAGGGCACTGTAGGCTAGTGAAATTACTGGGTAGAGGAGATTTAAGAACTAATATCTTGAGGTTGGCAACGCGTGAGTGATACCTACTAATGGTACTGCAAGCGCTCATAGGCTACGGCAACCACTAACCATCAGGTTGGCCGTATGCTTGTTTGCCAACTTAAAAATAAAAAAAAAACCTATGAACGCTTGTAATACTTGGAAGTGTCACATGCACGTTGCCAATCCAAGGGATAGGAGGGAAGGGATGAGAAAGGAAAAAGGAAGGGAACAGAGAACTCATCGCATGAAACGCAATTGATACTGCTACTTTACGCCGATTTTCTAAGAAGGTAACACTGCGCCGGTCAAGTCGACCCATTGGTGCTGGAAGGGGCATGGCTCTACTACCTTGAAAATTTTATATATATTTCTGATACAATTGAAATATCCTGATCCTCTCGCTAAAATCTGTATTATAGAAATGACTTATTTTTATACAAAACCCGATTAGAATGTATTTATCACTTTTCGAAATGATAAAATTTTTCTGTTATACTTTTTGAACACGTGTAAAAGTTTTATTTTTAATAAATTCCTTATCATATTTTATATGTCATTGACACCGTTTGTGATTAAAAATATCATTGAAATAGTATTAAATTAACAAGTTCACAAAACGAGATTAGATTTAAGAATAAATTTTGAAAGTTTATTTTAGCTAGATAATATCTTTGCATCTAAAATTCTTGAAGATGATTATTAAGAGAGAAATCAGTTGTACTATGATTTTATCGGTTTACGTAAACCAGAATATAATTATAAAAATAATAATGATTTAAATTTAAAATAATCTTACGGTTAAGGAAATAATGGTTTATTTTATTTATAAACAACCTTAATTAGTTCTTTATTACTTTCGTATTACTTATAGGTAATATTAAAAAGCAGTTTGTTCGTTACTTTTACTTGCTCGAGTTAATTTCTCAGTAATGCCGAAAAGCTTCTGGAACTGGGAACCGGTATTACATATAATTATGAATAAATGAGTTACTTGTCATTAAGAATGAAAGTATAACGGTTAGAAAATAATCACAGTTAAGGCATACTGACCTCTACAGAACCATACTTTTACAAACGTAAAAAAATTACACAACATAGCTAGCTTTATGAAATTTATGACTATAATAAGATAATTATCTATATATACCTAAGATTCATATAAAATAAAGTGTCTGTTTGTATTGTTAAAATAACAGCTTTTTATAGCTACAGCTTTTGTTTGCTCCAGATAATCTTCAAAACGGCTGGACCGATTTTAACAGAGCTTTCACTGACAGATAGCTGATGATATAACAAGTAACTTAGGCTTCTTTTATTTTTCATTCAAAAAAACTAAACAATAATCCTTTATTCCACGCGAGCCGAGGGCACAGTTAGTATATAATTAAAATAATAAATTGTGATTTAAAACTACATATAATATTTAAAAAATCGGAGGCGGTACGAAGTTAACCGAATCAGCTCTATCTGAAATTATAAATTTAATCTATTCTAATCGATGCTGTCAAGTGTGCAAAATTAACCAATTATTGATTAGATTTTTGTTGTTATTTTGTTAAAATATTGACAAAAAGCTTCCTTTCTCTCTTTATAGTTTATCATTTCGATTGGTATTTGTTATGTTATATACATTTGTACACCGATTACACTGAGATTTCTGATCCGATTTACGTGATTCTTCTTACAAGCCCTTAATTCCAAACTAGCTTTTGCTGTGTTTTAGATCTTAAATAAAATAAATTGTTCACAAAAATATCATCAATACAATTAGTAATTCAATTCAAATGTATTCGCCTCGTAATGTATAATTTACGAATAAGGTATTCTTGCACATTAAATTAGTTTGATGCGGAATAGTTGGTCACTTGGTTGCCACTTGGTCCCATAAAAATTTAACATAGTTTAGCCTAGTTGTTTTAATTTTATGAACATTTTTTAATATTATTATTTAAAAATTAGGTCAAGTTTCCACAATGGCATCCATTAGAAAACCACAAAAGCTTAAACTTGCATTCAATTTTGAAAACATATTTTCTACTTGTAAAACACAGGCTTCAATAAAAAAACATAGATGACTTGCGATTTTTCTTAAGCGATAATTTATTATAGAATATATTTTTTTGGATTTAATTTTTCCTTACAATTAATCAACTTGATAAAATTAGGATATTAATTGTTTTAGGACTAATCTCAGAAAGTACAAGTTTCGCTACGAACGAAATCAGTGTAACAATGACCTGTATAGGACACTTAATATACTCTTTGGTAATGCCTATAAAAATAAACAAATCTCAAAAAATCGGGCAATAGGAAACGGATGCGTCGCGATGTTGTGGTGAGTCAAGATAATTATGTAATCATATCACCCTAATTTAACAGAAACAGAAACAAAGCAACGGACATAACCTAGTTTATAATATTATCAGCTTTTCATGCGGCTTCACACGCATGCTGTTATACAAAAATTTTGCAACTAATACAATAACCGAAATCCTACGTATATAAATAGTTTTCCATCATTATCTCTGTAATAGATTTTGAGATATAAAGTGCGATGTCCTTTATTTTTAAACATTCAAGATGTATCCCAGAGTTTAATAAAACGGTTTATTGGAGTAATTAAAAAGATAAGAAATAGAAATACAAGGTTACTTTTATATTTATTAAGTAAGGATAGATATGAAAGGTCATTCAATGTTTAATATGTAAATTAGTTATTTAGAATAATATTTAATTAAGATTAAAACAAGCCTCTTATGGAGCCAGCCATAATGATAATATATAAAATATACATATATATATATATATATATATTAATTTAAGTTGTACTATATGTTTAGGGTATGATGAGGCAAGCATGGTCTTACTTCAAAACCGCTAATTCATTTGCATAAAAAAATGTATGACCTACGTTTAGTATTTTTAAGCGCAGCTTTGAAGTGCTACTATAGCCACGTTGAACGATTTTTGGTAGGGAAAACCTATGACTTCGGGGCGTCACGCTAGTCAATGGTAATTTATGTTAATTTTTGTATTCTAAAATTGATGTAATAAAACCAACCAAGTCCGTTTCGGACTTGTAAATAAAGCAAAATAAAAATTCATAAAAAAATTGCAGCCGGAGGTAGAATATGACTTTCAACAAAAACTGTTAGGCTTTTTACATTAAATAAAAATATTTCATTCCGTTTCATTTACTTTTATATTACGCCTTATAGGGTTCCGTACCAAAAGAGTATCAACGGAACCCTATTCTGAAGCCAAGATGAAAATTTTACATAATGTGTATTTCTGTTGCCCCTACAACAAATACCGAAAAAAAACTTGATAATTTTTTCTACTGCGGTACGGAACCTTGATACGGAGTCCGATACGCTCTTGTTTGAGTAGATTTAAATGTTTTGTTAACCTCAGGACCTTTAGATATTCGCAAAGCAATTCACACTAGAGAAACGATAAAAGAAAATAATCTGACAAAAGACGTGAACAACGTTTTTAGTCCTATTCTTTTCACTGTTTTCTTGGAATAAAAAGTCGACTTAGTTATAACAAAACATGGGTTTTTATTTTATTTTGGAACTCTTATTATAGTTACTTAAAAGCTCCGAATTTTAATAAATATTTTTTTCTTGAATTGTTTTTTTTTTTGGTGGGACTCCCCACCGTGCCTCGCAGAGCACGTTAAACTGTCTGTCCCGGTTGTTATCACAAAAACATCTGATAATTATCGTTAAGTCTTGATGGGTAATTTACTGGTTCGCCCGTAGGGTTGCGATCGAATCAGGGCAATTGCTCCGTGTAAAAACTAGTGACCTGTCAAATCCGAGTATACATAATGCAAGGAAAATGAAGATTGTTATTTTTAACTCTAATGAATTGCAACATAAAATGAAAATGAAATAATACATATTTTTGTAACGTGATTACATAAGCCAAATTTGATTATTATGATAAATTAATGCATAATAGCACGTGTCTGGGAGCTCCCTAAAGCAATATCAAATGGCATGACGGAAGAAAATCCCCATAATAGTAAGTTACGCTGTGACCCAAACGAGTACCAATTGCATGCGAGACGTGAGTCTGCAAGTCAACCAGCTATTATTAAATGCCTGGAGCATTTCCTAGTTCTTAGGTAATGATTTCTAAGCGAAAGACATGCTTTGGATATTTTAGAATCATTAGCTTTCAACTTAATACAGTTATTATACGTAAATTCTTAGGACGAAACCGGTTATAATAATATTCTATAACAAAATTTGATAAACACAAAAAAATTGTTTGACATACGGACGGACTGAAGGATATACGGATACACGTATATGATGAAATTAGAATTTGACTTCAGAACCCTAAAAAGCGTGGGGTAAACTTGACATTGACATCATAATACAAATATAATAAAAAACAGTTTATTAAAAGCGTGTTTTTCTAGTTTTTTTTTAAACATAATTTATAAATTACATTATACACTAAACTAATACCATTATAACGTGAAAACCACGTCTTATATAAACATTTAACTTATTAGATATCTTTAAATAGAAGTCATTTTAATAGTCAATATTTAAATTATCATATTTACATAGCATTAAAGTAAAAGAAATAAAAACCTCAGACTCAAGTTATTGACGCTAGTAAATATTTTAATGATCACTGTACCATATCAGAAAAAATCAATTTTATATTTTCAAGGACAAATTAGCATTACAGAAAATATAATAATATCTAGTGAATAAATTATTATAAGTACCTTACACGTAGAGGATCTTTTCAGATTTTTGTGGAAAAAATAAGAGACTAAAAATAAGTGGTTAAAGCATTTTATTCATTTTTAAAAGGTCTGCTTGTATCTTTGTTTGTTTGTGCACGCATCAATGGCGTGATAAACCACATTAGTTTAAATCGGTACGAACAAAAAGTAAGAACCGTACAATTATACAATTCATAATGATGAAAGTTATTGAAAAATCAAATAATGACTAGTCAAGTGCGTTGTGGACCACGCAGAGTTGAAACTAAAGGGTTCCGCAGCTTGGTTATGAAGAATCTTTAGGCCTTTAAAAAAATAACGAATTAAAATCAACTGCAATAATAAGTTGGTAATTTCATAGTAATTATTAAAAGTTATATGAAAAACAAAGTTATGGGAAAAACTCTCGTATATCTCTTAAATTTGTAGACCTATCTTCTTCAAACAAAATGTGGTTGAAATGTTATTTGATGTCCTAGACGCACAATTTTAAATCTCAATTTTTACAGAATTTTAAATCCCATAGTTCAAAAGTTAGAGGGGGCGGGGAAAGGACAATTTTTATGACTTTACGAGCTAATATCTCAACAGCTATTAACTTAATGAAAAAAGTCAAAATGAAACCTCCTTATCATTTTAAAAGACCTATCCAAAGATATCTCACACGGTGACATACGTTGAAATTTTTTTTTACAGATACATGTGTGGACTGCTACCTTTAATTCTTATATATTTTAAGATCTCATTACAGAATTATTGTGCTGTTCATAGAATACACCTATGTATTTAGTAAATTTCGTATAGATAGAGCCAATGGTCTCCTAGTGAAATGACTGTGACATACGGACGGACGGACGGACAGACGGATATGACGAAACTATAAGGGTTCCGTTTTTGCCATTTGGCTACGGAACCCTAAAAACAAAATGCTATTTACACAACGCATGGTACTGGTGGTACTTGTATTACATAGTATACAATGTAAAGGTCTCTTTCTCCTTCTTCTTCGGCCTTGCCTTATCCCGTTACGCGGGGTCTGCTTTCCCAATCATGTGATGCTCTACGTTATTTCTTTCTTCTGTCTCATATTACGAATTGCGCCAAAATATGTCTCGGTCTCAATTTTTTATTTTCAATTCTCGTCATATTTTATTGAATCGCTTACGAAGTTTTACTTCAAAAATACGTTCATTTTTTTAAAATGTCAAGACAAATGTCGAGTGCAAATATGTGATTGAAAGTCAAAAATCTTTATAATTAAATCATGTGAGAGGCTTGTACACAAGTATTGTCTCTCAACACAATATCGCCGGCTCGACCGGGGTTCTTCCTTTGTTTCTCTCACAGAAAATCGACCTATAGTAATAGTGTACTGTTGCGTTTTCTGCGATGAGTGGCTGCTTCCTATCAGGCGGACCGCATGCTTATTTGCCAACCCTCATAAAAAAATATTAAAAAAACTGTTATTGTGTATTAAAATTCTTAGATTTGTTGAACAATTCTACTATAAAGCTAAATAGAACAAGTGCCTAAGTTAGACTGACAGCCTTGATTCTGATTTACTACGGTATAGAAATATTATTTTTCCTTTGCATTGTCGTTACCACAAAAGGATATTTATAAAAGACCTTATAGATATAGTAAATAGGCATTATCATGATCTTATTCAAATATAAAAAGATATGCTTTACATTTAGAGCACTTGACTCGTTTTTTCAGCTTAAATGGACCGTTGGGCTTGACCGGAGAAGTTCTTTGTTACGGAATATCGACTTTCAAAGTAACAGAAACCGCATTTATTTTAATAAGTGGGCATATCAGAGGCCCTTAAAATAATAATTATATATTTTTACTGTTATTTAGCCTGTTACATGATTAAGTAATTAAAGTAATAATAAGTAAATTTGGTTTTTTTGGACCCTCCGCTGTTGTCGTACATAATTAACGTCTACACTAAAAATTAATAAAATAAATAAATAAATAGAGCCGTGTATAATATACGAATTTTAAACACCATATTTCTATAAATCTTAAAACTGTTTCTCGTTAATATATAAGTTAGTAACTAGTGATTCGACAATGATTCAATTCACATCCAAAACTCAAAGGCATAATGCTTTATTATTTTATATATAGCTGAAAATCTTCAAAAGTTGAAATAAAATCAAACATTGAAGGAACGTGCCTGTACCGTAAACTTTTTCAATAGCCATAAAGCTGGCTTGATTACACTAAAGCCCTCTGCCGACTGTACTCTGAAGAAATTCTATGTTACGCAATACTTAATGCAGTTTCATACAGGGCGTTTTTAAGTCGCTCGCGTTAAACATTCGCATTTCATTACAACTGTATGCGTATTTAAGTATTCTACTAGTTAACACGTTTTTTAACACTGTAACAGTCTTGCGACGCCGATGGGGGTTCTTAACAATTGTGTCTATAAATCACTCTCCATGTAATGGAAAAATATTCTTCGCACGTTTATTGATGTGTTAAATATTTTTACCAATTTGTTGTCGTCAGATTTTTATTCAGTGTAGATGTTACATAGGTGTTCAAAAGTTAAATTTAACTGCTTTCAACTATAATCAAGGTAGAAGATTTGACTTTATTTTTAGCGAGCGTAAGAAACATAGCGTGTAAACGCCATGTATAATACACCCGGTATGCAGCCGCCCTTACCAATACCGTCATTGAAAACTATGTTCTTGGTCAAGTTCTGTACTAAAGAGAAGTAGCGTAGATATATGTCCCTACAATTCTAAGAAATAATAAATATTTTAATACAATAAGTAATGTTATTTGTACATTTATAATATTTACATTTGTATATTTCTATATTTATTTTCCCACATAGCAAATATTATTAGCACTTTAAGAAGTCAAATTAAAAACTTTGAGATATTCTTTGTCTATAAATTAATTGTAGTAGCAAATTTGCTAACAGACAATGGTGATAGTACAGCTACCAAACTATTTTGGAGATACAAGTACTAGAATCGGTCAGGTTGTCTATACTTGTGTTTGTGTGCGTGCGGACCATCAGCACAGGATAATATATCTGCCCATGCTTGAGTGTGCAATGAAATATTTTTAATTTTTTAAATATTCTTGACCTATTTCTTTGTTAATGTTTAGTCGCCAGTATAAGACCATTCTTATTCACTTAAGCAAAAAGCTTTAGAGCTTTAGACCTAATTAGGTAGGAAACTAAAAGTCTGAGCTCTTTTTCTATTCTAATCTCATTTACATTAATTTGAATAGGAAAAAGTGTCTAGCATTAGATTAAAGGTTAATTACTAATCTACAATTTCAAAAAAACTTTTACTTTTAGAAAGAGTTTTTTTGTATTTTGATTTACTTAACTATATAAAATACATTAAGTATAGCTTCAGCATTTTTATTGTTTTACATTATTTTTTTTAGATACTTTGCGTTAATTATTTTTATTAATTTAGGTAAATTATATAATAATTAATTAATTAATTTAACGTTGATTATTTTACGACTGCGCCGTATGAAACCATTTCATAATTTTGCAATTTAATAAAAATAACTTACAAGATTTTTTCCGCGAATGATAATCTTTTCTGATCTAGACACAGTGTACCCGTTTTCTGCTTTGTGTATATTGTATTGTCAACATGAACAGTAAACCACCGCAGTGTCAGCTATTCTACCGTAAAGCAGTTTAATTTATTTCGTTTTGAAGGACACTGTAGCACTGTCAGTGTGTCGTATGCTTGTTTGCCAATTTAGTCACTTAAAAAAAACTGTATATATTGTAAGGTGTGACTCCGAAGCGCACGTAATTATTGTAATATTCCCTTAAAAAATGCTCCTCTCACAAGTGATACTGTTTTTAAAAAATAAACGTAAGTCCATTGTAAGCGGTAATACATTATGGCATAACAAAGGTCCGGGGCGTGGGTATACGGGTTCAGAGAGCAGCCACGACCTCTTGGTCTCACGTTCACGATTAATTACATGTTAACACCGAGTAAAAGCTATGTAACGATATAGTTATGTATTTTGTTAAGGACCTTATTCTCGAAAGTAGTGGCTATAAAAATGTACTTAATGATAAATTATTACTTTTAGTCCGAATTTAGTACTTTCGTCTTACTTTTGATCGAGTAATATTATAGAAATAATTGGTTCCCATAAAATTTTGATCATCATATTTTTGCCCCTTTAAGTCTTTTTGCAAAAAGTTTATGTCCTGAGGTCTATACTATCTCTGTATGAAATTTTAAAGTATGGATAGTAGGAGGAAGACAATAATTACTTGATAAGAATTCGACGGCATAGTAATTATAAACTAAAGCTTTCTCTAGTAGTTCTGTTACATGATTGATAAAAAATTAACGTGAAACCATATTAAAAATTTTAATAAAACATCCTGATTTTACTAAAACTACTTTCTTTTTTTTTTTAATTATTACATATTTTATAAAAACCTGTGTAAAGATGATCATAAAAGCTGAGACTAATTATTATTAATGTAATGCGACACTTGTTATGTCAGTGTGTGTCAAATTATGTATTTTCTTTATAATTTGCATTCATTTATTCATGTATTACTAATTAAATGAATGCTTACAATTTATCTTTATTTTTATTTTATTTATTTCATGTTAATTCTATAACATCTTTGATCTCCTCTGTATTAAGCAAAAAAGATATTACTAAACTTTATTTAGTAATATCTTCTTTTGCTAAAAATTATTTTTTAAAAAATTTTTAAAATTTTTTTTTCATTTACTAAAAATTATTAAAAATAAAAAGGGTCCTCATTTGAATCATCCTTTTGACTTCCTTTACCGCAATTAATCTTTTATTATCGCTTAAGTAAGTAATCTTAAGAATATGCCGTGTTGTAACAGACTACACTAAATACTTAAGATGAAACAACATACCCTCGCGTGTGACCCTGGAATCATTATATTGTTTACAGCAGTATTATTGCATTAATTACAGGAAAAACTTTACAATGACTTCCTCTTTCACTACGATCTACGCTAACATTACTCTATTACTACACTGGTACATAACTATAACTACTATTATATTATACTATAAATACCTTACGTGCATTTCGACAAATGTAGGTACCTACGTACCTACTATCTTGTGGCAATACGACATGGTTTTTTTAGGCGTCGGGATGTGACGACCCCATCGCCCGCTGTTGGGATAACCTCTGTCACAACAGAGATTATTCCAGCAGTGCAATCAGTCACACTGGTGGTAGGTCTTTTGTTGCAAGAGGCCGGCTAGGTAGGTACCACCGCAGTGTCCAATATTCTGCCGCCAAATAGTAGTGCTTAGGCACTACTGTGTTCCGGTTTGAAGGGCATTGTACGCTAGTGAAATTACTGGGCGAACGAGATTTAAGAACTAATATCTCGAGGTTGGCAACGCGCGAGTGGCACCTACTAATGGTGCTGCAAGCGCTCCTAGGCTGCGGCAGCCACTTACCATCAGGTGGGCCGTATGCTTGTTTGCCAACTTCTACCATAAAAAAATGGTTTTGCTAATAATAATACTGTTTTATATCTCATTCGTGGCAACATTTTTATTAACAATGAAATGTCTATATTTTAACAGTTACCTTGATCGAAAACGGAAATTATGACTCGTGATTGATTTGAAAGTTGCAATTAAGAACTGTCATATAACTATTTAAAGAGAAAACTTGGTTCAGTTACGTTTACATTATAATTATTTTATTATATTATGTTACATACAAGAGGAAATACATCCGCATCTCCAATTATATTGTTAATTTGCATTGCCAACGTTACGCATTGTTATACGAATGCAACAACATAAACTTATTTTAATACATTTTAATTGAATTTTGCAAGGTAGAAAGTGAACGGTAGATTGGCTTGAAACAAGTGAAGCAATAGGCCTAGTAACAAGCAATGTTGGGAACATGATAAAGTATCTCGTTGTTTATGCAAATAAGGTTTGATGAAAAGATTGACTTGAGAAAAGATTAAAAGGACTGTATGTAGATAACATATGAATGAGAAATAAGTCATTTTTTTTAATGAGTATTAGCGATGCTTTTTACAAGGCATTACTAATATTCCATTACCCCTCCAAATAAGCTCGAAGCTTGCGCTAGGAGTGGGTACGACAATAGCCCAATGCGGTCAGGATCGAACCCTCGACTCTCGCGTTAACGGAGTGAAGTTCTTCTACCGTTGAGCTATTGAGGCTTCGAATTTGTGAAGTAGCTCTTCGTGTTTTAATATTTTTAGATTCTTAGAAAGATTTTTTTATATTAGAGGAAAAAGGGACAGGAGGCTCATCAGATGTTAAGCGGTACATAATTACATATTTAATAGTTTAACATATCGGACCCCGGGCTCCGAAGCGAATGATGATGATGATTAAAAAGTTTAACCTTTATTTAATCATCAATTAGAATCTAACGTCTAACTAATAATTGTAATATTTTACAAATTTAATACATTGATATTTCATTTCATTTTAATCAATACTATTGCACAATATTATTGAAGGTATACGTGTTGTATTATACAACCCTTTTATTGGATTGTATTAAAAATTTAAAATACACACAGTTTGATTTCGATCTTTTATGTAATATCGCTGTAATTTTTAGGCTGTAAAAGTATTAAATAATGATCATGATCTTTATAATGACATTTATGAAAATAATAACAATAAACATGATTTTTAAGTGAACATCCATAACTTCAATACCTACTTGTATTTTAAACAAATAAGTAAAGCTGCACACTCAACGGCTCCCATTAGGATAGTGATATCCTGTGTCGGGGGTCCGGAAAACACATACAAGGACAAGGACAAATACACCTAGACCGGAAAATATGCTTGCATGGTCAATACAAACATATTATGCTACGAGCGGGAAACGAACCCGCGAGCTGAGAGGTTTATGACAGTTTTTTTTTATTTCATGACGGTTGACAAACAAGCATACGGTCCGCCTGATGGTAAACAGTCACTGCCCTATGAACGCTTGCGATACTTGAAGTATCACAAGTGCGTTGCCAACCCGAGGAACAGGAGGGACGGGATGAGAACGGAAAAAAAGGAAGGTAACACAGGGGGTGGGAGATTGGGCCTCCGGCGCTCTCACTCATCGCGCGAAACGCAACAGTACCTAATGATACTGTTACTTGACGCCGATTTTCTGTGAGAGGGTAGTACTTCCCCGGTCGAGCCGGCCCTTTTGTGCTGAGAGAAGCGTGGCTCTACTACCGTAAAATAAAAAGGTTCGCTACCGCTTTTAATGACCTATATATATGAAAACTCTATGATGACTCTAGCTAAATTTATCATTTCAAATCGGTTGTGTAATATGAGGCAACGTAACAGAACAGTGATAAATATGAAATAATTTAGAATCTTAATTACAATCGTTTTGATGGATGATTGCAAATAAAACCGTAATTAATACAACACTCACACCACAGTCGAGAGAAGCTTTATGAATCTGTTATTTTATTGAGATTTCATCTGAATATAGTAACCTATATACGGCCTTATCATTCCATTTAACCATCTATACAACTATACAAATAACTAAAATTTAAGTATCCGTTTTTAATTCCAAATTAACAGCTTTTCACTAAATGGATATAAAAGTATATAAGGCACTTACATAAATCAATTTTAAAATGTTTGTCTCTGCAATGGCTAGACCGATTTTAACTGAACTGTCACTGGCAGATAGCTGTTGGTATAAGGAGTAACTGAGGGTTATACTCTATTTATTTACTTTAGAAAAAACAAAAGAGCGGAGCGCAAAGCACCATTTTATTGGTAATCATTGTGTTTCGGTTTAAAAGACACTACTTTACTTAAGTACATTATATATTCTCTCGCTAAATCCTAATATTTTCATGCATGTTGTATATAAGATATAAACGGACGTATTGGCTGCATATCACTGTATAGTATATTTAAAACCCTAACATATTAACTTTTTAAAGATATATATTAATAAAATTACTTCCCGATTCCCATACACATATTTTACATAATATTATTTTTATTATATCTTAATATATTGAATATTCAATGAGTGAGTTTAGATATATAATATCTACCTATGTCAATAATGCTGTTCGGTTTATATTAGTTGTTTAAATACTTTCGATATTTTGCTCTCTACACACGATTCATTTGGTTCAGCCTTGTCAAGAATTTGAATTACATAGTTTAGTTTGCTGTTTTATAGGATTTCGAGGACCGTTGTAGCGTGATGGTAGTGAGCCTGCTTTGAACCTGGACGGTCGAGGGTTTGATTCACGCTCGGAACAGATGTTTGATATAAATTAATTTCGGTGGGCGCGTTTGTCCTAATAGGAGCCTCGGAAAGCGCGTTAAGCCGTCGGTCCTGGTCGTTATCATAAAATCTGATAAACCGTTAGCTCTAGATAAGACATTTGTTCTTATTCAAACAGTTACTGTATAATCAGATGGCATTCGCTCGGTTTAAATGTAATAACCTGTTAAATCAGGATAAAAGTATAAGCAGGCCCTGGGTAAATACCGGGCCCATAAAATGACTTAAGAAAGATACGAGATCCCATCAAAAACATCATAAGAAAAACCTGATAGGATACCTATTTCATAACCAAGTCACATGCCATAATAATTCAAGTCAAATGCGAAGTTTTATTTCGCAGCGGAGTCCGTACTAACATGACTACATGCACTCATTGTGAGTTTAGAGTTACGTTAGCATTTATAAATACCAATATAAATTAATATGAACGATTTATATCCATCTCATAATAATTATATTATATATATATATATATATATATATATATATATATATATATATATATATATATATATATATATATATATATATATAAATATTGTAACTCCCAAAGTAACGCCGCTGATTTTATGGAAATCTTTTTTTATTTAAGTTCACATTTAGACACTTTATAATTTTATATTATTAATTATGTTATCAAAAATCGTGATGTAATAATAGGTATATACTCTATAAGCTTAATCGTAATACGCAATCTATCGTGATAATTTTTTTTTATATTGGCCCTGGGGGTTTACTGTGAACTTTCTGTAACAATTCCATTGCGATCTAATTAAATTCCGGTAGCTAAACGATTCAGATTTTATATGAAAATGACGTATAAATATAATTATATGTATGAAGTAGCGATGTAGCTTAGTTTAGGTTGACATTTAAATTGCAAAAAGAATTCATGGCTGCCCCCCTGGGGACTTACCATGAACTTTCATTGCGATTACAATGACAACCAAATTAATCCAATTCAATTCAGGCAGTAAACGATTTAGATGTTATACGAAAATTACATATAAATATATATGTAATGGTACGAAATAGCAATATAGCTCAGTTTAGGTCGTCATTTGAATCGCAATAAGAATTCGTGGTAGGCCGCCTGTACTTTGATTTTAATGCTTTGAAACCGAAAGTTAGTACAGATGTAATAAGTACATTTCCAAACTTCTAATCATCATGTTTCTTAACAAGCTAAAATTCTGCATTTCTTACTCACCGAGTTAGTGGTATAGCTAGATGTTTGATTTAATGGTGACTTTATTACTCACAGGCATTCGCTCTGGATTAACATAATACTCAACAACTCTTGTAACTTATTACTTAAATGTATCAATTACACAACTAATAATACCAGTGATAAATCGCTGATGCTTACAAAATACCGACTAATGAATATAAGAAGTCCTAATAAGTTCATGAAATGTTCCAGTTATAATTATAAAAAGTAATTTTTTCTTACTTACGACATTCCACATACAACTAATTGCGTGAGAAATATGTATAAAAGAAATTGGCTTGTGACTGTAAGGAAATAATTAAGCAGTTTCCATATTGGTAAAAAAGTTTGAGTAATTTAAGCGATATAGATAAATACTACGTAGGCTTTTAAGATAAAGAAATGAGAGTTGTGCTATTAGTTTAATTTATGCTTATTAAATTCGAAGGCTTTTTTTACACACTAAGACAACTATTTCAGAATTTATTATCTTTATGCTGTGATTAAAAAAATATATTTGTCGCGAGTTTTTAGGCCGTGATTTAATTTACGATAATTACGTGATTTTTATACTCAGTGCTGCCGAACGAAGGCAAACGGGTAGGAGGCTCATCTGCTGTTAAGCGATTACCACCGCCCACAAATATTTGCAACACGACAGGATATGCAGATGCATTGGCCACCTTAGGATGCAATGGGTTGGCTGATCTTGAAACAAGCTAACAAGTAGTCAATTTAAGAGTTTTCACAATGTGGAGGTGACGATGTGAGAAATGCCTCCAATACAACGGGAGGATCCTCCGACCAGGCTGGTGATATTGCCTGGCGGACCAAAGCCCTGGGCCGAAGCCCAACGACTTACGTTAGAAAGTTGTATAGTCGTTTCGCGTAGGAAACTTTGATAGCGCGATTTATGATCGTGCCGTTCGTTGGTCGTCCATATCATTGCGTAGTATGCTCTGTAGGTATCGTTGTAGCTTGATGCGACATTGTGACAATCTTGTCTTTCTATCACGTTACGTCATGTTGCGTGTAGATGTCGCTACACACAATAAGAGCGTACAGTGATAGTAAACCAGGTGTTCATGTAAGCCCAGAAATAGCACTAACAGCGTGCTGTATCTGTGCCGTTTTGTATAATTTCCTATAATTTGAGTGTTTGACGTTTATGTCTATTAATTATGTTATAATCTTCCTCTATAAATGGCTAATGTAACGCAGAAAGATTATTCATCGGACTAGATTTCATTTATAAAATCCTCAATTTTATGGTATTAATACAGACCTAATACCCGTTTAGATTCATCTGTACCAAACGATCAATCAAAGCTGAAGCGATTCAGTGAGTGTGACGACCCTGCACATTATTGTCTGAATATTTTATCTACTTTTTATGCGATAGCTTGTGCGATCGCAATATAATTTTTTTTTTGTTACAAGTTGGCAAACATGCATTCGGCCCATCTGATGCTTAGTGGTGGTGCTTAGTAGTTAGCCTATGAGCGCTTGCAGCACCATTAGTAGGGCCATTCACGCGTTGCCAACCTCGAGATATTGGTTCTTAAATCTCCTTTGCTCAGTAATTTCACTAGCCTACAGTGCCTTTCAAACCGGAACACAGTAATGCCTAAGCAATACCACAGTAATACCTGGCGGCAGAATATTTGACACTGCGGTGGTACCTACCTAGCCGGTCTCTTGCAACAAAATAACTACCACCAGTGTGACTGACAAAGGTGGAATAATCTCTGCTGTGACAGAGGTTATACCAAAAGCGGGCGATGGGGTCGTCACATCAAAAAGAAATCCCGGCGTCGGGATTTCTTTTTTCTTGTAATATTAATTTGGAACACCTTCTGGTGCCCTAATTTCAACTATTGCACAGCTTAAGAATTTCTTACTTAATATAGATAATTTATTAATTTAGATAATTTATTAATTAGTGTGAGAAATAAGGATAATATGTCATGTGTTTTTGAATAAACTTCAAAAAGAAAGGAGGAGGTGCTCAATTTGTGCGATGGTTTCTTAACGAGATTTTAATGTAAACAATGATTTCGTTGATTATGGTTGAATTAAGAGGTGTAATATTGTCATGATCTAATTAAGGAATTCAGAGAAATTAAACGATTTCTAATAAAAAGATGAATTAATTACTCGAGGGCTAATTAATCTAATTATTATATGTACTCTTGCGTTATGATTTAGATTCGATTGTCGTTTATTTTTTAAACAATCCAATTGTTTTATTTACGTTTCATATAAAACTATGTTGAAATCATTGCCTACTTCAACAACGCAACCGATATCTATACAATTAAGTAAAATAGAAGTGTCTGTTTGTAATTTCAAATTAACAGCTTTTCACTAAATGCGTATGAAAGTATATACGGCACTTACATAAAAAAACTATTTTTAATTTTTGTCTGTTTGTTCCTGCTAATCTCTAAAATGGCTGGACTAATTTTAACAAGACTTTCACTGATAGCTGATATTATAAGAAGTGACGTAGACTACTTTTATTTTAGAAAAATAATTAGGGGTGCAAGAAAGAAAAATCGGTGCGAGCGGAGCCGCAGGCGCAGGTAGTACTGAATAAAGTAGATAGGCCCTTTGTATAAGACAATTGATTATTCAAAACAATCACACCTAACCGTGACCTCTTTCCGGAGGTGAAGTAATAGATAATTACTGTAATAAAATCTAAAACTTGGCAATTGTTTCTTGATTATCGTATTATCTCTCAGAATTTTTTTTTGGTGTACTGATTAATAGTAAAATTCAACGACACTTTTTTGTGAAACTGCTGTTCTAAACACATACGGGTGACAACGAGCACGCTTTTCGAATTTCGCCCGGAGTTTTACATTTTCGCACTAGGGTATTAGACATCCTTTTTCTAATTTATATTTGTTGGCGCATGGTGAAGTATAGAACCTATTTAATACGTTGGATTAGAAGACAGTTTTTGAAAAACATGTTATTCTATCGGAGCTTCACATTGATGGTTACTTCAATATTTGACCATACAGAAAATTATTGTCGTACCGCATGTAAAATGATGAATCGTTGAAATCCGACGTAGTAGTTACACTGCTGTGCAAATTGCATTGTGTTAGTAAATGGAGCAAAAGCATTGTCGGTTATAATAAGTTGTTCATAAAGTTAACCTACGTAGATGAAATTCATAAAGGCTCCGGGCTGTCCTTAGCTTATTCAAAATGAGTGCTGATAAAACCACAGGTGTGGTTTCATATTGATAAAAATGAATCGTCGAAGTGTAAGTAATTGCATAACTTCAAAATGACTGCACCAAATTGGATGATTTTCAATGATTATGAACGATGATGATTCTCAAAATTGTATGGACTCTGTTTGTAATTGTCAGGACCATTTTTGTGTGATATCAATGGGATCAAAATCACCATGGGAACGGAATTAACGAGAGCGGGAGTAATGTATGGAAAAATTTAAATTGTCTAAGTAATAAGTATTTTGCATGCGGTAAGGGACCCTAAAACGGAATTAAAACTCTCATAGGCTACCCGTAAAGATTAAAATAATAAAATTTAACTACGTACACGGACAAAGTCGGGAGGCCACTCATAGTATATTATAATAATTATTATGTTTAGGGAAAAAAGAACTTGTCTTTTGAAAGTGCATCTGTGTTGCCTATGAATAATAATAATAATAATAAGTCTTAATAGCGATAGCTATATAAGAGACCAAATTTAAAAGAAATTACGGGAAAATGCTATTATAAAGAAAGGTGTAAAATAAAAATATAATTTATTGTGAAAATCGTTTTAGAATCAGATAAATTCGTCAGATGTATTCTAAATATAACGCTTTGCCTGCGCATTTCATTCGATTTTCATAAAAGCTTTCTAGGACACATTTGCCCTTTCAGTTGAATTTTAAAAATCCCATGTAGTAAGCACATCCCCTGAGATCTTATGAAAATATTATTTATTACACGTTCTGCTCATTTGATTTACGGAACAATTATAATTTTGCCATGTCCCCCTATTCGTCTGACCATCTGCCTGTCCGTATGTCACAGGCATTTTACTAGGGACTGTTGACTATATCTATACGAAATTTGGTATTCCATGAACCGATACACAATTTTGCAGTGAAATAATAAAATATATAAAACTTAATGGTAGCAGTCCATACAATATGCAACTGAGGATTAATTCAGTAGTTATTAAGATAATATCTTAAATATTATTTACTCTTAAAGTAATAAAAATTGTACTACCCGTTATAACCTTTTTGTATTTCATGCTGATGACATAATAGCTATTTAGATTGATCTTATATTCCTTAATTATCAAGTATGTTAATTTAACGAAACAAATGATTGGGTGGTTGCGTTGTATAGCATTACAGAAACATAATAAATTGCTCTCGTACGAGCGTGCTAATGATGCCTTACGCTGTCTTTCGTAAAAAAATGATGAATTTTGACACATCGTTAACATTACAATTTGTTACAGTCATTGATTTACTCATTAAAATATCCTTGTCAACAATTTACCATTATTACAATAAAAATTACCACTTTTTTATTTAAAAAAAGGTTATGAATTGTATTCGACGATTTGATATAATATGATGGATTGACTTTGACGATTGTTTTATCTCGGTAAGGTTAAGTTTGGTGACGATTTTATCAAAAATATAGTATATATTAAACGAAAAATCTCAAGTTATGAAAGTTTTGATAAACTACAATAACTGCTTGCGTAGTGTTGCATTTACAATTGTTTCTTTTTAACAGGCAAATTAAATATATTTTATGTGCGATTCGATGAAGTATATACATATTGTATACACCTGAAATAGTAACGGTATTGAAAACAGGAACTAAATAATCTTAATAGTATTCTATTATATATTATTATATTGGAATAATAATGCTTTATGAATGCGGTCCAAAAACATTCGTTAGCAGTAGTTACTAAGTAAAAAATGTCTATATATTTTTTGTACGTTCACTATAATTAGCTGGTTATTTGAAACCTGTAAACTGTGAATGTAATAACCATAAATATTAATGACTTTGTTGATTGAATGCAATACTATAGAGATTTCTTAACTGATAGCGGTAAGAAAAGTTGTAAACTTAACAAAATAATTCAAAGTTTTTTGTATTAATGAATGCATAATATTAATATTAAAACTTGTGTATGTCTAGCGTCTTGTGAAGACTTCTTTATTATGCTACCGAAGATTTTAATAGCAACATTTTCAAATGAAGATTCCTGACTCAAACACGTACTGACCAATCTGTAGTCTTAAAAAAGCGGGCGCTATTTCATTTTACCCCACTATTATTGTTCGTGTATAATATGTTTATAATAAGTATATAAATACATTTGTTCGTATGTTTATTTCGTATATTAATTTTGGCACAGTGTTCAAAAATAATTGTATTCAAACCAAAGCCTGAATTTCATGATAATTATTATCAGACATAATATTATCTTGCGATATACTGGATTGTAGGTACAAGAGTGTTATGGTAGATAGTAATTAAATATTGTAATATATATGTAATATATTTTACAGCACCTAATAAAACTTAACTCTAAGTGCTTAAGGCAATATTCCGGCTCGATTAAGGAAATAATTAGTAATATCGCACAGAATGTTGTCTTCAAGCATTTGATAACAGGTTCCTTGTCCCATGAATCATGTCATATCATCATGTCTATTTTAAGAGGAGAATGTGTTAAATTAGTAAGAGCTCTGATGTTCAAACTTGAATTTTCGTAATCTATTTTATTTTTTATTTTGTAATGTAAATTAGGTATTAGTTTCGAGTTTCATCACATTTACATTAGTAAATGTTTCATCGAAAATTGTAATTTAAATTTTGTAGAAATTCACAAAAATATATGTTATGTATTCAATTTATGAAAATTCTAGAAAATTAGAGTTTTATAAAAATTACAAACAAGTGGTTGATTTTCGTTCTGTCAATAAATTTTAACATTACAAAAACGTATAGCAATTTATTTTGTTTGAGGCATTGCTATATTTTCATTAAGGTATAAATTAATTCGGAATGATAGCAGATTTAAAACAACGGCTACATTCAAACGTCTGGTAACGTGGCAAAGAAAAAATACAATTACAAAAATTTCAACTTAGATAAAATAAATATCGATATCGATAATAAAAATATCGATTATTATATGAAAAAATATGAATATTTTGATTAATCGATTTTTATCGAAGTCCCATCTCTAGACACACTTTCCATTCGCCCTTTCACGATTAAAAAAGTCTTGTTTCGATGACGCTGTGGCACAGCGGTATAGAATCTGCCTTAAGCGCCACAGGTCGATTCGATTAGGGGGTTCGATTCCTGCTCAGAACATATGTTTGTATTAACCATACAGGCATATTTTCCGGTCGGGGTGTGTTTGTATCCCGACAGAGGATAGTAGGCCTAATGGAGGCCGTTGAATGTGTAGCGGTTATTTATTTATTTTGTATCATGACGCGTATTTTCGTTGGACGATTAAACTGATATTTCAGCAGAATAATTAAAAACTCTTTTTTAATTGTTTCAGATAATAATGATAAGAATTACATCATGCCTTTTGGTTATATGTAGCGTAGTGGTCGGACAATACAACAATTTACAGACGAATCATGGTCCATCATTTTTAAGAAGTACCAATTTTCCAATAAATAATATTGGAGGTACATTTTCAGCCCAGAGACTACCTGTGAATGGGCTTGGGTAAGTGAATGCCATAGGTACTATCGTATGGCGTATCCATGAATTTACCATGACAATACTGTATGACTGTATGACTGATTATAAAATAGTATGCGTTTTCTTAACTTTAATTACTTTTTATTGATAACAAAGGTAAATAGTTTTAATTACTTTTTATTGATAACAAAGGTAAATAGTTTTAATTACTTTTTATTGGTAACAAAGGTATATTCTTTAAATTTATTAGATCAGATTTTATAATCTTTAGCGGAAAGTACCTTTTCATTATTCTAAAGAACTTAAATTAAATAAAGCCTCAATAGCTCAATGGTAAAAGGGCCGACTCCGCTCCGTTAATGCGAGAATCGCGGGTTCGATCCTGATCCCCTTGGGCTATTGTCATACCCACTCCTAAATAAAAAGAAAAAAAAGAATATATTTTTCATAGAATTCAACAAGTTAGATATAATTTCTAAAAAAACACTTTTACTATGTTTTGATAACTTGCTTTCTTGAATGTCTATGCGTTTGGCTGTTAATACATATTTGTCTTAAATTGAAGAATTACTGATGTGTTATTAATTATAATAATGTCACGAATTAATAATAATAGCAGAAAATAATACTTCCAATACCAGAAGAAACCTTTATAATACAGTTAATTAAAAAATCTTTTATATATTAACCCGTTTAAATTACACTCTAGTTAGACGATATTTAGATTTACAAATAACCTAAGTACCTAGTATAATGATTTTAATTGTGTACTAAAAATTACCCCAATATTTTATTGCAATACGATGTTATTTTGCTTATTAAAACTCAAGTCAGTAGATCGCTTATTCCAAAAACCAAAACGCCTCAATAGCTCAATGGTTATAGGGGCCGACTCCGATCCGTTAACGGGAGAGTTGAGGGTTCGATCCTGAGCCTATTGTCGTACAACTTAAGCACAAGCTTTTAGCGCAAGCTACGAGCTTGTTTTGAGGGGCAATAGAGTATTAGTAATAACTTGAAAAGGCATTGCTAATATTTATTATAAGAAGATCTAATCCATTGCATATTTTACCATTTTTACTAATTTTTAGTTAAAGATAACGAACGAAATAGTCGAAGATACGATTTTATTATATTTTCACAGAACAAGAAAAGTGTTTATTTTCATTAATATACTAATAAAAAAAAGTGTGTGTGTACTTATGTACACGCGTTAGACGTTATACTTCTTCGGCGTAACAAGATAAAAAAATTTCAAAAATGTTATCTTTCGCTTGATTCTACGTTTGTAGAAAAAACGACACTTCGAATAGAAAAAAGGTATTTAATACATTGAAAGTTTTATTATAACGCATTATCTAGTTAAATAAAGTTTATTTAAATATGACAAATAATCTGTAAAAATGATCTGTCAATGTCAAAATAAACGTCACTTTCACAAAAAAATGTTGACTATAGCTAACTTCAGAGTGTCAGTGTTTTAAAAATTTACTCTCATAATTTTTGCCTGGCGCGCCAAAAGAAGTATAACTTCAATAGTTTAAGTATGACAGTTTGGTTCGTTAACCCTATCGCCGTATACCCCATTATAACCTGCACAAAATTCCTTGTGATTAATATGTAGTCCACGTTTAGTTGTACGTTGCATGAACTAAATATTGCACCAATTTTGTTAACAGCTACCTCCGTGGGCAGAATATCGAAGAACTTGCGAGGGATATCAACATAAGGTTATTTTTATTGTAATTTTTTATGACACATTTGGACTAGCGTATAAATATTCGGAATATTAAATTGATCTAAGGCGACAAGTGTCAAAAATCCTTTAAGAAATTTGTGAGCACGTCTTGACCAATTCCATATTGGCAATTGTTAAAGAGGCTGTAGCAATATATTTTAACGTGGGTTTTATATGTAACAGAGCCTTGATGTTTTAGCTACAAATAAACATGTACTACTAGGAATGTATTGGCCTCATACAAAACATCAGCGTGAAATAGCAAAATTTTTAGTATTGTTCGATCAACGTATGTATATGCCGGAGTCTAAAACTCCGACTTTCTGTTCTATTTCATCTTATTTCTTCTTTGTTCTCGCTCCTTTTTCGTAAGCAATACACTTGTGATAATATTGTAATTGCAAACATTTACAGGTGACCGCTTGTCTCTATATTATAAAAAAAACCTACTATTGTGGGATAAAAAATTGTTTATCGAAAGTCTTTTTTGTGTAGTAGATCTGTGTTGGTGGTTTGTATTTTTCTAATTTGTAATGTATGTACATAATATATTGTTTTAGTGTTATTTATTTATGGTCAAACAATAAGAGTTAATGTTAATGAGTTGAATACATGATTAATCCCTCTTTTAAAAGATAATATTTACTTACTTTAACAAGAGTACAGAGTTATTATTTTAAAATCAAGTAAACATTTTAAAAATAAATACGCAATTTGTGTTTACTCAAGTTAATGAAAGTGAAATTTAAAAAAGAATTAAGATTCTTTTATGTCTATAGCATCTTTAACCGTATATTTTTATATATTATGAATATTTTTGAATTAAAAAAAAAGTGAAGATAAAAATAATAAAATGCCAGGTACAATTTTCAAACGATTTTTTCGTCACACGCGCAGCCTGTTAAACTGCGGGTCGTGCCTACTCAGCCGAGATAATCTCAATTATCCTCATGATTTCGAAACAATTTGCTTGTCATTAATAATAAATGCAGATTATAGAGAAATTATTCTTAAGTGAACCATTAGTTAAAGGATTAAAACTAACTTAATAATTGCTAACAATTTATTGTATATAGTTTCAGCAACCCACCTCCACCATTGGGCTCAGGACAGGATCCAGCGACGCAGACTTGCGGCCTGGCCCCACCTTATTGTGCTAAGTCCCGTTATCGGACTATTGACGGTACCTGCAATAACTTGCAGAGACCGACCCTTGGGATTCCTCAAACTCCTTATGGTCGTTTAGTCAGATTTAAATATGCTGATGGTAAGTAGAAAGCTGTGGATTTGTTACAAATTCATTATTATGAATTTAAAAACTGTCTTGAAAAAATGTTATTTAAAAAGAAAAACAATAAGAAAAATAAAGTTCTTATTAGGTGACACTCCAATTATCTAACATCGCGATAATAAAAAGGGTCTTACCACAACAAGGAGAAGGATCCGAAATTTAATTGTCGAAAATACTGCGGTAGGTTAAGGATATTAGGAATTCTTTACGACATTTTGTTCTGTAGTATTTTTAATATTAATATCGTTTTGAAGCAGCAGTTTTCATAGTTCAGTATGAATCTGTGCATCCATGTTAAGTGGCCCCGGGACAACGAAAGTCGGTGATTGTGGTCCAGAATGTCGTACGCGCTTCTGAGGTGTTCTCACTATGGACCTCATTACTCGAGTTGCCCCGGTTATCGGGTTTTCTTAGAGATTCTAGAGCCTCTTTAGAGGTTTCTAAAATTGGTGGCCAAACCAATGAGATTTTAGTAACCTGCCGTAACCCAGTTCCTTAGCAGGATGCTGGGTTTCTGTGTTCAGATTCCCTCCCCATCAATAAAAAAGGATGTTGCCATATAAATCAATCGATCGATCGATGTCTTCATCATTTTAAAAATAATCTGATGTCAACTGACCCACAGTGCGCTACGTGTAAAAGCCGAAGGCTCAAACTGCCATCCTTATCCAACCCCTTCTTTTGTTTAATTTTTTTAGTATCATGCAGGTTGATGCAACTATCTGGTATTTTTGTGAATATAAGTTACGGTAACTGGTTTCAGTTAGGCCATTTGGTTGTATGACAAGGTTTTCATCTAAATAAAAATTTAATACAGCAATATTTCACTCTCATAATTAATTTTCAAATGTGTGATAAAATAACACATTATCTCATTAAAAATAATGTTAATTACTCCCACTTTTAAGATCATTTCCGAAATGATGTAATTATAGTAAAGCTTTAATTATTTCCTAATGATATTAAAGCGGTAGATAAAATTAATTTATTGATTATAAATGGGGAGATTACGAGGATATTTTTTAATGTATTCGTATCCATTAATTTATTTTTATTCCGACAATTCTTTGAAAGGCTGGTAAATTATTCTTTGATAAAACCGAAACAAATATTATGAAATTTACAAAATAATACCATTAGCATCATTAGCTATACCAGAGGCGTCACAGTGCGTTGACATTTTAGATTGGAAAAGGAGAATAGAGTGTTGTAGAGGCGTCGGGATGTGACGACACCATCGCCCGCTGTTGGGATAACCTCTGTCACAACAGAGATTATTCCACCAGTGCATCAGTCACACTGGTGGTAGGTCTTTTGTTGCAAGAGGCCGGCTAGGTAGGTACCACCGCAGTGTCCAATATTCTGCCGCCAAATAGTAGTGCTTAGGCACTACTGTGTTCCGGTTTGAAGGGCATTGTACGCTAGTGAAATTACGGGGCAAACGAGATTTAAGAACTAATATCTCGAGGTTGGCAACGCGCGAGTGGCACCTACTAATGGTGCTGCAAGCGCTCATAGGCTGCGGCAGCCACTTACCATCAGGTGGGCCGTATGATTGTTTGCCAACTTCTAACATAAAAAAGCATACACATAATAGGGTGTAAGACTTACTAGAAACGACCGTCTCTTCTATACAGAAAAAATGTCCTACGATTGAACGCTGGTGCTCTTTCGTAATTTCAACGCAAAGAACTTAGTCACACGCTAAAATTAAATTTCCTTGCAAGCTTAAATTTTGTTGAAGTTAACGTGAACTTCATTCGAATATATTGCAATTTATTATAAGCTTATGACTAACTTCGTTTCGTTGCGTTAGTGCCAATTTACGAAAGAGCACTAGCGAATCTCTGGATTTTTTTTGTATGGAAGGACATGCCTGTATATAATAAGTCTATGAGTTTACGTTTTCTGCGCTAACGCAAATCTAACGAAACGCAATAAAACGAATACTACTATTTCACGTAGATATTGTTTGCGGGATTAATATTTCCTAAGTCGAGCCAATTAGAGTAAAAAGTATTTAACTTTTTACTGATGTGATGGCTGATAAAATTTATTTTGTTATTGACAAACGTGTAGAAAGCTGTTGTTCTGTGTTATTATAAACAAAATCTAATGAATTTATCGAAACGAAGCATTCAATCGCCATGAAATTAATTACATAGTGGATGATAATATATGATCGTAAAAATTAATATTATATTTGTCTCATGCAGGCATAAATGCTTTCGCGACTTCTGTATCTGGAAGGGAATTGCCTAATCCTCGACTGATAAGCACTGTCGCCTTCACTGATAGGCAGCTGGTGGACCCTGTATGGAACTTAAACGCTCAACAATGGGGTCAGATAATAACTCACGATATGTCACTCACCGCCGGGATTGCACAAAGTCGTAAGTATATCTTGCTTTATAATATTTAAGGCAATGCTACTGTTACTAAGACAATACGACAACATAGACTTTAACAAAACATAGCAGGTTCAAATCCAGGCAAGCAACTCTGAGTTTCTAAACGCTTTGAATTTTTGTTAGAATTAATCTCATACTTAAGATGAAGGAAAGTATCGTGAGGGTAATATCATACCGTGAAAAAATATATACATGTATATCCGACTATCCGTAGTGAAACAGCTTCAGCTCTTAATTCTCCTCTTTGGGATATAAGCAGGCTATTACTTTAATTATTAAATTAGTTATACACAAAATAAACACTGTTATTAAAATATTCAATTCATGTTGCTGGTTTATAATTTTAGTACCAACACCCTTACCCTGGGTCTCGTTAATTTTTCTAATTCATTAGACAAATCTATACAGAGTAAATACTTTTTATAGTTCGTTTTTCCAATAAAGCATTATATATTTCTAAGATAAAAAAATCATATTTGTTCATGCAGATATAAAACTATCTTTGCGCCTCATCTAAATCCATTTAGCCGTTTTTCCACGAATGAGCAACAAAAATCCAAACCTTGATATTTATAATATGATACCCGTAGAAATATCTTGATACTAATCGTTTTAGCTTTAAGATTTTTAATATTTCCTTTACAGACAAAGATACAGTAACCTGTTGCGATGATAATGGTCAATTATCACCTGACGCTGCCTCTAATCCTCTCTGTGCACCAATCATAATCCCACCAAACGATCCAGTTCATTCGCAAATCGGGACCCAGTGTATGAACTTCGTCAGAACAGGCTCAACTAGAGACCGGGGATGCACAGATCGACATGCTCCTGCACAGCCGGTAAGCTTGTTAGCACTTGTTACTTTATTACAAAACAACGATCACTCATGAATATTTTTATTAATTATTATTTTGACAAAGATTTACGTTATGATGTTTCTAAATTAGTAATTGGATAGCTCAGAAGAAACACTTTTTAAAAAACATATACATTTATTACTCACCATATTTTCCCGGCTTCGGGATCTGACGACCCCATCGCCCGCTGTTGGGATAACCTCGGTCACAGCAGAGCTTATTCCACCAGTGCAATCAGTCACACTGGTGGTAGGTCTTTTGTTGCAAGAGGCCGGCTAGGTAGGAACCGCCGCAGTGTCAAATATTCTGCCACCAAATAATAGTGCTTTGTCATTACTGTGTTGCGGTTTGGAGTGCACTATAGGCTAGATGAAATTACTGGGCAGAGGAGATTTAAGAACTAATATCTTGAGGTTGGCAACCACAAACCATCAGGTGGGCTAAATGCTTGTTTGCCAACATGTAACATTATATATATAAAGTATATGACTTATTTGGTCCCCATCTTCAGAGCGAATGCTGTCTTGTCATAATACATCAACCAGCAACAATCCGTTTACTATCTTCCAATATTATATTATATTAAAATTGGTCACATACCATCCTTTGGTTAGTTAAATTATCATTTCCTAACATTAGAAAAGCAAATTCAAGACGTTCATCAAAGCTTTTAACATTAGTCTTAAAGTACACATATGTATTTTATAAAGTAAGTATAGTTAAATACTCGCGTTTCACTTTTTACCTCCATACCGAATATTATGTATTACATGGTAAATGAAATGATGAGCTGAAAATAGCTCCGAACTCCCCTAAAATCTTTTTTAAAAGTCTGTCTTACACTGTTCTCATCTAACTTCTCTGTTCTCATTTAGTCTTTGATTAAATTAACCATGAAGACAAGTGACAGAAGCTAGAAGAGATTATGTGACTTGTTTTTACTTACTTATAATATCTTTACAAATAATACTGCGAAATTTTTATGGTATTTCTACTAATTGTCAATTTTTGTATGTATATCTTTTATTGTCATTCACAATTTATTTTAGCTTTCCACAGTAACAGCCTACATGGATGCTTCATTTTGTTATGGAAGTAGTGAGGGTCAGGCTAGACCTATCAGAGCATTTAGAGGTGGTCGCCTTTTAACAGTATTTAGAGGAGGTCGAGAATGGCCCCCTCAGGATCCTAATATTACTCTGACTTGCGAATCTGCACAATCAACCAATGAGCCTTGTTATTTAGCTGGTAAGTAAATATAATTTCATTCTGCTTCCTAGTTTCTAAGATATCTCGTTAAGTAGTTGTTTCTTTGTCTTATGTTTACTGGCCAAATTATTTTCAGACTTTTTTAGGTGGTTCATATAGGCCTCTGCCTTGACCTCTTGGCTAATATGACATCAGCTGGAATCGAAAGATTCACCCTAAATACCATACTATACGATCACCCATCTTTAAAATAAACGTATCTAAAGTTGCTTAGCCAATGTTTTAAATATCAATTTATTTCAATAGGTGACGTAAGAGTGAATCAAAACCCACAACTAATAATACTGCAGATCATAGTTCTTCGGGAGCACAATAGAATAGCTGACGTTTTCTCCGCACTCAACCCTCATTGGGATGACGAGACCATATACCAAGAAGCCCGTCGTATTGTCATAGCCGAACTGCAATATATAAATTATTATGAGTATTTACCAATTTTCCTTGGTAAGTATGTTTTAAATAGCTTATAAGAAATATAAGTGTACTATGTAGTACATGTATGTTAGCTTCAATATTCTCATGTTTCTGCCTCTTTGGAAGTTTAAAAAAATATAATAGTGCTTTTAATACTTTACATGCTCTCGCATAAGTAACCAACTGTGTAGAAACTCCACGACACGGGTACGTGACTGTACATAATGATAATATATAAATAAGAAAAAAACAATGTTTTAAACCTTATGCATTTTGAGGCAGTTTGTCGAAAGGCAGTCAAATATATTTATATATTCGTAATTGTAACATGATATTTACGTGCGATATAAAATTAAATATGTATTTTGAAAACCAAATGAATAGGTCATCGTCTAACTGTACAATATAATAACCATTATAATGTAATTTATCTAGCTAGGTTATAAATCGTCGATAGATTGTAAATGGACAGTAACATTTTCAATCTGACGGTTACAATTTTGTAGGCTCTCAAACTGACCATATCTAGTTGACAGTTTATTAATAATAATAGTTTGATTCTGTCTAAGCAGTTCACGCGCTTAGGTCTAAAAGTTTTATGATTTAATTCACTACTCCAGTTTGACATCGGGATAAAACGTGACTACCGCAATTCAATTTGCTTGCGACCTAAATGAAAATCAAGTGAAAACCATAAGGTCCCTAAAATCGTTTTATGGACAATCTTTGTTGACATTTAAACTACGTATTTCAGAATCGGCGCAAATGTGCGAGCTTACCCCCGCAGATTTAATGTGTTAGTTAAAGAAATTAAAACCTTGTTCACTATGCTAACATATTTCACTGACGCCCTTTATATAAAATTGCAACCAAAATCTCAAATCAAAGGTTTTTTGCTAGATTCATAATTATAATACATAGTATTTAGTAAAACTTTTATAAGGCTTAGACAGAGTACACCAAGTTAGTAAAAGCGAGCGTTCTGGCGACAAATTACTCTAATTTTGCACAAGTACGTACGCGCTTCTAACTTCGCTTTGGCTCATTTGACATGATACATTCTTGATCATCTGACTAGTAGGCTACATGCTAGAGCGCGTGAGTTAAAATTGTATATAGAAATTAAAACGAGCATGTAGCTGAGTATGATACTCATGTGCATTGAAATACGCCCTGTTTTTAACCACTCTTACAATTTGAATTAGGTTTCGAAAACATGGTAAAGAATAAGCTTATATACCCCGGAATCAACGGGTACGTGAATGATTACAACCCGCAAGTGGATCCTTCTGTTTTGGACGAGCATGCGACAGCCGCATTCAGACACTTCCACACACTGATCCGAGGATATCTAAAGTAAGTGTTTGGTTTAGTTTAGTTCAACCTAAACTAGTTAAAATAATGTAGTTTGCTAATTTTCTAGCTAATCTTAATAGTAGTACAAGCATGCTCCTCCCAGAACTAATTAGTGAGAGCGCCAGAGGCTCAATTTCCCACCCCTCCACTAACTTCCTTTTTCCTTTCTTATCCCTTCCCTTCTATCCCTTGGGTTGTCAACACAAATGTAACACTTCAAGTATCTATAACTCAAAGCTTATCATCAGGCGGAGTGTATGCTTATTTGCCAAACGTCATGATATAAAAAAATAATAATTTGTAAATGTGAAATTTTAGCAAATGTTATAAACAGTCATGTACATGTGTGACAATCTAAACGTCTTTAAGTAACATATGTTTGATATGTAAAAATATGAGGCGCGACCGGAACTGATAGCGCTAAAGCTATGTTAAATATTTTGTTTAAAATTATTTAATCTAGAATCTAGATAAATAAGAATGAATGTTTTTATAATCGTCCTCTATGTATTTCCAAGCCATTGATCCGATTATTTTGAAACTTTGAACAATAGTTATGCAAATACCCGCGTAGGTTCCTGGCATAAAAAAATAAAGTTTTCAGAACTTTTTTCTTTTCAATGCGTTGCAAAACAGGATAATTTCTCCCCGTCCTTCAAAAGTGCATATGAGAATGAATTAAATAGACTATTACTTATGCATGAATAGCTCGTAAATTGCAAACAACTTTATTCAAGAGCAATAAGTTGGAAAAGTTCTAGAAAAATAATATACCAGACACCATACTTATATTTTTTCTTGCAGATTAGTTACAGAAAATAGACAGTTAGCGGGTATCGTACGATTGAGTGACTGGTTTAACCGTCCACTACTAGTTGAGCTTGAGAACGCATTCGACGATCTAACAAGAGGGCTAACTTACCAGCCGCAAGATTACAGTGATCAATTTTGGGACAGCGAAATCACACAGTTTTTATTTAAGTAAGTTTACTTTCAGAATAATTGGCGGTATAGACTTTTGCGATCTTTACACTAAATCCCTGAATATCTAAGTTTCTTAGATTATGAGGTCAGTACATGTCTGGGGCCTAGACAAAGTCACATTTAACTTCGATAACAAAATTAGACAATTCTCAAATGTATGTAAATTGGCATAAGCTTTCGAAATACCACGGGATCCATCATTTTGATTAGCATCCCACAAGCGTATTTGATTTTCGTAATGGAATCGACACAGAGCAATTGCTGCTTGTCTAGGCCCCCTGATGTCTTAAAGTACATAATTATTAGTAAATACTTTTATAATACTTAAAATGTATTATATAAATTGACGGATATGAATATGGAATATTTTCTTTTTAACACAAACTTTTTTTATAGACGGAACAATACATTCGGAGGAGATTTACGTGCCACCGATATTCAGCGCGGTCGCGACCACGGCCTTGGTAGCTATGTGACGACACGTGCTGCTTGCGGCCTGCCCGTACCCCACAGCTTCTATGATATGTCGGATTTCATTTCTAAAGAGGTAAGATTTTTGTGGTAATCGAACATTACTATTTGTGACATTAATGAGCCAGCATGACCGTAGAAATAACAATACATCTCCCAGTTATATCTGTACTGTCACTATGCGTTCGATGAGCCAGCACTGAAGGTCAAAACTCTTACTCAAAGTTGTAGGGGTTGTCTTTCTGCTCCTCCTCTACCTCTTTAACCTGTCATATCAAACGGCACTTAAAAACACCCTCTCGTTATGCCTCTAGTGTTACGTATAGTCCGTAACAGACAAGCAGGATAGAGTGGCCGTTATATATCAAATGAGTCGTTTGTTACTTATTTGATATGAAAAATATGTGATTCTTTATTTTCTTCAAATACATAACATAAAATTTGCAAAATGACAACTTAAAATAAATACCATATCTCTCATGATTATTTAATTATTTTTATTCCTGAAAAGAAGTGTAACAAGTATTCGTATTCATTATATTAATTATTAGCATTGTATTAATTATATTAGTTACACAGAAAAAAGTTTAAGTCATAATAGCAACGAGAGACCGTTAGAGGTTTTAAAATAATCCAACGCTCGTAAAGTTTCCAGCAACTAAGTAAAATTAGCTTTAGGCAAAACTTAGTTTTTACCCGAGTGTATTATTTTAGTTCTGCTATTTTAAAACCTTGTGTTTATTTTAGACGTCCTTGACCTCAATCTGCGTAGTTTTTAACCTTAATTTTATATTATATTATATTATGTAGATACTTAGTAGGTGGTTGTGAAGGTGAACATTTTTAATTATTGAGTGCTTTATTATGCGACTTTAAGAGGCTTTAAAATAGACATAGGTGATAAAATAATTGAAACTATTTTCTACTTAGGTACCCGGTATCATATGAAAAGAAGGATTATCTAATCGAGGATATCGTAAATATAAATTAATTATTAAGAAAGCCTTGCAGTTTTCGGAATAACACTCATGAGACAGGCAGATACATAACTAATAGTTAAACAATTGCTATGACCAGCTACACACCTCAGTACTGTTAACGTGTTAATTTTAATTGTTATTAGTGTTAAATTAAATTTGACGACGTTTTGGCGCAGTGGTAGCGGACCTGCCTTAAGCGCCAGTCACGGGTTCGATTCGCGCTCAGGGTGTATGTTAGTATTAACCATACAGGAGGCCTAGTGGTAATCGCTCCACGTCGATTTCATTTCGAAAGTCAAATGCGATTGTGCGATGTCAATCAAAAACGATAGCTTATGTGGTATTTTGAAAGCTTACGCCAATTTCCATATTGCGGAATTACGTAATTTCATTATAATAATTATAATAATAATTAAATGTGACTATGTCTAGACCCTCAAGTATTTTAAAGGCGTCGGGATGTGACGACCCCATCGCCCGCTGTTGGGATAACCTCTGTCACAGCAGAGATTATTCCACCAGTGCAAACAGTCACACTGGTGGTAGGTCTTTTGTTGCAAGAGGCCGGCTAGGTAGGTACCACCGCAGTGTCAAATATTCTGCCGCCAAATAGTAGTGCTTAGGCACTACTGTGTTCCGGTTTGAAGGGCATTGTACGCTAGTGAAATTACTGGGCGAACGAGATTTAAGAAGTAATATCTCGAGGTTGGCAACGCGTGAGTGGCACCTACTAATGGTGCTACAAGCGCTCATAGGCTACGGCAACCACTTACCATCAGGTGGGCCGTATGCTTGTTTGCCAACTTCTAACATAAAAAAAAAAAAAAAAAAAAAAAAAAATGTGTTCCGATCTGCGTGTGTTTGTCCTTGTCTGTAAATTGAAATACAAAATTATCCTTCTAAAAGCAAATGCAGTATAGCCTTCTCTGTATATATTTTTAAATAATCAACAAAAATTCAACAAAGGTGATATCAAAGCTGGGCAATGATATTATCTCGTCGCTTTTTAATTTTTTTCCAGAACGTAGAAATACTTCAAAATCTTTACGAATACCCTGAAGACGTTGACCTTGTAGTCGGTGGTTCTTTGGAGAAAAACGTACCTGGAGCACAAGTCGGACCCACGTTCCTCTGCATTCTCACCGAGCAATTCTACCGTACGAGGGTTGCAGATAGATTCTTCTTCGAGAACGGAGACCCAGAAATTGCATTTAGTCCAAGTAAGCCAATTAATACCTTATAAATATAAAATTACTTTATTATAGTAGTTTATCGTTTTTATTTTATGATTATAATGTCAAATGTTAAATTCCTTATCATTTCAATCATAATAAAATGATTAGAAAAAAAATTTGTCTTAGAATAATAAGTAGGTAATCTTTAATTAAATTTCTATTAAATTTTCGAAGAAGGGCAAACTAAACCTTTAAGTATCGTTTTATTCAATTATAATTTTCATCTAACACACAGGTCAGCTTCAATCAATTCGTAAAGGGTCATCCATCGCTCGTATTTTGTGCGATAATAGTGACAACATTCGCCACATGCAGCCGAAAGCCTTCCAGCAAATATCATCTGGGTAAGATTTATTATCAGCGTAGTTACTAAACTACCTATAGCTGGAGAGCTAGCGTTACTTAGTGGTCAATTACAATTAGATTAATAGATACTTAGAACCGCTAGAATAGACAGGCTGTTAACATATCATACTTTTAAAACTATTAGAAGAGTTTTCGCTCAAAATTTCAGCCATGTGGCAGCAGATTACGAATTGCTTTCCTTATGCCAACTTAGCCAACTTAGCTGCCTTTTGGCATGTTTTGTTGGGATAACCTCTGTCACAACAGAGATTATTCCACCAGTGCAATCAGTCACACTGGTGGTATGTCTCTTGTTGCAAGGGGCCGGCTAGGTAGGTACCACCGCAGTGTCCAATATTCTGCCGCCAAATAGTAGTGTTTAGGCACTACTGTGTTCCGGTTTGAAGGGCATTGTACGCTAGTGAAATTACTGGGCGAACGAGATTTAAGAACTAATATCTCGAGGTTGGCAACGCGTGAGTGGCACTAATGGTGCTGCAAACGCTCATAGGCTGCGGCAGCCACTTACCATCAGGTGGGCCGTATGCTTGTTTGCCAACTTCTAACATAAAAAAAAAAATGTACCCTCAAAAAAAAAGGCTTGCATTTTTTACGTTTTAGCATATGTAAACTAGATAAATAAATACATTTAATTTTTTTTGAAAAATGGACCAACCGTGAGACGTCTGGCAGAATGGTGCTTTCTGAATTGAGCCGATAATAAAGTATTACTTTTAAAAATGTAGTTCAGTGGGAAAGTGGTTAGTGGAATGAATCACTAGCTCTTAGACCACTAACTAAACTACACTAACGAGTATTATGAAATTTATTCATCGTTTCAATATTTTTCTTATGTAAATTTTCAGTGCATACAAAAATAAAATTCCTGTGAATAAAAATTTTCAATTTCTGCGCTTTCCTATCGCTGGTTCGTTTATAAATAACGTTTTCTCAGTAAAATAAAATTGAAAAATCAAAAGTAGCTTAGCGAATCCGACCTGACAGTCAAATCAGGGAAACGGGGCATTGAAAATCGCTTCACAATCTTGAGACGTGGCATGCGATATCGATAAGTTTCAATCGCTCTATTGGGCGAAATGGATTTTGTGCTAATACCAAGTTGTTTACAATTTGTGATTAAAGATTTATTTTAGATTATAAAAATATGTTAATATATTATTTAATACAAAAATAATTGTAACATATTTTTAAGCACAACGTAAATTTGTATTTACTTTAAAAACACCTTCATTAATATTAATAACAAGAGCCATAATAAAACCACAGAGCTATCGAACTATAAGATCTTAGATCCTAAAAGAGTTTAAAATTTTGTAAAAAAAAAAGAATATTTAAGAGTCCGATCTGCTTGTATTCTTAAAAATGTGTTTTAGTTATAGAAATGAGCATTATTAAAAAAATATGATTCCATATTTACAAATAAAAGCACAGCCATAATACAACCATAATAAATTAATACCAAAACTTACCAAGGCTACAAAGAAATTATTGTTATTTTATTATTTTCCGATTTCTTCATGAGCATATTAATACTTGGTTCTCTAAGAGACTTGTTTACAACGAATTTTATTAGATTTATAAGACCTTTCTGTTTATGCTTATTATTTTCATAACAATTTAAAAATTACCAGCGGTTAAATAACTGTATAAAAATGTATTGTATTGTTTTTTATATCTTTAAACTTTGCGAACTGTTGGAATAGACCATTCAGTAATAAATTCCGCTGGCATAGACTTATTATACACAGACAGGCCTTTCCGAACAGGCAAATAAAGTCAATGACTGTTGGACCATTGTTTTACTATCCAAAATTTTTAAAATTTATACTTTTGAAACAATAGTAACTGAAGTTTACTTTTAAGAATAAAGACTAAACGATAAAGACATCGGACTTTTTAAGTTTGGATATTATTTCTAATCGGAATAGACTATTTTATAATTGATTATATTTGATTGATGTGTCTCGCTCGGAACACCAATACCGTTGCTTCGTTGCAATTAACATGCTTATCTAAACTTTGAGCAACAACCGCTCTCTCGTATTTAGTTTATTTACAAAAAAAATTATGTCAAGAGGTCATTTCTTAATTCACAATTTTTTTTTTCAGGAACATGCCGGTACCTTGTGAGCAATTACCGTCTATAGATCTGAGTTTATGGCAAGATTTTAACTTCTACTAATCATTTTGGTGCCGTAATATTTTCATTTATTTATAAGTAAAACAAATGTTTGTATAAAATAACTATTTACTGTATATAACTGTATAAATTAAATGTACAAATGGGATTGTGTGATAGTTAACACAAAATAGTATACATTTCGATATTCTATTGTCCAGAACAATATTTTTATAAAAGTGCTTTCATTAATATAATTATTAAAGACAGAAAACTACTGTACCTATATTTTTTTAGTTTAATCTCATTTAATATCAGCTTATATTTTGAATATGAACAATCAAAATTTAATATATGACTGCTCTACTTTAATATTTTTACGTCTATTTAAAATAAAAACGCCAGATCTTGAAATAAAAACTATTAGGAAAGTTTACATAACTACTTAACAATACCATTAATATGACGGTTATTTTGCACCATATATAGGTATCACAGTAGAAGTATAACTGAATTTGTTTTGAAAAAATTATTTGCCTTCTGCCAATAATATTTTCGTTGCAATTATATACAACTAATATTTATTAATATTTGCCATTAAAATGAATTTGCTACGTTTAAAAATATACAAGTGCATAGTTATAGTGAATTCTTATATTTTTTCTGTAATTTATTTAGAATTATCATATACGTGTATAAGTAATGTATTTTGTTATAATTTATGTTAACACGTTTTCTATAACTTATTTACCTCGTTGTATATAAAATAATAATGTTATTACTATTGTATTTTATATTTTTTGCCTTTGTAAATAAATGCGTTATTAAAAATCAAAAGCGCTTGTTTAATTTCTCCTAATGAAATCGAATAATATCATGAATGTAATTTGTTATTAAATATATAATATATGAGATATAATTAACGTCTACATTATAAGATATTATAATTCGAATATACTAAAAGTGAACTTATGAGTTTTCTTTAACAAACTGCGTATTTAACCTTAATTATTGCATAAGTTTCACTGAACGACAAACGTTGGTTACTTAAGATCTGAACCACTGTAGCGTGTAATTGTATGTAGCGTGAGCAGTGAGGTGTATGTGTTTAAATGATTATTTAAAACAAACTCCATTGAGATAAAAGTACTCGCAAGGTAAATGAGACTTTTTATACCAAAAGGTGACAAACAATCCGTTGGTTCAGATGGTAAGCTGATGAAACTTGGAATACAACTACAAGTGGTAATTCAAGACCGCGTTCTTTTGTTCAGACTAAATAAAATCAGATCTAGAATATAAATGAAATTATCGACAAAAGTAAAAAGAATATGTAGGTATGAAGTTCCTTTCGCTACGTATCAAATATTGATAAAACTTAATTAATATTAATAAAAAAAAATTGCTTTAAGGATATAAAAACAACGACGGTAATATTCGTGAGTACCTACACTAAATTTTGTTTCAAATTTTTAATGAACATTTCAAAATTATTTCACAACTCCTTATGATACGAAATCGCGTCATCTTAAAATAGCTTTTAAAGCTTATTCGGCTTTTATGTCATCTCCGCGTTTCGGTATCTAGTTTGCTGAATTCCTATTATTCATGAAAGAGCACAGATTTAATTAAGGGCTCGTTATCCGAGACCGACCCGACAAAGGAAAATGACGGGTCGCGTACGCGTGGTCAACATCAAAAAGACTCTCGTTATTTAAAAAAAATACTTTAATGTTGAAATATTTGAAAATTAATATACAAAAATAAAAAATAAAATGATTTATGTTATTTTATAGCATTATATTCAATTTTTTATCATTTAAACAATTAACTAAAATAGTAATAAGCGCTACACACCCAAAGGCCCCTACATACATTAGCACTACATTAGCATACTTATATCCTGTGTCCGGAAAACCTCTACGTCAAAATAAATTTAAAAGAGTGGTCGAATAACCTTCATAATTATAAATATTGTTTTGAAATGGAAAATTATCATAGAAAAAAAATTGTATCATTATATTAACTTGTGGGATAATCTCGCCCACATTCTTAGTGGCACAGGCAGCAGCATCTTAGTCCCCGTGCGAAAGCGCATGCCCCGTGCGAGCATTCTTTTGTTTACGCATGACATTCGACATCTATACGCTTAAGAGTTTTTGCATATTTTCCTGCTTTATTTTCTTCTCCTCTTCGTAAATTAATGTGCCTTCTTGTGCTATATTCTTTATGCTTGTATGCTAATATACTGTCAAACTATAGTGTGATTATCTGTATACTTCTATTTAATATGTGGACTCGAATATAAAAATTATAACAGTAAGTGACTTTTATTTATAGTGATAGTGTTATTCATCCCACAAACTTTAATTGAATTCTAAAACAAGCAAAACACTTACAGTAATGGAAATAGTTTTGGAATGGAAGTTAGCAATTTAACTACTACTTGGCAAACGCTTCTTAAAACAATAGAATTAAAATTTTAATGGCAATGGAGCTATGCTTCTCCCAGCAGGAATTGGCCGGCTCGACCGGGACCATACTACCCTCTCACAGAAATTCGGCGTAAAGTAACAGTATTAGTAATTCAGTTGAGTTTCATGCTTACTGATAACCCCGGAGTCCCAATATCCCACCTTCTGATTCCTACTTTTTTACCTTATCAACCTCCTCCTCCTATAACTCGGGTTGACTACGCGCATACTTAAAGTATCGCAAACGTTCATATATACCAGGTGGACCGTATACTTGTTTGTCAAATGTAATGAAAAAAAAATGTATCAAAAAAAAAGTATGTGATCTATTATGTATTTCCACCTATTTTAAATCACAAATGACTTTATTAACTTCAGATGTAATATGTCTGTCTTAATCGTACAATCATTATGTACAGGGATTTAACAAACCTTTATACGTATTTTCCAAGGCTGCAAAGGTTTGTTTATTGGCTCAATTTTCCCCACTTCGCCCTTTTGCTTGGTTTCACACTGCTAAGGTTTCCTTACAACACAAGCCATTTTTATAGGTTGACAACGAGATTAACTCGGGGCACGGAAATTGAGATATATTGCAGAAGCGTTTATTACTCACTAAATCGTCTTAGTGCCAATACAGAGTCAGTAAAAGTAGCTAATTAATAGTCCTACAAATTTTTATTGTTAAATCAACCAACAACCAAATGCTCAAATTATTTTTCTATTAATTAACTAGTAGGAATTCGGATACTTTTTAATCATTCAAATAAATTAATTGACATTTTATGGAACAAAGAAAAATCGAACGTTTCTTCACAACGACAAAACGAAATGAATCGATAAATATATAAAACGAAGACGATTTTTTATCTTTTTTATTATTGCAATTTCTTTGTTTTGCTTACTGTTAGAGAATCAACCAATCACAGTCCCAATAATAATCATAACATTACTGGTCATGCTTAGTTAAATTGCAATTTAACTGAATTCGGCCCGTACTAATATATTAAGAATCGATTTTACAATTGGTCAGCGAAATTATAATGTAACTAACTACCTAGATATTATAATTACATGAATTTTTTCAATTTCGCTGTAACATATAAATGTTTGCTTTTGTAAACACATAAATTTTTTTATCCCTCATGCACACCTTTATTCGTGAGGGTCCGAAAACACTCTTGGTAATATTATGTTTACCCATGTCACTTCAGTATCTCAAGACAGTGCCTAAGCGATATGTTACCCAAGTGGAAATATTTGTTGAATATTAAATGAAGTCAAGAAACCCTTCTTGGTCACCTTAGTCACGATCTTATAGCTCCTTATATATTACATTGAATATATTTTGTATCAACTTAACTTGACTAATATGATTTAAGATTCTCATAGCGTCGTATTCCCCATAACATAGGGTTGTGACCTCAAGTACCGAACGTAAGTGCTTCGTAGATTTGCCTTTTAAAAATATTGCGGAACCAAACGTCTCTTTCATATGTCCATCATTTTCCAGATACAAATAGAATAAACTTGCCCGTGTTTATTATAGATTAGGTTTCTGGTTCTTTTTAGAGTCCTAATATAACAGTACACAGTCATGAGCATGACCATTCTCTAAATAACCAATTATAAAAACTATGTTTATATAATTTGAAATATATAATCATGGGCGTGTTATTTATTATTAAAAATGGATTTTTAAAATAAATAATTAATAAAAGTGGTCCAAATAAATACAAAGGCATATTAATTAACAGTTTACTCGTATAAAGCTCATTGAATAAATACAAGGAGAAAAATGTAAAAGGACGAGAAATCGACGAATTAAAGAGACGAGAGATAAAATATAGGCTTTTTGATAACAAGGAAGGTTGACGACAGCTCCAGTCTTTAAATTAATATTAGCATAGGCTTCGTTATACATAGTAAATGATGTATACAATTTATATCGAAAATTAAGTGAAGTTCATTGTGAAAAATAATATGATATACAATGATATGATATATATGATATAGAATGATATATATGATGAATTATATTTTTACTACCATCTACCAGTGGCTTCGCTCGCGTGAATAACGATTTAATACAAACTTACAAACAATCCCAATGTCAACCCACTCCCATTTCAACCTTTCGGCGGTGGAATTTTAGAAATTGTTAAAACACTTCAATTTAAATCATGTTTTTGGTGAATAATTAAAGATAAATAAACTTTTATCTTTTAACAAAATTTTATGCTCCTAGTTTCAAAAATTATGGGCATCTCATACAAAATCCTTGAAAAGTACTCGATTACTTTTTAAAAACAACACCTCCAAAAATCTAGCTTAATCTTTCTAGGTTCAAGGGCTTAGGTTGGGCTATGTCAGTAAGGTCTTCTTTTTTATATAGTAAATAGATTTAAGGCACCCCAAATTTTTTAGCTAATGTATTTGTCGATCAATTCGCCTGTTCAATCAATTGTTGGCGAGAGACGCACGTTTAACCTTTTTTTTTTTATGTTTGAAGTTGGCAAACAAGCATACGGCCCACCTGATGGTAAGTGGCTGCCGCAGCCTATGAGCGCTTGCAGCACCATTAGTAGGTGCCACTCACGCGTTGCCAACCTCGAGATATTAGTTCTTAAATCTCGTTCGCCCAGTAATTTCACTAGCGTACAATGCCCTTCAAACTGAACACAGTAGTGCTTAAGCACTACTATTTGGCGGCAGAATATTGGACACTGTGGTGGTACCTACCTAGCCAGCCTCTTGCAACAAAAGACCTACCACCAGTGCAACAACCTATAGGGTTGACTCGGGATAAAATCTGATAATTATTATTAATGTAACAATTTTAACAAAAAAGCAATCCTTTTAAATTTATAAATGTTTTGGAGATAAACATTTTGTTTATAGAATGTAAAACAAAACCTCCCCACTACGAAGCTCACCCATCGAATTAATTCTGGGCACAACTGCCTCAATTTAATGTTTTAACATTCCATACTACGCTTCGTCAGTTTCCGATCGAATTTCGTTATACTTATTATTTCATTAAAGCTAAATTAAGTAAACGATTGAATTTAAGGAAATTTTTAAAGCGTTTAATTTGTAAAAGGTTTTTATCCAAATTATTGGTTTTCAACTGTATTATAGACCTTTTTCGCTTATAGGCGAAAAATTTAAATTTTTACCGTAATTAAAGTAGAATTACTGTGTTTTGCTATTTTGATATGCAAAAAAAAATAAGAATGAGCGAAAGGAAAAGAAAGAGATGAAGGTGGTGAACTTTGTATAGCAGTACCAATACTGCTACATCGATTCAGTTTATTGTACGATGGTAGTCTCTACACTTATGCGGTCTTATGTGACATTTATTCGGTCAATAACAAGTCTAGTTAGTATTTATGTATATGTAAAATCGTCGATACTAAAATTTACTAAGAAACTGTCGCAACATTTTTCAGTTCTGTTTACCTGGGTAGAGATCACTGGTCTTAAAATTGTGTCATATAAAATCCATAACAGTTTATACTGTACTATAAATTGACGTATTTTGTGGTGATTTCTGAACAGTGTTTTTATAGCCGGTTCCCTTTTTTAGAAGTGCAGCAAAGAATAATTCCCCTGAACACTCGTCATGATACAAGCGCTAGAAAGCGCTGAGGGCGGCTATTTTACGATGCCGCTAAAGCGGTTCGAGGTTTATTTTAAATATTAATTAAGTATATAAATCCTTATCCGAAAACCTAATAAATATCATTATATAATTGGGTGTAAAAGCTAATGAATATAATTATTTATAAAAGATCCGTAAGCACATTTTTGTGAGTCACGTTTTTGTGTTGTATTTTGTACACAAAGACCACATGGCCCGTATTCATTGAAGGACAAAGACTTAGGTTGCATTTATAAGGTTAATTTTAATAATTTTTTCTGTAACTTTTTAAAAATATAATAAAATTGTTGACAATTTATATTGTATATGCACTATATAAAAGTACTAGCGGCCCGCTCCGGCTTCGCACGGGTATAAAATATATTATTTTGGTAATCTTACGAGATTCAGCCTGCGTTTGTTGCAATGTAAGCGGAAAATGTAAATGTAATTATTTACGACATCATATTAGAAATCTCAAAAATAACAGTATTTCTCCACTATTTAATGGATGTCATTATACAAATAAACCTTCCTCTTCAATCACTCTATCTATAAAAAAACCGCATCAAAATCCGTTGCGTAGTTTTAAAGATTTAAACATACATAGGCTATAACCCTATATAGGGATAGAGAAAGCGACTTTGTTTTATACTATGTAGTGAAGCTGGAAGTTTCGTAGGTTGCGTAGTATTTATTAAATATTTATTCTACTATAAATAATATAAAAAAAAACCTAAAAAACATGATCTTATAGAAAACATAATATAAGAAAATATATTAATTATAAATTGGGTTCGTCAAAACAAAAACTATATAACTATGTTTAAAGTTTGTAATAAAATTTTTAATCACGTGGGCGAAGCGGCTGGTAGAAGCTAGTGATTTATGAAACAAGGTCGCTATTTAGGATAATTCTTAAACGCACCTTTACAATTCTCTTAAATGTAACAATAGACACGTTTTCTCACATTGTGTTAGAAAGCTGGATACCTCGGCATTGTCCTTTAAAAAGATCTAATGAAAATTTCATGAAATTTATATTAAGAACTTCATTTTAAATATTTTATCTGTATAAATTACAAGTTAATATTTTACGACGACGTTGTTGCGCAGCGGTAGCGAACCTGCTTTAGCGCACAGGTCACGGGTTTGATTCCCGCTTGGAGCAGATTTTTGTATTGTTTATATACAGACATGTTTTCCGGTCTGGGTGTTCTTGTCATGGTGTATGTTTCCGGGCCCCCGATACAGGATATAACTGACTTAATGGGGGCCGTTGAGTGTGTAGTGTTTATTTATTTTTATTTTGTATTTCAATAGGAATAATGGGCATTAGATGAAATGATAAGCCCTCTTCTGTCAACTGAATGTTTCGGATGTTACTATTATTTTCCAAAACGTTTATCTTTATAATAGAACAGCCAAATAAATGTTGCATAGTTGTTACAAATAAAATGAATAAAATAACATTAAAAGTAAAATAATTAACTAATTATCAAATATAATATAAAAAGAACGGTGGCAAAATAACTTGGGATTGCTAAAATGCGAGGCTGGCGAAATAAAGGACCTTTTCTTGAACAGTGAAAGTGCTGTCGTTCGCAGGACTGTAATGTGTAAAGGGCATTTTCTACCGTAATTTTTTTTTATCTGGATCTTACAGAAAGTTTGCACTGAAAAGCCTGATTTTTATCGAAACTGATAAGATGGCGCGTAAGGCTTTTAAATATTTTTATTCTCATTATATAGTATAAAAATATAATTATCAGAAGCCAACACAAACTAACATCAACTCTTTTACCGCTTTTCAAGCATTAAATGTGTGTCTCAGAAACAAATAATCATTTTGAAACTAATGCTTACCAATGTGCAAGATTTTTTCTCATTACAAATTTTTTTTCCCGAAAATATTATACACACTTACCTAAAATTTAACTCAAATTGAAATGACTTGAATAATTAATCAATCTTTACATTAGCGCTGACTTTAATCTGGACAAAATATAGGTACAAGGTGCTTTACATTAAAGACTACGACTCCGTTGTACTTAGTCCTGTTGCTGGGCTTTAGGCGGTAGCTTTACTTAGACGGACACAACATATATATATATATATATTTGAAAATTCAACGTGCTTGAAGGCCAGGTATTAACAAACTTAAGTAACAAATTACTAGTTATCAGACAGCATTATATTCCAGTAATTATGTAATTGTTCATCTCTTTCACTCGACTGGTGTGATCATGTAACTCTTTCTGACTTCTGGACTCTAGTAGAGTAATAAACATCATCATAAAACTCTTAAGATGGGTTGTGTTATATTCGATATTCGGTTTCGTTGTGGAATAGCGATTTAAGGAAGCTTTGAATGTATCATAAAATGTTATCAGAATTTTAGATAACACTTTCATTGCCAAATGTTTAGAGTCTCGATTTATAAATTCTTTTGTTTTGGCAGGAAATATAATTTTATACAACCTTACTACACTTGCATACTGTACTGAAACACGTATAGCTAAGGCAATACTGTTTTTATTATATAGTCCATACTATACATTCATAATGTTATGTTATATACACTTCATATACATATGTTCAAACATCTTTTTTTCCCCTTAAGATTCCCATATTTACAACCAATATTACAACATGTTTACAATTCAATGCTAACTATATTTACAAATAATTACTGTATAAATCAAGTCAGATCATATTATATGAACTAGCGGCCCGCTCCGGCTTCGCACGGGTATAAAATATACAGCCTATGTCATTCACTGAAAAAATGATTAAAATCGATCCAGTAGTTAATCAAATTAACTTCAATTACTTGTCACGTATTACGTACGTCGTGAACTTCAAAAATAAATATTAGAATAACGATATCTCTCACTTAGCACGCTTTGAACGCAACTGAGTTTATAATTATTCACAACTGAGTGGACTGACTTCGTTCGTCAACGTCACGCATCTTTATGCGGATTGTTCGGCAGGCGAAACTTCAGGGTCATATAACTACGCTTACGTGGTGCTAACAATTGACTATTTTGGAAATAAGTTTGTTTATTTAAATTGCTGAAAAGATGAAATAATACTTTGAGTCTATATTTTTTCACACCACTGTATACATTTATAATGTTATGTTATATACACTACATATACATATATTCAAACATCTTTTTCCTTTAAGATCACTCTATCTATTAAAAAAACCACATCAAAATCCGTTGCGTAGTTTTAAAGATTAAAGCGAACATAGGGATATGGGGACAGAAAAAGCGACTTTGTTTTATACTATGTAGTGATTTCGAAGAGAAGACATCCATAACTTATTTCTGACTTAAAAACCTAGCAAGAAGCAGCGGTGCAAAATTTCCTTAATTCAATGTAAGTCCTTTAATAATCAATCTTCTGCATCACCGGCTAATCAAATTGCGCTATTCGTAGAATTAGATATTATTAAAAACCCTTAAAGATTTTACCTGGCTTACGAAGGGTCTACTATCCAAATTTGACAGATTTTTACACAGATGATTGTTCTCCCTCCTGAGATGAGACCCTCTGATGATTGTTACAATCGGGATAGACACCTTAACGTACTCTCCAAGGCATGATTGGACAAAAAATTCTGCATTAACCGGTGAAGAGGCTTGATCAAAAAACAACTATCACCACCTTTGTATTCACGAGAAAGAAAACCATGCCGGGTGCAGCTAGTATATTTATAGTAATGAAAAGAATGTTCAGTAATATTCAATGTAAGTATATACTAAGAAATATAAATAAAATTTGAATTTCCATCCTCAATAGCTTAACGGAAGATGCGATGCGAGAGTTGCAGGTTTGACTTACACACTTACAGTAGATACCCGCTAAGTTGGAGACAAAATAGGAACATAAATAATTACTTAAAAAGGTATCGCTCTTATATTTAAAAAAAAAAAGAAAACAAGAGGTAAAGACATAATATTCCAACACGCTATTCGCAATAGTGGTGACAATATCCGTCTTTAGATAATATTTCCTCGATAAGAACTCCCTAGATAACAGTATCTACTACCTCACACTTTCTTGAGAATTAATAAAAGAGAAGATAGGTCGTTAACACGTTCGCTGTGGCTTGAGATAAGAAATGCCTCAAGCTACGCTCTGACGGGACGTAAAACCCGTGTTTTTTCTCTATTGCGGGCTTTGCATGCTTACCCTCAAGGTATATGATAAAGTCGAGTAAAGATTTCCTTACGTTTTTGATTAAATCATAGATTATTAAAGGTGTAAAAATGGCGGCACTCAGTGGGATCAATTATTTATACTTTTACAATTCATTCATAATAGTATAATAAGGTTCATATAAGAACGGTGATACATTAAGATATAAATAGGCATTACTTAGTACTTAGAATGGAATTGATGACCCATCGAATTTTAAGTTAAACAGATATTCCTACAATTAAAATGTGTTTTCAAATTTCTAGTCACAAGCTACTACGAGCTATTATTATTAAAACGTTGGAAAGAGATTAAGATTTAAGATATTATAATTTAAGATATTATAAGTTAATAATATTAAATTCGGCATTTAGGGAGAAAAGTAGGACATTCTTACCCGCGGGTTATACAATGATTATAATTATATATTAATATGACAATCGCAATGTCTTACTTTTCTCCCGTGGTCCATAAAAGTTTATTTTTCTTACGATAAAAAGATCGTTTCTAGTTCCTAATACGAGGAATTAACATATTGCTAGGTTTAACATATCACTGGCACATAAAATAGTGTCTTTCCGGGAGAGCCTCGCGTACCAGGGAATAAAAATGAACTTTTCATCGAGGAAGGAAAAAATGTATACACTTTTAATTTATATCATATATATCTTTTATATAATAAAAAAAGGTTTTATAGGTGTCTACCATCATTACAAGTAAAACGACGACAATAAGCCAATCGAGTGTGAGTGAAATCAAGCACGTTTTTGGGGTCACGCATTTGTATCGTACTGTTCTAGATAACAATGAAACCTTTGTGTTGTCCTTAATTTATTGAAGGACAAACGCTATAGGGTAATATCCGTTTAAGGTTTCTTATATATTCTTTCTTTACCGTTTCTGTATGTACTATGTTAGGCAGTATAATAAAGCCGGCCAAGCCAGCTAAAAAGTAAGCTAAATTAGTTAGGTAGATAGCTGATCAGGTTAGCTAATTTAACCGGCTCGCTACATTAGCTTGGCTACCTAGCCGGCCATTTAGCTGGCTTGACTGCCTTGATTGTACAGCCTTAGTGCTATGATTTTTTTTAACGGCTGAAGAAATTATTTTCATTATAATACCATTCATTCTTAACAAAATGGTGTGTACGTGTAAACAAAAATTAAATTAATTGATCAAAAGCAAGCAAATTAATTTTTATTTAATATTAAAAGTTACTTGTTTCCGAAAACGTAATAAAACTTTTTGTATACAAAAAGACGTTCTTGATTTTTGTTGAATCAATTACTTGCTGAAGTACCACGAAAATAAAAATAAGGAGCAAACAGTGGATATAGGCAAAATTGCGGTTGTATCATAAAATTAACATTATACGATAAATTTATTTATGGTGTAGTAAAATATTAATGTAACAGTTGTCCGTTTTATGTGACAAAGTAGTAAAATTATATTAGCAGTGATTTCCCCCTCGATAAATTTTGGTTAAAAATTATTATTTGTGTGTTTATAAAATTAAAAAGAAGGTGACAGTATTGACAAGTATTGATTGATTTCTATTACATATATCAGTGGTTTTTCGAAGCGCTTTAGGTGCATATAGACACGTCTTTTACCACACACGCACGAACGTATATTCGTACGCTTATAAGCTCGTAAAGACGCGAAATATAAAACAAACGCAACACACTCATCGGCCCCTGGAAACAATTACATCCTGTGTCCGGGGTCCAGAAACATACTCAACGACAAGACACCCAGACCTGAGCACATGCCTGTATGTATGGTCAATACAAACACCTGCTCCGAGCGGAATCGCTCCGCTTAAGGAAGGTTCACTACCGCTGCGCCACAACGTCGTCAAACACTATAAATATGCTACTGACACCAGCGATTAGAACGTACAATATACCGTATATGCGCGTTCAGTTTTTTAAGAACGAAATTATGTGAGCTTGTAAGAGCGTATGCCGAAACGACCGCAAGAAAAAAATGGCTAGTTTACAACTGCCCCTTTGCTCATGTGACGAATATCGAACTCACTCTAACAGATGAAATATAATAAACATCGTGTACTAGTGTAATATTGTAATGGGGCTTTGCCTTTATATTGAAGATACGTCAATTTATTATTACCTACTATATAGAAGTCTAATTCAATTCAGATCTAGTTATTACAATAATGGACGCAAATAAGCAATACCATGTCAACCCACACGAATGTCATTTCGAGAAAAACGCGTTTGAAAATTTTGAACAACTTGCTTTATATGATTTTTAATGTATTGGTCAAGTTTTTGGCAATTTCAGATTTATTTAAGCTATTTTACTTATTTTCACAAAAATAAATATACAAAACTACATATTTCGTATATCATATAACCCAAAACGTTTAACATAATACATAAATTCCATGTTTAAAGAATGGCTTTTTTAGAAGTTTTAAAGCTTAAAACCCTACAAATATTTAAGAAAAATGTTCATCAGTCATTGATCAACACTTATGCATATATAACTCAGTTTTTTCAATTTTGTGGGTTGACATGGTATTGCTTATTTGCTTCCAATTATCTAGATATAATGAACCCAACTTGTGAAGACTTGTCATACGCAAAAAAGCTATGAATATGATATATGTATATTCATTAAGATATAAAGATGGTATAAGATTTTAATAAGTAATATATAGAAAAATATTAATTCAATAATAAAAAATAGGCTTACTAAATTCACGCTTGAATAACATGCTAAAATCTGATCAGATACTGGGAAAGCGGTAAATGGAATGTGAAAATCTCTACAAACATTAAATTAAGGCAGTTGTGCCTAGAATTAATTCGTTGGGTGAACTTCCTGGTCGGGACTGTTTGTTGTAGGCCCTGTTCAAAATAAATCTATTGTTACAGATTTATTATTTGCTTCGAAACGTATCTGTAACTACGTAGTTCTTGCAAATATTGCAAGCCCTCGGATTGAATTATAAATAAAACTAATATAAATAAATAAACGCTACACACTCAACGGCCCCCATTACGATAGTAATTTCCTGTGTCCTGGTCCGGAAACATACACAATTACAAGGACAAACACACCCAGACCGGAAAACATGCCTGTATGGTCAATACATTTGCTCCGAGCGGGAATCGAACCCGCGACCTGTGGGGCTTAAGGCAGGTTCGCTACCGCTGCGCCACAAGGTCGTCGAAATATAATATAACTATCAATAATAATTAAAATAATCAAATGTTAATTTTTCTTGATTCAGTTTTTTATTATAATAAGTATAATTTACTAATAATTGTTTTTATTTAGTTTTATAAAAGTTTGTTTAATGTAATAAATAAAGAATTTCAAAATAGAATAACCATGCCGCTCCCAGCGCAAATGAGCCGGGTTGACTGGGCCAGTACTATCCTCTCATAGAAAATTGGCGTAAAGTAATACAGTAGGTACTTGTGATAAGTGAGAGCGTCAGGGCCCAATCTCCCACATCTCAATTCCCTTCTTTTTTCCTCCTCATCCCTACCCCCTATCCCTTGAGTAGAAACAGGAAATTTATTAGATATTTTGAGCGTTTTTTGCTGTATCTCATGAACTGTATGTAATATAGTATAATTTACAATTTCATTAATTATGTTTTTTTAATTAAATAACAAATAATAAAAACGAATTTATTTTCAAAATGATATGGGGACAATATAAGAAACTTGATATTTTTATTATACGAGGCTCTTTAAATAAAAGTCCGACACTCACTTGGCAGGTTTTTTTTACCTATTTTCCCTAAACGAATATCAATATCACATCCCTCCCCTTGTCGCCATGAGGCGGAAAAACAATTACTCGTGATGAATGATCCAGACAGCAAACATCTACATAATATATTTGTTTAGGCTGTATTTCTTCGTTAGTAATGTAAAAAGTAATTATAGATTTATTTTGACAGATCTTAGGAATAGCATTCGGTGTTATTTTAAATAAACTTTTTGCATACAAGCCGATTTAAGAAGCCAAGAAGAAGAAGAATGTTAATGACATTAGAATATTTTATTACAGCACATGGACAGGTGATATGATAATTAATTTGTGTCTAATTCCATTTAATGGAGCTTTTAATATTAATTATTTCACGTAAACGACGAAAATTATGTACATTATAATGTATAAAATACGTTTCTAATTAAGTAGAATGTCAAAAGTAGAGAATGCGAATCTTGAACGTAACTGTGTTTTGGTTTGTTGTTGACAGAGAGTCGAATGGAAAAACGGAGAGAGAGAGAGAGAGAGAGAGAGGAAATATGCATAGAGCATAATATAATGAAATGCAAAGTCTTTTTTCAGTCGTTCCCTAATTTATTTGTGTTCTCTTAGTAGACGTCTACCCATATAGAATTACTGGTCTTAACCCGTTGTTCTTGTGGGCTGATACTGATACTTGACCATGAAAAGACCTTCGCAGAGGATTAAGAAGTACGGATTAGGGTATTATCGGGGCTGAGCAATACGGACGACATCTCTATATAAGATAGATATATTATATACTTCGTGATTCTATAATACAAAATCCTCATAAAGCAACCCTTACTTAAGCTTTAAGCAGAAATATTGTTTCATTATTAATTCCTATCTACTACTATTATAATATGGAAGCTTTTCTGAAACTTTAGCCTCTAAATCTAATTCTGCCAATTCCGTTTATATATAAACGAATAAAGGTCCCAACTCCCATCAAAATAAACCTCAAACAGTGAATTATATCGTTGAACATATTAAGTCATAACGTAGAATTCATTTATATACCATTCTCGACTATGAGACTCGCTTTATTAACCACAAAAGAAAGACGCTTTTTACATGATCGCTGATTTATTCGTCAATTTTGAACCGTTTTTAATGTTTCTTATTTGGAGCGGCATACTTTCTAAATGGTCCTATTGTAATTTCGTCAGGATCTGATCATGAGACTTTGGAGATCGATCGACTTTGTCCATTTGCTCTGGAGTAATATATCGATTGAATCAGTTCCACATTACTATTTGGTGTGTACGCAATACTAATAAATATTTCACGGGTTGCGATACAATTAGGTACGCTAATATGGTGTGGTCGCTCACTACTTGAAACTTCAAAGTATAAAATACTAATTTCTGACAGCGGCTTCACCCGCGTGAATAACGATTTTAATACAAACTCTGAACAAAAGCACCCACCTCCCTTTTTACAAGCTTTGAATGGCATATTTATTTATATCGAATCAACAGCATAGTTATACTTGGCAAGTACACTACCCAGTGGCAGTGTGGGACATTGCACCCTGTTAGCATAGCGGCAATACCCACTAAAACTCAGCAGAGCCCGCCAGTGGGACGTCATGTCAGCTTGCGCAAACAACCATGCACTTTTTATCACCTTCTTTCAACCCTTTTTTCGCATTTAAAAGTAGCAGTTCTTTCTTAAGCTCTATCTATATACCAATCTGACAATATCTGTGTACCAAATTTCACGTAAATCGGTTCAGTATTTTTGGCGTGAAACCGCGTTAAACAGACAGAGAGTCAGATCTACTTTCGCAGTTATAATATTGTTAAGGATTTATTTTTATAAAAGAAAGAACTGACTTCATATTGTTACGGGCTGGGGTTCGGTGATTTGGAAACAAACACCTGATGGCTCTAAACAAGACTTTATTCTAGGTCTAGATTAAACAACAGAACTTCACAGTCCAAAAGAATAGCCGAGGTCACTAATTATCGCACTTGTTCACTGGTATCACTTGTAGTGTCTTCGCTTGGTGCTCAGAACTGAATGAATCAGTCGACGCGCCGGGCTGCTTATATACGCGGACACGGGTTCGAGAGAGCTCCGTCCGCGGAACGCTATTCTACATGTTTCGAGAATACATCTTTCTCGAACCCGCGCGGCGGTCGTAGAAATAAACAAAAGGAGTAGCAAGCGATTTTGAACCTTATGCCCCTGTAACAATATATTTTAAGGTTCCCCGTAACAATATATTTTAATATTCATCTTAATCTTCATTGTCATCGAAATCTATTTTAAAAAACGATAAAAATAACGAAGTAAAGGAACGAACTGTAGCACGATCCAATAACTCAATAAAAATAAAAAGGCAACAAGGACGTTTAAATAGAAATTTTGAGCATATTCAATATCACGATGCGGAATTTCATTACAATTTCATAACAAGCATTCTATATAAACACTTCCAAACATTTTTGTGAACCTGCTTCTTAGTCCTAGTAAATAAAATACCGGGAATAATTTCCGGTATTTTATGTACTCCAAACTCTGCTTATTACTCTTATCCGGATTTGACAGGTTACTAGGTTTTACATCTGACCTCCGCAACCCTAAGTGCGGGCTAGTAATTCATTGGATAAGAGAAATTGACTAAAATTTTTATGTGATAAAACCCGGGACCAACAGCTTAACGTGATTTCCGAGGCATGAGGATGGGGAGACCCACACGGACAAACGCCGAGACCGAAACAGAAATTTTTAACAAATATCTGCCCGAGTTGGAAGCGAACCCGCAACCGTCGACACTAAAAGCAGACTCGCTATGCACAACGCCACAACGGTATTTTTTTGAACGTGCAAACGATTTTAAGTCTTATTCATAAATAAAAATTAATCTTAGTATGTTTGTACTCTAAGCGTTTCTAAGCCAATAATCCGATTATGTTGAAACTTTGAAAAATTGTACTGTAAAGGTTTCAGTCCTAAAAAAATAATATTTTAAAACAGGTTTTTCTTAACGTGGCCTTGCAAACGATGTCGGATGCAGGCCCTACGAAATCAACATGTCATAATATCTTTAAAGTAATTATATTCTGGAACACGGATTATGATTATTATTAATGTTTTGACTAGACAAATAAATAAAATTATATTACAAAGTAAGACTTTCCAAAAAACCTAATCGTTTTTAATTGACGACGTTGTGGCGAAGCGGTAGCGAAACTGCCTTAAGCGCCACAGGTCGCGGGTTCGATTACCACTCGGGACAGATGTTTGTATTGACCATACAGGCATATGTTCTAGTTTGGGTGTGCTTGTCCTTGTTCTGGGTATGTTTCCGGACCCCGGACAAAGGATATTCGTATCCTAATGGAGGCCGTTCAGTGTGTTGCGTTTATTAATTTAAAAAAAAAAATAGCATCTTATGTTGATACTAGCCACTTCACTTTTTATTCTATGACATTATTTTACTAAACGACTTCAAAAAGTAAGTTCTTAGTAAATCTCTTTTTTATCATTCATGAAGAATACTCTGTTGATAAAAAAATATAATTATTTCAAATAATATATTTATATATATATATATATATATTCTATTCTATTATGATATAGTATTCTTATATTATGATAGTCCCATGAATGCAGAAGGCTCTTGAGCCTATCACAGAAGAACGAAGTAAATAAAATATACTAAGAACAACGAAGTAAATGAACAAAATCCCAAAGCTTAAAGCCAAGCCCGCGAGCAGTAATTCCAAATTGCTTTCACCGATGCTGTCCTAAGTCTTAAGTGTTTAAAGGAGCGTATACAAAAGATTTCAACCATCCAGGCAGTCCATCTCTTACCGGCTGAGGTCTCCAGACCCGGCCCTCCCACCGGTGACGCTGTCAAGGCCACTAGGGCCAACAGTAATAGACGCTCCGAAAAAGGAAAAAAAGATTTATCCAGTAATACTTGCGAGAAATGCACAATATTGTTTACTTTCTCAAATATAATAGCAACCGTAATCAATCCTTTTTCACTCTCATTACATTAGCCCATCACCTTAATTTCAGTACATAATTTAGGTGTTATCAACTTACATTTCATATGATACATGGACCGAATGTTTATCTATAATAATGGGTTGTAATGGTTCGAAAACAAATTAAGGTCAAATGGTTCCATTTCACTGTCACGCGGTCAGGTACGGAAAGGCAAAACGTATCAACGACAGCGGTATGACAATTATTGTTCTTGACATAAAGTTATGAATTCATTTGAACCTTAGACTAAGAATCTCATAGACAGAACCATGCCATGTTACCGATTGTGTAACGTTATTTCAAAGGAGATATTGTTATTATTGTCTGTTGCTCGTAGCATACATACAAGTAAAAAAATAGAATAGTATTGAAAATTGAACTTAAATTGTGTGGGTAGCGAGTCTGCCTTTAGTCTCGATGGTTGCGGGTTCGATTCCCGCTTGGGCAGATGTTTGTTAAAATTTCTGTCTCGGTCTGGGCGTTTGTCCGTGTGGGTCTCCCCACCGTGCCTCGGAGAGCACGTTAAGCTGTCGGTCCCGGTTATTATCAATAACATCTGATAATAATAATCGTTAACTCTTGATAAGTATTATAATTGCTCTTATCCAATGAGTTACTTTGCCTTGAGGTTCGCCCTTAGTTTTGCGGAGGTCAGATGGCAATCGCTCTGTGTAAAAACTAGTAACCTGTCAAATCCGGATAAGAGTAATAAGCAGGCCCTGGGTACATAAAATACCGGGAATAATGCTAGGATGAAGAATTGAAAATTGAACTTAAATATTTATACGTTTATAGTTATAAAGTTATGAGTTTATTTAACATTAAATTACAAGTGATTGTTCTTGTTCTTATAGTAATTCTATGGTTCAAACGAGTATTAGTAAGTCAAGAATCCTTATTGAATACAATAAATAATAATAAAGAATACATAAAATAATTCTTATAGAAATCAAGACTACCGGAAAAAGGCATACATTTTTCTGTTTATAGAAACTTATTTGTTATCGGTGTTTCGACACAGATAATAAAGTGTGTCAAAAAGGTAGCCTTATTTTAAGCGGATCTGCCTCTGACAACCGTATTAAAAACAAATCACTTATGAATAGGGAAAATGTCATTTGCCATTTTTTCTGGATTATTGGTGCCGGGAGGAACACGGTTCTAATAATTAATCATTCTTTGCAATGAAATATTTCTATCTAATGATGCTAAATCTAATGATCAGTAAAATCTGAATAAATGCAACACGTCACAAAGATTACAAAATTAAATTAAAATTTAATGGAATCAGCTTCCGCCGGCGGTCTTTCCGAACCGATACAACTTGGGAACCCTCAAGAGAAGAGCGTATTCTTTCCTTAAAGGTCGGCAACGCACCTGTATGCCTTCTGGTGTTGCAGATGTTCATGGGCGGCGGTGATCGCTTAACATCAGGAGCGTTCTGCCCGTTTGCCCCCTCTTACATAAAAAAAAACAAGAAAAAGGAAGGTAGCAGTCAAAACTCTTGTTTTGACGTGACCTATAATTCATTATAGGTAAACGTATAACCAACGAGGTTGGCCTTGGAGCCCTGAAAATGTAGACACAATAAAGAATACAGAAAATTAATAAATTAAGTATTCTGTTGTAACTTTACGAGTATTTAAGCCGTGTTGGCTTCTTTTGTGTTAATATTATAAAATTTGGAAAACAAACTGAACCTGACTTTTAAAGTTCTACACTTTTAGAATAAAACGAAATATATTTGAAGCGCAAGTTTCTTCTCACTAGCTGGTAAAATGTATGTTGAATAGTTAACCAGCACGGCGGCGGCTAAAATTTTATTTATTTAGAAACCGTAAGAGCACTTACGAGTAGATACAAAAGATTACTTATCACAAAAGAGTCATATTTTTTATGTTCCATGATTTTATTTGAAGGATAAAATAATAATATGATACTTAGAATGTAGACTATTTTCGCAGACGACTTCAAAGTTTGTCAATTCCTCTGAATTTTAGTGAATATAATTATAAGCGATATCGTTAGTGTTTTTGAAATGAAAATATTATACCATTGTTATGAATCAGAATTGAGTATACTTTTTAAGAATAACAATTTTAATAGTTCTTCTTTACAAATGATCGAAATACACATAAATCTATGAGCGGTATAAACTACTGGCCTTTCTAACACATAACATTAACACTATTAACAGTTTTACATAATAACTTTAAACAAGGTATCAAATATACGTTAAATCAAGTATACGTCCGCTCAGCACGAAGTTGACAAAGGAGAACACTTGTCACACGGGGTTTTATACCTTCGTTTCTTTTTTTTTTTTCATCTATCGCCAACATTATTTCTAACACTATTATGTTTCTTACTATATTCAGCTTACTTTAATGGTTGTATGGTAACAATTATAATTATATTTAGCTATATTTATGAATACAACAAAGCAATTAGTAAATAGTAAATTCAATGCTAATAACTGGTTCTGAATTTGAACGTTTATATATCAACAATGTGATTATTATATTCGCCATTAATGATTGGCGTTAAATGTTTAATTACTTACATTAAAACTAAAATTACTTTACAGTGAAAACGTAACTCTATATGATTTCATACAATTGAAATAATACAAGACTCTTATCAAGATAAATGTACTAGCCAATATGTAAACTGATTGATTAAATAAATAAATAAACTCGTATTGCAGCAAGCAATATAAATTCGTCGACAAAAAATCAAGTTACTCTGCCACAGTTAATGCAAGTCACAAATATCGAAAATTGAATTGCAGAGTAGAAAATCTCGTAACTAAATACCATTAATTTATAAAATATCGCTTGAGGGAACGTTATTGCATTTTACTAGAATTTTTATTGTCGCATGTCACCATTTAATATACAATACGAGTCCCATTATTCAAATAATGCTTTTAAATGGCAATACGTTCTCGATTTCTGATATAAAATATGTAAAAAGTATTTATTGTTTTACAGATATGAAATATTTGAATGTCATTTTTGTTATTTAATTTTTTACTTACCGTCACTTAAGTAAAAGTTCACAATGTGATACAAGGTTGCTGACATGGTTTTATTTAGTTTTTCGGTATAAGTTCGTCCATAGTAATTATATTATTAACTTGTGTAAGAAGTATAATGAGCTTTGTGGATCGGTTGATATCACAATAAATAAACCAAACAATTTTCGTAGGTCGGTTTTGAAAGTATTGATGCCTAACTAAGTCTAATACCATGAGGAAAACGCAATTACATCTCTGTAACTCGTTATGGATATTTTATTTTACTTATTTTGATTTTGATTTAATTTTAATGGTGAAATTTATTTATGACTTTGACATTGATTTAATAATTATATTTGTTTTTGACTGTAATTTAATTTATTTTTAACTGTTTTAATTTAATTTTTATCTTGCTTTTAATATTTGACTTTTGCTCCAATTTTAAACAGATTTTGAATTTTAATTTTGATTTTTTGTTTAATGTTAAGTTATTTTTGATTTTAAATGTTTTAATTGTAAAAAAAGGTTTTTAAGTGATAGCTGTTTATATAATTACTTAATCTATATGTATTCTTAACTCAATTAAATGAATTTAGTCTTCCTTTATTATTAAGACATCTATTCTCGAGATATTATATAAGGATATGGCATGCTGTGTTTGCTTTTAAATGTTTTGTGCATAGATTATAAGTCTCTAAGTGTATGAATAATAAATTTAAATACTATGTATCAAAAGCTAGCAAACCAAATAAATAAATAAACTTCGTTGCATGAATCTTATGATTTTCAACGCGTTTATATAACCCTCCCCCCTTCTTTATTAGAGTTTCGTACCCAAATGGCAAAAACGGAACCCTTAGAGTCCCTTTGTCGGTCCGTATATCATAGTCATTTTACTCGAAGAGATTTATACGCAATTAAGAAATTAGGTGTATTTTAAGAACTGATACAGAATTTTGTTATGAAATACGTTATTATTTATAAAAATTAAGGGTACTTGTAGCTGTAGCTTGTCTTTGGATAGTTTAAAAATAATGAGATATAAGCTCCTAAATTCGTGAACATTGTGTACCGTACAACAACACCAAGCCGCCTGGAAAATTTTGGTAATTTGCAAAACCTCTTTTAGTGATCTGAAAGTAGAATAATAATATTTTTAAAACTTCTTCTTTCTCGTCCTAGCATTATTCCCGGTATTTTATTATATCCCTGCTTATTACTCTTATCCGGATTTGACGGGTTACTATTTTTTACACAGAGTGATTGCCATCTGACCTCCGCAACCTTAAGGGCGAACCAGTAACTCATTGGATAAGAGCAATTTACTTATCAAGAGTTAACGATTATTATCCCGATGTTATGTGGTAACAACCGGGACCGACATCTAAACGTGCTCTCCGAGGCACGGTGGGGAGACCCACAGACAAACGCCCAGACCGAGACAGAAATATAACAAACATCTGCCCGAGCGGGAATCGTACCCGCAACCGGTCGAGACTAAAGGCAGACACGCTACCCACAACGCCACAACGGTGTCGATAATAGTATTTTAAATATATTATACATATTACACAACGAAGCTTATCTAACACTAAGCACAGCATTTCTCTCTCTTAAATTGTAAACCCCTATCCATTATTTAAAAAATATACATTTTCGAGGTGTAATTGATCCATCAGTCCCTAAAACTGAACTGAATATCGATTTCAAACACTGATTTCAAACGATCTCTTTGATGTTGCTTTGTCATTATGATAATAATCAGGCATAAAAATTTCATAAAACATTGTATTTCTATTTGGAGCTTTAAATACTCAAAACAGGTGAGTCAAAAGAATAAAGTTTAAGCCTTTGATTAATTATTGTATGGAAATACCATTACTAACTGAAATGTTATATTTCAAAATCATTGAAAGGTATTTATTAGGTGTTTATAAAATTTAATATGCATGTTGTTAGTCTGTAAGGTATATATGTATGGGCCCTGACGCCTAATTTTAAATAAATAAAAAAATCGTATCGTACAGGGTATAATTTATGTGGGAGAAAAATAGAAGACACATGTTGAATGACAAGCTCCAAACTTATTGGTGGTGGTCTTGACTAATTAAAACACTTTTCGATATAAAAATGGACTGTATTATCGCTGATTGTAAAGATAACTGAGTGTGTCTGTGCACGACGAGAGGCGGCGAGCGAGTCCCGATGGCGGGGCACGGCGCAGCGCGGGAGTGGTGGTCACGGAACCAGTTTGACCGCTCGTTGCTGGCGCGCCTCGATGTGACGTAGGAACAACACGGAACACTTTATAATTATGCGATTTTAACACGGACTTACTGTTTTTTGTTATTGTAGTCTGTTGAGAGGTAGTAGAGCATCATCACATCAGCTTTTTTTATTTTTCCTTTTCAATAGATTCAGCATTATATCGTCTTTTTGCTATTTAAAAATTCTGAATAATTTTTGTTTGAATGATTTTGATTTCCATAGTATGTTGATTCAAATTCAAATCCTAATCCTACTCCTACTTTTTAAATTTTTTATGATAATATTTTGATTTCACACTGCATTTCATTTTAAGTAAATAAATTAAATTCACTTATACCAAAGGAGATGAATAATGACGATGAAATCTAAAAATAACTAGACCCTTTTATACCCATTTTAAACGTAAAAGGGTTTTTCAAGTAAGGAATGATGTCAAATGAGTGCAATAAATTCCAAAATTTTTATATAACACGGAAAATATCAAGCTATAGATATATTTTTGCTTTCAGTTAAAAAGGTTTATGTATAAATGTACAGTTTATGATATTTTATTAAAAACCTTAACCTTACAAAAGTAAAAAAATCTTCAAAAGTTCATTATAGTCTAGTGAGGTTTTCTAATATATCTTAAATAAACATTCCGATATTATATTAATGGTAATTCTGCAATGTTATTATAATAGTTATTCTACTAATAATACAAGAATAACTGTTACAATAACATAATTATAAAAGTACTTGCTTTCCTGTGTTATAGAATTATAGTATATATGACCGTATCTTGTAGTGCTTACGTGAAAACATTACATTTAAAATTTAACTGATTAAATAGAGGCATAAATTAGTGTATAACTGATCTGCCTGTTTAGCATTATGAAATCGAATGCTATAAAAACGTTTAGCGGAATATCGCGTCAAGCAGCTAATCACTGCTTTCTCATTTAGGCAGCGTTCAGCCGCTACGCACATGCCACGCGCGTTAACAGTCAGCGTCCGCGCCTAACTCGCTTTGAAATTTGTCTAATAATTTGAGTCTTAGAACATACTAGCGGCCCACTCCGGCTTCGCACGGGTATAAAATATATAGCCTATGTCATTCACTGAAAAAATTATTAAAATCGATTCAGTAGTTTTGATTTCTTCGTTACTGCCCGTGGCCCGCACGCGTTAAATGTAATTATTTACGACATCACATTAGAAACCTCAAAAATAACAATATTTCTCCACTATTTAATGGATGTTATTATACATATAAACCTTCCTCTTCAATCACTCTATCTATTAAAAACCGCATCAAAATCCGTTGCGTAGTTTTAAGCATTTAAGTATACATAGGGACAGAGAAAGCGACTTTGTTTTATACTATGTAGTAATGAATACATTTAAAATTATACTGTCGAATAAACGCAGCGCGTGAGCGGGCGGGTCTTATAATAATAACTTGGCATGCCATGACTTATAAAGTACGTGGGTATTAGATATTAGCAATATCATAGTAATTAAAATTTTTATTCGATAGTTTACAAAATCTAGTATTTTTGTATTCAAGGTACAATTTTAGTTTGGAGATTTAATTGGCGTGACTATCTAAACTACGAATAGCGCGTAGTTGAATATTTATTTTATTTTTTTGGTAAATGGCAAAACAAATTTTATATAGCCTATAGAAGTATAACATGCCATATATCTAACAAGCACCTTCTAATCCCGCTATCAGATAGTAATCGTTTTTAAGTAATGGTGTCTATACTTTTTCTATGTAACATATTAAATCAAATCAGGGTTTTTATTTAAGTTTTGCTCACTAATCTTCAATGTGGAAAAAACGAGTTGGACGAAATTTGGCACACCGATGATCTACCCCCTGAATTTATATGAAGGATAGTTTTTATCTCTATATCCCCGATACCAATTATTAGTAGCCAGTACTAATGTAAAATAAGAGTAAAAATCAAACACAACAACTAATGATGTTGTTTTATTTAGACGCTTAATTACAAGAATATATTACTTATACAATATTTTCAAACTTAGAATTGTTCAATAGTATATAAGACTAGATAAATTGGAAAAGTTTCTGTGTAGGACACGCGTTACCTTAATTAAGATCGAAAGCGCCGCTACGTCGTATAATTGCATTTACGTATGTATAGTAAGAACTGTGAGAATAATTGTAGCAATTTAGTTAGTTTAACTGTGTATTTGTTATTCATTCATTATATATTAGTCATCATTCTTTATTGCATTAATTTAACCGACTTCTAAAATAAGTTTATAAGTTCTGATTATTATTATTTGAATGCTTCTTGATGATTTAACTAAATATTTGAAATGTACGAAATATTCAGATTGTGTATAGATTTTTTTATGAAATTGTCAGTGTCATTGTTCCGTGGTTTTCGAATTATTTTGTCCTCTTCAAATTCAAATGTTTTTGAATAATATCGAAGTTACACTTCCCATACTGTTTCATTCAATGATTGGAAAAACGGATTCTCAAATTCTTCCTCTCTTGTATTTTTGTTCTTCCTACCGGGTCTCCTACAGCATCTTCAGTGGTAACTCATGATGGTTGGTGTTATTATAAACAACGTCAACTATTTTTCACTAGGAAGGTCGTATACATTATAATTTATTTTTTAATGAGTTTGGAAACTTTATTGCGATTAATAATATTTAATAGGTTTTCCAGATGGAGTTGTGGACGGTATACGAGTGTACACAGGACTTTATCCAGAAGATCTAACTGAAAAATACAAATGATATTTTACGACACAAAAACTTTTATAAATTTTTTCTTCAAGCTCTCATCTTTTTTAGAATACAGCAAAATTCCTAATTAAGTTTGTGACTTTTGTTTTTTTTTCGGAAAGGAGAATTTTACGCTCAGCAATCTTTTGCTTTAATTTAATTATAACTTTTGTAACCTAAACTCGCAGTTAGGTTTTTGTCTTCGAAAATTAATAAAATTTGACCATATTAAGATACATAAAATATGTATTAAGCATATATAGGCGATACATGTTTAAAGAGAAAGATAGATAGACGATATTATATCTGAACGAGTTAAATTTGATTATCGTGATAAAATTAATTACTAGAATATTCTAATAGTGTTTATGAATACTTTTAATATACTCGTTTATATCAGGGCTTATCTATATCTGCTTTTTTGTCTCCATTTTTAACACTTCCACTGTAATAAGTACGTCGTATCCGGTCATGAATACGATATCTAAAGGTGTGCAATATTGAATACGGATAAGCGTTTCTTATATTATACATATATTTATTTTATTTAAAAAAACATTAAAAAACCTTGTTTGTATTTGCTGGATTATTTCCGGATATAAACTGCGGGGTACAAATACTTATGCTTACTACACACTCTATAGAGCGCTTCACATAGTACACTGCGGCTACATCTCTATACAGCCTCCATATTTTTTAATTTTTTGCTCTCTCCCTCTCCGTAAAAGTTGGATCGATAAGGAGACACTTTTTACCTTAAAAAGAATTAGGATTCCACGCGAAAAACTGTAAAAAATCCATAGACGAAGCGATAGTTGTAACAGGCTCAGTTATACTAAACAATAAGATTTTATATAACTAACCCATTACATGTTCAAAGTTTAAGCTATATAAGGTTTTATTATCATAAATTACGATCATTAGTTTATATTAACACATTATAATATCAAAACATTAAAATGCAAATGGAGCTTTTGGAGACATAATTAAATATAATAATTAATTGAATTACGTAATAGACGCCAAAAGATCTAATCTTAATACATTATATTAAACATTACCTCTGACTAAATAAGATCTCATATTATGGCGACATTTAAACCGGCGACATTTAATATTCAGCAATCATTTGTCACACATAAATGTTGCGATTTAGTGAATAATACTAACCTCCGTACGTTTTCATCAAGGTAATACACAAGTTATTAAACCACAGACCTTACATTTCGCAATTTAATTTCAACGTATTGTGAAACGAGATGCTGTGCTTTAAGTACATAGAAAAATGGAAAATTAAAACAAATTACAATAATGTTACAAATAAAACAGTAAAAAAGATTTTAATCCGACGGTGTTGCAAAAATGTGTTACATTATATTTTTTCTATGTGTATATATTGTTAAAAATAATTAAAAAAGATTTAAATAAAAATACCAAACTTAATTAATACAAAATTTTAATTATTTATCTAAATAAACCAACAAAATAACCAAAAACGAACAAACTGAAGCCTCAATAGCTCAACGGTAGAAGGGCTGACTCCGCTTGCTTAACGTGAGAGTCCCGGGTTCGATCCTGACCCCCTTGGGCTATTGTCGTCCCCAGCGCAAGCTACGAGCTTATTTGGAGGAGCAAGTGGAATATTAGTAATGCCTTGAAAAAGCATCTTGAAAAAAATGGATTATGTCTTCGACTAATTCCATTAAACAATTGTCTAATACATATATCTTATGTACGAAACGTATTTTCTGAATAGCCGTTTAACTCTCAGAAGTATTTCCAATTTTCTCTTCAAGTATAAACATTTAAACTACGTAAGCGTTAAATAGAGTATCTTATAACCGTCGTTTATGCTAACCCTACAGTAAACATAATTAGAGTTGAGCAAAGTTATATGTGACGATTTCACAAATGAATGCCCATATACGATTCCAAGATTTCAACATTAGCCTGAAATTGTTTTAGTTATAAAATATATATGTGGGAGTTTGTTTATTTGTCATGTTACAATATAGACGAAAGAGGTTTTTGTCTTAATATAAAGTAAAGCTGGTTGCTATTGACATCTGTCGTATCTGTTATGGTGCGTTTTTATTTTAGGGATCATGGATGGACGTATTTTGAGGCAGGGCCTATGGCGACTGAGGCACTGATAGATAAAATAATTATGGCAAACACAAACATCAACCACGCTGATCCTAATCTAGCGGATTCTCCGACATATATGTCAAATTATTGTCAAAAACATCTATAAGCAATAATTTAATAGTATTATATAAACCTGAACCTAACCTTAACTTTTATCAATCACTGAATGAAGGTTTTTAATGTAAACAAATATGTAACTCCGAATACGTAAAAAATAACTGGTTTCTTATTTTCTAAAAAACATTGAAAAATTAGAAATGCTAACACTTATAATTATTTATTTAACAACTTTGTGGCACAGCGGTAGCGAACCCGCCTTAAGCACAACAGGCCGCGTGTTTAATTCACGCTAGGGGCAGATGTTTGTATAGACCATACAAGTGTTTTGGTCGGAGTGTGTTTGTCCTTGTCTTTCTGTGTATTATTCCGGATCATTGGGGGACGTTGATTGTTTATTTATTTTTATTTATTTATTTAACATTTTATGAGGATTTTTTAATATTTGATCCTAACCAAAACATATGTAACATACATTAGCCCAAAGCCTTACAAATTGCTTGCCTGTATAATTTAATAAATGTAGTGAATTTATGAAATGTTTTTTCTTTGTAAAATCACTTTGTTTTCTTTTACCTCATAAATTAATTGTTTAGCGTACAATAAGAAGGCGGCGTTTAGTCACAAATGGCTGGAATTATTGTGGTACTGCAAACAATCCTTTTGGCGTCTACCAGAATTTACATTAAATATTTACCAGATGTGAGACCGGTTAGTTAAAATAATTTCTTTGTATTTTAAATTGGTTTATGTGAATTGCATAGAAATAATTAAAAACGCGCTTATTGGTAAAGTATTTTATTACTAAGACTTATGCGGTAAGTATGTTTTCTTTAAAGTAAATTTAAGTTAAAACTTAGAATTAAATTCTTTATGACCAAGTCGGCGATAGTTGAAAAATAATATCTATCCAAAAGTATAAAACATCGCGCGACAAGTTCTACGTTCCTTTCTTGTTGGGACACTTCGTGCTGAGCATACATAGTTTTAATTTGACTTATTTAAGAGACTTTATCTTCAATTATCATCTATATATCCACTGTATTTTGTTAACTTTTAGTGACAATTGCGATCCATTCAATGGAGATAATAAAACAATTCAAATTTTATAAAGCTCAGTTTAGGATGTCATTGTATCGCAATAAGAGTTCATGGTAGGCCCCTAATTCTTAAAACTATTATATATATATATAGAAGTAGTGCAGATTGTACGTAACTACAGTGCCCACACGATAATAAGTTAAGTTTATTAAGATGATTAGTTATTTAAGAACTCAGTCATAAATATTTTTTACCAAAAGGTATAAATTATGTCAAAATGATGGTGAAAATACGAAAGATTAATTTGTGCGGTTTCCATCACGACGAAATTAATTTTGAAGATAGACGGAATGAAAGGAATTGTTCGAAGAGTTAATTTAAATATAAATAAATAAGTACAACATAAACCAAATCATTGGATATTAAACGGAAAACATGATTGACATCTCAAATCCTTATGACAAATTAACAAAACAATGGCTTTGCTCGATTGGATATGGATTAATAACGTATTATAAATTCATCAAAGAGAATTGAATAATGCAATATCACAGGTATGTAACTTCGAAATGAAAGTTGTCACTATACGAATATTTCATTATAATAAAACCGGTTTCACAAAAAAATACATAGATATTAAATATTAAATTTAATCAATATTTAGAAAATTACAAATCAGTGAAAGAATTGATATAAGTTTGCTTATAGGTAATGCTTTAGCACATGGCGAAGTGTCTAGTGACTGCAGCTGTAGATTCTATGTATTTAATACGTTGGATTTGAAGGACAAGATTTGAAAAGTTGTCACTGTAACGAAGCGTCACATTGATGTTAGTGCAATGGACGCTTTATAATTATGATGCAGAAAATCATCTTCCGCATTAAGAACGAATCCTTGAAATCTGACGTAGTAGTTCGGTGCTGTGCAATTTATTGTGTTATATAGTAAAGTGATTAAAAGCATTTTTGATTACAATAACTTACTCATAAAGTTAACTGACTTAAACCTCTAGAAATGATGGATAAAATTCATAAAGGATCAATGCTATCTTTACCTTACTTTGATTCATATTGAATACTGAGGCGTGGGTCTAGACCTTTATAAAAAGAAAACTTAAAATTTTAAACTACGGAATATTCATCAAATAAATAAGTCTATAAGAACAACTATTTATTAATTTATTTATTTAATAGGAAGCCAACGTTGTATACAATTCTTTTCTTATTGCTATAGTACATATCAGTCTATGACATAAATTGTATACCCCAATTATAGGCTAACTTAACCTGCATTTTTATTTTTATTTTTAACTATAAGAGAGGTAATCTGCACACTTGCGGAAAAGTCGTCGAAAATAAGCTCTACATCCTTTTTAACCTTATATGTTTGAGTGTGAATTATTTTCTCAAATATTTAAATAACACTTTCTATCAGTATATTTGAACAACTTCCCTTTCCTAGTGACTACTGTCTAGAGCAAAGATATTAGAGTTTTTTCCGATTTCTATGGTTCACTATCTAAGTTGTTAAGTTAAATAAAAATATAGTCTTAGCCTAAATTATGATAATGGCAACTAGATAGTGGAAATACTTCTTCATCGAGACGGTCCATTCATGACAAAAACAATAAGTAGGTACTACCATGACAATATAATAACTTAAAATTGTGCCATACATTTAAGCAATAAATATTAACACATTTATTTTCAACTGTAAATATTTATAAGAAAAGTATCAGGAAGCGAACTTGATAAATTAATTTTGGGCATCGATGGCTCAATTTAATGTAAGCGATCGACATACATTTCAATTCCTAAATATCCGAGGAAACATTGTTCTGATAATTTGATTTAAGCTACATCTGTATTTGAGCTCCATTAGAGTTGATAAACATTTGATAAACACTGACTTATTCAAGGACGGTAATTCAGTTTAATTTAAGGCAAGTTTAAGTTTATACTTTTGACGACGTTGTGGCGCAGCGGTAGCGAACTTACCTTAAACGCCACAGGTCACGGGCTCGAATCCTGCTCGGAGCATAATATGTTTGTATTGACCATGCAAGCATATTTTTCGGTCTGGGTGTATTTGTACTTGTCTTTTGTATGTGTTTCCGGATCCCGACACAGGATATCACCATCCTAATGGGGGCCGTTGAGTGTGCAGCGTTTATTATTTATTTATTTATACTTGATCTATGATAAAAATATTGTAGATATCGAGTAGACAATACAACACAGTTCACATCATGTGAACTGTTTTGTATTATTTATATAATACTATAACGAGTGTTTAGTTTCTAAGTATTACTATTATTAACCTAGTCTGAATAGATAGATATTAAGTCAAACTATCTGTTAGTAAATAGAAACTAAATTATTAGAAGCTAGACTTCATAACCAATTTAGGCTTGAAAGCTCTCAAGACAGTACGTATTCATTACGAACATAGTACGTGTTTGGAAGTTTGTATATGTTTGGCAAGCGAAGTAAGATATCCTTGAATAATAATAATAAATAATGAATAGTAGAGCCATGTTCCTCCTAGAAAATATGAACCAGCTCGACCGGGGAAGTACTACCCTCTCACAGAAAATCCGCGTAGAGTAACACTATCAGTAGCGTTGCTTTTCGTGCGATGAGTGAGAGCGCCGGAGGTCCAATTTCCCACCCCTTCCTTCCTATCCCTTGGGTTATCAACGCGCATGACTGTGATGCTTCAAATATTGCAAGAGTTCATAAGTTGCGGTGACTGCTTACCATCAAGCGTTTGCTTGATTTCCAACCATCGTGACATAAAAAAGATGACAAAGGCTGCATGCACAATGACCGCGATTAGGCTAGTAATATCTTTCTTATTAACGCTGTGATGCAGAAACACCACTACTAGATAGTGATAGTGTGAGAGTACACCCTTAATATGATGATGATGATATGAGAGTGTCGATTAGCCTGTCCCCCTTATATGTAATATATATACTGTAGTACGAAAGTCATTAAAGTAGTAGTAAAGAAAGTCATCTTTAATATTCTCCTCATAATTATATAAAAGTCACGACTCGTATATAAAAGTAAATCTATAAAAAGCAATCAAATGATATACTTTAATCAGAAACTTTATCGAAATAAGTTTGAAAGCAAAGTTTTCGTACTCCTATTATTCGTTATTTTCACTTGCTACGACGAACGATCAAATATCGGATGCTTACCCAGCTGTGTCTAATGGACAGCCTGTCCCGAATATGAGTTCCGGGACACTGACATTAATGCAACATATATAAGTAAAATATATAAAACCACGCCTGTGGTTTTATCAGGATACATTTTGAATAAAACTAAGCTGAGGATAGTCATAAGCCTTTATGAATTTCATCCAAGTGGTTAACATTATGAACAACTTATTGTAACCAACAATGCTTTTAATCCCTTTTACTAGATAACACAATAAATTGCATAGCACTGTAACTACTTCGTCGGATTTCAACGATTTGTCCATTTATATGCGGCGTGACAATAATTTTCTGCATGGTGAAAAATATAAGTACCCATCATGTGACGCTTTGTTAGAATGACATCTTTTCAAATATTGTCTTTCTAATCCAACGTATTAAATAGGTTCTATACTTCATCATGCGCCAACAAGTAAATATCTATTTAGTATATTTTATATCATGACGGTTGGCTTGCGATACTTTAAGTATCACATACGTTTTGCCAACCCAATGGGTAGAAGATAACTGATGAGAAGGGAAAAAAGAATGGAACGGAGGAGGTGGGAAATTGGGCCTCCGGCGCTCATCGTACGAAACGTCTACCTACTGACTGACTGACTTTTTGCCTACGGACTGACTTTACGCCTATTTTCTATAAGAAGGTACTTCTCTGGTCGTTCCTGCCCATTTATGCTGGGAAAAACATCGCTCTATTACAACAAAGTTAAAAGTCTTTAGCAAAAAAATGCCCCGGAGAGCACGTTAAGCTGTCGGTCCCGGTTGTTATTACATAACATCTGATAATAACCGATAACTCTTGATAAGTAATTTGTTCTTATCCGATGAGGTACTGGTTCACTCTAAGGGTTGCGCAGGTCAGATTGCAATGGCTCGGTGTAAAAACTAGTAACCTGTCAAATACATATAAGAGCAATAAATAGACCCTGGGTAACTAAGAATACTCAACCTTTTTTTTACTTTATTCTTCTTTACTTGGGGAAATGCATTCACGCACCTCGCCGGGACAGATGGTAAAAGTGGCGCGGGGAGTGTGGAACTCGAGGCCATGTGTCTTTAAAGGACTTGGCTCCCATACCCACTTAAACTCCAAGGTCCCGTTTAGCGCCATAGTGGGACGCCGCGGGTTCGCTTGCGCATTCAACCGCGACGCCCCGGCGCCTGCCGCTTACGCAGCTCCTGGGGCGGCAACATAGTGCCGCCATATATACATACTATTAAATACTAACACTTATTTAAATATATAAAAAAACACCCTAGCTCTTATCCCAAATATATACATATATACTTCCCGGGTAAACCCAGGAAGTCGGTAAATATTTACATATCTACACTCCCACTCTAATCCTGCCGCGTAAACACGGCTGGGCCTTACGGACCCCGCCGACCGACTTCTCGGGCAAACCCAGGAAGCCGATAACCCCGGCACGACAAGCCCAGGGTACCGCTGAGTTTTACGTCTGTGGTTAGGGGAAGAATACTCAACCTGAACTGACCAACCTGATCCTGAATAAGAAGACTCAATGCTGAACGCGAATAAAATTATAATATATAATTTAAAAATGTTCGCCTGCTTGGAATACCAAAACTGCGCTTCAATTAACTAACCCGTTAACGGAATTACGACTCTACGTAGGCGAAGTCACGGGCAGATACAACTCGTAGACTCATTCCTCGTATCATACGAGTAATGTGAAGTGATATAATGCCTAATTCTGTGTTTTAATTCAATTCAGTAAACATTGCGCAGTATAATTTTCCGTGTCCTTGAACAAAACGTCAGATGTTTATAATTAAGATTTAATCTTAGATTTATAGTACAAATGAAATTTACAGGCCATTTACTTGGCACTAGGTCTTTCTAAATATTGTTTAATAGTAGTTATATATAGTTTAGTATTCCCATTATACCTAAATAATGAATTTACAATTGTATTATTTATTTTCATTCATCGGAATCGGTACCAAAGGTTCATGGTAGACATGGTAGACATCGTATCAAAAAGTCTTACTACGATTTCGTATTGTATGAAAGAAAAAGCTCAGTAGAAAAGCTCAAAAATTTTTAAAAGGCGATCAGGGTTTACATCCAAATATATATATATATATTCGTGCCTAACTTTTTTCATTTTTATTTACCAGCTTCGTTCAAAAAGCCCAACATTGACAATATTTGAACACCTGTAGACTACTTCTTTTTGTCTCGCATATTCACTAAAACGTTTTTAAGGTTTTATGTGTTCTGAAAAAATAAAGAGTGTAAATATTTCAAAGCAAAGTTAAGTCTTAAAAACCTAATGTAGATTTTATTAGGATGGAGGTTTTTATGTACAGTTTTATTATCAGCAACTTTTTAATTAATTTTTAAAAAGTTTTGTATTTAAACTTGAACTCAACATAAACGACTGTTTAGTCATGTTTAATGCATCCATAACTACAAAGTATTATATCTTCCCCTTTAATAAAAAAACTTGCTAATAATTTGCTAATAATATTAAACCCTTAGTCAAATTTAGGTAAAGACTTTAAAATGTCTCAGAAGAAATGGTTAAATGGTTACAATAATTAATCGGATTGCTAATTTTATAACGCGACTTAGTTATTGATTACAAAAATACTTTTAATAATTTTTTTAGTTACATTTGCAATTTTTGTAAAATTTTATTTCGTTGGTGAGTAGCTCTTGAAGTGACTGCTCATCAGCCGCGTTCCAAAGTCTGCCAGCATAAAGCCAGTTGATCTTTATCGGTCGGCAACGTCCCTGCATTAAACCGCCAAATCATCAGACGTGTTTGAAAAACGTTTTTTTTTAGCTGTAGGACAAGAGACAGATGCTAGAAATATGAAATTATTCGATTTAAAATCAGTGATTAGCTATCACTGATTTTAAATTAGGTTATTTATATAATAGCAATCTCTTTTATTGATCTCACGGATGTGTTTTGAAAAATCAATCGCAAATGCTCTTATAATTATTAATCGTTTTATTTCACACTACATCACTATAAGTTAAGAATGATTATTATTAATTGAAGTATAAAATAAATATTATGAACAGCCTTATAAAACAATTCTGTATAAAATCTACTACAGCCGTAAAATAATATTGAAAAATCAAACGTACTTTGATAAACCCGATCTGAGAGTCAAATCAGGCAAACGGAGGAGCATTTCAATCTTAAAATGTAACATCTTCGATCTCAATAAGTTCTTCAATTGCTCAACTGTAGATGGGAGTTCTGACGTCGAGCAATTTGGTACATGAAATTTTAAAGTGCTTTAATATTGCTTGGAAAAGACAATTTATTCAACTTACTAATTTGTCTTATGCATGTGTGAAATTATTGTGATAATATTATGTCGATTATTCTGCAATCTCAAACTAGTTTAAAAATTTATATATACCAGGCAAACAGTGACATTCAGGATTGGGCTAAAACCATAGTAAAAAAATTAAGCTATCTTTGCTTTATCATTAATTGCTACTACAACTCTCTATGTTGAGCAGAGCAGAGTAGTGTAATCAAACAGTCGTTTAAATAAAATTTTCTGTAAGATTCTAATTCTCTTTTCTCATTTTTTCCAAGACCTCGAAAAAGTTTTTATAAAAGACAACTTTTAATAATTCATTAAAGTCAAAATGGAAAAAATATTGTTGTTTTTATCTTTGTCATCAAGTTTACGAGATTACATAACTTGAAACCAAATTGACTTTCACGAAAATTTTTATTCAGTTTCAAGCCAATTTGGATTAAAAAAACCAGCCTCATTAGAGAACATTCTATTTCAACACAAAGTTACTTTGAAATCTTTAATTTTAATATTAATGTTGGTCAGCGCATGTAGATTATGTTTGTAATAAGCTCAGATCATTACTTAGTAGAATATCCATATTGAAACATAAGATCCCATTTAAAATGTTACGAATACTGTATTTAGCATTAGCAGACTCATCTGTTAATTATTGTCTTAGTAGCTATGGCAGGACCAATAAAACTCTTATTGGCAATATATATAACTTGCAGGTAAGATTACTTAAAGCGATTGTACCAAAAAAATAAGGCAAAAACATCAGCTGGCTAACAAAGATTTATTTACATATTGTAAGGTATTACCAATACACAGTAAGATTAAGATGTCTATATTAAAAGACGAATACAGAAACATAAAATTATTAAATGTACAAAAAAGAGATGAACGGCTACGACACTTGACTAACATGCCTATGTTTAAAGTGCCTAGATATCAGAATAAATACGGGACTAGAACTTGTAATTTCATGTTACCTGACATAATAAATGATCTCCCTCCTGATATACAAAATAAATATCTTAATTGCCCTAAGCATCATCATAACATACTAAAAAAATACTTTACAAACTTAAGTGTTTGATTGAAATAATTATAATATTAACTTCGAATATTTTTGTTGCATGGAACTCACTATCCACATTAAAACCAAATTAGGTTTAAGTCGGATAGGCATAAGTTGTTATATGTATTGTTGTTCTTGTTTTGGTCAATAAATAAAAAAAAAAAAAAAAAGTATTGGCTTAAGATATTGATTATTGTTAAGTTAGTAATTTCTATACAGTGTGTTATTGAATAAAAATCCCATTTCTGTGTTCTTTGAATTAAATGTCCCGGAGCCTAATAGGATAGTCCGGATTTGAATATGTATAGGTACATAATTATGCCTTCTTCCTACCATTATTGCCGGTCTCCACCCAGGGTCTGCTTATACTTTTATTCTTAATTTGCTGGTTTACTAGTTTTTACACATTTTATAATGAAATCACTTATATACTCTCAGAATTTTATGACATTACTAGCGGCCTACCCCGACTTCGTCCGGATACAACTAAACAATACAATTTTCAATACAAATCCGCCGATCCCGTTGATCCCATTCCCGTGGGAATTTTGATGTGGTTGATCCCGTACAAACAATTGTTCTGATAATTACTCAACAAATACAACAAAAAAATATATCCAATTTGGTGCAGTCGTTCTGAAGTAATGCGTGTTACATTTCGACGATTCATTATTATTTTCTTGTTCCTACAGTGGTTTATGGAATATTTGTCGGTAACAAAGACAAATTTTATTTGAGCTCACATTTATTTATTTGTTTATGTATTACTCAATATAATTGTTTATAATTTGTTTTATATTATAGTCTCATAAAACAAGACAATTGGTTTGACTGTAAGATCATAATTACTATTTAAGTTAAATAAATATACATATAACAGAACAGCTATTTAGACGCAAATGGTATTGCTTATACCATGTCAACCCACACGAATGTCATTTCGAGAAAAGCGCGTTTGAAAATTTTGAACAACTTGCTTTATATGAAATTTTTTTATATATTGGTCAGGTTTTTGGCAATTTCAGATTTATGTAAGTTATTTTACTTATTTTCACAAACAATAAGTATACAAACTGCATATTTCGTATATAATAATTATAACCCAAAACGTTTAACATAATGCATAAATTGCATGATTAAAAAATGGCTTTTTAGAAGTTTTAAAGCTTGAAACCCTACAAATATTAAAAAAATGTTCTTCAGCCATTTACCAACACTTTTGCATATATAATTCAGTTTTGTGGGTTGACATGGTATTGCTTATTTGCGTCCATTTATTCTATACACCACTAAATATTTTATATGGTCACAAACTTATTCAATAATAAAAGGCCAACGCTGTAACTATTTTGACAGAAGATAGACATAAAACTATTTTTGGGGAATCTTCGTATCGTGTAAGTTCGCTTTATAGAAAAAGTTGGGTACTCGAGGTTCATTCAAACATTTTATTTTATTTTATATCATATACAGAATAATATATATGTCGTTTTTATCTACCCTTAAAATTTCCTCATTCAGGAAAAACAGTATATCAAGATGACTTCAGGTCTCCATTGAATTTCCTTATCCTCATACAATAAATCTAAGGTTTCAGCTCCTTTTCATGGACTTGATAGGAAAAATATTCGTCCAATATGGATATATATTATTTGGTAAATACAAACAGTAACTAAATAAATTACGTTTCTTTATATAAGACTAATTTATATAATTAATAATAAATTATATTTTGTGGAAAGTAAATAAACATACTAAAGTACCCTTTTAAGCATGACACTGCCTACGCAAGTGAACTCTTCTATAAAATTGTAAATTATTTTTTTATTTTTTTAATATCCATGCTTAGAATAGGAACTCATAATTTGCATATTTAATATAATAAAACTAATCTTAAAGTAATAGAGATCAGAGGAAGATTACAAAAAAAAGCAAAGGAAATTAATTTAAAAGATCAGTAGATTTGTGTGTTCTGAGCCTTTGAGATGTGTGTGTGTACTTGATGGAAAGAAGTGACCTAGGATATACTAAGAATAGAACAATGTATATTTAGTTTAAGTACCATATTCACTTTCATAAGAATTTAGTAAAAAGCTGTTATTTTGATATTAGATAATTGTAGAGCTTAGAACATTTAATTTAAATGGTTTAAATAGTAGAGCCACACTCCTCCCAGCACAAATGGGCCAGTTAGACCGGGGAAGTACTACTTAGTAACGGTATCAGTAGGTACTGTTGCGTTTCGTGCGATGAGTGAGAGTACCCGCACTGTTCCATTCCTTTCTTCCCTTTCCTCCTGTTCTATTGGTTGTTAACGCGCATGTGATACTTAAAGTACAGCAAGCATTCATATGTTGTAGATATTGCTTACCATCAGGCAGGCATCAGGCAGACCATATGCTTGTTTGCCAACCAACATGACATAAAAAAGCCTGATATAATGAAGCCTCAATAGCTCAACGGTAGAAGGGCCGACTTCACTCCGTTAACGCGAGAGTCGAGGGTTCGATCCTGACCCCTTGGGCTATTGTCGTACCTACTCCTAGCGCAAGCTTCGAGCTTATTTGGAGGGCAATAGGAATATTAGTAATGCCTTGTAAAAAGCATTGCTAATATTCTTTAAAAAAAAAAAGACCTAAAGAAAATATAAATACATAATACGAAAACATAATACTTTACGGGAATCGCGCTATTTACTTTTTTTGTTTATAATACTTTTGCTGTAAGATAAATAAGTGAAGTAGATGTAGGCATCTTTATTACAGACCATCATTTCGTTACTACAGGGACGTTAATACACCATCCTTAGCCCTTCTCTCCAAGTATAGTCGTTTAAACTTCGTGAAGGCTCAATGGGTTTTCCTATAATCGTAGCTTATGTTAGCCCTTCAGAAAATAGAATTGGAATTTAGGAAAATTATTATATATAAGGTAGTACACTATCTACTATATTACCGTCCCGGAAGAAGCATAATGCTTTTCGAGTTTGGTTTAATCTATATTTAATTTATTTACTTGGCATGATTTGTAGCTTAAACAGAATGATAAACTAAAAAAACGGAAGTCTTACATTTATTAAAACTTAATGTAATACTTTAAATGGTCAAACTTATTTTATAGTAAATATGTTAACATAAGTATCATCGCTTTAGTTTAAAATATATTTTATAGGTAAGCTCGGCTGGCTCCTTGCAGATATTTAAAAAAACCTTTAGTATTTAACTAATAGTAGGTTATGGTTTAAAATGTATAATAAAGCTTTATACACTGATCGCATTGAATGTTTAAGCATTATTTATACCTCATAAGATTTTTTCAATGCCAACGAGAATCGATCCTTCAAAAACTTAAAGAAATCTTAAAGGGACTTTGTCATACATCTTGAGAGTAAGCATACAATTTCCTCACAATAGAAAACAGGAGTTTTACGTTCCTCAGCATCGTAGCTTGACGCATTTCTTATCTCAAGACGCAACGATCGTATTAGCTACCGATCGTCTCTTTTATTCATATACAATCTATATAATTATATAAAAACGAGACGACCTACCTGCCTGGTACATCAATGCCAATCTTAAATCCTTGGAACTAGAAATCGGAATTTTTCCGCAAGTATTGTTTTTAAAACGTAAACGAGCACTAAGAAAGGACTTTTGAAATTAAATCTTTAAGGTGGTAAAAAACGGGTTAGAGGTTGTATATAATGTCCGTTTTTAGGGTTCCGTAGCCAAATGGCTAAAACGGAACCCTTATAGTTTCGTCATGTCCGTCTGTCCGTCCGTCCGTCTGTCCGTCTGTCCGTCCGTATGTCACAGTCATTTTACTCGGAGACCATTGACTCTATCTATACGAAATTTACTAGTTAGGTGTATTCCATGAACCGCACAAGGATTTTGTAATAAAACCTTAATATATATATGAATTAAGGGTAGCAGTCCATACATGTAACTGACGATTGAAAAAAAAATTTCAACGTATGGCAACGTGTGAGATATCTTTGGATAGTTCTTTTAAAATGATAAGGAGGTTTGATTTTGAGTTTTTTCATTAAGCCAGTAGTTGTTGAGATATTAGCTCCTAAAGTCATAAAAATCGTGTCCCCCTCTAACTTTTGAACTATGGGATTTAAAATTCTGGAAAAATTTGAGCTTGTAGAGTACCACATGAACTTTCATCCACATTTAGTTTGAAGAAGATAGGTCTATAAATTTAAGAGATATATAAGTTTTTCCCATAACTTTGTTTTTCATATTACTTTTAATAATTACTATGAAATTACCAACTTATTTTTGCGGTCGGTTTTAATTCGTTATTATTTTTAAAACCGTTAAGATTCTTCATAACCTTACCATCACCCATTTACGCCTGTTTTCTCGATTTATCCAAGGCATTTGACCTGGTGAATTACGATATCTTATGACAGAAATTAAAACTCACTGGCATGCCTGAAGAGATCAACAGGATTTTTAAGTTTTGGTATAAAAATCAGATTACTGTTGTGCGATGGTCAGAGAGCTACTCAAGGTCTTACAGGTTGGAATGTGGGGTGAGGCAGGGTGGCCTGACCTCACCCAAGTTGTTTAATCTGTATGTGAATGCCCTAATACAGACGCTCAGTAGCACTCGTGTCGGATGTCATATTGACGGAGTCTGTCTTAATAACATTAGTTACGCAAACGACATGGTTCAGCTGAGTGCATCTGTCTGTCTGGGTTAGCAAAACTGCTAAGTCTTTGTGAGAACTATTTCAAACGTCATGGCTTAGTCTATAACTGTAAGAAAAGCGAATGCATGGTCTTTCAGGCCAGGGGAAAATCGATTGTACCTGCTATCAAGTTACACGGGGTTCCACTAAAGAGAGTTGAATGCTTTAAATATCTCGGCCATGTAGTATTCTATGACTTGAAAGACAATGCAGATATTGAGAGAGAACGCAGGGCTTTGTCTGTTAGGGCAAATATGATTGTTCGCAGGTTTGCTCGTTGCTCAATGCCAGTCAAAATAACGCTTTTCAGAGCTTATTGCACCAAATTTTACCCTAGCAGCCTGTGGGCAGACTATACGCGGAAACATTACAAGGCCCTGCGTGTACAATATAACAATGCTTTCAGGATGCTAATGAGTATGCCTCGTTTTTTTAGCGCATCGGGGATGTTTGCCGAGGCGTATGTGGATTGTTTTTATACCATTATGCGAAAGCGGTGCACATCGTTGTTGCGCAGGATTCTTTCCAGCTCAAGTGGCGTCCTGAGAGCATTTGTTAATAGAAGTTGTTTGTATGTGAATCACTGCTATCGGATTCACGTGCTGGCAAATTAATCCTGTCTTAGGTTAAATAAGTTTTAGAAATTACTAACAAATAGGCGTAAGATACTTGTATTACTAACAACATATGATCCATTGTTAGTCGAAATAAAGTTATTATTATATAACCATGCTGCGGAACCCTTTAGATTCAACTGTGCGTGGTCCACAACGCACTTGACTGGTAATTATTTAAACTATAAGCATGTCACTTTGTAATTTGGTAAACAATATATAATTAAAAATAAAGAAATACGTGATTTCACAGTTTATTAAATTCCACCCCTCAAGGGTTATTCACGTGAGTGAAGCCGCTAGCAGTTGCTAGTTCTCAATATTAGAGATATGTTATCAAAAGATATATATCACTAATGTTATTAGGTTTTATAGTACTGAGGTATTTTATAAGTTCATTAATCAACTTCTTTAATTTTATTTAATCCTAACGCAATTTGATCGTTAACTACCGAATCAGAAAATTGTTAAAGTGGCTACGAAGGCTTATTTTATAAAGGCAATTTTACGCTCCTGGTTGGCTTTTTTCTTTTTAGGTTGCTAATTAATTATGGATATTGAAATAATATATTTTTATATCTTTAAAGATCATGCAATATGAATAACAAACACTACACTAGAAAAATATTATTTTAATGTAATAATTGTAATTTGTTTTTATTTAATATTGTATTTTGAAGACAAAAATCAGAAGTTTTTTGAATAATTTGATGTCTTTGTTTCATTAAAAAATCTTATTTATAATTAGAATCTTTCGCTTCTGAAATACCCATTCATTTCTGAAGGAAACAACTTATTGCTGGTGTATTTTTACAAGTTAATTCAATCAAAAAGTGAAACAAAAGGATGAAAGAAAACATGCAAATGAATTCAATATTTGTTGTTTTAAAAGCGTTATACAACTGTGCCGTATTTTTTAATTTGTTATTAAGGACATCTTACATAACACCTAATAAAGCTTTATAAGATTAATAGATGATAATTATTAATGATAGCATAACTAAGCCCATGCGATCTTTTATTTTTAGAAATAGAAATTAATTTGAATTTGAAAGTAACTTTTGTAGTAACTTTTTTAATTTGCATTACATTACATCACATCTGTATTACGTGTAAAAATTATTGCCGAAAACCGCAACTCTCTCAACAAGTCTCAACTCGCACAAGTCTCTACGTAATTACATATTATTGACCAGAATAGACTGATTTATAATCTCTTTTATTACGATAATTCTAATTCTATATATTAAAAAAAATATTGACATAGATGTACACACATTTGCAGTGGGCAAAATAATGAACAAAAACACAAAGGAACTTTATTATGTACTCTATGAACACGACAAGATCGTGTAAAATACACAAATATTTATAATTTAGTTTCAGCTTTATTGAGTTTGATTAATTCGTAAATCATTTAAAGATTAAATTAAATACTTTATAAAATGCTCAGACGAATTTAGAAGTTCTTTTTAGAGTCGGTTTTAATCAAGAATGGCGATGTAATTTATGTCAAGCTCTTTAACTTTTTAGTGAGGAAATATGTATAAAAAAATGTACACGATTAATAACAATATTACCATAATTACCCCTCACAGCTCACACTAGATCCAATTACGCGGTACAGCAGCGCATTCGATCTCATTCACGCAACACATGTCAAACACAATTTATGTACCTACATTAACTACTATTTTAAGCAACAAATCACATAGCAATAGACTCTTGTAATTATTAACAGCAATAACACAGTAACAAACAATATACAAAATGATTTTATATTTTGATTTCTAAAACATTCTCAATATATCATAAATGGATTTTACAATTAAGATATGGGTATACAAAAAATACTATACGGATCCTATATTACGCTAGTTCAGAGTGTAGATCATTCTTTGACCCAAATTTCGTCCAACTTTTTTAGCCACTGTAAATCAAAATTAATAAAATCAAAAATCATGCTTACAATCTTATGTGTCTAGAAGATTATATTCACAATGAGTTGTTCTTCATTATATATATATATATATATATATATATATATATATATATATATATATATATATATATATATATATATTTATTTATTTATTTATTACATGGAAAACTTACAGCTATAAAAAATATAGTATATATTAACTTAATTAGGTAACAGTAAGCCAATAACAAGTTTTCGCTTTATATATATATATATATATATATATATATATATATATATATATATATATAAAAACGATTATTATATAATAACCTGGAAGAATACGAAGAATTTGCATTAAATCTTTTTTTGCTATATATTAATAAAAATATTCGCGCGTACGCCAATTAAATTAACAAACTTAACTTTCCCATAAAGCTAGATTTTTTAAGCTATCGAACAATATTTTGATTAGTTATGATTTCTATATTATATTTTGATTAGTTTTTCTTTCTTAGCAGAATTCCCTGTGATATAATTTCTAAATAAACATTAGCCTTTTTATACGATATAATATTAGAAAATCTCATGAGACTATATAATTGTTAAAGTTTTTTCGCTATTATAAGTTTAAGGAAAAATATGTATCACAAAATGTAAAAACTACTACAATACACATACCATTTAGTTTAACTGTAAGAACACGTCATAATAATATGGTTGCTAAGTTTTAGCATTATACAAAATCTAAAATCAATTGAACTCATTTAAACCTTTTACGTTTATAAAGGATATAAAAAGGTCCAGTTACTTTTGGCTTTCATCGTCATTAGCTGCTATTCGCTTCTTCGATCTAAGTGCTGTTAATGGTTATAATATCTTAAGAAAAGCTATGCAAAATATTAAGGGTTATCAAAAAACCACTTAAAAAGTAATAGTTGTCAGCTGAAAAGAGATAACATTAAGAGTATGTTGTTATTTTTGAGCTCGATTTTAATATTAAAATACCTTTTACTAAAAGTAAACTGGTCAGAACAACTAGATAAAGTTGTAATGAATTATAAAAACAAACTCATAAGAAAATGTACTAGTAAAATGTATGTAATGTATGTGTGTAGTTTTGTTTAAAATGATTTTATGTTCTTTATTATCACAGTTCTTTTTATATCTAAAGTTTCTGAAATGTTACTAAAAAAAAATAGTTGTGGCATGATTGATCATACAAACATTCAGATATAATATTTAAAAGTAAGAGAATATGAGATCATTATTCTTTTTAGAAAATTATTTTAAAAATAAAAGGCTTTTTAATCTGCATTCGAAGCAAGAGAATTCTTGATTGAAATTTTTAATTCTTATCTCCTACGTTGATCACTTTTTATATTTTTTCTAAACGGGAATGTATAAAGGTATAATTTCTAGTATTTTCTATGCAATTTTATTTGAATCGCTGGTACAATTCATACACTTTATAGGCAGTCACTATACTATTGAGTTATTGTTTAACTAAAGAAAATAATCTAAATTCGTCATTGCCACATCGGTGCATATTTAATACAAAATCTGAAAATACTAGTAATGATGTTTCAATTAAATTAATTTTTACCTAACAATTACAAATGTTATCAATTTTGAGAAAATATTCCATTTTAGTTCCTTGACCAAATTACGTGGTCAAGTCGACAGATAGGGGAAGAGATAAGAAGGAAATAGCGGAACGCATTAGTATCTACTGATACTGTTACTTTACGCCGATTTCGAAACCATGGATACAAAAAAATCCTACCTTATTATTAAGATTTCTATGATTGTATGTTATAATTTTCTTTTAACGTAGAAAACATTAAATACAATAAAATGATTTTTTTATATGAAATGTAAAGAATATTTATGTTGAATATAATATGGTTATTATATTTTAATATGCTAAATATAGACAATATGAGATGAATATACTTCACTTAACTTAGACTTTTATTTAATCTTTAAAAAAATGAAAGACTCGTAACGTTTATACAAAGATAAGGCTTACATTGAACCTCTTACTAGACTTAATTAATGTCAAACAAAATTAATTTCAATGACTTCAAAGCTTAATCAAATCACATTTAGGAACGAGTTTCATAATAATTATCTACAGGATTTAAGGGTTTATAATAATAAATAATTTCTAGCTTATCTATAGACGTTTTTTACTGGATCAAGAATTAGATTATGAAATATATAAAAGTAATATAAGGCCTTTAAATTTTCCATGTACATAGTAAATATATTCCGATATTGTTTCCAATACTATTATATTTGAAATAATCCGTGAAAAACCTGAAAAACTTTATATGAAATGAAATGTTTTATTTAACGTAAAAAGTGTAGCGATATTTTAAGTCAGATTCAATATTAGGCGACCTTTTTTAATATGTGTGTTTCCGCTCATATTGACGGAACGCTAAAATGCTAAAACCCTACACAATTAATGTCCCTTGAGTGAGTTTTTCGAATATATTAACAGAAAGTTTATGAATGCTGTCTGGGATTCCATTCTAGAATTGTATACATTGCCTTTTAATACAGTTACTAGTTTTATAAAGTCTAGTTATTGTAATTTTTAGTTCATATTTATTCCTAGTACTTTATGTATATTAAATTTGGTAAAATCATATTTTTATTTTTTTCTACTATGACTATATGTAATTAATTAAATGTGTGATTCGTAACATTTATAATGTATTACAATTATATAAAATAAATCAGAACTTTGACTTAATATACTTGTGAAAAAGTGATATAAAAATGTTAATACTTTCTTCACCCGTGGTACAAAACAATGTCGCAGAAATATTCTTAGCCAAGATAACCTATCGATTTAAAATTGAAATATTTATTTAGTAAAATAAAATAAATAAATAAACGCTATACATTAAATTATTAAACGCATTTAATTATTAAATTAGGACACGACGTCTATCTATATTTTTACTTATCTCATCTTTGGACGACGTTGTGGCGAAGCGGTAGCGGACTTGCCTTAAGGGCCACAGGTCGCGGGTTAGATTCCCGCTCGGAGAAGACGTTTGTATTGACCACGCAGGCATGTTTTCCGGTCTGGGTGTGTTTGTCCTTGTCTTTCTGTATGTTTCCGGAACCCCGACACAGGATATCACTATCCTAATGGGGGCCGTTGAGTGTGTAGGGGTTATTTATTTAAAAAAAATCACTTTTGTGAGAATCTCATTATTTTATTTAAATATATAGACAATTTACTAGGCTATGTAATAATATTTTGAAAATTAATTTGATAAATAAAAATATTCAAAGAATATCGGAAAAATTTTGACTTTTACACAATGATGACTAAGTTTGAATTTTAATTATAATATCAATAAAATAAATTATTAAATGAAACAAAAAACCCAACTGCATTAATAATAATTCCTAAAAAGCTAAAAACAAGCTCTATAATGACTACTATAATATAAATATTTCTTTAATGTTAGTAAAGGTACTGCAGACGGGGACAAGCATTGAAATAAAACATAATTATTATATTTTTCTGTAATTTAAACACTTCCTTTCTCCTTTAAACTTCATCATCAATTTACAAATTGATTGATCAGCTTGTCCCCGTCTGCAGTACCTTTACTAACATTAAAGAAATATTTATATTATAGTAGTCTTTATAGAGCTTGTTTTTAGCTTTTTAGGAATTATTATTAATGCAGTTGGGTTTTTTGTTTCATTTAATAATTTATTTTATTTCAAACTTTTTAGTTATATAATTTATAATTGATTAGGTATATATATATATATATATATATACAGGAGAAGACCTGAATTACTTATAAACGCGAAGCCTAAGCCCTTCACCCTAAAAAGCTATTTTTTGGTGTTGTTTTTAAAACGTAAACGGGCACTAAGAAGGTACTTTTTGAAATTCAACCCTCAAGGGGTTAAAAAGGAGTTAAAAGTTTTGTTGGAAGTTCATCATTTTTGAAATTAAAATCATGTAACATTGTTTTTGGGAACTATTAATACATTTCCTTCAATCCTACCCCTGAAGGGTGTAAAGCTTTTTATGAAAAAGAAAGGATTTGTTTCTCCAAATTTAACGCAGCGAAGCCGTGGGCAGAAGCTAGTTATAAGTAATAGAACTTAGCTCTCTGCACTATGCAGGTCTTACTAGAATGTCGATTATATTTTTGGCAAGTTCTATCCCACAAGCTTGTAACTTATTTCGAGCTAGCACCTGTCCGCGACTTCGTCCGCGGTGACTTTAGAATTGACTCTAGAGACAAATGAACCATTTGTAAGTAAATAATCACTACATAGTATAAAACAAAGTCGCTTTCTCTGTCCCTATATGTATGCTTAAATCTTTAAAACTACGCAACGGATTTTGATGCGGTTTTTAAAAAGATAGAGTGATTGAAGAGGAAGGTTTATATGTATTATAACATCCATTACATAGTGGAGAATAAAAACTGTTACTTTATGAGCCACGGACAGTAATGAATAAATCAAAACTACTGGATCGATTTTAATCATTTTTTTGTGAATGACATAGGCTATATATTTTATACCCATGCGAAGCCGGAGCGGGCTGCTAGTATTTCATAAGACAAAGATAAAAAAAAGTTTTGTAGAGTGGTTTTTGATAACCCCATGAGAACCTAACATTTTTTAGGAATAAAAAGTATTTTATGTCTTAATCCAGGTTACAATCTTTTGTATGGGCTAAGTTACATTCCAATCCGTTAAATAGTTAATGTGATGTGTGATTGAGTAACAAGCATTAAAACATTTTTGCAGTACGTTTTTGATAATGCCGAGGGAACCTAACATTTTTTCTGGTATCAAATGTGTTAATTCAGGGTGGGTTAGTTCAATATAAGCTCTCTGTGTGCTAAATTTCATCCAAATTCGATCAGCAGCTTTTGCGTGAAAAGGCTAAACTACTTTCTTACTCCTCTCTCATACTTGGCTCACGTTGTCATCAAGATTGCAATAACTATTGATGGAGTGAACGCATTTTTACGAAACAAAATTGAATGTTACTCGAAAATACGCGTTATCATTTCTTTGCTGACTTTGAAGTTGAAAATTGCAGTTTTGCAGCATTGCGTCAGAGGATAAGGAGTGCGGAGAGCCGACAAATAGGCAGACATTTGCAAAAAATATAAATATATGATATTTCATCATTTAGTTTTTAATTGCTAATAACATTTTTTATAAGAATCTGAGATGTAGGTACAGACACTTAAAATTTATATTTTTCTTACATTAAACAAATTACATGACTAGGAATCGAACAGTACTTTTATTATAATATATTATGGTTATTCCTATGTTTTACTAACAAATTATTGTACCTAATTGTCCAATACATTGTATAACATTATATATTATAATAGTTTGCGTTTTAGAAGTTTAATAATTTTATTAATCTAGCTATTTATATAACTATGCCGTATTTTTTATTTTTAGAAAATGCTTTAATTAATTATTCTAGACATTGGGAGTGGAATTGGCAATCACTGGCCAAAAAAATCAAACTTCAATCATCGATATCTCGAAAACTAAGCAGTATATCGAAAAATTTTATTTTTACTTTTCGTCTTATTTTATCGAGTTCTACAAGGAAACATCATCAGATTTTAGCTCTGAGCGAACTGTGATATTTCGCTTTGAATATCTTTGCTTCTACCGAACCTATATTAAAATAATGTAGCCTATGTCACTCTCACAACTGAGACGAATCTAATGATACCCTATAAGTCGATGTACGTCCAAGGGTTTAGCCTGTAGAGCGTCACAAAGAAATAGACATACATACATACATACATACATACATACATACATACGCTCGAAAAACATTACCTCTGGCAGTCGGGTAAACATACATACGCTCGAAAACATTACCCTCCGGCAGTCGGGTAAAAAGAAATCATCGCCTTACCGATTAAAGTCCCATTTTACGCAGTTATGGAAATACGTACGTCACTTAAAAAAAGTATTAATTTACATGTTTTATTACTACGAGTTCATTTAATTTTAACTTAATTTTGAATATGAAATTACATAATGTTTCCTGTTGTTCCTTGTAAGTTTAAATGTCTATATATTTATAGTACTATATAAGTTTTATGATATAAGAAACCCACATAGCTTAAAATTAACTTTCAGTAGTGAGTAGGGTTTCTAAAATAATTTAATACTATAACCCACACAGTTCTGTGGCACTAAATTTATGTACTGATATTAAATTACGAACCCTTCCTTACTGACAAACAAAGAACAACTGATAAATTAAATATACAAAAAATAATTATATTCTAAAACAATTAAAATATTGAAAATTATAAGTATTTTTATATTATAAGAATGCAATAAAAGTTATTTTTAATCATCGAAATTTAATACAATTTCACAGGCCCATTTCAATTTACTTGTAATTTCACTAGACAAAAACAGTAGTCAATAATATTACGGCCTGGCATTCGCTGATTCGGATTAAAACACCTGATGGTTCTAAGATAGTTACAGGACAGAAGTTCTAAATCACCGCTCAATCGTAGCCCAGAATGATAGCCAAGGTTACATCACAAGGATTCTCATTTGTTCTTAGTTCATTAACTTGTCGCTCAAAATTGAATTGTAGTGTGTGTATGCCTCCCACCAACTATTGTATAGTGTAACAGTTATAATAAAGACGTCAAAGAACCAAGTCGTCTCCTCATTGCGTACGTTCCCTACAGAATGACTCACTCATTTTTTTGTTTTTCGGACTGTCTTTTGCTGTTGGCCCAAGTAGACCTCAGAATCCGTCCCATGGGTCGTTTCCCCTACGTGGTCGAACCTAAGTTTGGGACTACATCGGGAAGGAGGGAAGACTCGATCGACTGCCCGGCCTGCTTAAATAGCGCGGCACAAAATATAGGTCTTAATATGAATTTAGGTTTTTATCTCAGTATTTTTTAAGCCTATAATTGATGCCTGTGCATGATGAGAGCATGAGTGATGTTGCGTTTACTTACAATTATTATCAGACAATTAACAACATAATTGTAAATATAATTTTATTATTGATAAAGATGTACTATTGCGGTGGACTGTGTATTTAAATTTAAAGTAAACCACCTAAATCAGTAAAATATATTACACTAAAGAAAACTCACAATTCTTCAATACTTACTTAATGTGTTTTCGCTATTTAGCACCGCTTTTATTCTTATGGCAGCGAGCATGTTGTGCCAAAAATATGTTGCTAGATAATTTATATTCATATTCATATTCATCTTCATCCATCTATCTTAGTGTATCAGAAGGGTTCTTGGCGTCACTGTCTGTAAGTTCCCCTAAGTGTTTTACAGAACGTAAGATTCATAAGTGCTGTAGGAAAAGTCATTTTCCTATGGTTATTAGTAAGTGAAGCGCTAAGTTAATATTACCTTGTACGTATTTAAACACTTATGTTTTAATGAAATACATGTAGTGAAACGTATTTGGAGAACATTACACATTATTGCTAAGGCGAAATGATAATTATATACTTAATACTCAAAGTGCTTGTACTCTCGTACACTAATATTATAAGATATAATATTTATATTATAGATATGAAAGTTTGTAATTATATTTGGATGTTTTGATGTTTGCTTCTCAATCACGCATAAACGGCTTAACGGATTGGGATGAAATTTTGCGTATTAAATGGCATGACACAGGATAATTTTTATACCCGAAAAATTTTAGGTTCCTGTGGGATTATCAAAAACATGCTACATGACTTTGTATTCAATTGAAAATTGCTATAGATGTGTATTATGGAACACTAGCATCTGCCCAGACTTCGTCGGCCGTCACTTTAGAATTGGTTACAGAGAGAATATATATATTCATTATAGATGCTATTGAAATGAAACTTCTTTAAAATCGTTGTGATTTGAAATCGTGCAACGAAAAAACGACAGGTAAGAGACATAAATACAAAAATGTGTAGGAATGAATGAGACAGAAATATACATACTATTTTATATTATTGGTCTCTCCTCTTTGCGCTCTACTTTAGTGCAAATGTCGGTGTGTATGTATATATATGTATGCGGCTGCGTATTACAGCTTTTAAGTAAGAAGTCAGCGTGGTGTGTTATTATTTAACAGTGTTTGTCAATATTTTTATATCTTGTTACACATAATCATCTCATTCTTTTCTCGATTTACTAAAATTTCACTTCTATCGTGTGTAAATCGCACACACACTTTTTTTTTAAATTATAAAGCATATTTTCTTTTCAAATTTAGACCGGTCAGTTCATATTTGAAAAAACAGGGTGTCTACCATGAACTCATATTGAGATTCAAATGACGACCTAAACAGAGCTGCATTCCTATTTCGTACCATAATATATGGTACATAGACGTTATGATTCCATGGTACTGAGACGTGATGGTTCCATATAAAATCTGAATCATTTTGCTACCTGAATTGAGTTGCATCGTAATAGAATTGTCACTAAAAGTTCATAGTAGACCCCCAGGCTTAATCCAAAGAATAATTTTTAGATAAAGCTTACAGTAACAAGGCGTGTCTACTGATTAAAAAACAAGTGTATCAGATAAACAAAACAGAGTATCAAATATGTTTACAAACGCTTTTGAATATTAGTTTAACATTCAAAGTTCGGAAACAATATAGAGTGTCTCGAATCGTGTTTTAATTAAATTAGATATGAAATCCCTAAGATAAATATCATTAGTGAAGTTTGTCCGTCCGAGTGGATTTTAATCTCGCTAAAATTTGTTAAATAGACCTTTGTGTATTTATTTAGGCAATGACTAAATATAATAAAATAAGATGTAATACTTTATATCCTCACGACATTGTGGCGCAGCGGTAGCGAACCTGCCTTAAACGCCACATGTCGCGGGTTCGATTCCCGCTCGGATCATATATGTTTGTATTTACCGTGCAAGCATATTTTCCGATCTGGGTGTATTTGTCCTTGTCATTGTACGTGTTTCCGGACCCCCGACACAGGATATCACTATCCTAATAGGGGCCGTTTAGTGTGCAGCGTTTATTATTCTTTATATTCTCATCTTATCATAGAAAATAACTTTAAACATTTATAAACACAATTAATGGAAATGCATGTGAATGTTTCAATTAAATCAAATAAATATTATTTTTAGAGAATATTAGCAATGCCTTTTTCAATCAAGGTATTACTAATAATATTTCTGTTGCCCCTCCAAATAAAATCGAAGCTTGCGCTAGAAGTGGGTTACGAGAATAGCCCAAGGTGGTCAGGATCGAACCCACAACTCTCGCGTTAACGGAGCGGAGTCGGCCCTTCTACCGTTGAGCTATTGAAGCTAAATATAAAAAACAAAATATATTTAAAAACCTCTAAAATTAAAATGTAATATCATACTTACTACATGAGAATTGCCAAGACCGTGATTCCAAAATAAATCCTATGGACCGTGAATCCGACTTAGGGTCGGCGCGTAAAGTAATTTCTTATTCCTTATTAGAGTCAGGTATAATCATTAAGTCTGGAATCGAAGAACAAACCGTTCTCATCGCATTTTAATTTTTCTAAAAGACTTTCTGAATATCCTTTTATTAAGATTAGTGACTTTCAAAATAATTTTTTGACATTTTGGTAAAACAATTAATAATATTATATACGTACTTAAAATACGTCAGTAATAAACGTAGCGTTGTTCATTTCTTATATTTTTTTTGGAAAAATGTAAGAAATTCATTTTTAATTTAGTTTCATTTAGAAACAGTTGTCTTTATCTAATATCAAACAACATAATTATGTTGAATTCTTAAGGAAACAACACTTCAATAATGTGACTTAAATTTATTGAGTGTGTAAAGGCTATTATAAAATAATACGCATGAACCTAGCGAGCTACTAATTAAATCCAAAATACTAATTACTATGTAACATAATATAAAATAAAAAATAAAATTTATTGAACAGTATTAGCAGTACAATCAAAAGTTATACATATTGATAATAACTACATTAGTGTTACACTGTGTCGTAGCTATTAACACCCTCCTCCGGTATTTAGTTTTCCTGCTAAAGTTGTACATAGAAGAAACTATTTTGATTTACTTATGTTAAAATATAAACAAAAAGAAACAATTAAAAATAAATTATATAAAATTAAAAATGGGGAAATAAGTTAAACAACAGTTGAAACTTTACATGCAAAAAAAAAAAAAGATAATAATAATAATAAAATATTGTTTTCTGAATGTACTGTATGTACACAACATACATATGTTTGTAAGTGTAAGTTATGTATGTGTGTAAGTGTATGTTATGTGTGTATGCATATGTCTGTGAGTTTTATTTATGTACAATATTTTGATTATATTGTTGTCTTAATGAGATTTTCAGTCTCTTCATAAGTTAATTTAAGTAACCATTTCCTTATTTCCAATTTGCATTGTTGTAAAGCAAGTGGATAAATATTAATTTCTTTATTAATTCTATTGTAAATAAAAAGACTTCTAAAGTAGAAATGAAGTTTGGCAAGAGCATTATTGAAAGACTCTGTTGGGCAAACTTTGTCGATTCTGCGCTTATTTTTGACAAGCTCTGGGCGATAGGTGGTATTTTTATGTTTCTGCAGTGTAGTTAACATAACAAACAGTTGTCGTACCGTAAGAACATTAGCTTTTTGATACAATTGTGTCGTAGGAAAAGAAATAGATTTAGATAAAATAACTTTGAGAACAGATCTTTGGGCCCTTTCAAGCCGTAGCATTAGTGCTTTCCCAGTGCCGCCCCACACTACAATACCATAGTTAATAATGGATTCAACAAAAGCGAAGTATACAGTTTTAAGTGTTGAAAAAGTAACTGATTTTTTCAAACATCTAAAGATGTATAGAGTCTAGTTCTAATACGTTTAATTACGGAATCTATTTGTTCACCCCAAGTAAGACCTTTGTCGAGTATAAATCCGAGGTATTTAATACTGTGTCAGCGTTCAATATGACTACAATTACAAGTGGTATTTACATTATTTGAGCATATATGCGGACGAATGGTCAGTGATCGTGGTAAAGAAGCTTTATAACCAAAAGTCATAAATTTAGTTTTAGTTACGTTGACGGTTAACAAGTAGGAGGAAAGCCATTTCATTACCACACTCAAAGCTAATTCTGTATTTTTAGCAGCAGCTTCCCAGGTGCTACCATGGACAATCAAGGCAGTGTCGTCAGCATAAGTTATTATTTTACCATTTGGAATTGAAAGCTTGCAAAGGTCATTAATATAAAGTAAAAAGAGTGAAGGTCCTAGCGCACTGCCTTGAGGAACTCCAAAATTGAGTTTTATATCAGAACTGAGTACCTTGTCCATAGAAACACATTGGGATCGATCTTCAAGGTAATTTTTAAATATAGATAGCGCGACACCTCTTACATACCCGTAAACTCGAGTTTTTTTTAACATTATAGGTATAGAAGCCGTATCAAAGGCTTTAGAGAGATCCAAAAATATACCTATAGACTTGTTCTTTTTATTATTCAAATTTTGTACAGGATAGTCAATGAGCTTTGATACTGCATCCTCCCATGATCTACTCTGTCTAAATCCGAATTGATTATTGGCGAGAATATCATTTTTATTTAAAAAAGAGATAAGTCTAACATTTAAGACTTTTTCTAGAATTTTGGACAGAGCGGACAAGACTGAGATAGGCCTATAATTGTCAATACAGTCTCTTGCTCCTTGTTTATAAATAGGATGTATGATAGCCATCTTAAAAACTCTAGGAAATACACCACTATCTAAGCAAAGATTAAATACATACGTTATTATAGGTACTAGGACGTGCTTAGCTGCCATAAGAACAGAAGTTGAGATGCCATCCCAGCCGACTGAACAGTTTTTCTTAAGACCAACTATGATAGAATGGATCTCATTAATATCGGTTCTAGTAATAACCATAGATTCACGTGTATTTGTATGGGAGTTAATTAAGTCTAGGTTTTGATAATTAAAATTATTAGAGGATCTACTTATTTTTTCTGCTAAATTTTTACCCACATTAGCAAAATACGCGTTTACCATATTGACTGACGATACCGGATCACCGGATCTGGTCAAAAGCCTGGGAAAAGATGTTAAATTTTTTCTTTGTTAATTGGAGAAAGTTCTAATAAGATCCCAAGTTTTCTTAGGATCTTTTTTCGTTCCTTGAAACTATTTACGTTCATACTCAACTTTCTCAATAGCATCAAGTGGATTCTTTTTGTTTTTATAAAGCTTGTCACGTATATATGTATATTTAATTTATATACTTTTTTTTATTTTTGTTATTTATATAACAAAAAATAAAAAATAATATTTAAAAAAATATATATATAAATAAATAAAATAGAAGTGTCTGTTTGTAGTACCAAATAAACAACTTTTTACTAAATACATATGAACATATATACGATACTTAGATCAAAAATTGAAAATTTGTGTCTATCGGTCTGTTTGTTTGTTCTGGCTAATCTCTTAAACCTCTGGACCGGAACATCACTGGCAGACAGCTGATGTTATAAGAAGTCACTTAGGCTAGTTTTAATTTAGGAAAAGGACTAGGGTTCCGTGCAATAAAGAAAAATCGGTACATCATGAGAGTGGAGCCGCAGCAACAACTAATATCTAAATATAATTTAGAAAGTTACACATATGCTTTCTAGGTTTCAATAAATACGTGGTAGAAATATTTAGGACGTGAAAAGAACGTATTTAGGTCGTATGCCGAAACGACCGTAAACATTCGAAGAAAAACGCTCATTTACAGACTATGTTATCGAAATTGAAGTTTCGATATATTTGTGATTGTCGTTCACATAAAATTAATTTACTTTTAATAAATTAATAAAGGCTACACACTAAACGGATAGCAATATCCTGCGTCGAGATTGATTTTTATTCAACCTGTAAAATTAACATTTATTTGACGTCAAATACATAAACCGATTTAAAAATTAGATTATATGCTTGAGAAGAGTCGGCGAGACAAACTCAGTCATGGTCAGTCAGGTCAGGTCAGGTCTTTTAAATTTACTAAAACTCAGAAGGGCTCTTAAGGGTTTTGTTTAATGTAAAAGGACAATTTCATTCCTCTATTACCCTCCTGACAGTTGATGGTGAGATTGAAACCACTAATTATTATAACAGTCTTTATTACTGAGTAAGAAACAATCTCAGTAGTTTACAAGGATATGATTATAATATTTTCGAATAGCCAAAAATAATCTCAATGCCTAATACATAACAACAAAGCAGTGGTATTTTATTTAATATTATGTTTATTGTAAATAGTTTAGAAAAATCAAGTCAGAGTCCTATGTGGGCGACCTGAATAATTCTGACATTAGGTTGACAAGTAACTAACCATACTACAAGAAGAAGAAGTCCAGTGAACTCGTTATTCACCAAGATTTAAAAAACGGCCATTGGAGGGTTCCATTGAATATATAACAAAAAACGTAAAAAAATCAAGTTTCTTATATGGGAACCTCCTTTATATTATGGTTCGTGAGATACTTAGCGAAAGAGTTCCATTGGCACCATTTCATTACGGATCCCTTTAAAACGAAATTTAGGTCACTTAAAAACTACGTATTGCAAGTATTATACTTATTTATTCAAGTATTGTAATAATTGAACCGGGAATAAATAAATTAGTCTTTATTGCGTATTTAAATAACCTTAAAGCAATGTAAACAACTTAAACTTATTTAAGCGTGCCGCCTCAAAGACAGGAAAGATCTAAAGACGGGAAATTTCCTTTTCTATTAGCCTTGTACAACAGTAACTTTATATCTGTGATGCTATTTTCACAGCAATGATTACTTTCTAATTCGTTTTGCAACTTTGCGTTGGAATCACAAATAAAGGATTAACGTACAAAAGTATTCTTCTTTTTTATAAGGTACAGCAAAAAACGTAAAAGATAAAGTTTCTTGTATGGTGCTTTATTTTTTAATTTCATTTAGTTTTTTTTTCGGAATGTGTATTGCTGTTGGCCCTACTGGCCTTGATAGCGTCACCGAGGGGGTCGAGTACAGAGACTCAGCCGTGAAAAGGGGGCAGCCCTCACGGGGGCTCAAATTTGATTCCGTCCTTAGGGCGTTTCCTGCGAAGCCGAACCACGGCTAAGGACGTTATCGGAACTAAGGACGTCATTGGAAGTTTAGTACTTACTTGTTGTTGTAGCGGCAACAGAAATATACATCCCGCTAACAGACGGACGATTGGACGCTTGTAATAGGATTCCGTTAGCACCCTTTGGTTTGAACTCTAAAAACCACTTTTGCTTTATTTATGCATTGATAGCAGATTACAAGTATTTCGGGATTCGTCTAATCATTGTGTAATCCACTATATATATATCAACGAACAGATATAAGGTAAATCTTTCAAGACGTTATCTCGGTAATTCATCTTTTTTGTACAAATGAAAAACAGAGATTAGAGTTCTTTTCTACGAATATCTCGGAATTTGTTTTACCGGCGTCGGGATGTGACGACCCCATCGCCCGCTGTTGGGATAACCTCTGTCACAGCAGAGATTATTCCACCAGTGCAGTCAGTCACACTGGTGGTAGGTCTTTTGTTGCAAGAGGCCGGCTAGGTAGGTACCACCGCAGTGTCAAATATTCTGCCGCCAAATAGTAGTGCTTAGGCATTACTGTGTTCCGGTTTGAAGGGCACTGTACGCTAGTGAAATTACTGGGCAGACGAGATTTAAGAACCAATATCTCGAGGTTGGCAACGCGTGAGTGGCACCTACTAATGGTTCTGCAAGCGCTCATAGGCTACGGTAACCACTTACCATCAGGTGGGCCGTATGCTTGTTTGCCAACTTTTAACATAAAAAAAAAAAAAGAATTTATCCAAAAGGTATTTTTCTCTATCACTAAGAAAAACTGTTCCTATTTTTCGAAGTCTCAGATCGCGCATAGCCGGGCGCGCTCACTGAGCAGTAAACGATCGGTGGTTAAGCAACTTTAGGCGCGTCAGTCACTAGATAGGTGATCATATAGTTGTCTTTTAATTTGGTGTCTCCGTGCTTCGAAGGGCACGTAAAAAGTCGGGTCCGGCTATTGTCAATTTGACAATAGTTGAAAAGTCAAGTCAGAGGCCTATATGGGTGACTTGAATAACTCTAACACTAGGTTAGCCACTAACGACTCGAAGAAGGAGTCTTAGAGTAAATAAAGTTTTAGATATGTGTAATATTGTTCCCCTACCTGACTTCGCTGTCAAGGCCAATAAGGCCAACATCAATACATATTCAGACAAATAAGGTTTCGCATTAATATGTGCATTAAACATTGTATTGTATACAGTGCCTCATCTTACCTTATAATGAAATAAAGTTATTAAAGAAATGATGATCTATTATCTATAGTTTCAGTAAAATAACTAGCGCCTTTAATCCATAATTTTAAATTTTGTCTTTTAATAATCTATCTGCATCTATCCATTAGTGATCTTGTAACTTTGAAAACATTTTTCCTCAAGGTATGTAACTTCTGCCGGATCAGCCATTATTTTCCTCGATAAACAGTTTATCTAAAGCAATAATTTATAAAATAGGAAAGTCCGTAAGGGTAACAAACACAAATATTCACTTCATATATTTTGATATATTTCCTAGACAAGTATTATTTCACAATTTGAATGAAATATCGTACGAATATAATAAATGTAAAAATTTGTAACGGATGAAAGGCATCAATTTAATAATAATAAACGCTACACACGGCCTCCGTTAGGATAGTTATATCCTGTGTCAGAGATCCTGAAACATACGCAATGACAAGGACAAACACACCCAGACCGGAAAACATGCTTCTATGGTCAATACAAACATCTGCTCCGAGCGGGAATCGAATCGCGACTTGTGACTCTTAAGGCAACTTCGCTACCACTGCGACACAACGTCGACTTATATTTTTATCAGTTTATATAACCTATCTTGGCTTAAAATATTTCTGCGACATTGTTTAATAGCGCGGGTGGAGAAAGTATTAAAATTTTTATATCATTTTTTCACAAGTATATTAAGTCAAAGTTCTGATTTATTTTATATAATTGTAATACATTATAAATGTTACGAATCATACATTAAATTAATTAAATATCAACAATATATATTAAAGGTCGGCAACGCACCTGCATGCCTTCTGGTGTTGCAAATGTTCATGGGCGGCGGTGATCGCTTAACATCAGGTGAGCCTCCTGCCCGTTTGCCCTCTCTTACATAAAAAAATCAAAGTAGTAATAAATAAAAATATGATTTTACCAAATTTAGTGATGTTCATAATTTACATAAAGTACTTGGAATAAACATGAACTAAAAATTACAGTTAATAGACTTTATAAAACCAGTAACTGTATTAAAAATTTTAAAAGGGCAATTTATACAATTCTAGAATAGAATCCCAGACAGCACTCATAAACTTTATGTTAATATATTCGAAAAACTCACTTAAGGGATATTTTTGTAGGGTTGTAGCATTTTAGCGTTCAGTTCATGAACGGAAACATACATATTAAAAAAAGGTCGCCTTAGATTAAATCTGACTTACAACATCCCTACACTTTTTATGTTATATAAAACTTTTCATTTCATATAAAGTTTTTCAAGTTTTTCTTGGATTATTCCGATAAAATTGCGTTGGAAACTACAATATCTAAACATATGTATATATTATGTGCGTGGGGAAATCAAAGGAATGTTCTTCAATTCCTTTTATATATTTAGTAACCTAATGGTTGATCCAGTGAACGTCTACATAAAAGCTAGAATTAAATTATATTTATAAAACCTTAAATAGTGTAGATAATTGTTATGAATCTCGTCCCTAAAAGTGATTTGATTAGGCTTTGAAATCATAGAAATTAATTTTGTTTGACGTTAATTAAAATTCTAGTAAGATTAAGAGGTAATATTACCCACGTTTTTCCTGACTCGATCGAACTCGCAACCTGTGGCGCTTAAGGCAGATTCGCCATCATCTGTGGCATAAGGTTTTCAATTGTTGATTGTTACCTGCGTTAAGAAATAGGATACTTTTTATCCCAAAAAATGTTAGGTTCCCGTGGGATCATCAAACAAACATGATACAGGACGTATTCAATTAAATTTCATCATAGATATGTCTTATGGAACATTTCTTACTTACAAATAAGTAAGTTATCCCAGAGCCAATTTTAGCATCTCGTCTGCTGCGGACATCGTCGCGGTCAGAAGCTAGTGAGCCTTAAATGTAATGTAATGCCAGTAAGGCAGATGTTCAACATACGTACGTATGTTACATTATTTACAGCGTTGTTCCACATTTCAGCATAAATAAATCCTCTTAGTCACAGACGAGCTGTATAAGTTGTTTTGAAACCACAGTACTAACAAGATTTGTTCTCCAGTCCAACCCGCATTACTACTATGTTCACTAGTATAGGAATAACACAGATAAGATAAAGTGCTCAAAGAAGTAAAGTTATATGGATAAGATAAGGAGGATTATTATTTCTTTCTTATTTTCTACATCACTAACCTTTCGTTGCTTCTCTAAGTATTCTTATGTTAACGAAATAAAAATATAATAACTTTTTCTCATCTAAATATTCTTTCTATGTATATTGAGTATTTATAATACGCTACAGGCTACGAGCTTACACGAAGTAATTCCCGCAAATTTATTCTTTACATCTATATACGCGTATCTCAAGACAACATCTTACAAGCAATCAGTAAGCCTACGTAAATATACATACATACGTAATTTCTTTGTAAATAAGTTTTCTAAATTATTATTTTGCCTAAAAATATTTGATTTTTCAAGTTTTTATTATGCCTTTAACAATTTCATCCAAGTAGGTTAACATTATGAACAACTTATTGTAACCAACAATGCTTTTAATCCCTTTACTAGATAGCACAATCAATTGTACAGTACTTTAACTACTACGTCGGATTTCAACGATTCGTCCTTTTATATGAGGTACGACAATATATTTTCTGTATAGTGAAATATTGAAGTAACTATTAATGAAACGCTTCGTTAGAATGACATATTTTAAATATTGTCTTTCTAATCCAACGTATTAAATAGGTTCTATACTTCGTCATGCGCCAACATATATAATCATCTCTTTTATTATGAGGGTTTTTTTCAATGAATCAATCATCAAAACAAAATTTATACGGTTGTAAAAATGTCAATATCAATTCACAAACAACGACGATTCCAATTATAAACTAAGAACGCCGAAAAAATTAAAACTAACTAAGAAACTCTTTCTTTTTGAAGTCTCCTAACTCAGTTTTAATTTATATATTTCACTAGCTAAGCGTGGCTTACGCTTCGCTACGGCTTTGTCTCATATAAATATTTCTCATTCTTGTAGGAATGTAGGGTTGAAAAAACATACAATTTTGGGCAAAAATGAGGCCCATGAAAATCTAAATACGATACAAAACTACTTTTCTAGTTGTGGGATTTTGAACGAAGGAACATTTAATTTCCATTTTCATTCCGAGAACAGACGAAGAAACATACATTATATAACTATACGTAAGAAAACGATATACTCAAAGCATTGTCATCCAGTTCTGAGTTGTTCTGAAAGTTTCAAGTATCTAGCTTAAAGGAAAGTTTAAAGTCAATCCCAAAATTCAGAAACATCCAACAACAGTCTTAGGTAAAAGTACTTCAAACCGATATTTTCACTACTTCCCTGGTCCGGCTAACTGATTCATGACGAAAACAGGCTCAACTAAACAACACTATGTCATAATCTGTAACTCAATTGACATGACCTGTAGTAATAAAATTATTCACCTTCGCATGGACGATAAATATTATACAGATTATTGTTAGATCTATTGAGATATTTCTTTTTGTTATAATGGAAAAAAGTGTAGGAGACTCATCTGATGCTAAACGATCACCGCCGCGTTTGAACATCTGCAACATCAGAGGGCATGAAGCCTCTAACCTCTGTACACAGCAGAGATTATTCCACCAGTGCAATCAGTCACACTGGTGGTAGGTCTTTTGTTGCAAGAGGCTAGGTAGGTACCACCGCAGTGTCAAATATTCTGCCGCCAAATAGTAGTGCTTAGGCATTACTGTCTTCCGGTTTGAAGGGCACTGTACGCTAGTGAAATTACTGGGCAGACGAGATTTAAGAACTAATATCTCGAGGTTAGCAACGCGTGAGTGGCACCTACTAATGGTGCTGCAAGCGCTCGTAGGCTACGGCAACCACTTATCACCACCATCAGGTGGGCCGTATGCTTGTTTGCTAACTTGTAACATAAAAAAAAAAAAAGATTTGAACCCGCGACATTTAAAATAAGAAATACGGGTATATGTTAAACTAATAACAAATCTTCATAGTCTTTCATGAAGACTTAGGTTTTTCTTAAAGTTGAGCAGCCCTGCTTTTTAACTATTCAACATACTTATTACAAAGTTACTTTGTTTAAGTGCTATGAGAAGGAACCTGTGCTAAAAATACACACACTTTAGGTTTTATTTTTATATACCAACATTAATAGACTTGCTTAGAACAAAAAACTGCTGAAAAAAATAAATATTTATTTACACAAAAGTAGCGATATTCTTAAGTAAATTTATATTTAAAAAAAATAATTTGGTGATTTTCTGAGTGCTTCCTTCTTAGGGCTCCACAACTAAACTCGTAAATAAAACTACTATATTAATTAAATTTAATAAGTAAACAATTAAACATATTCCATGAAAGCTATTAAAGAAGTTCACCGTCTGCAACGGTATTGCCCGCATTTGCGTTTATGCTCTACAAGCTTTTAATAGTCATTGTAAGACGCTCTCCTCAATAATATTCTCATCACTCGTGCGAGCACGAGACAGGGATGCCCGGTCCCGCAAGGCAAGTAGTCTTTTCGCCGTTAACAAACCCAAGTAACGAGTGTCTCAATTATGTATAATAGATCATTAATTTGTTTTTTCTGCTCGTATTTTTGCGGGGCCTTTATAAGCAGCCTATATGACGGCACCATCGTTACAAACTAAATTACACACTAAAAAATATACTTAAGAAATCATTTAATTTTATTTTAAAGGTACTCATATAACTTTAATTACACATATTTTATGTATTGTAACGACCCTTAATCAATTACGAAGAGTTTAAAGCTTCTGAACATTGTGTTTTAATTTGTGTCTTTGCCTATGACTTTTTTACAGTGGTACGTTATAATTAGAGACCTAAATATTTACGATAAAAACATCCTTTTTATTTCTCTATTTATTTTGGGACTTTTTATAATAATGTGAAAATGTCATTACCATCGTTCCCTTATTACAATAAGTCGTTCAATTTAAATACATATCACACTACTATATCTGATCAAAGAATCAATATTACTGTCATTTAAATTTGTAAATCATGCATCAGCATCTGAACAAGGTGCCGCTAAAATACTTTGAAAGGATGCGACATCAATTATATAGACAATAATTGACTTATAAAGAAATCGATATAATATTTAACATAACAAATAATTGTTAAATATTAAATCTGATCTCTCTTCTTATATTTATTGTTAAACAAAACTATTAAATACTTTACATTTTTATTTTATTGCTGAACGGCCCAATTGATAAGTAGGTAAAATATGTCAACCGTCCATTTTTCGAAAGGACGACTTTGATATCAAAGAGTTGTTGGAAATCAAAAGCTATTGATGTCGTGAGCTAAATACGTGACTGATAGAACACTCGGAGTTAACTATAAATATTGATTTATTTTATTTGAATGTACACCAAAGATTCATTTCGCTGCTATTGATTTATTATAGCAGAATAAGTTATGAGAATAGAAAGTATATCTGAGTTTTGGCTGCATATATGTCTTGATCATGCAACTAGCAATTGTTCTTCCAATAACTTTACCCATCTTTTTGCCTAGTCCTGTGCTTATCCAGGTGTGATCATAAGATGTAAGACATCTAGATAGACTTCTAAATATTCCAAAATGAAAATCTGATATTGATTGTAATATTTTACTTTTGATGATTTTTTTTAAATTTTCATAATGAATTAATGTTCATTATTTTTTATGAAAACAAATAATGTAAAAATCGTATGGTAAAGCCTTTTTTAAATTGTTTAACAAATGTCACGTAACACCATTTTCCCAAAAAAAATGGCATTTTACCGATACAAAAGAGATTTGCTTTTAATGCGGTTGTCAGAAGCAGATCCGCTTAAAATAGGGTACTGATTCGCTTTACAATTTTCTGGTTCATAGGATACATACATTTTATCATTATAGAACTCGTGCCTTATCGCTCAAATGACACTCGCTTTAATTTAAAGCAATTAATAATTTAAATTTTGAGCTGATGTATAACATATATAAATTATATTAACCATTTAATAGAGTCGAAACTGGTATTTCAATTTCTAAAGCACGCTTTAAAAAATGAAAATAAAAATCTTTTTTTTTTACCGAGTACAAAATTAATAATATAAATAACACAACATTAAGGCAAACCTCAATTAAAAAGAGAAAATATAAAAAAAATATCCAGAACAATTAACGAACCTCAATTAACATTCATACCCTGAACTTTTACAATTCCTAAATAAATACTTAACCGAACTCATTTTTCACCAAGGTACTCGTATAGTAGCTTCAAATAAAAAAAAAGAAAAAAGAGCAACAAAGAAATTAATATACCTACATTTACGTAAAATTTTAACTACATTAATGTATTTTCTTAAAGAATATTAGCAATGCTAATATTCCTATTGCTCCTCCAAATAAGCACGAAGTTTGCGCTAGGAGTCGGTCTGCCTCCAACTCGCAATTCTCGCGTTAACGGAGTCGGTCCTTCTATCGTTGAGCTATTATATACCGATAGGTTTACAAAATTAATTATTTATTTAATAATTAATAAGCTTTGTTGACACCGTTGTGGCGTTGTGGGTAGCGAGTCTGCCTTTAGTCTCGACGGTTGCGGGTTCGATTGCCGCTCGGGCAGATGTTTGTTAAAATTTCTGTCTTGGTCTGGGCGTTTGTCCGTGTGGTTGTTTAACTCTTGATGAGTAAATTGCTCTTGTCCAATGAGTTACTGGTTCGCCCTTAGGGTTGCGGAGGTCAGATGGCAATCGTTCTGTGTAAAAACAAGTAACCTGTCAAATCCGGATAAGAGTAATAAGCAGACCCTGGGTACATAAAAATACCGGGAATAATGCTAGGACGAAGAAGAATTAATAAGCTTTGTAATTCTCAAATTTAATTGTGCTTTGTAATTCTAGCTTTCAAAGTTCAAAGAGTCTAAAATTATAAATTGAAATAAATAATACAAATCTAAGACAAATTGTTTCAGTCAAACTGAAACGCTTTATACAATCCAGCTTCTTAGCTGAATTGGATGATGTTTCATAAAATTACCGTTTGTGTTAATCGAGAACTCTTGGAATTGACAGTAATAAAGCTTTTACTGAACTAAATCTTGTTATTAGAATCTTTAAAGATAAATTGAAAATTCTTATAATTTGGTATGTTATAAACTAGAAAATTTGCTTCCATGTATGTATAATGTATTTATTAATCAAAGTTTTTTATTATTATAAATTTATAAATAGCTCTGTCTGGAACCTTTTCACGTCTTGCCTTCCGCACCGATTTTAAAGAATTCTTGTCACTAAAAAAACACGAAGACAGTGAATAGAAGATGAAAGTTTGTATCGAGAGACTGGCGCCAAATATTCCTATTTATTGAAAGAAGCCTTATTAAAAATCGCATTCACGCGGGCGTACCAGCGGGGAAAGTAATAAATATTTAAAGAAAGCTTTATTCATAATTGAAAGTGGAATATTTCAAATAAACAATTTCTAGAGATTTGTTTGTTTTCAAAACACGAACTCATTATTGCGTTCTATGTCGAAGTAATTGTAAACACTTGCTTGGGGCTTAATTTAGCATATACTCGTATATAAAGCATTGATTCATTTTCTTTTACATATACAACAAACTAGTCAAGATTATTTATTTTTTATTTTTCACTAAACATGTTACATAAGTATCATAATATATAATTATAATTGTTGTAGCAGCGGACTATGATATAAAAACTATAAATGCTGGCTCTTCTCACAAATACATGCAATATTCCAGTTTATAATGAAGTTCACAATATTCATATTATTTCGTTTTATTAGCATATGGTGCAGTTTTAGCTTTCTATCATAAATATTATTAATATTGTATCTTTTTGAAATATTTGAAAAAAAAAACAGGATAATAAATTAAAATAAACGCTACACACTCCACGGCCTCCATTAGTACAGAGATATAATGTGGGTTTGGTTCCACTCCGGGCAGAATTTTGTATTATTCTTACAAATCAGAGCGAGATTATGTTGTAACTCTTTTAACAATTTCAATGAAAATAAGGTTATCTTATGTTTTTAGTGAGTCTACTATATTCCTAAGAAACTATAATAAATAAAAATTTTAAGAATAAAAATTATATAATTATAGCATGCATGATATTGTGCGTTATTTTATACGATATAACTGTGTGCTGGGGTAAATTTTGTGCGGTGAGACCTTAATTCGTTTATGTATAAATTCTTGTCTCTGTCAATAACAAACCACAACACTTTTACGCACAAAGAAGCTTATTTATTCCCTGTCCTTTGACATTCTGCTTAAATAAAAACATTTATACTATCACCTTACTAAACAATTGACTGTCTCAAAAATGAGAATAATTTTTTCAAATGAATTTATGAATGTATGTAAGTATGTATGTCTATTTCTTTGCGGTTTGTGTAGCCTAAAAGATAAATGAGGTTTTATTAATTTAAAAAATCACAATAGCACGATTGCAATTGTTAAAATTCTAACGTCTTTTCTTTTCACTATTTGCGATTTCTGTAACAAAAAATAAATAAACGCTAAACGCTACACACTCAACGGTCCCCATTGGGATAATTATATCCTGTTTCTGGAGTCCGAAAACACACACAAAGACAAGAATACCAACCCAGACCGCAAAAAATTCCTGTATGGTCAATCCAAACATCTGCTCCGAGCGGGAATCGAACCGCGACCTGTGGCGCTTTAGGCAAGTAAAAAAATAGTTTAATAAATATATTATGTAGATGTTCATTGCTTGGATCATTTATCACTAGTAATTATTTTTCCGTTTCAAGGCGAAAAGGGGAGGAATGTGATATGGATATTATTAAGCTAAAGCCATTAACTGATACCATGTAATATCAGGGCCGGATTTAGAGGTCCCGGAGGCCTCGGGGCAACAAAGGAGTGGAGGCCCCCTGACCCTAAATTATTTTTCAAATAAAATGATAAACTTTTTTTAGTAGATATTTCCACTAAATAATTTGTTGTGCAACCAAGTAAATCATTTTAGTATTTAACAAACATACAATCGGAATTAAGAATTATCTGAAATTAAATTATAGTAGGTAAAGGTAAAACAGCCCTTTTTTACTCGTGTTTAGTAGTCGGAATTTGAATTTTTTTTTCCGAAGTTGTTATTGTGGGGGGCCCTCTTTTGTGGAGTCTCCGTGGCTGTCGCCCCGGTTGCCCTCACCTGAATCCGGCTGTGAGTAATATACACTGTTATCACGTTTTCTGATCGCCATCGTGTTGTTCGTAACTTAGCGATAAGACCGAGCTGCAATTAACACAAGCGTAATTTCACTATCAATAATCAAGTTACTATATCCTTACTTTTATCAGAAGGCTTGATAACATGTTTAGTAAACTAGATTCCAGTTCGAAGGATACATTTGAAATGTTTTTTACAGTTAATCTGTTTCAGCCCTTCTAATCTATATACCAATATTATAAGAATGAAGAGTTTCTTGGTTCGCTTCTTTGGTTGATCTTTGGAACTACTGGTCGGATTTAACTCTTTTTCCATTTGATAGTACATTTCTCGAAGAAGGCTATAAGCTATGTAACGTCAGAATGCGATACATAGAAGCCGAACAATATGAAAGAAAGCGCGGATGGGCGATGCGATACGGTGAGTAGGACAGCAATACAATAATAAAGCGAAGAAATTGTTTGGTTGTTTGTTTAACTAAACAATAACTATGTAGACGACGTGAGTGAAACCACGGGCACAGCTACTATCCAAATACGGGTCAAGGGCTTCGTCTTCTTAGAGATTTGTGGATTAGTCAGTACCACCGCATCACTATGGTTTTGCGTATATGTTGAAGAATTTATTTCAAGATATGAAGCCTTTATTATGTAATGGAAGTTTAATGTAAAGTGTAAAGCACGAGAATTTGGAAACACAAACTAAGCACTGGAAAAACAGACAGAACAAACAGAGGTGTTTAGTGTGAGGGTATGAACGAGTTTTTTAGATAAAACCTTCGTGCGGTCGACACGTCATCTGTAAGCAAAGACGTTAAATTAAAACAAATATGTATATAATAAACAAAAAGAATAAATTGTGTACAAGATTAAGTTAATTTGCATGGCAATATAAATATGAAATGGTGAATAAAATAAAGATCTGTTATGCCTTGTTCTGCTCACATTACTTGCTGATGCTTAAAATGCGACCACGTCTTTTTTAAAATTAAAAATTTTTGCACACGAAAAAAGACAACTATAGTTGTATCCTTATATTTGTGTGTGTTTCCTTTATACAGTCCTTTATATACAGTATATCATCGCTTATCCTTTAATAGCTTATCTATATATAAAAGAAGAAGACCTGACACACTGGCATATCAACGTTATTCAGGAGGGTGAGAACCCTGGCAGAAGCTAATAAAATATATGGTCGAATATACACATAGCCAGTTTTTCAAAAATTACACTATCATAAATATACCATATATGTATATATATATATATAGTGTAAAAAACGCTATTAGAATAAGATTTATTTTTAGAAACATTCATTAACTTTATTATCCTAACCCTTTGTTCTCTACTAACATTAGATTTAATTAAATCCTAAAACTGTTGCCAGCGTAATTCATTTTTTCTTTTTTACATTGAAAAGACTTTTATAAAAGGAAAGAAAATTATTTTTAAGTTTTCATTGGTAAAGGAAAATTTGGCTAAAGAAAAGTTCTTATAAAAATTCATTTAAAAAAGTAATCAGTTTACTTAGAAACCAGAACAAAAGCCTTATAATTAATTATTATTTAATTAGTTACTATAATCTTTTTTTTTTTAATCGAGTGTTTGCTAATAATATTTGCCTAAACTTAAAGATACGTTGCGAAGCAAACAGGAACTTGGTAACAATTTTGAATAAAACAAATAGTCCCGACCAGGAAGTCCAACCAGCGAATTAATTCTAGGCACAACTGCCTTAATTTAATGTTTGTAGAGATTTTCACATTCCATTTACGGCTACCCCAATTTCTGATCAAATAATGTTATTTAATGTAAGAATAAATTTAATTACACTTGCTATAGTTATTTTTAGTAGTACTTGATAGATTTAAATTTCATATTGCGATAATAAAATATACTTTGACGATTAATGTATTTATAATACATTTAAGAGACAAAATCTCATATATTTACCTGTACAACAACAAAACAGAGCACAGAATAGATCCCAACAACAAATAATATATATGTACAAGAAATAAGACTCAAAAAGGTCTTCAGTAAACCGCGCTTATTTACTACATACTAATTTATTCCGTTAGACGCTAAAAGGTTGTTACAATTCCACAATAATTTAACTTATTTTAGAAACCTCGCTACGATCTTGTTGTATCGTTTAAGAATGTATACGCAAAGTTTTAAATGTTTTACAAAGAATCTTTTATAAATTTACTTCACTTCAATAATTTTATGGCATTTCTGTACCATAGTTTGTATCTATCGATGTATGTGTTTGTATGACGATGGTCGGTTGTAAATCCTTTGAATAAAAATGAAATAATATTAAGTATAAGGCACATTTTTAACATTATTTAAAGTGTTTTTTAAGATATGATGCAATTAAATTGCAGTAGAAAAATATAAAGAATCTATGAATTCATGCATTGACAACAATCCAGTGTGAAAAATTCATTAATAAAAAGACTGCTTTCACAGTCAACAGGAAAAACTTTGTGATGGGCTTTCATAATTAATAGTCTTTTGTCCTAAAATAACCGGTTGCATGTAATATGGATTTATATTCCGTGATCTAAATATATTTCAGTTAACATGATAATAAATGTAAATTATTCTTTATGATTTCCCGAATTATTTTATTTCATGTCAATCCGTAAATGCAATTAGGAATTGAATAGCATGTCGACTATTTATTAATAACATATATCATTGTTTTCCATTTGATCACCTTTATTGACAACGCCATATTCGGTCCCCTTGAGCTGGGTTCAATGCAAACTACTGTGCTTGAGAGCCCCTAGTTTATAGTCCGAACGAACGGCGTCGGGATGTGACGACCCCATCGCCCGCTGTTGGGATAACCTCTGTCACAGCAGAGATTATTCCACCAGTGCAGTCAGTCACACTGGTGGTAGGTCTTTTCTTGCAAGAGGCCGGCTAGGTAGGTACCACCGCAGTGTCAAATATTCTGCCGCCAAATAGTAGTGCTTAGGCACTACTGTGTTCCAGTTTGAAGGGCACTGTACGCTAGTGAAATTACTGGGCAGACGAGATTTAAGAACCAATATCTCGAAGTTGGCAACGCGTGAGTAGCACCTACTAATGGTGCTGCAAGCGCTCATAGGCTACGGCAACCACTTACCATCAGGTGGGCCGTATGCTTGTTTGCCAACTTTTAACATAAAAAAACCTGAATCATGTTTTACAAGCGGCTTTCAGCCATCAGGCAGATAATTGTGGTATATATTAATAGTCTCAAGACACTTTCAGAACGTCGCATAAATCAGCGCTCTTTCCCAAGAGATCTAATATCCAGTTGCAGATTTGAAAGAGTCCTATTTAACTTTTATAGCCTTAAACGATTATACATGGAAAGTATGTAGACCAGAGGGATGTTAACTTTGGCGATAAAGCGACCACTGCTGAACAATAAAACCACAATCTTTTCGCCTCCTACATTTGGCGACGTCTGTTAAAATATATACCGAGTTACTTTTTATTTCGAATATTTTACACAGTCCTGCAGTCGGTAAGCCTATATTTTAGCGTCAATAATATATATTTTTTTATTAGTGAAAAGGAGTATTTTATTTTTACTATTATTCACTATCATGGGGGCCGTTGAAGCGTTTATTCTCTATTCATTTTTTCAATTTTTTGCCTTATTTCAGCATTATTATACTTTATTAACTTAACGTAATGCATTAAAAATTAAATATATAAAAGAGGAGTTCAAAATATTGTATTTACATTTCTATATACTAACTCGATAAAATTTTAATAGTTTGAGAAGATGTTTTCATTTTGTCTCATGCTTGCCTGAATAGGACATAAGTCTTTCATTATATTAAATTCTAAAATGTTCTGATGAAAATATTTGGAAGCTAATATGACGTACTAATCTTTAGTGCTTATGACAAATAATGAATTTTGTTGTAAATATTTTTAAGTGACAATGGCTTAATATTCCAGAATTCAATATAGTAGGTTCATACTTATCTACAGAGCTTAAAAATCAAAAAAGTAATTTACATATTATGTCCACTGAAAGGCCTGGAGTGACTGTCTCACTCCCAAAGTGTGGTGTCCTCAAAGTATTCATTAATTTTATAATAGCCCTTACCACACAAACGTCTCTTGACCTTTATTTTAAATATGTTATGTTAATATCTTATTTATTTACATAGATAGTACTTAATCATTACAGTTTATGTAAAATCAGTAAAATAAATCAAAAACTTCAGAATATTAATGCTGATTTTAGAATAATAATGTCAGACTATGTATTTTAATCTGACTATGCCTGTATTTAATGAAATTGAATACAAAAACCTTTTGCCCTACTCACAGGGTACGAACTTCAATTTATCGTGCCGAGAATAATTAAATTCTTTGTATCTTTCAACATTACACTTCACTTACTTTACTAAGCTAATACGTTTTGACATTAATTTATTTAAAAATATTCTCAATTTATTTCCAATTTTATTCTATATAACGTATAAGAACAACATTTATAAAAAACCTAAATCTAACTTGGACTTTCACCACTTAAATTTGCACCACTTGTATTGAATTTTGTAGATATTTACCCGACTGCCGGAGGGTAATGTTTTTCGAGCGTATGTATGTATGTCTATTTCTTTGTGACGCTCTACAGGCTAAACCTTTTTACAGATTTCAACATATGGGGTATCATTAGATTCGTCTCAGTTGTGAGAGTGACATTGACATTGACAGTGACAGTGGTCTGCAGTACTTTTACTAATATTAAAGTAATATTTATATTATAGTAGTCATTATAGAGCTTGTTTTAGCTTTTAGGAGGCAGGTTATCCGGCGTCGGGATGTGGCGACCCCATCGCCCGCTGTTGGGATAACCTCTGTCACAGCAGAGATTATTCCACCATTGCAGTCAGTCACACTGGTGGTAGGTCTTTTGTTGCAAGAGGCCGGCTAGGTAGGTACCACCGCAGTGTCAAATATTCTGCCACCAAATAGTAGTTCTTAGACACTACTGTGTTCCGGTTTGAAGGGCACTGTACGCTAGTGAAATTACTGGGCTGACGAGATTTAAGAATTAATATCTCGAGGTTGACAACACGTGAGTGGCACCTACTAATGGTGCTGCAAGCGCTCATAGGCTACGGCAAACACTTACCATCAGGTGGGCCGTATGCTTGTTTGCCAACTTCTAACATAAAAAAGGTATTATTAATGCAGTTGGGTCTCTTGTTTAATTTAATAATTTATTTTATTTATAGTAGATAGAATAGATAATTGTTTTTCCTTTTTATGTGAGGACTATTTTAATCTGCCAGAGATGTCAGTTAATGGAGGGCCATTGCTATCAATAACGTCAATGATTAATCACGTAGCTGATGCGCCTTTTATACGACAACATACATACTTTTCAGAGATTAATCAAAGAAAAGTATGGTAGGTAATGGCAAAAAATGTTACCATTATCTGCCCCTTCTAATGGCAGGGCGGATATTTAGCGCGTTTTTTTAAATAAAATTATGGGTATCAATTTCGGCGTTTTTCGTGGTGCTGATTACGAAAATTGCAACCATTTTCAATATTAAGATGGCAAACATTTTCTTGTTTGATAAACTGATGCGGTATCAATTTCAATGTTCCTCGTCGTGCTCATTACGAAAATGATGCCGTTTTGTAATTTGAGCTTAGGGAAATTTATGAAATTATACTTATTTTGTTTATATAATATGTATAGATCTTAACATAAATTATAATTATTATGAAATATAGTAAATGAAAATATACGTATGCCTTTTGAGTTATAAAAAAGTCTGAATATTTTTTGTAGGTATTTTTCTGCATTTTATATATTCCAATTATTTACTTTGGTTCGAAGTTTGAATTTAAAAAATAATTGGGTTAAGGGCCTCCAAAAAAATCATAGACTAAAGACTCTACTTAAGCCTATGTACTTTTTTTTTTAATATAGTATATGTCGCCGCGCCGATTCATCACTTAATTAAATAGGCATAGATAAGTCATAAAATTATTACATAAATTCTTATTGTGAATTTACTTCATTGACATTTGTAATAAAAGCCATTTATTTAAGAATTAAAAAGAATTTAGATTAAAATTTGATCCTGGCAGCCTTTAATTGTATTTTCGAAAAAATTATTAAAAATCGAAGCAATTTTGAAATATTGTTTTAAAATATGTTGTAACATTAACTTCAGTTGAACGCTATATAAAGCAAATGATTTGTGTTGTGAAATCACTTTTGCTCCTGCCTCTCGGCCATAAACTCTGTAAGTAGTCTGTATGGCACTTTTATTAAAAATTGTAATATTATTTTACTTGCTTTTCATTCCTAAAATTATCTTGTTTAAATATGTGTGAATTTAGTATCAAATTACCTTACTTAATATCATAATAATTAAAATCAAAATGTGATACGCAGCGTATTGCTATTAATGTGTTTTAAAAGCATAGCAGAACTGATGACTTACATAGGTTCAGCGGTTCTGCATATTTATTTTAAATAACCTCACTTCTGGTATGCGACATATATAATTTAATATATTCTTATATAAATGAAATAAAATAATTCTTAAGTAGATATGTCAATTATTTGAGAACTTATTATAAAAATAAAAGTCGTGTTTGGCATTTGGAGCCACACAAATAAAATATTGTTTTTTTTAAATATAGTCATTCCCTTTGGAATACAGTACCCAAAGTAGACAGGCGACCTATTGATAGCGAGAATGTGATCGGTAAAGGTCACACACTTTCACTGTCATATATAGCAAAGTGCTTGTTGTCAATCATACGTCGTAAAATACATTATTACGTAATCGTGAATTTGTGATATATTCGTAACAGTAAGACACGGTAAAATGCGAAGAATAATATTATCAAACACGATTAAAACTTTGATTGCTTAAAAATACATAATGAATATGTATTAAAACTATTGAACTGCTAATAATTACATTTGTGTACGCATGATTTTGTTTGACTAGTTGCTTACGTATGCAAATTAGATCGAGGATTAATACAGTAATCTTAATACTAAGCATAAGATACAAGATTAATTATGGTAACGAGAGTTACGAAATGTAAAAATGGAAGCTATATTGTTTTAAAATAATGATAATAATAATATAATATCAATAATGATAATAAGATAATATCTTATGATGTTAATATCAATATTATGTTTTATTTATGTGGACAAACGGGCAAGAGGCTCATCTGATGCTAAGCGATCACCGCCACCCATGAACATCTGCAACACCAGAGAGCATGCAGATACATTGCCGACCTTTATAAAAAGAATATGCTCTTCTCTTGAAAGTCGTATTGGTTTGAAAAGATGTATCATACGATTATTATGATGATCACATTTAAGATAACTGATACTTGACTTTTTTATCTTTATTTTAATTATGTAAAAAAAAATCTCCATATTTTAAGCAATCATAAATAATAGCTATTTCTTTTCTTAATATAGTACTAACTTGACATTTTAATTTTTTAATTGAAATTGATTGAAAATTTGTACTTAGTTGTTACAATATTAAATTTTAAAGTTTTAGCATACACACTGTCAAGTGAAATGGTTAGAACGTCCTCAGACTGACTGTAAAGTTAGCACACGTAACAGTTAACTTTGTTTACCAACGATGATAATTGCTTTAAGGGTATATAAGGATTACTTTGCATTGCTTCTGGTTTTGCACAGGGTATACTAACGTATATAATTATTGTTTAGTCTTATCGAGTGGTTAGTGACCAACCTAGTATCAGAGTTTTTCAGGTTGCCCGTATAGGCCTCTGACTTGACTTATCGATTATTATTATCAAATTAATTACAACCGGGACCGACTTTTTACGTGCCCTCCAAAGCACGGAGACGCTATGTTGAAATATCACTATGTGATCACACATCTAGCGACTGACCGCCCCTAAAGTTGCTTAACCCACAGATCATTTACCGATCAGTGAGCACACCCGGCTATGAGCGTCTCATTATTGTTTGGTTGCGATAGACTAGGACTTGAACACTCGAAAACTCTAATTTAATACGTTATATTATGTATACTTAACGCATATGGCTTGCGTTAAGTATACATAAGGAAAGCAAAACTGTAAAATAAACTTAGTAGAAGTTGAGTTATACAAATTCAAAATGTACAAAAAGGTTTTATGTTTATTATAGAGTATAAAACAGCGAATATATTTTACTATACAATAGGGCTTTAATAGGAGGTCTATGTTATTTCGTAACATTTTTTACAACTTCGTTCCAGATGTTCTAACACGATGTTTGAATTACTGTAAGCTTTTTGTTACGTCCACTAATTATGAAGGTTCTTTTTTGAAGTAAAACTTTTAAGGCGGCAATTTGATAACCGCACGAGAAAATAACTTGTATATTCGGGGATTTTTACATTAAGAAAAAAAAACAGATAACATAGAGAGAAGAAGAAATATTTTTGTATTAGAATATAGAAATATTTGTGAATTAGTTCATTTGGTTTTGATATTAGGGTACAAGTAATTAAACATTGTTTCTTGGGAGTTTTCTTCTTGGCTAGATCTACGAAAATACCTGATTATATGCGACATTAAGTTATTAGTTACTATTATTAATGAATGAGACGCAGATTTTTCTTCGAAAACCGATCGGGTATTATTGTGTCTACAAGTTACATTATTACTTACGATGACTATTCGACGGTGTAGAGATGGCAGTTTTATTAAGCCCGCGTGATGGCCGCGCGATCGATTCCAGGAGGTTTCGGTGCAAATTTTGGTGTTCACAATTCACAATTTTTGCCGGTATTATATCTACCCAGGGGCTGCTTATTACTCTTATCTGGATTTGACGGGTTAAGGCTGATTTTAGTAGCAGTATATCATTACTGTTTTCGGTTTTAATTTCTTTTTTGTCGTGATCATCTGATTCTTTGGTCTGTGGTCTGCCTGATGGTAATCAGTTACCGCAATCCATGATTTGCGACTTGCGATACTTGAAGTATCACATGCGCGTTGCCAATCCAAGTGTCAAGAGTTTAGGGTTCAGTTTAGAAGGGATCAGAGTACAAAACGCCGAATTCTGTGGGATGGTAGTATTTCCCCGATCAAGCCGAACCATTTGGGCTCGGAGGAACATAGCTATAATAATTCTAAAAATATTAGAATATACATCATTAAAATCTTAGAATCATTAAAATGGATTATATAGAATGGCTCGGTTCAACCGGTGAAGTTTTAAGTAAGTAACATTCAGGCAGAATATTTACGTAAAGTAGCAGAACTCTGACTATCAAACTTTTCTCGGCAAGTGTGAGTGCTGGAGTTTTGAACTATACCCTGTGCAAAACCAGAAGCAATGCAAAGTAATCCTTATATACCCTTAAAGCAATTATCATCGTTGGTAAACAAAGTTAACTGTTACGTGTGCTAACTTTACAGTCAGTCTGAGGACGTTCTAACCATTTCACTTGATAGTCTAAAATAATAAAACTCTGCGTTGCGTTGCAATACGGTGCCCGCCACAACGCCTTATAACCGTAGAAAAACATTTTTCTGTGATTCCTGAAAATTACTGGAGTGTTATCGCAATAAAGATATTGCTCTATTATCATTAAGATTGAGATCTATTAAATAGACAACAGAAAAGATACTGGATACTGTATCCAATTACAATAACACCGTAATAAACAGCGCGTTCCACATAGCTTTCAACATTGCGCTTCGCGAGCCGTCGATTGTTGCTTTGCGTTGATTGGGCCCTAAAACTTAAACAGGTGATAACCTCTCAATAGTGCTAATAGTTATCGAAAAAACAAGACTAAACTAAGGTAATATTATAAATGGACAGAATTTTGATAAAAACAATTATCATAACCGTAGTTTTCATAACGTTGCTGAACCATCAAATTTCTTGGGCAAAGTTTTCATACATAATCATTTCACTGCATAAGTTAAGCTAGTGCCTCATTTATATTCACTGTATAACTCAGGAGACCACTTTTAGTGATATTACTGTATTATAACATTGAAAATCCATTTGGTTTTTCCATATTATCGTCTAAGATTATGTAAGTGCTAAATGTTTTACTAATATGATCGTACTAAGAAAAAGTTCTTTGTGCGAAAAGAAATTCCAGATAAATGTATAAGAAACTAGACAAGGGCGAGTATGAGTTGTGTTTTCCGTAAAATTTAATTATGGCTTAGATGCTTTATCTATCCAGGATATAAATCTCAACATTTCTGACTCTTTACATTTAGAATATTGTTAGGTATAATAGATCTGATATTTAAGTAAAAATCTACAATTACCGATTTTATCTTTTATGCGCGCCGTAAAAACTTTTCGATTCCCACTCGGACCCTAATTTATTTTTGTATTGACCATGCAAGCATATTTTCCGGTCTGGGTATACTTTTCCTTGTATGTTTTTCCGGACCCCCGACACAGGATATCACAATCCTAATGGGGGCCGTTGAGTGTGCATTAATTTGAATGGAAGAATGTTTTGATTGTGCGGCTAAAGAATTTATTTTATTTTAATTTCGATTTACTCTATTGGTAAGAAAAAGACAGGCGGTCAGCCAAAAACGTTAAGCTATAAAGATTTTTCCTATTGAAATACGGAATCCTAAAAATGGATAAATGTTGTAATACAAAACTCTCAAAGAGGAACGTGGATCACGTTTCTCACTTATTCTAAAAGAGAACTCCGAATATGACCTCTATAAAATGTAGGTTCTTCAAATCGCAAAAGCTGAGAAAAATTCTTATTATATTCCTCAAATCGTGAGATATTGTAGTATTTTAAATGAAACCATTTTATAGATATTTAAATACAAATAAAAAAACTAATATACACGTTATTTACCTCTGATATTTATATCTTATAGATTCATATCTTCTATTTATTTACGACCATGTATTTATAATTCCCAATAACATATATTTTTTTTTGCAGATATTTTTTATTCCTATCAACTTTTGGTTAGTTAATAATTTGATAAGAATACCTTCTTCTTCTTCGTCTTAGCATTATTCCCGGTATTTTATGTACCCAGCGTCTGCTATTACTCTCATCATGATTTGATAGGTTACTAGTTTTTACACGGAGCGATTGCGATCTGACCTCCGCAACCCTAACGGCGAACCAATAACTCATTGGATAGGAGCAATTCACTTATCAAGAGTTAACGATTATTATTAGATGTTATGTGATGACAACCGGGACCGACAGCTTAACGTGCTCTCCAAGGCATGGTGGGGTGACCCACACGGACAAATGCCCAGACCGTAATAGAAATTTTAACTAACATCTGCCCGAGTGGGAATCGAACCCACAATCGTTGACTAAAGGCAGGCTCGCTACCCACAACGCCACAACGGTGTCATTTTGATAAGAATACCGTCCAGCAGAAAGATCAATACAACGGCGTCAACAATTTAACGGCGTCGGGATGTGACGACCCCATCGCCCGCTGTTGGGATAAACTCTGTCACAGCAGAGATTATTCCACCAGTGCAATCAGTTACACTGGTGGTAGCTCTTTTATTGCAAGAGGCCGGCTAGGTAGGTACCACCGCAGTGTCAAATATTCTGCCGCCAAATAGTAGTGCTTAGGCATTACTGTGTTCCGGTTTGAAGGGCACTGTACGCTGATGAAATTACTGGGCAGACGGGATTTAAGAACCAATATCTCGAGGTTGACAACGCGTGAGTGGCACCTACTTATGGTGCTGCAAGCGCTCATAGGCTACGGCAACTACTTACCATCAGGTGGGCCGTATGCCTGTTTGCCAACTTTTAACATAAAAAAAAAACAACGGTTACAGAGATATTTTGATACTGTATTAAACTAAATTCATCATCGATCGAAAATATATTGATATTTTCCGTGTAAATTGTTATATAATCCTCTATATCTAGAATTTTATAATTTAATAATAATAATAATAATATTTAATAATAATATTTATTTAAATCAGACAGTGTCCATAAGGTGTTAGTAACAATATTCTTAAAGTTATGTTAGTAGCATTTACATCAATATTATATAAAAAATACAAATAAATAAATAATATTGAAACTAATGGAGGACAACTTCGAGCTCGCTTCAGGTGGTTAGAGTTTATGGAGGCTTAATAGTATGTAGTTTTACCCATTGCTTTAGTATCGGCGAGTCGAAGTTATCCGCCAACGCACTCAGTATAGTGTTGGAGCTCCCGTGCAAGCGATGCAGCATTGAGGCACAGCGCTTGCGCATGACCGCACCGAAACTGTCCACCCCCGCTTCAGCGAACATACCCGAGGCACTGCAACGTCGCGGCAACCCCAACAATGCCCTAAATGCGTTATTGTATTGGACCCGTAGGTCACTGTATGCCCTCTTTGTATAATCAACCCACAGGCTGCACGTGTAAAAGGACTGGCAATATGCTTTAAACAAAGTGATCTTAACTTCTTTAGTACAACGTGCAAACCTGCGGGCCAACATATTACAACGAACCGACAACGACCTACGTTCCCTTTCAATATCCTCATTGTCTTTCAGATTCTCAGTGACCCAGTGACCGAGATATTTGAAAGCCGACACTTTTTTGAGGGCTGAGCCATATAGAGTCACACTTGGCATATACGTACATTGTTTATTGTTTGATTTCAAAACCATAACTTCACTTTTGTTAACATTGTATCGCAACCCATGAGTCTTAGCATAATTCTCGCAAACGGAAAGCAGCCTTCTCAAAGCCCCTACCGATGGACTAAGCAGTACCATATCATCGGCATAGCTTATATTGTTTACACACACCCCGCCGACATGACACCCTATATGAGTACTGCTCAGCTCATCGAGCAAGTTATTTATGTACAGATTGAAGAGCCTGGGTGAGCTCAAACCCCCCTGTCTCACACCACACTCCAATCTATACTCATCAGAGAGCGAGCCTGCCCACCGTACACGATTACTCTGATGTCCGTACCAATACCTAAATAATGACGTAACTTCATTGGAAACATTGCTTTCATTCAATTTCTCCCATAGCATTTTATAAGACACGAGGTCAAAGGCCTTTGTCAAATCAAGAAAGCAAGCATACACAGGTGTTTTTCTTGATGTGTAGTAGTGAGCAGTTTGTTTTAGACACAATATAGCACTCTCCGTTGACAGACCAGGCCTAAAGCCAAACTGAGCGTCATTCAACAGGAGGTGTTTAGCTAAGTGCTGATCCAGAAGGCTATCCAAGACCTTGGCTATTACTGTGGCGAGAGAAATTGGTCTGTAATTCGATAAATTAGACGGATCACCAGTCTTATTTTTAATAATTGGTACAACCAAGGTTTGCATCAGCCTGTCAGGAAGATAGGAATGACCAATACACAGAGTAAAAAACATTGTCAATACTTTCGGCAGATGTGACCCCGCATGCTGCAGGTGTTCGATGCTGAGGCTATCATGACCTGGAGATTTCCCTCTAACCATTCTTTTTATCACGGAAGAGACATCTTTCTCTGTAAAATTGATAGTCAGCTCCTTACCAGTGACCACCTCATCATCAACCACCTGCCGGTCTACCGTTGTCCTCATTGACGAAGGCACTACAAAATGCTTTTTAAAATTATTAGCAATTTCATGAGGGTCACACACACCCGCAACGCTCACGGGAAGACTCGGCTTATGATTCAATTGATTTGTCGATTTCCAGAAATGAGAGAAATCCTTATTTGCACGATGTTCGGCAATGATATCCATTTTAATTTGGTTTTGATTATTTATACACCATTTTAATCTAGATTTAAAAAATTTTCTCGATTCTTGCATATCCCTATAAATCTGACCCGTTGTTGGCTTCCCTGAAAAATGCCACGCGTGAAAACAAAGTCGCGCGTTAACGTGAGCGTCGCGAACGTGCCTGTTCCAACCAGTAACATATTTCCCTCTCCTTTTAGGTGTAACACTATAACTACTAATTGCAGCCTCACTGAGAATCATTACAATGTTATCGTACATTTCATTTAAAATAAACCTATGATCTGCATCAGAACATAATTTGTTTAAACAATTAGAAAACTCTAGAGGAAAAACGATTTCGCTTAACTTTCTGTGACAAAAATCACGATAGTTTTCTATCTGATTATTATCACGGTTTCCCCACACAACTTTATTTACATAATTATTATTAGTAATTTCCATAGGCTTTAGACAATTTAAATTACACTCAAGTAAGAGAGGATAATGGTCAGACCAGTAAGAGTCATAAAGTACACGGGCACTATTAATGGACTGTCGTGCAGCCTCAGTCACTACACAGTGATCCAGCCATCGACAACAGCCGTACGCATCACTCACAAAAGTATACGTATCGACAGGTAGTATTTCTAAGTCAATACACGACCACAACTGTTCACTACAAAAATTTAAAAGTTCCTTAGCGAATGACTCACCCGGATGTGCATTAAAGTCTCCCAGTATATACACTGATTCTACATTTTCACTTTCTATTATTGCAGAGATTTCACTCAAACACTCCGTAAACACAATTAAATTTTCGTTAGAACTATTGTCTTCAACCAAGCAATGTTCGTTAACCTTAGTAAAGGCTTTTGTGTTTGTCGGCATATACACTGAGAAAAACAACGCGGATCGGTCGATCAGCTGTACTTTAATTGCACTCAAGCGCACACTTTGGCATTTCACGACACTGACGTTTTGTAGTAAACTTTTTCTCCATAATAATGCCACCCCGCCATACGGTCTGCCTCTCAGTATATTCGCAGATGTATCCATCGCGGACGTGCCAGTGTAGCCAAAATCCTTGTCGATGCTTCCCAGGTACGGCAGGTCATGGGGCAGCAGCCAAACTTCTTGCAGAGCAATCACATCGGCTAACCCACACAGCTTCCTGACGCACTCTGCCGATCTCACAATATTTTTACAATTAAAACTAACGATATTAATTTTATTAGCCATTATTTATTTTGTAAGCTTCTATCAGGCCTATAAGCCTTATCCTGACTGCTGGTCCTGCTCTTAAAACCAAAATTTATAAATCGACGATAGTTGACACCCTCAGGCCATAAATCATCACTTAGGAACATTTTTAATTTTAATTTCGGTACATATATCTTAATAATTCTGCAGTAGTAGCATAAGTAAGAGCGAATATATCCTTCATTTTATTTGAAAAATATAAAATACTATTCAAAAGGTAGTCAATAAAAATATATGGAATAAAAATATTATATAGATATTATGCTTTCAATTCTTTTAATATAATTAGCAGAGGCTAATTAACCACAAATCATACAATAAAGGCTGTCTGCCTTTCAACTTATAAGGAAATGAAATATTCAAAATTGAAATTTCCTTTTGAAATGTTTGCCTTTACACAAATGTACACAATTATTTGAATAATATTATGTGAGATGATTTTAGATTAAATGAATCTACCTATATATCTATTATTATAAGAAAATACTTGATAATTGTTAATAAAATGATAATAGTAATAAACGCTACACAATCAATCCCCCATTAGGATAGTGATATCTTGTGTCTGGGGTCTCGATACGAACGTCTACTCTGGCCAGGAATCGAACCCTTGACCTGCGGCGCTTAAGGCAGGATCGCTTCCGCTGCACCACTTCGTCGTCGAATACTTCATATCGTACAATACTTCAAAACTTGAGCCAATTGGACTATGTAAGTTTTGCATAAAGGTATCCTAAAACATCGTATTTTATAAATAACATTGTTTTCACCTATATACAATAAACAAATATAATATATTATTATCTCTTTTTAGGGTTCCGTAGCCAAATGGCAAAAACGGAACCCTTATAGTTTCGTCATGTCCGTCTGTCCGTCCGTCCGTCTGTCCGTCTGTCCGTCTGTCAATCCGTTTTCGCCGAAACCTGCATGTGCTTTGTCTTCTGTACTGTGTTCTTTTCCATGTAAAAACTCCTATTTATGTCAAGGAGAGATTCAAAGTCCTTGGATCTCCTAGCAAGGTGTTAAGGTCCAGCGATAACCTAACTCTGAAACTGCCTGACGACAATACCAAATTTTACAAAAACTCGTTTACTGTGCAGGCAGCGAAAATATGGAACGCTTTGCCAACTAATATTAGAAAAGCTCTTAGTATAGCCTCCTTTAAAGTTCTTGTGAAAGAGTTTTACCTTGCTACGGAACATTAGTTTGACGACGTCAATTAAATTAAAATGACATATGTATATTATGTATATTTATATATGTATAACTGTCTTTTATTTTATTATTATTATTGAATACAATATATGTATTATGTATATATTTTTATTTATTTATTATTAAGTGTAATAATATTTATGTGTACAAAGTAGCACCTTACCCTCTCTTTACTAATTTTTCCTAAATCCGAGGTTGTCTGGAAGAAATCGCTAACTAGCGATAAGACCGCCATGTACATTAATACATAGCTTTTAAGTTCTTGAATCTTACTCGTATTTAGTGTACAATAAATACTATTCCATCTATATTATTATATCATTTCAAAGAATGATTTATGACTAAGATGATGAATGCGAGAACAACCACAATATAATGTATCTTTGAATAAACGAATACGATTTTTATGTCAATGTTAAGTAAAGGTTGTATGTGATTGATTGTGCAGGCATGTTACCTAAAGTGATGTTCATATTGTACCATTAAGTTAGCGTTTTATTTGAGTAAATATTCAATTTTCATGATTGCTTATTTCGTATTCTTGCTAGCATTATTCCCGGTATTTATCCAGGATCTGCTCTTATCCTGATTTCACCGGTTACTAGTTTTTACACAGAGTGCCATCTGACCTCTACAACCAAAGGTTGAACCAGTATCTACTAGCATTGAACAATTAAATAAAATGGAATTTAAGAGAAAAAATAACATTAATCGAAGTGTTCGGTGGGGATCCCATAAGCAGTTCATAGAACCTATTGCATGTAATTATTATGGCAAACGAACACGAAGTTATTTAATACCGCGAATTTGTAATGTTATTTTACCGGAAAATAATTATAAACTAAAGAAAACTATAAAACTAAATTAAAAACGGAAATGTTAAATACCTTCGATGCTTCATTGAACACTGCATCATGTTAATTTAATTTAATATAATTATGTGTGTTATTCTGCATGTATAAAAATAATGTAAGAAAGAGTGCAAACATGTCTTTTTTCGCCGACAAACTGATAAACAGTTTGGCAAGAATCATTATTTTTGTAAAAATTTTTGGTAATGTAATAAATAAAAAAACTAGGTATCGACAGGTTAACATACCCTCCGAGGCACGGTGGGGAGACCCACAAGGACAAACGCCAAGACTGAAACAGACTTTTATAACAAACATCTGCTCCGAGCGGTCATCGAACCCGCGACCGTTGAGCCTCAAAAAAGGCTCACTACCGAGCACATTTAAAAATTTACTTAAGAGGGGGTTCTAAAGTATGAAATGAGAACCTTTTATACGTGATGAAACAAAAACTTTTATTTAATTAAATTTAAATAACTTAGTATCTATACACGTCGTTCTGGAAATAATGAAGTGAAATATAGAACAAAACCTTTTGAATAACCTTATTATGAAAAATATAGACGTAAATTGCAGTTTCGGTTAATTGTGCATATTATCCTATTTGTTTATCTAATAACCCAAGGGATAAAAGAAGGGATGAGAAGGGAAAAGGAGGAAAGATGTAGGAAATCCGGCGCTCTCACTCATCGCACGAAACGTAACAGTACTGATACTGCATAATATACTTCCTGTAAGAGGGTAGTACTTTTCCAGCCGGCCCATTTACTATGTACATAATTTCTGAACCTCGCTTCACTATGATCTCGCCAACTCTACCAAACTCAAACATAAGTCTCAAAATATAAAAACCTTAAAGTTAGAATTTTATATCTGCTTGGTTAAAATCTGTCGCGAATGGCAATGTTTTAAAGTAATGTATTTTTGAATTTTTCTTAAATCTACAATATTATAGTCAATATGTTTTTTTTATGTTACAAGTGGGCAAACAAGCATACGGCCCACCTGATGGTAAGTGCTGGCCGTAGCCTATGAGCACTTGCAGCACCATTAGTAGGAGCTACTTACGCATTGCCAACCTCGAGATATTGGTTCTTAAATCTCATCTGCCCAGTAATTACACTAGCGTACAGTGCCTTTCAAACCGGAACCCATTAATGCCTAACTAAGCACTACTATTTGGCGGCAGAATATTTGACACTGTGGTGGTACCTACCTAGCCGGCGTCTTGCAACAGGAGACCAGTCACACTGGTGGTAACCAGTGTGACTGATTGCACTGGTGGAATAATCTCTGCTGTGACAGAGGTTATCCCAACAGCGGGCGATGGGTTCGTCACATCCCGACGCCGGTAAAAAATGTTGATAGATTTTATTGAAATATAGAATACGAAATATTGAAAATTCAATAGACATTCTGTCAAACTCTATTCAAGCGATAAGGAATTGGGGCTTGACGTTTGGCCCTCTCCGTAATTTGTAAACACTAAATATAATATAAAAAAGAAAATTGTCACTCTTCAACAAAGTCTTGCCTCGAATATTTTGCTTAACGAGTAAAAATATTGAAGCGTATCTAAATGATATATGTATGTCAAACGTACAATTTCTATTATAATTGAATGACGATAATCAATCATTTCTGTGATGGAATGTCTAACCTCGGAGGTGGGATTTACACGGGTGAAGGATTAAATGTCAAGTGGCTACAATTTTCCGTTCAGATCCCTGTCACAAAAGACTCGCTAACTCTGTTCAAATTTATTATATTTATAATTCTTATGTACGTGTGTATACACTAAAATTTTTTTTGTAATAGGTTGGACCGATTTTGATGAATTTTTAAGTGTATTTAGTTTTAATTTACAATTCGACTGAGTAGGAAGCGGTTAGATACGACTTGAACTTTATTTTTCAAGCCAGAGTAATGTATGTCTACCTGACACGCTAGTTAATAAATAAACACTACACACTCAACCACCATTACCATTAGGATAATTGTATAGTCTTCCGGACTCCCAGCACAGGATAATTATCACATGACATACACAATGACAGGGAAAAACACACCCAGACTGGAAAACGTGCCTGTATGGTCAATCCAAACATCTGCTCCGAGCGGAAATCGAACTCCCGACCTATTAAAATTTATTATTAATTATGATATTTAAACCAAACTTCCTTAATTATGGTAAAATATGTGCAGATCCATTAACGATAATATCTTGGCAGACCTCCCGATTGTATAATCAGATCTTAAATGTATTATAATTATGAGGTTCTTTGAATCTCCTCTGTATAATGTAATGGGTATAATTGCTGTACAATTTTACACCGAGATAACCTTAATTTCATAGCATAAAATGCACCCTTTATTTAAAATGTACAATTAAGCCATTTTGTATAAAAGCGTGTGATTTTAGGCATTTTACAATTTTTTTAATATTACTAGGCATTAAATTAGGCGTTGGTTTTAATTAAAGGAAACCATGACGCTCATAGCCGGGTGCGCTCACTGATCGTTAAACGATCTGTGGGTTAAGCAACTATAAGCGCGGTCAGTCACTAGATGGGTGATCGCGTAGTGGTATTTCACATGAGCGTCTCCGTACTTTGGAGGATACGTAAAAAGTCGATCCCGAGTATCTATTGAAACAAAAAACCAAATTACTTGTTAGAATAAAAATAGATTTGGTTGTATCCATTAAATAAAGTATTATATCTATTAATTGGAAGCAGCTATAATATTCTCAAAGGATATCTTAAAATATCTTCTCATAACGAGCTACAACAGACGCATGAAATATATATTCTTCATGAAACATAACAAACAACAACTACGTAAACAAATACATTTTCGTATTCAAATCACAAAACAATTAAATGTATACTAAAATGTTTCATATTCATAATGTATAGAATAAGAACGTTTAATTAAAATGATGGACGCTTCGCCTGCACAATATTTTCACAGATTTTACAACATCGTTCGTTAACAACCGACCTTCTTAATATTAACAACATTTCGCTTTTAAATGTGTTTATTGTACCAGCCATAATTTCACTTTTAAAAAAGTAACAAACGAAAACATATCATAAATAAATATATTAAATTATAATATAATCAAAATATATTATATTTATCAAATTTGCAATACAATTTAAGACAATTATTTATAATGTTTTATAAGTCCAATAGCGATAGCTGAGCGCTGACAAAAGATGCAGTTTATGAAAAATGCGACAGCGACACCGTTGTGGCGCTGTGGGTAGCCTGTCTGCCTTTAGTCTCGACGGTTGCGGGTTCGATTCCCGCTCGGGCAGATGTTTGTTAAATTTCTGTCTCGGTCTGGGCGTTTGTCTGTGGGTCTCCCCACCGTGCCTCGGAGAGCACGTTAAGCTGTCGGTCCCGGTTACTATCACAAAAACATCTGATAATAATCGTTAGCTCTTGATAAGTAAATTGCTCTTATCCAATTAGTTACTGGTTCGCCCATGGAGTTGCGGAGGTCAGATGGCAATCGCTCTGTGTAAAAACTAGTAACCTGTCAAATCCGGATAAGAGTAATAAGCAGACCCTGGGTAAAATAAAATACCGGGAATAATGCTAGGACGAAGAAGAAGAAGCGACACGTTAGCTTAATTTTATTGCAGTACTTTCTATAGGCTATAACTTCTGTTATAAAATAATACACACGCAATAAGTATTATAAATAGCATTATAAAAATACTTATTGCGTGTGTATTTGTAATGTGCACTTAATCAATTACATAGGGATATGGGGACATAATATGTGTACTTTGTTTTATACTATGTATATTTCCACAGTATAAGTTTTATAATAAGCTAATAAATATTTATTTTAAGATATACATGTATACGATATATACACTACAGTATTATTCTCCACTTTTATCCCTTAATCATTCATTATACTAAAGTCATAATTACGGATTAAAGAAAAAAAGTTCAAGAACTCTTTAATAAATTCATGCATTGTGTAGAGCATGTTAACATTTGTTAGCAAAAATCAGAATTGATATATTTGGCTTAACATAACAATTTGAACTTTACGCCTATATGTGGAACAGGGTCTATTAATTTTATTATAATTGGAATCTGACTTATCGAATTAGACCTTTTCAGCTTATGTGATATGATTTGTTAATCCCATCTGGTGCTCAGTGTGTTAAATGAATTCGGAAGATAATTTTTGTAACTAACCTTAGCAGATTATGTAAAACCTCATTTAAATGCTGATTGAAAATGAGCCCGTTTGGTTTCGATATATATCGATTCGATTCGAATAATTGTAATATAATTGTCGCTATAATCAAATAGAATATCTTTTATATTATTATATTATCTTATAATCAACAGCATAGCGTTGATCGCTGGATTCCATTTTGATTTAAAAAAATACCGTTATTGACAGTTTAGTAGCAATATTTTGGGCTTCACAATATCACACTACAAACCATAATATTACCACTATTATGTTGATTTTCCACGTTTTTGGACAAAAGTAATTGAGTTCCGCATTGTAATAAATAATTTTGACTACAAAACTTTTTATATAATCTCAGATGTCTTTGTTCCCTTTTATAACAACCGAAGGGCCTTTTTCAAAGGAATATTTAGTAAGTAGTATTTATCCTTCCTCATATATCAAAAGGACAAGGTCGTATAATAAGAAGCCATTTTATGTATTCAAAGAAATAACACCAGGAATATTTATAGACTGTTATGTTTTTGTACAAATAAATAGCATATCAATAATAAAAGCTAGCTTGCTTCTCTTTAGTGTTCCTCCTCGTTAAATTATCACACACCAAATGGACGCAAATAAGCAATACCTTGTCAACCCACACGAGTGTCATTTCGAGAAAAACGCGTTTGAAAATTTTGAACAACTTGCTTTATATGAATTTTTTTATGTATTGGACAAGTTTCTGGCAATTTCAGATTTATGTAAGTTATTTAACTTATTTTCACAAAAAATAAGTATACAAACTGCATATTTCGTATATAATATATGGGGCATTCCACGCGAAGCGGACAGGTAAAAAGGTCGATGTTTCCGATTTTAGTTATTTTTGATTATGTTATAGCTATGTATGTCCTCGATCCGTATACAAATTTTTTTTACCGTCTGAAGTACGGTTAACGAGATACAGTGCTTTAAAAATTTGAGTTACCCTTAGGCATGCACTACTTCAAGTCCGTTTATTCAGTTTTAAAAAGTGACAATAAAATAAATAAAGTAGTCGTATTTATTCTTGATTAAATAAGCTTTTAAATGCATTTTTGAATTTTCGGATTTTTCATTATTTTTGGAAAAAATATGTTTAAATTTTTGAAACTTGAATTTCACAAAGTTAGACCATTTTAATTTTTTTATTTTTTTCCTACAAATAGCTTATAGTATATAGATAGTACTTGCAAAGTTCTATAATGGGCACGAAAGTAGTTTAGGAGCTATATCAGTTAGTGTCGATGCGGAGCGGCCGGCGCCCGAGACGCGCCTACTAGCTGGCTAACGCGAAATTGCGAATCTTTCACTCGATATATTGTTTCAGTAATTAATTTTGTTTACAATATGTTTGTATTTTGATGTACTTATAATTACAATAAAATCACATAACTATGTTTCGATAAACTGGTTTATTTACATACTTTAAAAATTTATAATCTTTACTTTGACTCCTTCGTTTCATCATAATACCTTCAGCAGTCGGAATGAAGGCATGGTATTTTTTTGTGCCCGGTATTGTGATTGAGGAGTCAAATCGGCTTTTTAAAAAAAACTGTTCTCTTCGATGTCTCTTTTTGAGCATAAAAATATTAGTTTGAGGCATCGATGTTTTAGCCCACTCATACAACCTATGGGGTGTTGTGATGGCTTTCTTTGGCACCGATTGCAGGCTAGCTCGTGTCGCCAGACGGTTTAAATTACCACCAAGACCATCGCACGGCCCTTTGCCTTGGGAAGTGGCATGGAAATGAAGTTCTGTCTCTAAGCCAAAGTCATTTTTGAAATAATACAGATTTATAAAATTGAATTTATTTTTAAAGTGTTGTGGTGCCCCGTCAGTAATAAAAAAACATTTTTCGTACTTATGTTGTTGTTATGAAAATGCTGATGCAGAAGTTTTTGAAATGTATAGAAAATAGCAGTGTCGTGCTTTAAGTCGTGTGATATCATTACGATACTGCCGTGTTTTAAGCTTTGTTCTGTATTGTAATAATAAACAGAGTTTAGGAGAGTTGCTTGATTGTTGTTCCAGTGGAACGATTGAGCAGAATCTTGAACTACAAATTTATAGTTTTCGACAAAATCGCATTGAATAATAATGTCTCCTTCTGTAATTGACTCTTTTAATAATTTAAAATACAGGGTTTGCTGGTCTGATATGTAGGTTGTAAATCTGTATTATTTCAAAAATGACTTAGGCTCAGAGGCAGAACTTCATTTCCAAGCCACTTCCCACGGCAAAGGGCCGTGCGATGGTCTTGGTGGTAATTTAAACCGTCTGGCGACACGAGCTAGCCTGCAATCGGTGCCAAAGAAAGCCATCACAACACCCCATAGGTTGTATGAGTGGGCTAAAACATCGATGCCCCAAACTAATATTTTTATGCTCAAAAAGAGACATCTAAGAGAACAGTTTTTTTAAAAAGCCGATTTGACTCCTCAATCACAATACCGGGCACAAAAATATACCATGCCTTCATTCCGACTGCTGAAGGTATTATGATGAAACGAAGGAGTCAAAGTAAAGATTATAAATTTTTAAAGTATGTAAATAAACCAGTTTATCGAAACATAGTTATGTGATTTTATTGTAATTATAAGTAAATCAAAATACAAACATATTGTAAACAAAATTAATTACTGAAACAATATATCGAGTGAAAGATTCGCAATTTCGCGTTAGCCAGCTAGTAGGCGCGTCTCGGGCGCCGGCCGCTCCGCATCGACACTAACTGATATAGCTCCTAAACTACTTTTGTGCCCATTATAGAACTTTGCAAGTACTATCTATATACTATAAGCTATTTGTAGGAAAAAATAAAAATTAAAATGGTCTAACTTTTGAAATTCAAGTTTCAAAATTTAAACATATTTTTCTAAAAATAATAAAAATCTGAAAATTCAAAAATGCATTTAAAAGCTTATTTAATCAAGAATAAATACGACTACTTTATTTATTTTATTGTCACTTTTTAAAACTGAATAATCGGACTTGAAGTAGTGCATGCCTAAGGGTAACTCAAATTTTTAAAGCACTGTATCTCGTTAACCGTACTTCAGACGGTAAAATAAATTTGTATACGGATCGAGGACATACATAGCTATAACATAATCAAAAATAACTAAAATCGGAAACATCGACCTTTTTACCTGTCCGCTTCGCGTGGAATGCCCCATATACCAAAACGTTTAAAAATACATAAATTGCATGATTGAAAAAATGGCTTTTTAGAAGTTTTAAAGCTTAAAACCCTACAAATATTAAAGAAAAATGTTCTGCAGCCATTTACCAACACTTCTACATATATAACTCAGTTTTTTCAATTTTGTGGGTTGACATGGTATTGCTTATTTGCGTCCAAATATTTGAAACAACAATAGTTCATTATATTTACAAAAGAATACCGATTGGTAACTTAGCTCGTTGTTGCTACTCGAATATATAATTGAAACTCGATCAAATTGAATATGTACATCGACACAAATCATTTATTTGGGAATCAACAAAATAAGATTTAAAATATTGACCTGCAGTTCATATTTAATGCTTTCATTCGTATGTAATACTTTCTTGGTTATTTACGCTCGAATATGGCTATGTTTGGACTATTGTTACATTGAGAATTTCGTTTAAAGTCATTTTACGCTGACAACTAAATTTTCGGTTTTTTAAATTGTGGCGTTTTCGTTCTAAAGGTGCGATGTATTTTTCTGTGTGGACTTTTACATGTGTAGTGTACTTAATTTTTACGATGATATGTACCTAATAGGTCAGTCGGTTCTATGATCGAGCGAGTTCATTAATACCGAAAATTACTTTAGCCTTTAATTATCACGAGACTACAATCGCATCATCAGCAAATTGCAACAAGACTAGAATATACTCGCGGCTTCTCTCGCATGTAGATGTGTATGTAGTTGTTGTGCCGGAAGACTGTGTAAAAGTTATTTTAATATCCTTCGGGAATAGTATCCTTTTGGATGAACCCTCTGTCCTTTCCTGTATCCTTAACAATTTTGTTGCAAAATTTCGTGATTATCAGTTGAGTAGTGAAGGCATGATAGCAAAAATCATACTGTCCCACTGCCGGCCAAAGGCCTCCTCTTTTGTTAAAGAGAATAATAAGTACCTTAATCCACCACGCTGCTGCCCTACGGAGTGCTGGATGTCCCAAGACATGCAGGTTTCAAAGTACAAGCAAAGGTTGTAAAGCACGAGACTAATTCAAAACACAAATTAAAATAAAATTAACACTTGAAAATCCATAGGTTTTGCTTTGAATCCTTCGACCGACGACCTTCGGTTAAAGTACATTTTCAACTCACTGGACCATCTCGCCTCATAAATGGCAATAGTAAATTATTATACGGAATGAAAAAACCAAAAGAAAATCTACTGTTAGGCTCTAAGTTGTATTTCATATTAGTTTTCCGATAATATTACGAGAGCGTAAGACTTACATAACACCAAAATGAGCAATGTTTATGGAGGATACTTGATTTTTTCACATTACCTCTCTGTTTCCTATAAGAAAAATGTACGCGCTTATTATCACACGAAAAAATATATATTTTACTGAGTGAAGCGTGGTCTCAGTCATTTTGGGCAGTCTGACCATCGTATACAAGTAATGTTTTTTTGTGGGGTGGCAAACGGGCAGGAGGCTCATCTGATGTTAAGCGATCACCGTCGCAACACCAGAAGGTATGTAGGTGCGTTACCTACTTTTAGGGAACGGATAGGCCCTACTCTTGAAGGTTCCCAGGTCGTATCGGTGGTATTATATGTGATCTGCTTAGTCGTGGATCCAATTTTTATGAAACTTGATGTCAAATCAAAATCAAAAAAATTGAGTAGGTACTCAATTCGAAAAAAGGTATGACTTTCAACACAAACTAGACATATTATGAAGATCATAAAGTCAACCTTATGTGGGTAATTATTCCACCAGTGCAATCAGTCACACTGGTGGTAGGTCTTTTGTTGCAAGAGGCCGGCTAGGTAGGTACCACCGCAGTGTCCAATATTCTGCCGCCAAATAGTAGTGCTTAGGCACTACTGTGTTCCGGTTTGAAGGGCATTGTACGCTAGTGAAATTATTGGCGAATGAGATTTAAGAACTAATATCTCGAGGTTGGCAACGCGCGAGTGGCACCTACTAATGGTGCTGCAAGCGCTCATAGGCTGCGGCAGCCACTTACCATCAGGTGGGCCGTATGCTTGTTTGCTAACTTCTAACATAAAAAAAAAAATTCTTGTACTTGTTCTGGGATTCCGAGAAATAGACTAAGACTAGGATAGCTATATCTTCGTCATGGTTGTTTGCGTAAGCAACACCATGACGTCCCATTATGGCGATGAGGGATCCGCTGAGTTTTAGTGGGTATTTCCGCTTGATTGACAGGCGGCTGAGTCGCACACTACAAGTGCCTAGTGTACTTGACAAAAAAAAGGATAACCTATATCTTGTTGGACATAATATTTAAACTATTCTGTGCCCCATTAATCTAGTCTTTTTCCATAATTGTTCTGTAATTACGGGAAAGTGAGTGATATTTAATGTACTAATATACTATTTTATTATGTAGAATACATACTAATTACATCAAAACCTTGTGAAATTGTGTGAAAACGCGACAATTCCAATGTTGATATAATGTATTTAAATTCAATTATAACGATAATAGTATATCTATAATATCATTTAAAGAATTTCTTCATTATTTATACATCAAAAAATCCGGAGATGATGTTATAATGCATGACCTAAAGTTACAAGAGCGGAAACTTCATCTTTTTGATATTTTCCATCGCTAAGCGTACCATGTTTTAGGATTCCATCGCCAATAGGCAAAAACCCTTTTCATTTCGTTATATCCGTCTGTTCGTCAGTATATGATACGCTATTTGTCACGTTCAATACGCGCACTCCATTTACTGTAATTTAATAATGCGTATAAATCAAGACCAATGTGTTGACAACGCGTAAACGCGTCGAAATAATAAAGTGAGAGAATATTTCATTATGAGCTATAAATTTATTAAATTTACGTCAAGGGCTGTAACTTTTCCATTTTACTCACTTAAGTAATACAAAAGTTTCATATAATTGTTGAAGAAGTTACGCTGTATAACGGTAGAACACAATAACTCGAAAATTTATGTGTTGATTTTTTATATTAAAATATAAAGTTGGATTTGAATATCACTAACGTTAACAATTAAGCAAATATTGTTCTCTTTTTTAATAACTTAACTAGCACCTGCGCGCGGCTGCGCCTTATTACATACAACTGAGTCGTTTCCGCAGTGGCGGATTTAAAAATTTTCAAGGTAAAGACTAAGTTTTGTTCTAGATTATTTTTACAATCCAATAAAAGGTCTATTACTGATTGGTGGGGCGGCGAACTAGCTGTTTAATTCTAGAATATGGAAGTTAACTCGGAATGTAGAGTGAAAAAAAGATAAGTGAAAGTCCTCGGCAAATTTTTAGCAGATGTAAAACCTGAGAAACAGTTTTCTGCATAAATCTTTTTGATTTCTATGAGGAAAAAAAAATTCGGTCCCGAAATTTGCCGCCCCATAAATCTGCCACCCTAGGCTAAAGCCTACTCAGCCTGCTATTAAATCCACCGCAGGGTTTCCGATACAAACATTCATCTCCTAATTCAGTTTTTTTTCGCGACTATATACCGTTGGTGTGTATTTACTGCTATTGCTTTCCAATTGCCGCTTTATTGCCTATTTGTTACAGTAATGAAATTGAAATAGTATGTTATCCTTAAGAAATACAAATATGCCATCCCAGACTGTTCAGTAGAACGATATAAGATACACAATTCTACCATATATAATTTTGTTATAATTAAAGACGGCTTAGTTTTCCGACATCTCCAATAAATATCATTATATCTTAGGCAATGTATGCAAAAACTTGACAAATTATATAAACCCTTTCTCGAGAACCACTCCATCGAATTCTGAAAATAGAGAGAAAATTGGTGCAGTAGGTTTTGAGTTTATTGCGAACAGACAGACAGACAGATTCGGAGAAAGACTTGTTTGTATCATAATTATGTTTTGATATAAAAAAATTATTAGTGAAATTAAAAGTACAAAATTTTAATCTGTGTAAAAGAAGTTGAGTAAAATGTAAACAAAGGAAACCACTTCTAATTAATCGAAAGCTGTAAAATGGGGAAGAGGTTCCTACTCCGGGTAAATTGTGTATAGCATACATTTTTTTCGCTCTCCACTGTTATGTTTACAGATTTTATGATATTTTTATCGTATATATATTGGATTGGAAGAAAACCCCAATTCTTTTGGGCTTGATATAAATTTTGTGATGATCGGATCGAGATCGAAATTGAGCAAAAATCTTTAATCTAAAGTTAATTATTGGTTAAAGTCTATTGTCATTAATGATTTTTTTAAATGATACTATTATTAAAAAAAAAATGTGTGCGTGTTCTAGTGTACACAAGTAAAAAGTAAAACTTCTTTATGACCTTATTTTTTGAAAAATGATCTACTATATGCAACTTTAAAGAAATAGGTTAAATAAAGTTAAATTATATAAAGTTTAACAAAAGGCTGTTATTTATTTCATTAATTGTAATAGAATTATTACATGCTATCCCTACTCCGCTGGAGAAAGTACTCTTCGATTCAACCGTGGTAGGGACAAGAAAAAGATGGTGCGTAATGGGAAAATGTGACGGTAATTTTTTTTTCCAACGCCGATAAAGAAGTTTCACTTCAAAAACTGAAGCTTTAAAAATACAGTTCTACATGTTATAAGCTGTGCCGACGGCTTCACTCCCTTCCAGCTAACCAATTGTTTCTTATTGTTCAGCTTCGAAGTACAGCATTGTGATTTATAAAGTCTATAGTCTTCCTCAAGAAATGTGCTCTCAAATGCAAAATAATGTTTTAAATCCGATCAACAGTTCCAGAGATTAATGCATTCAAAAAAACGAACATTCTTCAGATTTATAATATTTGTACAGATATGTTGTACTGCATCAATGTATTAATCCTCTTTTTGTGAATCGAGTAATAAAATACGTAGTAGTATATATACTGAAGCCCTTCACCTGTTCAAGAGTTTCTTTACCTCCTTTTTGTATCCGACCTTCACTTGACTGTGGCCAGAATTGAAATAGCAAACGAAAATAAACTGGGAACACAGGAATTGTTAGCACCGTGATCAAAAAATTTACCGACTTAGGTCTGCGTACAGGATTTATTTAATTGTACACTGAATAATTATAATAATAAACAATATGAGTTCCGTACAATATTATCTTAATATATAATTCTTCTGTCCGTGTTTTGTTTGTTCCGTGAGTTCTGACCGACTTTCATGATTTTTTTTGTGTGTTCCAGTGGATTCGAGAATGGTTTAGATTCACAATCGGACCCAGTATATAGCGCTGCTTTTTGGTCTCCGATTTTATATTTTCGGGGATGGACAACGTCTGCTGGCCCCACTAGCATTATATAAAAATGTAATATTTAAATATATAATGTATGATAATACTTCCATTTAAATAGTCAATTTATTTCACAATAAATGAAAGCGTTTGAAGTAGCCAATTAAGTATTGTCGTATAAAAACAGCTTAGTAGATTGATAAGAATGGATATTATCCGTCAATAGATCTTTCCAAGCCTTGAAGGCAAACACGTCTTAACTGACCTTCAATTATTTACTTTCTCTGCTATTTTTTTATCTAATTTATTTATTTATTACTTTAATTAATAATTGGTAGAGGTCTAGAGGGATCAAAATACAATTATTAAATGTTGCTAGGAGTACTAATTCGAGTAAAAGAAATTTTAATAGGTTTGGCAACTTATTTTTTTACTTTCTAAATATCAATAATGGCAACTTTTATACCTTGTTAAGACTGTCATTTGTATAAGTGTATTTGTCATTTATATAGATAATTTGATAGAAATATACAATTACTATAAAAACAAGAACAAACACTTGTTATTTATTGTTAAATAAACTCATACTTTATAACTAAATATTTAAGTTCAATTTTCAACACTTCATACTAAAACGAAAAATTGTTCTAGAAAGAGACACACAAAAAAGTAGCTGTGTCCCTTTCCCATAAGTTGCTTACAAAAAATAATTTGATAAGGTGGTAGTTACACAACTTCCGAATATATTTATAAATTTTGTGGCTTAATGAAAGTATTTTATAATTAATATCAATTGTTAATACTATTCTGACAACACAGTTCAATATTTACCAACAAATTGGCGTTATTTTGGTTACTATAGTCGTCATATTTTCAAATCATAGATTGGGCTCTTCAATACCTGGTTGTAAGAATGAATCTTATCTGGGTTGTGGTAAATCTTTCCACCTGTAAGTAATTTTGTTTTATAAGAACTAGGGTGACTCTGCTATGTTAAGTCCAAAGACGATTCTTAAATTTTTTATCAATTGTAATTAATTTAAAATTTAAAAATAAAGTTATGTTATCTTTACTTTAGTATTAAAATGTAATTTTAAGTTTTCCTCGTGACGAGGAAAGAAATAAAGAATGGATAATAATAAATATAATTTTATTATATTTTCCGACTTACATCCTACTACACTACTATAATACCACTGGCTAATAAAAATAATAATATTCCAATAATATATTGGTTCTAATTTAAATATATTAATAGTATGCAGAAATCAAGATGATTTTAAGTTTATATTTAGTCCTCAATTATTAAAAATTATGGTGTTCCGATTAGATAGGGACAAAGCTACCATTTGAAACCTCTCTTTTGGCACAAAATTGTTGCTTCAGTGAGCTTTCTTGTTCTTATATTCATTCTATCGATAGGAATTATTGCAAATGATAAAATGACGCATACACACAGTGATAAAGTGACATATTATGCACACATAAAATACGTAAAATATCGGCGCGCGTTTTAGGTAATGTTTCTTATATCTTCTTTCTCTTTCTACGCCTTAGACTAAGGATCTCATTATGTATAGCCATAGCAACTAAAACGATTAATAATGATACTGATGGACAAAAAATTGTACTAAAACAAATTTTATTAAAAACTTCACAACAATTTATTTGAGGAATAGATTAAATACATAAATATATGTACATTTTAAAAGCATGTAACATCTAAAATTAGTATCTAAAAAATACAACACATTTTATTTTGATGAAAAATATCTTTTTATTTTTTTTTATTCACATTCATTGTACTATTGGTTGCATATATAAAAATACTGTATTTGATTTCAACGGTTTTTAAAACCATTTTTCTCTGAATAATAGATATTTGATTGATTAGCTGAGACTTAATATTGTTAACAATTTACAAAAATACGAAGACGCTATTTACAATCAGCAGATAAAACCTTAAACACTTACATTCTAGTTCTTTTTTAAAGCTATTCTAAAATAGCTATTTTTTATGTCATGACAGTTGGCAAACAAGCATACGGTCCCCTTGATGGTAAGCAGTCACCGCAACCTATGAACGCTTGCGATACTTGAAGTATCACAAGCGCGTTGCCAACCCAAAGGAACAGGAAGGGTGGGATGATAAGGGAAAAAAGGAAGGGAACAGAGGGGGTGGGAGATTCAGCCTCCGGCGCTCTCTCTTTTTTTCTGTGAATAGGTGATACTTCCCCGGTCGAGCCGGCCCTTTTATGCTGAAAGAAGCGTGGCTTCACTACCTTAAATATTAGTATGAATTTTGCTTAACATATATTAATTTCCGTGGTTTAGCCTTATTAAGACATATATTAAATTGTAACCTTAGTTACGCTAAATATCAAAATATTTACAAGAAGATTAAGTAATCGACCAATGATGTCTATAGAATTTATTTTATTATTTATAAATATCTCTCTCTTTCTCGCTTTTCCAAGGGCAAACCAGTAACTTATTGGATACGAGCAAATTAAATAATCTATCAAGAGTTAACTTTTATTACTTACATACATCTGTCCCGAGCGGGAATCGAACCCAATATGTTCGAGGGTAAAGGCAGGCAATAATCCATCTCCTAACATTACATCTTTGTTCACAAATAAAATGCAACGGCAAGCCCAAACTGCGCGTGCAAGTTAGTGCAATCCATCTATAGAACTTAAACAGGACTTATAAAATATACAATGTCATACTCATTTAGCTAAAATCTTATAAAATAACTTAAAAATATATTACTAATTTGTGCTTTTTACAATGACAAACATCTCTTAAGCATTCGATACCAGTTTATAACTTCTCTTCGCACACATGAAAGTGTTTGCCTTCAAAGTCGCCGCGAGGGTTCGTCGGGACTGCGACCCCATTGGTGAGAATTGATGTTCCATTTGAAATTTCTGATAACAAAAAAATCACCATTATATACGAATTTCTCAGTAGATAGATCTTAGGCCCAGAGACAGGGCAATAGCGAGAGAAACATTCGAACTATCCCATACAGCTTATAATTTTTTTTTTTTCATAATATGTATTGCTGTTGGGCCTACTGGCCTTGACAGCGTCACGGAGCGGGAGGGCCGACTACAGAGACTCAGCAGTGAAAAAGGGGCAGCCCTCACGGGGGCTCAAATTTGATTCCGTCCTTAGGTGCCTCCTGCGAAGCCGAACCACGGCTAAGGACGTCATCGATTGAGATGGAGGCAGCGCTCCGAAAAAATATATAGAGCGGCAGCTAATAAACATTTACAGCATAATATACTACGGATGCCTTGTCATCTTATGTTTGTCTTTGTCTCGACGCGACTGTGGTGCATCAGTGCTTGATAGATCGTGTGCTAGCCAGCAAGAGACGTTCTGCAAGACACCTCGTAACATATCACATGCACTAAGGTCGCCCACCGAAGAGGTTCTAGCAGGGTGAGGATCCCCATGTTGTCACTATCTTAACCCGTTTCTCAACTCCTTTTATAATATTTAAAACAGATATATTCCTCTTACGTACTGTAAAGTCAACTTAGGCTATAAAAGTGAAGGATAGTCAAATATAATGAAAATTGCATTTCAATTTCTTTGGCATGAACCTTTTAACGAAACAAAACTGAATTATTACAAAAAAAATACAAGGGAATATAAAGTCATACATATATTTATTATCAGAATATTTTATGAATACGTGCCACTATTCCCTGAATCGTTTTATTCTAACAATGCTCTTGAATGTCGAGATCTATTTGACTTAAGGCCAACAAAGGTAAAAGTAGAAGGTATTATATTCTTTTTGTTGACACGTGCCATTTCCAACTGAACGAATTTGATATTTAAATAATTGTAAAGGAGTGTCTGGACATGAAATATGAAAAGTGAATTTAAAAATGTGAACAATTGAATACTAGTGTTCAGTAAAATTTAATACTAGTGTTCTGCCTTGTTGATATTAAATAGCATTCCTAATTAACGGCTTATATATGTAAAAAACCAATATTAAAAAACTTTATTATACTTCACTACATAGTATAAAACAAAGTCGCTTTCGCTGTCCCTATGTATGCTTAAATCTTTAAAATTACCCAACGGATTTTGATGCGGTTTTTTTAATAGATAGAGTGATTGAAGAGGAAGGTATATATGTATAAAAATAGTGGAGAAAAAAAAATATATATCATTTTTGAGGCTTCTAATGTGATGTCGTAAATAATTACATTTAACACGTGCAGGCCACGGGCAGTAATGAATAAATCAAAACTACTGGATCGATTTTAATCATTTTTTTGGTGAATGACATAGGTTATATACTTTATACCCGTATGAAGCCGGAGCGGGCCGCTAGTAAATTATAAATCTCGAATTGTATATAATGTCAAGTTTTTATTTCAAACGCCGTGTCATTTCATAATATTTCTTTCAAGAACTGGACACCGAAATGAATAACAATTAACAACACTTAAGCAACCAGGCAGTTGCTGTACCCATGATATCGCCCGGGTTAATTTAGTTGTTATGTCGGGCGACCCTCTAAAAGTTGGTTCTCTTTTCCTTAAGACACACTATACCAAATTACAAGTGAATTTCTCCTGTGCTTCATTTTTTGATCACCCCACAGGATCTAAAATCGTTCTAGGCTAAAAAAAAAAAGTAAAAGTAGCCTGTTCTTATCCAGGTAAAAACTGTATGTGTGCTAAATTTCATCCAAATCCGTGCGATTGATTATGGTCTAAGAGCCGGTGGGAGATCAAAATTGGTTGTAATAAATTGGAGTTCAAAATTGCTGACAAGTGTAAATAAATGCTGTTTCAGTGACAACTCACATGTGCACGAGCATGCGCACTCGGATACGCTCTACGGTCAGATAGTGAGCAGCTGCTATATTGTGTCCTACTCTAGCACACGGACCTCGGACGCTCTACTTTCTCTGTCGCACCTATCAAGTGGCTAAAACTCTAAAAGTTTTTAGCCTGGCAAAAGTACTTTAAGTACGATTTTTCGCAGGCAAGTTTATATGACTGATTTTAAAATAAAATAATCTAAAATTTGAGATAACTTTCGATAAGTTAGCAGATCGATGGAGTCACATATTTTGACTTACCTGTTTATACCTGCTTGCCAGGTAGTTATACACTGAAATGAGTAGGCAAGCATACCTAGGCATATTATGTGTATTAAAAACTATCAGTGAAATAAATTTCATTTGGTTATCAAAAGTATGAAGGTGATGAAAAAAAATCGATAAAAGTTAATTTAATTAAAAATAGCCATGAGCACTTTTCGATAGGCTAGCAATTATAGGCATATTTGTTTATAAAAAATATTTGATAAAAAATACGTCTCATCTGGTTATCAGATCGGTGAAGGACGATCTCCCACCGGCTCTTCTACTATTAACTGACATCCAAACATTCTTACATAAAAACTTAATTAACACTAATTTTATTATGTTTCCAGAAGTATATATGGATTCCAAATATTATTATTTGCTCTAATAAGGCAGCGTAGTAGAAATATCGTTTTCTTTCTGAGAAATATTTATTGAAGCTGATATAGCAATGATATTATCAACAAATTCAAATATATTTATAATATAAGAAGCTAAAGAAATATCTAATTGATAAATATTTACTTATAATATCAAATATCTCGTTAAAACATTTTTATTACTTACTATATTATAACATTATCTTTTAGCTTAAACAAAACTAGAAAAGTATATTACATTTTACTTGGTGATAATTTTATTAATGTTAACAAAATAAAACTACATATATTTTTCGTCTTCGTTTTGAAAGACTTCGTCAAGTCAAGTCGAGTCAAGGAACTATTCACATTAAAATTTTATAGGTCCCTTGGCTTTAAAAAGTAGTTTTGAGTCGTCAAGCGCTACTGAGCGATTGCAAGCAATCCTGTAGCGTCTCACTATGGCCTAGGACCGTGGGTTTCCTAACGTTAAAAGAAAGAAGGATGAAGGGAGGAGGAGGAAGGCAAAGAACTAGAGGATGCGGAAATTTGTGTCTCCGGCGCCCTTTCTGATCAAACGAAACATAACAATATAGATATCACAAATGTAATGCCGAAAACAGTAAGTCTCTACTAATCATAAAAGTTAAGTAATCGAAAGCTATTAAACTAAGTACCGTTTGCTGGCATTGAGCGGGATAAATGACTCCGCTTTCGTGAATGTCATGCTCGACTGAAGGATGATGCTTCACGATGTCGCTGGCTCACTGGAACAAAACTCATCTTTAGGGAAATACTTATACAACTTGCTATGTTATTTCCGCTATCCACTATACATATTACTTACGTTATCTAATGAAATAATATAATTATTTATGATATGTTTTGACGACGTTTTAGAGCAGCGGTAGCGAACCTGCCTTAAGCTCTACGGATCGCGGGTTCGATTCCCGCTCGGAATAGATTTTTATATTAGAAGTTGGCAAACAAGCATATGGCCCACCTGATGGTAAGTGATTGCCGTAGCCTATGAGCGCTTGCAGCACCATTAGTAGGTGCCACTCACGCGTTGCCAACCTCGAGATATTAGTTCTTAAATCTCGTCCGCCCAGTAATTTAGATGTCTGTATTCACCATACAGGCATGTTTTCCGGTCTGGGTGTGTTTCTCCATGTCATTGTGTATGTTTCCGGACTCAGGATATAACTATCCTAATAGAGGCCGTTGAGTGTTTATTTTTTTTTTTGTTACCGATTTTATGAATATAAGTGTAATACAATAAATTTATTAACATCTGCTGTCTACTGTATAATAGAATAGCAATACCAATACACTATATTCATAATTGATTTTGAAACTTTACCACTCTTAAATTAATTTTAAGGCTATAAGACAAGTAAGACACAATTTCGTTTTTAGAATACTATTAATATAAATAAATCATAGAAGAAATAAATTTGAAAACAGACAAGTGACATTTAAAAATGAGATAGGCCTTTATAATTTGTAATTTCAAAGCATTTAATTAAAAATACTTTCGTCTGCTGCGACACATTAGGAATGCTTTATTATTAAAATTGGTTGTTTAATAGATTCTCATTCGACTGAATAGTTCTTTTTTTTAATAAACTGTTAGAAACGGAAACATGATAATTATATAATGCCGATGTTTTAATATTAAAGAGACGTAATATACGACCAGTATGACGCAGCACTCACTACTGCAAGATCTACAAGAAACGCCTAGATGTTCGTTGATGCTTGCGTCTGTGTGAGTGTCACTATGTGTTTCTAATTTCCATACTGCTTGCTTACGTAATAAATTAAATATGCTGTGTGTGCAGCAGACATTTAAAAAAATTTAAAGCTTTTTAGTGCAGTGTTTATGACTTAGAATAAACTATGTTAGTGTTTTCCAAATTCAATTGACACCAAATTTACAAAATGTTATTCAATGTCTCTCACGGAGATTTAATAACAGATATAAATTTTTTTGACCATTTGAAAGGTATAGTTTATTACACCTTCAAACCCATATCGCCTAGTTTACATATCGCTACAAAATATATATAAGCAAGGTCAGCTGATAAATAGAATTACATGCACAAATTGCATTGGCGGTGACATTCATACCCGCGCATAGCTTAATGTATGCAAAACACAACCTACGTTTTATGAATTATTTATTTTCAGCTTCTGCCCAACTTTATAGAAATATAAGTGCTTTATTTAAGTTTTTAAACATAAAAATATGAGAGGAAAATTAAAGTGACCATAATAGTAGTAGTAGAGCTATGCTTCTCCCAGCACAAATGGGCTGGCTCGACTGGGAATGCACACTCACACATATCATCATCTCACAGAAAATCAGCGTAAAGTGACAGTATCAGTAGGTAGGCTTTTCGTGCGATGACAGAGAGCACCGGAAGCCCAATCACCCCCCTTTCCGTTCCCTTTCTTTTATTACTTCTCATACCTTCCCTCCTATCCCGTCAGTTGGCAACTGGCATGTGATATTTCAAGTATCGCAAGCATTCATAGGTTGCGGTGACTGCTTACTATAAGGCTAATCGTAAGATTGTTTAGCAACCGTCATTAAATAAAATAAATATAAACATTTTTAAATAGTTTATTTCGAACAAAGCATGGCAGTATAATAAACAAAACAGTTTTGCTGACTAAACACAGTTCATCGAACAAGACCTATTTTTTATAATTCACCATTTGCACCATTTAATAATCATTCATTCTAATAAAAACAGTAAAGGCTCTTTTATTTAAACAAAAACTAGTTCGACCCTTTCTTTAATTCAACCGCTTAGTAATCTCTATTTCACAAAGAAAATTGAAAGAAGACGAAAGCGAGGCATCTCTTATATGTGTATATAGATATGTGAGCATGTCCTGTGAAAAACACATTTTAATTCAATTTGTATCTACGACTTACTTATGTACTTACTTGTAAAAGATTTATTCATTTCAAATTGTTTTTTCAAAGTATTTGGCGTCGAAGTCTTAGGACTGCACCAACATAGTACTACCTTGAAATATAAGCGAAACCTGTAGACAAGACAAAAGGGTTCCAAATTAGTAAAGCATTCGAAAGATGACGAAAAAAATAATGTGGTATTCTAATGCAGCAATAACGAACTTTTAATATTTACACATACTCGTAAATTCACGATGTCATACAAATATTTGTTTGCAAAAACATTGATAGAAAAGTATATTGTATATTTTAATTAAGAATCAATACTGGCCCTGCGTAGTGGCGGACTTAACAGCAGGAAAAGGCTTGAGCCCAGTGCGGCGAAAGGCAATAGAAAAGCTTTTCTCAAATTTGTTGGATCATTTATAAGATATAATTCTCAAACTGAAAGATTACCATTTGCTTTCTATTTTAAAATAATATAATTTCATAGTTTTATTAAAAACCGAAACAATACTATAAACATCTGTCTCGAGAGGGAATCAAAGCCTCAACCATTGGGATTAGGTTTTTAGCCTGCGTTAGAACGATCGGCATACTTATATTCAATATTTAATCAAATCAGGATTCCATTAGAATTGAAATCACTAAATCTGTTTTACATATTTGTTTATCGAGTGAACCATTCATGCTTTAGAAAGAGGCTACAAGATTATCTTTTTATAAATTTTTAATGTAACAATGTGGAATCTTTCATTTTATTTTAAAATGTTTGTAAAATATCACTAAACCCTGTTTTGAAAGTAGATTTATTCAGTACTAGCTGCGCCCTCGGCTCCGCTTGTATGAACTTTTCTTTATTGCACAGAACCCTAATTTTTTTTTTTATAAAATAACAAGCCCTAAGATACTCCTTATAGCTATCAATGAAAGTAAAATCGGTCCAGCAATTGTTAAAAATAGATACTGTGTGTAAGTTCCGTATACACTTTCATATGCAGTCAGTTAATAGCTTTGATAACACTTAAAATATATAATATTTCTAATTACTATATCAAACATATCTTATATATGAAGTAAACTATGTATAGCCTTACAAGCACCTGGTTTATATTTTCAAATTCACTTACTTGTTACTCATCCAATAATATATGAGTGGATTAAACATTGAATTCGCCATGGCCAGCCAATAGAAGCCCAGATAGATGTGTTGAGCGAATGGTGACGAGGCCAATGACTGGTGGTGATACACCAACACGAAGTAGGCGTGGTACGGTAGCCAGCATAGCGCGAACACCATAACGACCAGCACGAACATTCTTACCACCTATTAAAATCAAATTCCATAAATTAAGGAAGTATTAAAATTGAATAAAAAAATGCGCTATACACAAATTTTGTGTAGTATTTTCTCGCCTTTGTACAGTTCCAAAAGAAATTGTACAAATTACCAGAGTAAGTGTCGGCATACGATCTTACACGCGAGTTTCATTTCGCGCTTCAAAAAACCAAACGTGAATACACGGTCTTATTCCGTGTTCACGGGCTTGTTTCTTGGCTCCAACCGGTAGTGGCAGTGTCGGTGCATATTTTTATCGCTTTATATTACGCGCTTACACGAGCTTATGAACACGTTAACGGCCGTACGAGTTGCGCGTATATTAAAAGACGCGTCTATACGAGTACGTCAATATACGCGCTTCGAAATAGAACTACGCTAATATTGCGGGTTCGATTCCCGCTCGGGCAGACGTTTGTTAAAAACTTCTGTCTGGGTCTGGGCGCTTGTCCGTGGGTCTCCCCACCGTGCCTCGGAGAGCACGTTAAGCTGTCGGTCCCGGTTGTTATCACATAACATCTGATAATAATCGTTAACTCTTGATAAGAAAATTGCTCTTATTCAACGAATTACTGGTTCGCCCTTAGGGTTGCGGAGGTCAGATGGCAATTGGTCCGTGTAAAAACTAGTAACCTGTCAAAACCGGATAAGAGTAATAAGCAGACCCTGGGTAAAAAATTAAAATACCGGGAATAATGCTAGGACGTAGAAGACTGATATAAAACGATTAATGTCAATAACACTAAGTATATAAATTAGTGAGATACACATGTTATCAACACGTGTAACATAGTACACGTACACGTGTAAGATACAGTTGCAAGACAAGTAGAATACAAAGACCTTGTAGAGTTTGCTGTATAAGCCACTAATTCAACAACAAAACTCGGGATGATATATGATGATAATTATGTGCTTAAGGCGATATAGTGATGTAGTTTATAATTTCAAACTAAGATATAACCCAAACAAATATATTTTCCCTAAATAATTTTAGTTTTTGTCTTTATATAACAAAAATTTGCCGAAATTCTGACTACAAAATAGGAGGTACTAAATTCGTGTAGTTGTTTTTTTGTTGAGGAAATTTAAGTTTAATGGTGGCCTCATACATTTTTTTCGATAATGATCAAGGGCTTCGGGGAGAAGACTAAACAGAAATGTCCGAAATGAGTTCTGTATAGTTCACCCATAGTACTAACTATTTTGTGGTATAGCCATACATTGGCGCTTAAAAACTTGTTTTTCTTTTTGGTATTTAGTAATAGTATTTCTGATAAATATCATTTTACAACCTATCATTCCAACAGTTGATAGTCAATCGCTTACTTTTTTGAATTCACATGTATTTATTAATTAATACAAATAAATTCCAACGTTGTGATAGTAGCTTCATATATAGTATTCAAATGCTTTTTCTTTCTTTCTTTACTAAAAGTATTCAAAATTGTATTTAAAAAACGCTAAAAATGTTCAAAGAGTAATTGCTACCTTTATTATAAGAAAATTCTGAGATAAATAATGCAGACTGTAAGCAATCATTTTCTTAAGACATTTACGCCTACACAGGCTTAGAGAACTAAATCTGTTTATTATTTTCTTTATACAGCCTACGCATGTTAAAACTGTATATTTTTCTGATTTAAGATATCAAAAAGCACCATTGTGGAAACGATAAATTACTATCATAGAAAAATGAGAGCCAAAGATATTATAATACAAAAAGATATAATTTGTCAAAATCGAGTTTTGCTCGCTGACACACATGTGGTATACTTAATAGGAAAATAAATAAAAATATCGTCTTCATATTTTGGAGGAAAATAAATGCTAGTAATTTTTCACGATATATTGTGGCAGCTAGTGTAACTAACAGCGCTAATATCTTGTGTAACGAATACAGAAAGTACGGATTATATGATTTTCTATGTATATGGAGCGCTACAAACTACACCGCCTATTTAGAAATTTTGCTCTATTTGAAAGGTATGTTATTCCTAATAATAGAAATTGATGCCTCGTGTTCAGAAATTTTGCATACCACTAAGGTTTTGTATTTCTAAAAAAAATAATAAAGCCCACAGGAAACCTACCTAAAGTGTAGGCGAGTTGCTATGTTATGGAATATTATATTTAAGACCAGACTCAGTACGAATACTAAAATAGTAAAACCAACGAGTTAAAAACAATATGCAAATAAAGTACGTTTGGTATCAGACATTACAGACGCAAATGTTTTCTATTTACCTTTCTTTTAGCTCTTACAACTTGCATCTGATGATGTGTACATTCCCCTATCGTCCGACCACGGAGAGCCGCACTCATCCGGGCATACGCCCACACCATCACAGACATTGGAGCCACATACGTAACAGTCAAGAACACGAGGTTGTAACTGTAATAAAACACACTCTTCTTGGAATGTGAAACAAACTCCGAGAGCAATTCAAACAATCTATAAAATTCCCGGGTCAAGTGACTAATATCGACTTTGAACTATTGCAATTGAATCCCACAGCGAATAGAACTTTTATACTTCAACCGAAGACCGCAATGAAAGAACTTTGAAATTGTATCGCATTTGCATCAAAACTTAACTTGAAAAGGACTCTTAAATATTTATAACTAACTTCAAGTTAAATGTGCAGAGAATTTTAAACAAGTTTTCTCTAGTAAATAATTAAAATTCAATTGAATCGTATTTTTAAGGCATTATTCTCTGTGCGAAACTTCAACGTTACCATATTGGACTATTGTAATGAACTGTCGCAATACGTCACAACCGGCCAACTAACTGGCACTATAACAATCAAATACAACTCTTCGAATGAAAAATCCTTTACCGAAAGCACTCACAATATTTTGTTGAACGGCAATGCGGGCAACCGATTCTACTTTTATTTTGTCTTATATAATAGAATTGCAATTTAAATTGGTTTTAAAACCAAATGTTAAGAAACCTGACTTAAATCTAAACTGTTTCAACAATTAACATAGAAACTTACCAGTAATCCGTGCGAGAAGTAGGATAGCTGCCATCCGGCCATTTTATAAAACATATTTCCCTCTCTCCGTTTATGTACCTTTGAAACAAAATCTACATTGTAAATAAGCCTTTTTTAAAACATTGATTAAACATTATAGACTTAAAAATATAGATATTTATTAAAATATCTATACTTTTTCTTCTTCCATTTACAATAAGGTACTAACTACTAACTAAGTTACTATTGGAATACAATCTATGTATTCAGGTTTGGGTTTTTATTAAAATATTTATTTTCTACAGAAATGAGCTGGCCTAACAATGTTCTATTAAAGAAGCGAACGCCTACACATAGATATATTTTTAGAAACTGTTGCATTCTCCCGACCCTTGTACAAAAAATATTCAATATGATATATTATGTACTAAAAGACCCCGCCACGCTCCACGCCAATCTCTTTTGCTCAAATATCTGATACTATGGTGGTACCTACCTGACAGGCCTCTTGTAATAAAAGGCCTAGCAGCAGAACCGATTATTTTATAACGAAAATATTTACAAATTATTCCTTTATTAAAGTTCGGATTATTTATTGTTTAATTAATGGTGTTTTTATAATTTTAACTTGCAAATGTAAGATTTCATTATAGAATAGTTACGTAACTTTATTTTACGTAACTTTTAAGTTTCGGATCGTGAATCACAGCGGCAAACCGTTTTAAGTATAAACTAAACTTAGATTACAAACTAGTTATTTTAGAAACTTTTAATAGCTAAATCGATACTTTCAAGGCTCAAGTTATAATTATCGGTTGGAAAATTTATATGCGAAAGCTATAGATCAATCAACTTTAAAATTTTCCATGCACATTGTGTCAATAATTATAAATTATATTTAAAGTGTATTTTGTGTCTTCCATTACTATAAGTTTAAACTGGATACCAATTAAGAATTGTCAATCATACTCATTCCACAATTACCGGTGACACCATTGTGGCGTTGTGGGTATCGAGTCTGCTTTTATACTCGAAGGTTGCGAGTTCTATCGGACAGATGTTGACATTGATCTTATAAATATCTGTTTCGGTCTGGGCGTTGGCGTTTAGCCTTGTGGGTCTCCTCACCGTGCCTCGGAGAGCACGTTAAGCGGTTGGTCCCGGTTGTTATGGCATAACGACTGATAATAATCGTTAGCTTTTGATAGGTAAATTGCTCTTATCCATTGAGTTACTGGTTAGCCCTTAGGGTTGTGGAGGTCGGATGGCAATCGCTCTGTGTAAAAACTAGTAACCTGTGAAATCCGGGCAAGCGAAATAAGCAGACCCTAGGTAAATAATCGTATAGTACCGGGAATAATACTAGCAAGACGAAGAAAGAAGAAATTCATTTCACAGTCATAACAAAGTATATCGAGGGACTCGTAACTTCAAAATCAACGTAAATTACATTTAATAAAAATGATGATTCCCTGTGACTGATCACATTTATTTGTGAGCATAATACTATTTTAAGTACATGGAAAAACATTTTTTTTTTTAAGAATATTAGCAATGCTTTTTCAAGGCATTACTAATATTCCTATTGCCCTCCAAATAAGCTCGAAGTTTGCGCTAGGAATGGGTACGACAATAATCCAAAGGGGTCAGGATCGAAACCGCGACTCTCCCGTTAGCAGAGTGAAGTGAGCGCTTCTACCGTTGAGCTATTGGGGCTTCAACATTATAAATATTACCAGTATGACTGTATTCAGGTCTGGGTGTGTTTGTCCTTGTCACTGTGTATGTTTCCGGACCTCCGACACAGGATATCTCTGTACTAATGGGGCCGTTGAGCGTGTAGCGTTAAAAAAACACATTACAAATTAGACTATGTATAATTTTATTTACCTGTTACATACTTAGAAATTAAAAACAGTAAATTTTATATTCATATTTTATTTTGAGTGTACAAATTATTGTAGAACTTGTGTTTTGGATACAAAGGTTTACATGCCATTTGTCACAAGAAAATAGAGCTTCTCATCTCCCATTGTGTAACACTTCATATTATTGCAATCGTACGTAACCTACATTTATAAACTTTTGACCCTGACATTAAAAAATACGAACGTGATTCGAATAGTGCCTTACTAACCTGGGAATTGGGAATATACATTGTATTTGTATAATGGAGATATTGTTACCTTTACGTTTTAGGGTTCCGTGACACCGATCCACCCAAAGATGCGAACGGAGCCTTATTACTAAGCCTCAGGTGTCTGTCTGTCAGCGGGCTATATCTCACAAACCGTAATAGGTAGAGGGTTGAAATTTTCACAAAATGTAATATACCATTGTAGTGGCAAAGAACCCTATAAAATATTTAAAAAGCTTTGACGTTTTGTACAGCATGAACTGTAATATAATACAATATACTTTTTTAAGTTGACCTTATATATTCTGCGATGATACGAAACCCCTTATGAGTGAGTCCAGCACGCTGGGTTTTTTTTAAATACACTATCAAAAACACTACTTACACTCTTCATAATATGCAACTTAACACCTTCTTTGTCTTACTTATAGACTTTTTTAATTTCAATTAGTATTTTTTCTGGTCCTCAAATGTATGACGCATACATTTTATTCCTAAAATAATCTGATGTTTGCATTTGACATACAGTATTTTTTTCTTCATTGCATAAAAACCAAGTCATTAGACTTGGTTTTTATGTCTGTACGCTAAGCATAGGAAATACTTCTTAAACTTTCAATTGGCTTGCCGTAAATATCTACGCATACACTAACCACGAAATTGCACGTCAAATATTTAGAATTATTTTAAATTAATTAATTACAATTATATTAAATTATTTAAACTAAGTCCATAGCTGATTCATATTCCTTTCAGTATGATGACGGAAATGTTCCTCCACTCAATAACTTAACAAAATCGCCAGCCCTTGTTATCTTAACAAGGGTTGTGACAAGGACTTATTGTGATTTAAATTGACAGATATAAATGTGCGGCCATCTTTATTATTAGCAACATTAATTCCATTTACAAATATCTCTCTAGAGTTTCATTTATTATAATGTAGATTTTCCATTTATTAAAATATCATCGTAGCATCTTGACAATTTTAATCACTTTATTAAAGCATAAACAGTGGACTATATTTTAATATTAATAAAAATAAGTTTCCTGAAAATTTAAGATATTGGTATGAATAAATTGAATACAAAATAGAATTATTATTTGTCGTAAATTTAACCATTGTTTTTAATATAATAGTTAATGGATGAAGGGGTTATTATAAATAAATAAATTAAATAAATCAACGCAACACACTCAACAACCCCCATTAGGACAGTTATATCCTGGGTCGGGGGTCCGGAAACATACACACTGATAAGGACAAACACATCCAGAACGGAAAACAATCCTGTATGGACAATACAATCATCTGCTCCGAACGGGAATCTCAACCGCCACGTGTGGCGCTTAAACCAGGTTTGCTACCGCTACACAATGTCGTCATATTATTTGTTAAATGTAATGCTAAAATATACATATAATACTTACTTTTTTGTATACGTATCGGAGTATAGTAAGCTGGGAAGCGCTAGCAAGGCGCTCGCAAACCATACAGTGAAAAGTGCTGCGCGTGCGACGCTTCTGCTCAATCTGTGTTGCAATGGCTTTACTATTGCCACGTACCTGCACACATATATATTTTTTTTTGTTAATAAATTTATTATTGAATTGTTATCAATGTTTATCAAGTCATTACTAATACACCTATGGCCTCTTCCAAATAGCTTGCGATAGGAGTGAGTACGACAATAGTCCAAGGGACTCAAATCGAACCCGCAACTCCGCGTTTACGGAATGGAGTCGGCCCTGTAACCGTTGAGTTGTTGAATTTTATGTTCACGTAACACCGTATGAACCTGATAAGATGATTAAGAGGAGAAAAGGGAAGTTGACGTAAAACGAGGGAAAAAGATTAATCTTTCACCTCTCATACTCATACAACGAAACGCAACAGAATGAATAATGTCACTTCACATTGATATTCACTTAATGAAAAAAAAAACTAAATATTCTTCACTTCATCAGTTTATGTTTCGTATAGTTTTAATAAGAATAATTTGTCTCCTAATTTATTTAATCAATAGGTCAATAATGTTAAATATATATTATGTTAGATTTTAATTTTAATACCATGTTACAATCGGGACAAAAGAGGTTGTAGTCTGTGATATAAAGCAAAGCTGTCGTGCGTTTTTATTCGAGGGATCATGGGATGGGATGGGATAGTCGTTGTTCAAGGCAGCGCCTTGTGGCGACTGACGCGCTGACTCATAAAATTAAGGTAGACATAAACTTCAACCACGCAGATACTAATCTAGCGGATTCTGTAACATATATATGCCTCCTCAACTGCAAATCATAGTAGCGAAAACTGCACTTCAACCATTGTCATTTTCACGCGTATAGCGCGATTTCATAAACAGATGGCCGCCTCTGCCCTTCATTTTATGCCAATAAACAGAAAAATATCAACCTTTATGATATTATAGTTAATTATTGTTGTATCTATGTTAAGTATTCTTAGTCCACAAGCATTCGGCTGGAGGAACTTTTGAGAACGTATTTATTATTACCCGCAGCAAAATGGAAATGAAAAAATACTCGAAGGAAATCGCTTTGTCGAGAAAAGATATTTAAAAAAATATAAAGGGAATGTAATTTTGTTAAATCAACAAGGTCTAACATTAGCCTAAACAGTTTCAATATTTCGCCTACTAATAGCAATTCGCAAATTACTGATTACGTTAGGTTTTACGTTACTTTATCGAATGAAAATAACGTCATAACGTAAGTCTTTGCTTTTTATTGTGTAACCATGACTAAAGTTGGGAGCCGTGTCCTTCCACAAAAACTATAGCTCTCTCGTACAACACAAAGTATTATTGTATTGGTTATGAAAGACTCATCCAAATGACTGGACCTAGTTGACTTACGGACTGAGCGAATGTCGACCATAATAATAAATAATATGATGACCATGGTCATAAAACTCTCATATATATTCCATCATTGCATCTGTTTTTACCTGACTGCTTCAAGACGTTTGTTATATTTTTCGAATATATGTATGTATACACATATAAAATATTTAATTATGACAGTCTAGAGCCTAAACGGCTTGATGAATTTTCATAAATTAGATATCAGTAGATTCACTGTAGTCAATATAGTGTCAGGTTATTAATAAACAATTAAGTAACATTAATTAAAGGTGTTAATAGGACGGTTAAAATCGCATGTTTCAGGTTTATGGGATAGCCACGTTTAAAAGAAAATTACAAGTACTTTATTAAACGTAAATAAATCTTTTATCGGTACTTGGACCGATCACCCAAATCATTACCCTGAAAACAAACCTATAAGGTATACTTTTTTTTTAAATATTGTATAGTCCGTTAATTCAATAAGAATGCAAATGAAATGCATCTATCTATTAGAAACTAGGACTAAGAAATTTAATAACTCTTCTATGTTCAAATAAACAATGTTTAAAAGAACGATATTACGTAATAGAAATGCGGTAAGTCATTTATTGATATTAATCAAACCAAAATAAAGTAAGCGCTCGTAAATGTATGTAAAGAAAAATGTATTTTCTTTAATACAATAATATTACCGCTCTCCGCGTAGGTTCTATTAGATACCTATTATAGTCTGACCTCTTCGGTTATTAAGAACGATGATTTATATACGAATACCGTTTTATGTCAATTGTCATATTATTTAAAAATTATTTTAAAGTGCAAAACCGAATTAGTTATAAAATGAATAAAATCATATTTTAATTAATACTAGAGGAATTGATAATTTTTATAATAAACTTTAAATATCGTTTCTTTATTACAGGTGAGAGAGTTTTGTTATTTAGTTAATTTGTACAATTTTATTTTAGTTTCATAATATTATGTAAATACTAAATAAAATAAATCTTTATTACAGAGCAACACAATATTGTTTATTATTGTCAATTCTAACGAATAAAAGATAAAATATCTTATATGTATAGAAAGAAAACGAATGCTAAACGAGATAAAACATAAACAAATACAATAAAGTTAGGTTAGTGACCAGCTTAGGATGGTGATAGCGAAATCGATTTGCGAAGCAGTATTTTCAACTTTCATTGTCTAACTATATAGGTATATATAAAAAGTCAATATCCTGAACAACAAAATTCTATCCAAACTGCCAAAAGACCTGCTTCATCCAATCTATATTTTGATGGATCGCGTGTAAAATAGATTTCGGGATATAGGTTTTTTTGCTATATAGCAATAAAAATATATCAATTGATACCCGGAAGCACACAATTTATATGCTACGTCAACAATATTTTTCTTTTTATATGTAACTTCCACATTTATAATATTTGTGGACGTTACGAGAATCGATCGGTGTTAACACTCCTTAAAGGGTAAATCTACCGAAAGTTCACGATACGTAGTTATTATATGTTTATGATTTCCAATAAATGACCAATAACTTCCGCCACTGGCCGATACTCTAAGACCCAACATAAATAGGTACTGTTATGAAAATAAATGGCTTTTCAATCCAATATAATATGAATTAGACCAAACGATCTCCATCGGCAGTAAATCTACTTTAGATTAGATCCCATTACAACTGACTAGTCTTATCTTCGTCCTAGCATTATTGCCGGTATTTTATATTACCTGGGGTCTGCTTATTACTCTTATCCGGGTTTGACAGGTTACTTGTTTTTACAGAAAGCGATTGTCATCTGAACTCCGCAACCCTAAGGGCGAACCAGTAACTCATTGGATTAGAGAAATTTACTTATCAAGAGTTAACGATTTTTATCAGATGTTATGTGATAAGAACCGGGACCGACAGCTTAACGTGCTCTCCGAGGCACGGTGGGGAGACCCACGGACAAACGCCCAGACCGAGACAGAAATTTTAACCAACATCTACCCGAGCGGGAATCGAACCCGCGACCGTCGAGACTAAAGGCAGACTCGCTACCCATAACGCCACAACGGTGTCACTGTGTGTATGTGTGCACAACTGACTAGTTTCATATTTAAGCAAAATAAAGCTAGTTGTTAAATAATTGTTAGTAAGACATTGACAACCAATATATTTTTTCGACTACAAATTGCCTTACGAACCCTTTGGTGCAAGATATTCGTAATTTTGTAGCGAAAGGGACGAGACAGGATGGTCATACAACAGTTTTTGATGACTGATCGTTTCCTGCTAACCCCCGATTTCCATTTTATTTGAAAAATGTATTCGTAGGTCGTTAAATATCTGTAATACAAGCTTTCAAATACATCTGAAATAATATTTATTTATTTAGATTACCAACAAAGCACTCACTAATAATAGAATAGACTCGTTTAAAAATAACAATGTAAGCAATACCTTCATTATAGGTAATAACGACAAGTAACATGCAACCACTAATTTAAAATAACGTAATAAACATAAAAATTGTGTGTGTTTCTTTAAACATGAATAATGCAATAATACAAATAAAACAAAATATAGTGTAGTTTTCTTTTATATATAAATAATATTAGCAATGAATTTTCAAGGCATTACTAATATTCCTATTGCCCTCCAAAAAGCTCGAAGCTTGGGATAGGAGTGGGTACGACAATAGGCCAAGGGATCAGGATCGAACCCTCGACTCTCGCGTTAACGGAGGGAATCGGCCCTTCTACCGTTGAGCTATTGAGTTAAATTATTAATGTTATTTAAAACTTACAAGCTACAATTAGCATGGTGCTTTAGAAAATTACAGAATCGTAATAAATTATTAATCTAAAAGAAACAAATAACAACTACAAGATTGCCAATACTAATAATATGGTAAAAAAGGGTACAAAATATGGTAAAAGTTTAAATAGTATAAGGAAAGAAACAGTTAAAAATATAACAAATGTTATCTTAACTAGAATTACAAAGGTCTAAAATCCCAAAAATTCTGAGATGATTACAGTGAACAGCTATTAATACCAGTCATCGTTTTAGATTTGAACTTATTAATATAAATAAAGACAATCAAATTCCATTTGTAGCGTATCTTTTAACTATTTTATCAAAAGAAAATTTTATAAAGCTATATTTTAAGAGAATGCCTAACGCCACCTGAGGCTAGCACTGTCACACTAGAAAATCCCTCTATTAAGACTCCTACAAAACGATCTTTTTAATACTAACTAATATAAAAATAATACTTATTTCGTTGTGATAGTATTTCCTTTATCTTTTTAAACAATTTCTATATTTAAAAAAGGTTTTCTATCAGCTGTAACATTACTTAATACCAACTACATCACTAAACGCTTAAAAATATAAACAAAATAATTCACAACTATATTAAAGCAAACACAACAGGGCTTCACTACGAAGGAGGTTCTAGATTTGTGTGTATTTTGTTCTATGTCTTATGAGAGGTTTAATATTTCATTACTATGAATGACACAGTTAGATGAAACGTGTTCAGCTCGCAAGCTTGCGACTTAAAGCAATCAAAACTTAAGAGACTTGAGGACCCAGAAAAGTGGCAATCGCTCTTTGTCGATTCCGTTTCGAAAATCAATTACGCTTGTGCAATCGAAATCGTAAGTCACGTGGTATGTCGAAAGCTTATCCCAATTCCATACATTTCTGAACTGTCTAATTTCGTTAAGTAATTTTGACTTTTTCTAGTCCCCATGTTGATATCTGTTGGATCGTACATTAATCTAAAAATAGCAAACAAATATAAGATTAAAAATTACCAGCCAAGTGCGTGTAGACCACGCACAATTGAATCTAAAGGGTTCCGCAGCATGGTTATATAATAATATATATAATAATAGCTTTATTTCGACTAACAATGGATCATATGTTGTTAGCAATACAAGTATCTTACGCCTATTTCTTAGTAATTTCTAAAACTTATTTAACCTAAGACAGGACTAACTTGTCAGCACGTGAATCCGATAGCAGTGGTTCACATACAAACAACTTCTATCAACAAATGCTCTCAGGACGCCACTTGAGCTGGAAAGAATCCTGTGCAACAACGATGTGCACCGCTTTCGCATAATGGTATAAAAACAGTCCACATACGCCTCGGCAAACATCCCCGATGCACTAAAAAAACCAGGCATACCCATTAGCATCCTGAAAACATTGTTATATTGTACACGCAGGGCGTTGTACTGTTTCCGCGTATAGTCTGCCCACAGGATGCTAGGGTAAAATGTGGTGCAGTAAGCTCTGAAAAGCGTTATTTTGACTGGCATTGAGCAACGAGCAAACCTGCGAACAATCATATTTGCCCTAACAGACAAAGCCCTGCGTTCTCTCTCAATATCTGCATTGTCTTTTAAGTCATAGAATACTACATGGCCAAGATATTTAAAGCATTCAACTCTCTTTAGTGGAACCCCGTGTAACTTGATAGCAGGTACAATAGATGGAATCGATTTTCCCCTGGCCTGAAAGACCATGCATTCGCCTTCTCACAGTTATAGACTAAGCCATGACGTTTGGAATAGTTCTCACAAAGACTTAGCAGTTTTGCTAACCCACAGACAGATGTACTCAGCAGAACCATGTCGTCCGCGTAACTAATGTTATTAAGACAGACTCCGTCGATATGACATCCGACACGAGTGCTACTGAGCGTCTGTATTAGGGCATTCACATACAGATTAAACAACTTGGGTGAGGTCAGGCCACCTTGCCTCACCCCACATTCCAACCTGTAAGACCTTGAGTAGCTCTCTGACCATTGCACAACAGTAACCTGATTTTTATACCAAAACTTAAAAATCCTGTTGATCTCTTCAGGCATGCCAGTGAGTTTTAATTTCTGCCATAAGATATCGTAATTAACCAGGTCAAATGCCTTGGATAAATCGAGAAAACAGGCGTAAATGGGTGATGGTAAGGTTATGAAGAATCTTAACGGTTTTAAAAATAATAACGAATTAAAACTGACCGCAAAAATAAGTTGGTAATTTCATAGTAATTATTAAAAGTTATGGGAAAAACTTATATATCTCTTAAATTAAAAAATCCCATAGTTCAAAAGTTAGAGGGGGGGACACAATTTTTACGACTTTAAGAACTAATATCTCAACAACTACTGGCTTAATGAAAAACCTCAAAATCAAACCTCCTTATCATTTTGAAAGACCTATCCAAAGATATCTCACACGTTGCCATACGTTGAATTTTTTTCAATCGTCAATTACATGTATGGACTGCTACCCTTAATTCATATATATATTAAGATTTTATTACAAAATCCTTGTGCGGTTCATGGAATACACCTAATTAGTAAATTTCGTATAGATAGAGTCAATGGTCTCCGAGTAAAATGACTGTGACATACGGACGGACAGACGGACAGACGGACGGACGGACATGACGAAACTATAAGGGTAACCGTTTTAGCCATTTGGCTACGGAACCCTAAAAACGGTACGAAGACGATACAAACATTCTAACAAAATCGTCTTAATTTAAATCCAATAAACAAAAATAAAAAAGTCGAAATGAATCAAGTTATTACATAGCTTTAAATTATGGCGGTTATTTTCTACTACATTTTCCTAAATATATCAAAACCAAAAGTGAACTACAGCATTCTTAAATCTACCTAAAATTAACTAACCAATTGACTTTTAATGAAAATAACGTGAGTCACTCTTATGGTCACATTATGAATTCTATTCAGGTCTAAGCGAGAGCGTTCCCTACTGATTGTGTTCTATAGAAAATTGTACAATTGTTTGCATTCATATTTTACGTGTATCGAATAAAATAGCTAATTTTTAATTAAACGTGCATTTTTACTCTATGCATCCTTGAAAGCAATCTCGATTTACTTTAGTTGTACTTACTTATAAACATAAAACTGTATATCCTTGATTGATAATGATTCCTAAAGTTGATTAGTAACTTAAACTGTTCCAGATAGATATACTAGTTCCAAATTACATCTGTTTGCCGTTTGCAGGAGAAATACTTGGGCCGTGGAGCGTTGGTGCTGAACAATTTAAAAAATTATTACACCCCGATTCAATGCTTCCACGGGTGACAGAAGAGCTTTACTTCATTTTTCACTTAATTGGGGGAAATGCAGCTAGCATTCTTGCCACCAATTGCCGTGGTTAGTATTGATTTATAAATATGTTGTAATATTGATTGTAAATAAATTAATGCAGATGAATATGAACTTATTATATTATTTACTTATTCAATTATTACTATTATTATACACAGATTATATATATATATATATATATGTGTGTGTGTGTGTGTGTGTGTGTTAATTGTCACACACATTATCTAAGAATGATCAATAATTAAAAACCACTAAAGTACAAATCTGTTTTTTTTTTTATGTTAGAAGTTGGCAAACAAGCATATGGCCCACCTGATGGTAAGTGGTTGCCGTAGCCTATGAGCGCATGCAGCACCAAAAATCTGTGATATCTGACCTGTGTATAATAATGGTAATAATTGAAAATCAACCATAACCAAAAGCTCAAAGGAAGAAGAATGATTAATAAAATAATAAGAATAGTAAAATTTTAACACAAACATTTTTTATGGGGATCTAATATTAAAATTGGACGTCGTTAAACGAAGCTACAATGGGAATAATACGGTTTTTTTTTTGTATGAGGTATATAAACGTACTATTAAAATCACATCAACGCTATTTGCAGTGGAAAAACTAGAATATGTAAATATTTAAATAGTACATGGTACAAATATTATACTTCAAGCATCATCACAAAGTGCCCTATTAGGATAGTGATATTCTGTGTCGGAGTCCGGAAACATACCCAAGGTTAATGACAAACACACCCATACAGGAACACATGTCTTTATGGTCAATACAGACATAGGCCCCTCGGGAATCGATTTCGCCACAACGTCCTGGATTGCTTACAAAGTAATAATTTTGAATAACGAATTTTAAATTGGTTGAGTAAGTCGTACAATATTGAGCAATATTATGCCTGTCAAAATTCACTAAGTATATTAACTTTGTATATTATTTTACAGTGATAAGATATTAGTAATATATAAGTGATTAGATATTTTTATTTGAAATCGAATGATAGCGTAAAACTTCAGAAAATTGTAAAATTTATTGGCTGACCTTTTAAGGATTTTTGGACCATATTAATATCTCTGATACCCAGCACGAAGCGATGGAACCTAAATTTACAGTTATTATAAAAATATATTATCTTAAACATAATACGGGATTATTGGACGCAAATAAGCAATACCATGTCAATCCACAAAATTGAAAAAACTGAGTTATATATGCAGAAGTGTTGGTAAATGACTGAAGAACATTTTTCTTTAATATTTGTAGGGTTTTAAGTTTTAAAACTTCTAAAAAACCATTTTTTAATCATGCAATTTATGTATTATGTTAAAGGTTTTGGGTTATATTATATACGAAATATGCAGTTTGTATACTTATTTTTTGTGAAAATAAGTAAAATAACTTACATAAATCTCAAATTCCCAAAAACTTGACCAATACATAAAAATCATGTAAACCAAGTTGTTCAAAATTTTCAAACGCGTTTTTCTCGAAATGACATTCGTGTGGGTTGACATGGTATTGCTTATTTGCGTCCTATTAATGTTTCGTATATAGAAACTCCTTTACAGAATAAATGCTATGTATTTTTACCCGACTGCCGGAGGGTAATGTTTTTCGAGCGTATGTATGTATGTATGTATGTATGTATGTATGTATGTATGTATGTCTATTTCTTTGTGACGCTCTACAGGCTAAACCCATGGACGTACATCGACTTATAGGGTATCATTCGATCTGTCTCAGTTGTGAGAGTGACATAGGCTACATTATTTTAACATGGGTTCCGCAGAAGCAAAGATATTCAAAGCGGAATATCACAGTTCACTCAAAGCTAAAATCTGATGATGTTTCCTTGTAAAACTCGATAAAATAAGACGAAAAGTAAAAATAAAATTTTTCGATATATTGCTTAGTTTTCGAGATATCGATAATTGAAGTTTACATTTTTTTTTGCCCACTGATTGCCAATTCCACTCCCAATGTCTAGAATAATTAACTAAAGCATTTTCTATAAATAAAAAATACGGCATAGTTATATAAATCGGTAGATTAATAAAATAATTAAACTTCTAGAACGGAAACTATTATAATATATAATGTTATTCAATGTATTGTACAATTAATAAATAATTAAGTAATAAAATATAGGAATAAGCATAATATATTATAATAAAAGTATTTTTCGATTCCTAGTCATGTAATTTGTTTAATGTAAGAAAAATATAAATTTTAAGTGTCTATACCTACATCTCAGGTTCTTATAAAAAATGTTACTCGGAACTAAAAACTAAATGATGAAATATCATATATTTATATTTTTGCAAATGTCTGCCTGTTTGTCGGCGCTCCGCACTCCTTATCCTCTCACGCAATGCTGCAAAACTACAATTTTCAACTTCAAAGTCAGCAAAGAAATGATAAAGCATATTTTCGAGTAACATTCAGTTTTGTTTCGTAAAAATGCGTTCACTCCATCAATATTTATTGCAATCTTGATGACAACGTAAGCCAAGTATGAGAGAGGAGTAAGAAAGTAGTTTAGCCTTTTCACGCAAAAGCCGCTGATCGAATTTGGATGAAATTTAGCACACAGAGAGCTTATATTGAATTAACACACCCTGAATTAACACATTCGATACCAGAAAAAATATTAGGTTTCCTCGGCATTATCAAAAAACGTACTGCAAAAATGTTTAGATGCTTGTTACTCAATCACACATCACATTAACGATTTAATGGATTGAGATGTAACTTAGCACATACAAAGATTGTTACCTGGATTAAGACATAAAATACTTTTTATTCCGAAAAAATGTTAGGTTCTCATGGGATTATCAAAAAACACTCTACAGAACTTTTTTATCTTTGTCATATGAAATATTAGCGCCCCGTTCCGGCTTGGCATGGGTATAAAATATATAGCCTATGTCATACACTAAAGAAATGATTAAAATCGATCCAGTAGTTTTGATTTATTCATTACTGTCCGTGGCTCGCACGCGTTAAATGTAATTATTTACGACATCACATTAGAAACCTCAAAAATAACAGTTATTTTTCTCCACTATTTAATGGATGTTATAATACATATAAAACTTCCTCTTCAATCACTCTATCTATTAAAAAAACGCATCAAAATCCGTTAGGTAGTTTTAAAGATTTAAGCATACATAGGGACAGAGAGGGCGACTTTGTTTTATACTATGTCGTGATTATTTACTTACAAATGGTACATTTGTCTCTAGAGCCAATTCTAAAGTCACCGCGGACGAAGTCGCGGGCAGATGCCAGCTCGAAATAAGTTACAAGCTTGTGGATAGAACTTGCCAAAATATAATCGACATTCTAGTTAGACCTGCATAGTGCAGAGCTAAGTTATACTACTTATAACTAGCTTCTGCCCACGGCTTCGCTGCGTTAAATTTGGAGGAACAAATCCTTTCTTTTTTCATATAAAGCTTAACACCTTCAGGGGCAGGATTGAAGGAAATGTGTTAATAGTTCCCCAAAAACCAATGTTACATGATTTTAATTTCAAAAATGATGAACTTCCAACAAAACTTTTAACTCCTTTTTAACCTCTTGAGGGTTGAATTTCAAAAAATACTTTCTTAAAAACAACACCAAAAAAAATTAGTTTTTTAGAGTGAAGGGCTTAGGCTTCGCGTTTATAAGTAATTCAGGTCTTCTCCTTGTATATATATATACCTAATCAGTTATTAATTATATAACTAAAAAGTTTGAAATAAAATAAATTATTAAATGAAACAAAACACCCAACTGCATTAATAATAATTCCTTAAAAAGCTAAAACAAGTTTATAATGACTACTATAATATAAATATTTCTTTAATGTTAGTAAAGGTACTGCAGACGGGACAAGCTGATCAATCAATTTGTAAATTGATGATGGAGTTTAAAGGGAAGTGCTTAAATTACGGAAAATATAATAATTATGTTTTATTTCAACGCTTGTCCCCGTCTGCAGTACCTTTACTAACATTAAAGAAATATTTATATTATAGTAGTCATTATAGAGCTTGTTTTTAGCTTTTTAGGAATTATTATTAATGCAGTTGGGTTTTTTGTTTCATTTAATAATTTATTTTATTAATATAGCGGTGGCATGTATTATGAGTATTCCACGTAAATTCTGACGTAGATTTCTTTCAACCTAAACAACACTGCTTATTAAGTTACCGATATTAGATAACACTCAGATTTTGTAAGAAATATGTTTAGGAATGTATGCTATAATAAGCTTTACTTAATATTCTAGAAATAATATGAAATTCGTAATGTGTAATGTATTAAACGAGGTATACTTTGATAGATATTCACTGAATGGTGATGAGAAGTTGATATTAGGGCTTGTGTGAAAACAGAAACAATAACGTATAATAAGGGTTTCAAAGAAAAAAATAATTCATGAATGACAAATAAATTCAAAAAACTATTTTATTCTTCACCTTAACTTCCTTTCTTAATGTCGAAGTTGTGGCGCAGCGGTAGTGAACCTGCCTTAAGCGCCACAGGTCGTGGGTTCGATTCCCGCTCGGAGCAGGTGCTTGTAGTAACTATACAGGCATTTGTTCCGATCTGGGTATGTTTCCGGACCCCCAACACAAAATATCACTATCCTAATGAGGGCCGTTGAGTTTGTGGCGTTTATCTACCATTTAGAATTAGCCCAACTTTAAGTTTCTTACAACAACATTTAATGCGCTTCATAAATTTACTTAAAGAAAGGAAAGCAAAAGTTTTATTATTAATAGTTAAAATAAATTAAAATTGAGAAGATTATGTATAGCATTAGTCTCAGTAATAGGTAAGGGCAACATTGTAACCAGATAATATGAGAGACAATTTTATTAGGTAGCATTCCCTAGATTTTATTATGTTCACAATCCACAAAGAAGATAATAAGTCCACAAGTAGACAGTCTTAAGGTATTCTTTAACGGCTTTAATCAATGTAGGTAGCCTATAATAGCTGAAATAGAAAGTAATTTGTAGATAAATAGTCTGAGTATACTACAGAACGTAGAATGTATGCTGTATGTAACCCTTAAAATTTCGGTCACCAATAATAACACAAAGGTATAAGGAAAATTGGTGTCGGAAGTAGACTAGGCGTGATGCGCATTGTATTTTGCCAATTTTTTATCAGAAATCCTAATATCAAATAGGAAGTAAGAAAGACTTTATACTACAGACCGACCCTTTCATACAGACAAAATGACTCATACTCGCTGGTGCCCCTTTTCAAAATCAAAACCAACGTAAAGGAAAGAAGTAAGCCTCACATATTCATTCGATTATGTTGTAAAAATTATAACTGGATATCGAATGAAATTAGCGTGTGGCCTATCGCTTAGTTCGTGCTTGAGGTCTCAAAAATACTTTTTAAATTGTACTTTAGTAAAAAATTCAATTGTCTGTGTGGGTTTTTCTTTCAAAATGCTCTAAATCTATCATTGCTAATACGGAACCAATGCTTACAATAATGCAATCACAGAACTGGATAAAAATACATTTAATATAAACTTAAAATGGCAAAAAAAAGAATGGCCCGTTTTGTTATGAGAGGTCGCATTAGAGACATTACAGTATGCTAAAGATATGAGAGGTAGAAAGGGAGTAAAAAGGAGAAGGATAGGCGGTGATTAAAGAGGGCTGTTGCTTCGGCTCAGGTGCTCAAGCTTAACGAACAAAGCACAACAGTATGGATACTTATCAACATGATAGGATCATACTTTTCTGACCAAACACACCTATTTATGCAAAAAAGTAAAAACATTATTATATCTTCAAAAGAAACACTTATAATTATCAAGTTATCAGCGTACAAACAGAAAGAGAGAGGCCTACAAGCAGTGTAAATTTGTATAATATGTATGTGTAAAATTCGATCAAACAAAAGCTACCCTAATTAAACTGGTTTTTCCCAGTAACTCTAACAATGAGCCTAAGGATCCAAAATGATTATGAAGTGTAATTAAGAACGTAATTGTTTAACTTTTGTAATGTATGCCAAGCTATAATAATATTTTAGAAAAGCGGTAGTAAACATTTGAATTCTGTTTTTACAAAATTAATATATATATAATCTATTTATCTTAAGCCTGAAGTTAAATAGATTATACCTTTTAAACGTTATTTAAAACATTCTTAGTTATAACTGAACTCTTTTTTGTATGTTATTGGCAAACGGTCCGGCTGATTGTAAGCAGTCACCGCAACCTGTGAACGCTTGACATACTTAAAGTATGCGCGTTGCCGACCCGAAGGATAGGAAGAGAAAAAAGAAGGGACCACATGGGCCTCGAGATAGGGCCACCGGCGCTCTCACTCATCGCATGAAACGCAACTATTAATAAGCTGGTCCATTTGTGCTGTCGGAAACATGTCTCTACTTTTTACATGTAATCGTTTCAAGAGTCTAAAAGCATTACTTACCTATCAACAGTAATAGCAACAAGTGTGAATACTCCCGCAGACACCGTCAAGTTAGCGGTAAAATTGCTGGCAGTACACGTCACAGACCCAAAAGGCCAATCCGCTGTCACCAAAAATATGAAGTTAGGAGCTCCATTTAATGTTGCCATGAGGAGGTCAGCCACTGCCAGGTTAACCAGGAAACAGTTGGTCACAGTCCGCATACGACGATGAGCTGAAAAAAAACAACTTATAAATAAATTGATACACAAACCTTGGTACCTTACCAGCTAAGTAACAATATGGAAGTAACGATTAATCCAAGAAAAAATATCTCTACATAATTTTATCTGCAACGTCAGTTTTTCTCATATTATAAATTTATTATTATATAAATGGTCATGAGTATGAATACCCTCTTGGCGTATGAAGTCAATATAAAATGTTTAATATTGACCATGATAGTACACTGAAAAGAAATAGTAAATCCCTTTGTTAGGTGACTATAATAAAAACCCGTTTTTATAGACCGTTAACTTATCTCTGACCTCTGGGACCAACTAAAGACAAAGCTTCTTGCATTATTCTGGTCTTTTGTCCGAGCTTATTACTCTAATCGAAAATATTGACAGTTACCTTCTTTTAAATTTACACTCTATTCTTATAAATTAGTATCGTATATGATCGTAATTTTAAAGCTTTTTTTTTTATATCAGCAATGCTTTTTCAAGTACTAATACTCCTATTGTCCCTCCAAATAATCTCGTAGCTTGCGGTAGAAGTGGGTGAGTGGGACCCAAGGAGTCAAGATCGAACCCTTCTGTGGAAAGCGCAGGAGGGTTTCCCCTCGGGACTGAGCTCCTCTAGCCACCAGCGAAGCACAATGCAACTCAGGTCGCGTTGTTTTAGAGATCCTGTGACACTGAGGTCGGCCGCCGAAGAGGTTTTAGAGGGTCACCATAACATTACCACCTTGTCGTAGTACCCCAGGAATCCGGGTAACTGGTTTTATCCCCGTCAACAAAAAAAAATTAAAAAAAGAAATAATGCATAAACAAGGGACGAGTAATGTAAAGAATTTATACAAACCTACAACAATCCAGATAACTAATGTATTTCCAATAACTGCAAGCAGCAACATCGTAGCAAATAGTATGAACCAGGACAGCTGCCCCCACCAGGGGCTGTAGGTCTTTTCCCAGCCCCATACAGTTGCCGAGTGTAATTCTGGTAACAAAATTATTATTATTATTATATATAATATGTTAATAATGATTTTAAAAATTATTACCATAAAACAAAAATATAAAATAATAGCTTTGGCCTGCGGTTTTAACCTCGTGAGTAACGATTTTCAATAAGTCACCTTCATTGAATTCAATGTGCCATCTAGACACGCAATAATTAGTTTAAAAAAAATCAAGCAACCGACGTAAACTAAACATATTATTAAAATTATTTTTAATTTAAAACCCCAAAACGGAAATTTGTCAAAGGACTAATCTGCAAGTATATACTTCACAATACATATGTATATACATAATACTTAACCTTAACCACTCATACCATAACAGATGCTTCTGTGATCAATACCAACATTTGAAAATATAATTATCATGAGCCATAGAACAAATTATTCTGGTTCGAAAACTAAAAATAATAGCATTTAATTTTGTAGTAGTATAGCAATGCTCTTGCCAGCACAAAATATGGCCTGGCTCACAGAAAATCAGCGAAAAGTAACAGTATCCATAGCACTGTTTCGTTTCGTGGGATGAGTGAGACCACCGCAGGCCCAATATCCCACCCTTCCTTCTTATACCTTCCCTCCTCTCCCTGAGGTTGGCAACCCAATACGGAAGTATTCATAGCATTCATTGGTTGCGGTGACTGCTTACTTACTATCAGGCGGACCGTATGCTTGTTTGCCAACCGTCATGATATTAAAAAAATCATTCTGGTATATGTATATCCTATAGTATACGTAGATAATTATGTCGTAGGTACTAGTGTTATTATCACGGAATTATCTTTTATGTCAGATAATTTTACGATCGCGTTTTACTACTCGTATCAGTTGGACGAAAATTCTAGCTTTTATTGTTATTCATCGTAATAATATTACTACGGCCTATTTCAAATGTTATTAACGTATTTATTACGGCTTTATTTTCCATAAATCTTTATCCACATAGTTCTTTAGTTTATGATAAAAAAACATTATTGTTTTTTAAACTTTCATTTTATTAATCAAAATAAAAATAAATACTGACAATTTCATGTTTTTTTATATAAATGCAAATTATAAAATTAAAATGTATTCTGATAAATATATAAGATTATATTATGTTTATATGACATTTTAGTTATTTTACTAAGAATTTAGTGCGGGTGCACTGTGTATGGACACTCACATAAAATGTTCCGTACCACCATAATTTCTTTTTTCCAGCTTTCTATTATGGTTCGTGAGATACAGGTTTTTATGATCTATAATTACACAAATATTAAAAATATATTTCTTAAATAATATCTGTGGGTTTTCAATAAAAAAAAAACAGCGAAACAATTCATCTAAATAATGATGAAATTGAAAATAACCATTGTAGATAAATGTAAAAAAACTTTCTAAAGCTTACGACCGAAATCTCCATACAAATTACTATGGCGGGTTGCGTGTTTTCCCTAATATTAGCCGCGCGCCGTGCACAAAACTCCGCAGCTCAGTCCACACCAGACTCTCAGGAGCTCGCCACTTTGCGCAAAAAAAAAATGTAGGACAAATGACGCTGTGTATATAGCTATGTAAGTACCTAATTTGTTCTCGTCCCCAGACGGTAGATAACCCTTTATTAAACAAATGTACAAGTATGTATGTACCCTTACAAATGTAAATGTACGGAATAACAATTACCAAAAACAACATAATTAGCATATTCTCAAATTAATTACTTTTCATATCGAAACTTATTCTCATTGCACAGTACTTCGGTAGCTTTAAATATATAAATAAAGAGCCTCTACCGCCACCGAAAACATGTGTACAAAATGTATTATAAAAGTCATATAGGCACACCAGGCCTTTTCCCGGCATCGGGATATGACGATCCTATGTGATCGCCCACTGTTGGGATAACCTCTGTCACAGCAGAGATTATTCCACCAGTGCAATCAGTCACACTGGTGGTAGGTCTTTTGTTGCAAGGCTAGGCTAGGTTAGGTACCACCGCAGTGTCAAATATTCTGCAGCCAAATAGTAGTGCTTAGGCATGCATTACTGTGTTCCGGCTTGAAGGGCACTGTAGGCTAGTCAAATTACTGGGCAGAGGAGATTTAAGAACTAATATCTCGATGTTGGCAACGCGTGAGTGGCACCTTTTAATGGTACTTACTGCAAGCGCTCATAGGCTACGGCAACCACTGACCATCAGGTGGGCGTATACTTGTTTGCCAACATGTAACATAAAAAAAATCAGGCTCATTTGAGGCAATAGACAACGAACAAGCTCAATTCAATACTCCCACTTAACTACCCTAGGTGTTGTTAAAAGTCCTTCGTGTAGGTATATTGTGGACGCATGGAGGAAGCCGAAATGGTCAGTTCGTTTTATAATGTTGACGTGTATTAATTTGGTTACACAACTGGCTTCGTTCCTAGAATCGCCGAGGACACTTCCGATGCCAAATTTCTGATTAACTTAGTCCACTTGGACTAAGTGCAAATCACCCTCGAGAAGAACTACCAAGAACCAGACTAGTATAAATTTGTAGTACATTTTTGACAATTAAACGATATCTAGTCCCAGTTCAGCCAAATACCTGATTTACATTAAGTCTGGCAAAAAGACAAATTTTAATTAATTAATTTTCCACCAATATAGAGGTTTAAGTTTGTGACGAAAACGCAACGGCATTCTCGGTCGTGTCGCACAGAAACCATAAATCTAAGTTGCGGGTGCGTGATAAGATAAATCACGTTGTATAAACTGTATTCCGTACTACATTAAAATTATCGTTTAACTAAGTGATGCTTTCTTGTATTATAAATATGTATTTAAGATTTATATATTTCATCTATATTGTTGTTCATCAACAACTTTCTTCATAATTTACTACAGGGGCTAATGAAATATAGTAATTACTGTACTCAACTACACGACCCATATATTATGTATTGTTTGATATTATGCTTAATACAGTATGTATTAAAAACTAAAAAATCTAATATCTTTGCATACTTCAACATGCCAGCTTAAAATTTTTCTCAGTCTACAGACTACGGGACAGGCTCTTCCATACAGACCAAAATGACAGAACGTCGAACTTGCTGGTGCGCCTTCGTAAATTCAACAACAGCGCTACGAAATGAAGATAGTCATAAGTGCAACATAATCGAATGTAGTTAACGTGTGACTAACTTTGTTCCGCTGCTTTGGTGTCGAATTTACAAAGTAGCACCAGCAAGTCTAACTTTTTGTCTGAATGGAGAATCTGTCCGTCGTATATAGTGAATCCATGCAATTAACCTAGAAATAAGCCTTTAACATTCAAGCAAGTACAGTTACAAATAAGGTTTAATATCAAATAGGCTTTGACAAGTTTAAGCTCCCTGGACTCAACGTGGCAGTTAATTAGAAAGAGTTATATGAAAACTTTGAAGACAATTTAATTTACGTCGGAATTACATTATAAAGAACACGGAATTCGTTTTAATGAGTGACATTTGATTAAAACAAGTGTCCATTCGTTTCTAGCATCAAGTTACCGGGGCGAAGTTTTAATGAGATTTTTATGTGAAAGAAAAATAAAGTTAAATAAATTTACAATCGTATCAAATATCTATAAATTTATATAATATTTTACACGGCACGGTTTTTATAGTAAATCAAATGTTATTCATTTTCTTTTACTATTGTGGAGTACTAATTTTTACACCTCATCCTTATGCTTATTAATAAAACAGTGTGAAAATAGTGTGTGAAAATGAAATACAACATAGTTTTCTTTAATCATCATTAGCGGATTTTTAAATTTATATGTGTGATCAATATTGAACATTTCTAATACTATACATACTACGAAAGATGATGAGGAGCCAACCTAAACAGTTCCCGACAGTCCTTATAGTTCTTACAAGCTCCCCGAAATATAACGTGTAGAATAACAAAAGACAGGCAACATTAGGTCGCTTCGATGTCCTGGACTTTAGAGTTTTGATGTATGATGTGTATGTCTAAATAATTCATTGAAAAGTCAAAGGATGAAATTATATTTTTTGGATATCAATTGAAGGCAAAAGGTCGCGCGGTCGGTCACCCTCTAGGTGAACTGACCAAATATAAGACCAAACTGTTTTCTTCTAAATTTTACACTGTCGTAAGAGACGCGCTGGACAGAAACCGTTGGAGGCAGATCATCCGCTCCAGATGCAACCCTAATACTGACCACGCTCCTTAGATATGAGCGAACGATCCAAGAGAGATCAAGGCTAAGTCCAAGTTTGTGGGGATTAAGCCCTTGAGGGTCAGACGCCATCTTGAAAAAAGGTTGCAAATTGCATTCACGCTCTATCGTACAAACTGTTAATCACACGGAAATATAGTTACGCCATTTTTTGTTCTCCAAACAATAACTCAAATCTCCTACACATTTTGTGCAAAATTTTTTTTTGCTGAACCAAAAATAACAAAGATATTAACAAAAAATATAGAACAAAATTTGGTAACAAATTTACTTTTAGGAGTTAAAACATTTTTCACATCATTTTATCATAAAATAATATCAAAGCAATTTGATAGAGGAGTTTTCGGAAACGTTTTTCGATCAAGTATATTGTTACTATTATTAAGGCTGGCTAGCTAATAAATGTTAGATTTATAAAAGTAAGATAACATTTTGGAAAAAAGAATATCGATTGTTGTTGAAATCACTTTGGCTGTTTACGAATGTTAAGCAACGTCACTTAATACGGAAACATATACCAATAAGAAATACTTAAAACTTTGCTTACTACCAGTTGGAAAAGTTGCTAAACAAAAGTAGTTGCGGTGTGGATGCACCTTTAGAAAGGACATAAAACGAAAAACAATATATATAATAAGCTTTCAGTAACATCTTAAATTTTAGTATAATATGAGAAAATTATAACCTAACTTCGATCATGCGTAATTTATATACTCGAATGACATGGATAGTGTTACATTCAAATCAACAAAGCTGATAAAGTGCATATATCATGTAGAGATATGCTCTTTTATAATATCCCATGCTTAATCGATAGAATATATCGAAAATATTAGTTACATCTGAAAGGAAAACCTTTTTATTATTTATATTATTAGAACATAAACTGAATATTAACCTTTAAAGCGGCACTTTTCTATTTAAAAGTAACTTTAAATTTTACAAGCGAATATAAATAAAAATAGTTTTGATTATAATAGATAAACGCTTCGCACTCTTCCTGTGGCATAGGTCCGGTACAAACGAAGATAAACACACTTTTACAGGAACACATGCTTGTATGGTCAATACAAACAAATGCCCCGACACCGCGACTTGTGGTGCTAAAGGCTAGCTCGCTACGGCTGCGACACAACCATCGATCAAGAGTCACCGTATTTAATAAAAAAATAAAATGTTGTAATGTCAAACTATAACTTAATTTATTTACAATAAATACCTTTAATAATAATAAGGTCAGAGTATTTGTATTTATTGCTTGAAAGCTCTAAAGAGCCTTGTTAACGAATAAAGGGTTGAAAATCTGTGAAAATATTATGAGGGCAAAACTTCCATCATCGTAATTAAAAGCTTTTATATTATACACAATTAATGTATATTTATTTGATATTAATGTTGTTTAATTACGAAAACAGATTTGTTTAAGAAGTTCTTGTTTGCTGTCTTTTATAAGTTTAAATATCTTTTCAGACGGTTGATATTTTTGAGCCTTCTTAGTGACTTAGACGTATAAGAATAGACCGATGAAGTGGGCGTGATATCCGTCAACTTGATAAAAAAAATTAGTGCGTGGAGTCCCTCCGCGCAGAAGAAGTTAAGCTTCTGGAAATGAAAATAGGAGGGGTAGAAATTGATTTTAAGTGAAATCATATTGTTTCTTTAAGACAAACTTTATTAACATTGCTTACAATTCATAATTGATCGCATCTTTTAATTGGCATTTTCGAGTGGAGAAATATCCAAATCTATAATAACACTATTTACTTCGCTGCATAGCAACAATAACACGAGCATGTGCTTGGGATCTACCGACTCACTCTCTTTTTCTCTCCTACTTTTTTACTTCGCTGCATAGCAACAATAACACGCGCATGTGCTTGGGATCTACCGACTCACTCTCTTTCTCTCTCCCACTTTCTACCTTTGTGTATCTTTCTTTCTCTCTCCCTCGTGCGTTAAACGTTCACCGCAAACTTGTTGGAAGTCGCATTAGAAGTTTTACTTCAATAACGATTTACAACGCTCTTTGCTTCTCTTTTCAGCTGCGACCATGCACTTAATACTCGGCGAATTGCTAAACCTCATCCACGCTAGATCAGACAGTCAGACACAGTGGCGTAGCTTGCCCATCTGCAATGTATCCAGATTTGCTTTTGCCTTCTACCGAACCCCTCACGATAAAACATAAAAAAAATCGAATAGGAAACAAAAATAAACATACAATATAAATTGTACAGTAATTATTTAAGTTAATAACGCTCCTGTTTCACTTTTGATTTGTATAGTGTAGGTATGTAAGCTTACGGCCAAAGAGTTTAAGTGAGATGGTGCATATCATTTTACAAAATTTTATATACTTGGGTTCGGAGCCCAAATAGCTGAGAGGCCCCATATCTTTGACACGGCTGAAATAGCTACGCCTCTGTTCACACAGGGACATTCGCACTCTTTCTTTAGACGTAATTTTTAGGATTAAGTTTTTAATTATGTTTACTTTTTTTTATATAGTTATATTATTGTTATATAGTTTTGTCTCTTTTTAACTATAATGCTTTTTAATGTTTTAGTTTAGTTTATTTCTGTTGTGTCCTAATAAATAAATTCTTTCTTTCATTCTTTCTTTCATTCTTTCTTTCTTTTTATCTATCTTTAACTTCAACTTACAGGATAGTCTCATTACTAGCGTGGTCTATTTTTATAGCTCTATGGATTAGCTAACCTGTTGTTAGAGCTGTTGAAATTCCACTATGCGGTCACCCATTTATAGACTGACTTTGCCTAAGGCAGCTTATCTCACTGATCGCTTATCGACCCGTGAGCGCACTTGGCTATGAGCATCTCATATTATATATATCCATTGAGAATAACCTCTCTATTTCCAAATAATATAAAATTCGGTTAATTGGAAAGAACCAAATCTATTTTGAATATATTATATAATTATCTTTCAATAGATCCTGTCTTTTGTTTTCATATTTGTATCATTTGATACTAGACAGATTTCATTTTTGCTTTAACATCATCGACAATTATAACTGATATTATAGAAACAGCCCACAATAGCCCCTTTCAAGTGAAAAATCATGAATTATATATTTTTTACTGGTAGGGCTTTAATACTGGCCTGGTTAATACGTACGTTGATGAAAACCTCGTAAAGTGCCTGCCTGTCAACGTTTCGTTTCGAGGTCAGTCAGCCTATAACCAATAACATCTTAAAACGTCGAAAACGTTCCTGCATGCTCTCTGATGTTGCCAATGTTCATGGGCGGCGGTAAACACTTAAGATTGGTAAGCCTTTTATGCTCTAACATAAAATAAATATTACTTATAATAGTCACAATCTAAAAATGTTAAACTCTGATATAATTTATTAAGACCTACCTTTATCATTTTCCTATAACATTATTTGATATCTATCGTCTTATTTACTGCTTCAATAAGCATTTATTATTTTATATTGACTGTACATCATTCGACTACAAGCAACTTTGAGACTAGAACGATGTCGTAAAATATTACTACTTTTGAATATTTCAGCTAGCTTTCTCATCACGAAGTCTTTTTGGGATGTGATACGTAATGTATGTTGTACCTGTTTTTACTTTCAACTTAGTTTCACGTTGTTGATAAGAAAATAAAATTATTATATCTTTGTTTTTTTATATGTTATAAATAGATTTCATGGGGTACACAATAAAAAGCACTCTTCATTAGACATCGCCTTAAGGAGTGCCTTCGCCCTTCAAATGAACTTTGTGGAGCGTTAATGTTTCAAATGAAAAATTTCGTTAGGAATCGTACGAAAAATACCGAGCGTGTACGCTAGCTTCGATTCATCTATTTGATTTTGTTAAAAACTCATTGTCAGAATATATAAGCATTTTTAGTAATGTACAGTCCTTAGAAGTTAGGGAAATTTTATACTATATGTATGTTATTATTTTATCAGTCATAAAATACATGATACAAAAAGTACTTTATGTAATATCGACGAAAATATCACAAGACAATCTCCTATTTAAGGGTATCTTAGATATACTTTTTATTAGTTTTCCGACTATGTGAGGGTCTAAAAATTACCCAACAGTGAAAGGAACAATCTTGTAGGATATTAGATTACATTTTTTTATGTATTAAAAAAATGTACACAAACATGAAAAAATGTTATATTTTTTACTTCCGACAAAAAATCTGTATTTCTTTATAGGTTATGTTACTTCGATGGGTTATTACAGGTCATTTTACACATCATTACCATAGGGATTGCACAGTACTAGCCCCATGATCCATGACTTTTACTTGCCATCTTTAACTATCCATTATTGGGAAGCATGTCAATCTTCCGGCATACAGCTTATTTTCAAAGCATATGGATATTATAAAAAGTAAGAAGTTATACTTCTCTATGGTAGTGACAAAGTAAAAGTAGTTCTATGGTGTCAAAAAAAAAAATTTACCACTCGACACTCCAAAAGTACCAAGAGGGCATACAGTTATAGGACTTTGTTTGCATTCTTATAGGAAAGTACGTGAAGGGCGGGGCCTAGACGTATTGACGTCGCTAGCGGGTGAAATGCGGGGCGAATCTCCTTAATTGTTCTGAAATCCTAGTACTTATTATTACGGATCTTTATTTTTATACATATATACTAACAAATAAATAAAATTGATTTCTGTTTATAATTCCAAATTAACAAGCTTTTCACTAAATGAATATGAAAGTATATACGGTGTTTAGATAAAAAAAAAAACTATAATGTTGACTAAAGCTTACTTTAGGGTGTCGGTTTTTTGTGACGGTGTGAGCGGGTATCGTAAAAATTTACTCTCATAATTTTTCCCTAACGCGCCAAAAGAAGTATAACTTCAAGAAGTATCCAGAAAACAATTTATAATAAGAGGGCAAGTTTTATTTTACTTATATCTTTTACAGATACACTTCTGAACTATGTTATAATTATTGTATTATGTTGAGAAATGATAAATTAAATTACGTTTATTTTATAAAGAGCTTATTTATTATACACAAAAAATGTTAATCAAAGTTCCTCACGGAAATGTGTCATTAAACCCCGACAATGATTTAGCGATTAGAACAATCTAATCTATTTTTTATCAGTCAAAACTTTGTAATTGCTTATATTTGAAGTAAAAATGTTCAATCAATCACGAAGTTTCGACGAAGGCTCATTATCTGAAAGAAAATAAGTAAAATTATATTTATGAGACTTTATTTAGTTCGACCGAGAAGACTGTAGTTATGCTATACTATAGTTAAATTATGACGACGTTGTGGCGCAGCGGTAGCGAACCTGCCTTCACCACAGGTCGCCGGTTCGATTCCCGCTCGGAGCAGATGTTTGTATTGAACCATACAGGCATGTTTCCGATCTGGGTGTGTTTGTCATTGTGAATGTTTCTGAACCTCCGACACAGGATATAACTAGCCTAATGGGGGCCGTTAAGTGTGTAGCGTTTATTTATAAAAATATATATTTTTAAAAATATCGTTAGTTGTAGTCGAATTTTTATAAACAACCAAATATGTAATTATGACCAGTACCTCTAAAATATTTTTATACTTTACATAGCTGTTTATTCTGAAATGCCGGTGACGCTGTCAAGGCCAATAGGGCCAAAAAAATCTATAATGTGTGATTATAAATTCGTGACTAATTATATAGCAGATTAAAAAGCATTTATAATGCTCACAAGATTGTCTATATCTTGATAATATTAATTCAGTAAATCATGTTTATTCTTCTTAAGCCTTCAAGCTGTATCCATTACGCTTAATTGGACGTCTTAATAAATTCTTCATTAATATAAATACTTATAGTTTTTCTATTTACAAACAGCTGACAAAAATACGTACCAGATTTATATTTTATCGCAAAGAAATTTTGTTTTATAATTATGATCTGAAAAGTCTTAGCATCCTGAACATGGAAAGCACATTATCAGTATGAACTATTCGTATCGGACTAGATTTATCGTGGAAATGAATGTTTCATAATATTATTGACAAGTATTGTCTTATTAAATAGCTATCGTGCTGAATTTCCTTAAGGATCTGACCTTATTATTGCAGTAAAGAAGCTACTGAATTATTAAAGTGGCCTACTAATGATGAGTAACAAATTAATTTCTTAACCTTGCGTTAAGCCTCTACTAAGATTAGAATAGAATACAAATATATTTAATGTAATAAAAGCAATAGTACAGCCACGTTCTTCCCAGCGCGAATGGGGCGACTCGACAGCGGACTTCTTACAGAACAGGCGTGACAGTATCCCACATTGGCGTAACAGTAACAATACGTTGTTGTCGTTGTTGCGTTTCCTGCGGTAAATAAGAGCACCCTAGCCACCTCAATCCCCAATCTGCCACCTCCTCTATTCTGCTACTTTTTCCCTCCTCATCCCTTCCTAAGCCTCGGGTTGGCAAAGTGCATGTGATACTTCAAGTATCACAGTCGTGCATAAATTCTCGGTACCGTAACGTGCGCTTGTTTGCCAATCGTCATGGCATAAAAAAACCTTTGTAGTCATAAAGAATATTAATTAGTGTACATCGTTTCAACTGCTTTAATTCATGATTCACCTGAGTTACCTCACTGCCCGCTGCAATATAAACTGTCACACTTCGTGTTACTGCGTTTTTCGTTTGCCACTGCGCTTGGTTTGCCGCTTTGATTGACATTTATAGTTAATGGTCCACTCCTGAGGGTTACATAAAACTTTCTTCAATAAACAAATTACCTAATGGAAAGTTTTTTTTCAAATCGTAGCAATAGAGCTAAATGAAATAAACAAAGAAGTTGCTATAATACACTACTCAAAATGTTATATCGATTATACTATTAGTAGGAATAATAATAATATATATACACCGTTTTATATCTTCATAATGGTAATACAATCTACGATTCGCGTGACGTTCTTATTTGTCACATATTTATAAACGAAGAGAACATGAAAAAACAACAACTCTTTTAACATAAAGTACATGTTTGATTGTACTATATTGTGAAAGTTCATTGTATTCTACGTGTACAAACAAATGTACTGCTGACACAATGGAGGAAAATAGGAATGGAAATAAAATAGAGGGTCGGAAAGTAAAGGTGAAGGACATTGTAGCTAGTGAAATTACTGGGCAAAGAAGATTTAAGGACCAATATCTAGAGGTATGTGTAACGCGTAAGTGTATACCTAAAAATGTATAGTGTTAGAAAAGCTCATAGGCCACGACAACCACTAACCATCGTTCGTCGTCGACGAGGGTCGTATGCTTGCTTGTCATTTATTAACGTTTGGGCCATACATACACACATATTTGAAATACAGTAACCAGTGGGACTGCGTGGTTTAGGCTTTAGGCACTCTCACCATATAACTAGAACCAACAGAACAAATGCTACAATTTCACATCAATATTATATATGAAGATGGTACTTCTCTAGATATTATAGAAATTTTGAAGCAGCCCTTTTATAAAATGAACAGCAAGGCTCATTACTAAGGCACACCACTGTAACGTTAAATTAACTTATTTTATTAAAATCTTGATACTGCTAAATAAGTTGTTTCGGTAAATACACATATTTTTCACAAACATTGCAAGAATGTGTTCTTTTATTGTATACAAAAATTTTGCACTGATTAAATTCCCTGAATCTATTGTTGCTCAGCATACAATGACGATATCCCTTAACATAAAGAGATTTCATATATAAGGATGTCTAAAGGAAAATGTTTTTTTTTTCAGAAATGAATAACATTATTTCGTTTTCCCTTTTACTATTACAAAACATTTAAATTTGCATTTCAGTGACAACACATAAGTTTACTAAATTATTTTCGGTGTTTCGTAAAACAGATTTTTTCTGAGATTCTTCGCGAGAGATTATAAAAATTCAATCTTCATGACACATCCACTTGTAATTTGACATACACATGTCTTATGAAATAGAAAAATAACTTTTAGATAATCGTCCGTCATAACAACTACATTTACTGAAGCGTAGTCGCAAGCATAGCATATCATATAAAAGGACTGTTACATATGAATTTTTTTTATATCATGACAGTTGGGAAACAAGCATACGGTCCGCTTGATGGTAAGCACTCACCATAACCTATGAACGCTTGTGAAACTTGAAGTATCACATGGTCGCTGCCTACCCAGGAGATAGGAGGGAAGGACTGAGACGGGAAAAGGGAAGGGTTACCGAGAGGAGTGGGTATTGGGCCTCCGGTGCTCCTACTCATCATACGAAACGCGACAGTAAGTTCTTCAAGCTGATTTTCTGTGAGAGGGTAGTTCTTCCCCGATCGAGCCGGCCCATTTTTGCTGAAACAAGCATGGCTCTCCTCTTATAATTATCAAACCTTATGTTAGTATCTTGGGAGATCTTGTACGAAAACTATTAAGTAAAGCGAGAACTTTTACATTCAAGTGAACAAAGTTACAAGATTCGGTATTCACGAATAAATTGGAATAATTTTAATCTCTTCGAACTCAGCGTCACAGTTAATTAGAAAGTGTTACGTGAAAACTTTGTTGACAATTTAATTTACCTTCGCAAATGACATTCTAAAGAACTTGACATCCTTTTCACCGAATGGCACTTTAATAAAACAAACGCCTGTTCGTTTCTGGCATCGTGATACGGGCCGATGTTTAAATAAGATTTTTATGAAAAAATATTTTGTTATGTGATAAATAGCCTCCTTTTGGGAAATTTTAAATTGCTTTGGTATCGTTTAATCGCTTTATAACTCACTCATTGTTGTGTAAAGTGAGGCGTTAAAGCATTGAAAATAGGAAATCAAAACAAAAACTTTTATAAAACTTTCTAATTTTGTAATAGGAAGAAAAAAAATATTTAAAAATCTAATCTCGTCTTTTTGTTTTTGACCAAAAATTTAATTGAACTCTTTTAATAAATGTTATACTATTACTATGCTATAATTATTATTATTTTAGGCATTTTTCAATATATATAAATTTAGGTTTGTGTATATAGAAAGCTCGGTATACTTATGCTTCTAACGTAAGCTCAAAACATTGGATATAAATGAATCTTGCCTCTATAAAATTTTCCGACATACATCTACTACATTAACTATGAAGAACTTCGTAAGCCTGAAAAACAGTATCATTGCGGCAAATCACGTTTTATAAGAAATACATTTCATCTCTTAATAAATTACAATGATAATGACCGACGTGCATAAATAATAAATTAGTTAATGAAAAATTAACTTTTATTTATATAAATGATAATATTGTAATATTAAAGTTATATAAAAATATTTGTCTGTCTGTCAGTCTGTAACGATAATTCTACACCATTAATACAGTCAAAAGAAAATAACTTTTTTATACCACAAAGATGCCAAATACGACCGCTTTATAGTAAACGATCACCGTAGCATATAGGCTATAGAGAAAGAGATATAAAAGTAAAGGATAAGAAAAGGTGGTTTTGGGCCTCTCCCACTCGTCTAACGAAACGCAGTAAACTGCTACTTCACTTTGACATTCTGTGTGAGGGCAGTACTTCTCTGGTCGAGCCCATTTTTGCTTAAAACACTCTACTTTTCAAGCATGCCACTACTGCTTAATAACCTTTGTCACTCTCTCTCTCTTAAAAACTCCTTAAATAAAACAAAAACTACATTTTCATTACTACCTCATAATCTCTGTACTACGAGTACAATATATACGAATAATATGATGTATTATAAACTCGAAGTATGAAGTGAAAGTGGAAAAATTCTTTTCTTTAATAAAGTCGATAGAAGAAATGATATTTCGTCGAACATTTTAGCAATAATATTATGTACTGTCTGAAAGGAAATTCTTTTGTCATATTTCGAATAAGATACATATTAAAAATATTTGAAGAAGGCCTCGTTTAGGCAAACTAACAAAGGAATATAGAACAAAATAGAATCATTTACATGTTTGAAATATGTGTTTTTACACTTTCTGCTTACCACATTAATAATAAAACAAGGTATTTAACCAAAGGTAATATTTAATCCGTGCTAACCATATAAAAGAAAATATAAAACTGTATTTACTTAATTTAAAACATAAATAACTTGGCCCTCATTTAAAATTAAAATCAGAATCCGAGGAAAATTGGGGGATGACTGAATAGTACTACTATACAACACTTACTATAATAATATAATGAAATGTATATTGAATATATTCGTACTGTTAAATTAATTTCATCTTATTTGTCTGTTCACTACAAGCAAATTACACAAAATCAAATGCAATGTTTTTATTTAAACTTCAATTAGTCAGAGTACGTCACTCTACGATGTCCCAAGATACTGAGATAGAAGAACTTAAGACTTGCAGTCTATCTATATTGCTTCGGTAATTGTCGGCTACTATAAAGTATTTAAATGTTCCTTGATTGTCAGAATTCGCTGTAGCTCTCGTAGCAGCGTTGATAAAACTGTAGCGATATCGTAGCATATCTCCCTATGTTTTTCGTAGACAATAAAACATATTAATGTGCAGATTCAGTGTCATAGCTAAAGACTAGCAACAGGGGCGATTAACCTTAACGGCACTCTCAAGTTCACAGCCTACTGGCCTGGGACACGTTCATATAAGAATTTTCCCAAAATCAAAATTAGGAAATAGAACGATGACAATGATAATGCATTAGCGATAATTCCTGTAGTGAAATGCAAAATTACCTTTATCGTTCTTTGATCTCGGAAATAATCGTTTTAGTACAAAATTTAAATTGCTATCGTTCCCAAGCACTTCCCAGGCCTTAACTACAAATCTGTATCGACATCGAAAAACACTGTATGGCAAAAATTTTGTAAGGGAAATGAATCCATTCAGACCAGCGATTTATACAATCGTATAATGCTATTTTTGGAGCACGTGTAGTTGCGTACAAACGTGCCTATACGTGCTCCGCACCATATGCTCAACTCGCTTATAAGCTCGTATAAGCGCTTAATATAAAGCACTATAAATACGCTAATGACGTATGACGAAATTTCCGTATACTGTCTAAAAAAACGCTAGTCTAGAAACGTCCTAAACGGAAAGTAAATATAAAATTTCCGTCGTTGAAAATAGAATAGGTACGTAAATAGGCACAATAAAAAAGGTTTATTATACACATAATAAGATCAGCATCACAATTTCTATCACATAATTTGCGCCCTCACATGTATATATTGCCTAAATAAACATTCATTATACCTACAATAAGGCATAACTTAGGAAAATATTACTCTTTCTATGCTTTTCTTACGAAAAAGGTTTGATATAAATTTTCGAGGCCTAGACTGGTGTAGTTTACGTGATTAATATTAAAATATCTTTGCCTTTTTTGATTCACGTATGATCTATAAATAATGTACTTATTCGAACATGTCTTAGAGAGCGCCTTCGTCCTTCAAATGATCTTCGTGAAGCGTTAATGCTTTGAACAAGAAATTTCGTTGGAAATAGCGTGATAAAATTCCGCAAAATACATAAAGGAGTGTACGCTACCTTCACCTATTTGATTAGGTTAAAAGCTTATCCCCTGAGTGTATGAACACCTTATTTACAGGCCTTTAAATTATAAAAAAAATGTGCGTATATACATGTGTGTGGGAGTTTCATTTTGATAAGAAATTATTAAGAAAAAAATCTTAAAATAAATCTAGTATTTAATGGTCACTTAGATATATTTTTATATTCGTTTTCTGGTTAAGTATATTACTAAGGCTCTAACTTGGATAAGTTGCAAAGATAAGCCCTCAAACATGCATTTTAGGATATCTATTTTCCATACAAAATGAAAACTGTTAATGATATATTCGCATAATATGAAATTGTATATCTAATGTATCCACTATATGAGATGCTCATAGCCGGGTGGGATAACTTATCGGTAAATGATCGGTGAATTAAGCAACTTTAGGGGCGTCAGTCACTAGATGAGTGATCGCATAGTGGTATCTTAACTGAGCGAGCTTTTTAGGTGCCCTCCGAAGCTCCGTGCTTTAAAAAGTCGGTCCACATTGCTATCAATTTGACAATAGTTGAAAAAGTCAAGTCAAGTCAGAGGCCTATAAGAGCGACCAGAACTGACACTGGCCAGTTGCCACTAACCGCTTGATAAGAAGAAGAAGAACCCACTACATAATGTCTATCTGTATGCATCCTTCCCTCAAAACATTGGAGACACCATATTGAAAATATTATGATAAAATCCAATTTTACTGTAAAAGTTTCAAGCTTCTAACTCGACGTAATAAAAAGCTACAGCCTCCGAAATTCGTATTCTCATACTAAATGACTAACTCATAAAAACTTATAGGGTACTTCCTACTGAAATAGAACTTTAAATTTGGCACTAAACAAGGTCTAACAGGACATGAACAAAAATTTGAAAATTACGAGCGGAATTATTATCTGCGAAAAAGATTTTTGTGCTCATTTTCATAATATTATGTACACAAATTTTAATAAAATTATCAATAAATGTTTAGGATGTGTTTCAAACGTGGAGTTAATAAATAAATATAGTGAAACTTTTTTGATGATGATTCCTCATTTCGTAGTATGTAAAAACATTTAACATTACACATTTAACTAAATGAATGTAACTAAGACCCCATTACGATACTTATATTCCCATACGCAAGCAAAATCACATTAACTAATACAAATATTTGTATGACCAATACAAATATCACTATTACTACAATAGGTTCACTATCACTACCGCAAAACAATTAATTTTAATAATCACATTTTTTTTGTTTATGTAAATCAAAATTAACACATTGCATGTTGACTTCTGAGACTAAACCAAATGACGAATGCGATTTACAGATTTTTATGACACTAAGTTGGCAAGCAAGCATACGACCCACTCGATGGTACGCGATTGACGTAGCCTATGCGCGTTTGCAACAACATTCGTTTGTAGATATTACTAACGTATAGCCGGCTTGAGATATTGGTTCTTAAATCTCTATCCAGGAATTTCACTATCTGCATTTCTTTACCTGTGGTCGAAAGGCTGAGGGCCCACCATCCAGTCGGTGTCGGTCCAGATGGTGGGTGGGAAAAACGACCACCCACGTGTTTGTGCCGTGCGTGGAGACCCGTACGGGAGGATGAAGGAACCTGGGGCTGAGCTGGCGGATAGCGGGTCCGGGTCAGTTACCTGCTTGAAGCAACACGCCTCTTTTGGCCTGGATTTCTTCTTAAACGGGAGGTCTTGGGCTAGCCACTCCAAGATCAATCGGCTGTGGCATCCCGTCAGAGGGCTGCAGGCGAGGATCCCAATAATCCATGTGGGAGGCTATGGCCCGGCCGCGGGCACCAGAGTGAGCGCGGAGGGTACCTCTTGCCCACCGTATGCAGCTTTGGAGTTTCTCGGTCGTCAGTCATCAGTTTTCCACGGTGAGGGTGACTATATCCTCAGGGTAGTTCTGGCGACCATGTACACCAAGGTGCATGGCGTCCCCATCTGTGGGCTCCAAGGAGGGTGGAACACCGCTGAGGATGAATCTTTTCAAACCAACCTCATGGAACACAAGAGGACAATTAACACCACCGGCCAAGCTGATCCTTCGGGAGCGCTACGGCAGGCGATTCCAACGGAAGCGCCACCAAACCCATCTCCGGCTGATCTGAAAGGAGCGCCGCACTACCACGCTTGACCTCCACTACCCTAAGGAAGCTTAATACCGACAGCGCCCCGAGTTGGCGACGTCTGGAAGTTGGCCATCAAGGGTAGGAAGGCCAAGCTAAAAAACCAGCAAACAAACCCACCACCACCACCTCCTATGCCTGAGACGGCCCGCACGGCCTCTAACAAAACCCAGCGCAACCGTGCGCGAGCCCTGTCAAAAAGGCGAGGAGGAGGCCAAAAGTGGTCACCCCTAAACCCCAAAGGGAGCAGGAGACTGCGTAGCCAAGGGCAAGGAGAATCCTCTGGACAATCCCAGCCCCCATGCTCAAGGCGGCCCGACCCAACCCAAAAAACCACGTGGGAAACGTGCAGGCAAGAGTGTGAGGGAGAAGGCTCAGGCTCGCTCTGTGCAAGGGTCCTACCAACCCAAGCGCGAGAAACGGGCTCGCCCTGACGACACCTTGTCGCCTCGGGACGACTTTAAACGCCCCAAGACCACCATGCGACCCACCACCACGATGGGTTCTGTCAACTACGCAGACGCGTGCAAGTCGAACGACTTGTGCGTGGCGATAATGACCGAACCCTTTATGGACATTACCGCGGACGAGGCCGTGTCAATTGAGGTCGCCATTGAATCGGCAATGGATGCAGAGCTATGCGCTCCGCACTCGTCAAGTACTCCGAAGAGACTACCCAGCTTTCGTGGCAGGGCCTTCCACAGTGAGGGTGTTCTCAAGCTTTGGTGCGAGGACGCCTACTCGGTGGAATGGCTCAGGCGAACCGCCGCGACGATTCGATCTCCACGTCCTGATACCAGACTTGTGGTGAGGCGACAAGCCGAAATCCCGACGAAGGTGAAGGCGACTATGTTTGTGCCAAGGTATGCCCAGGAGGGCATTGAGCTTCTGCAGGCTCGCTTTGCAGGCCAGAACCCTTGGTACAACGTAGGCGCCTGGAGTTTATACCATGCTGAGAGGCAAGATGAAAAGAAAGGCGTCTTCCTTGTCCTCGGTATACCACTCCAAGACGTGGAGGAAATCAATAAGAGGGACCGCCGAGTCTCATATAAATGCGGCTCGGTCTGCGTGAAGTGGTCGGATGTAGGCAAAGCAGCCAACGAAGCCGACACCTCAACCTACACCCCCAGCTCCAACAATGCCTGGGACACCAACCCTCGTCCGCAAGGAAGAGGAGTTGGCAGGTGGCCTTGGACACCCATCAGGCGCCACCCCGCATCAGTTGCAGCTAGGGGCCACCAACGACAGCCCAGGTGCCACCATGTCCACAGAGGAAATTGCTCCCATCGAGGTTGAGCAACCCATGATGGACTGGTGGCAGGTGGGTACCGACCCACACCTGGAGGAGGACGTGGAGAAGAGGCTTTTGAGCAGCGATGGCGGCTCTGAATCGCCCCCCACGTAACCTCAAATTTATACAGACCAACCTCCAGCACAGCCAAACCGCGACGGCTAACCTGCGGCGGACGCTGGAGGTCAACACCGAGACCATAGCCTAATCCAGAGCCATGGATTAGGAATGGCAGAATATGTGGTCTAAGCAACATCGGAGAAAACTTCTCCTGGACACCACCGTAAGTAATCCCCGTACATGCATTTTTTCTCCGAAACATGTAACTACCGCCATGATAAACGAGTTCTGTTCCAGAGATCTGACTGCTGTCAGGCTTCGACCTGACAACAAACTAAACCTACCAAGCGTGGTACTAGCGTCTGCCTACCTGCCGGGCGACGTCGATGTACCTCCACCGGAGTTAGCGGCGCTGGTCACTTACTGCGAGAAGGAGGGGCTTGAGCTTATCATCTCTGCAGACACCAACGCGCACCACAGTATCTGGGGCAGTAGGAATACAAATAGAAGAGGTGAGGACTTGCTTACTTACCTTTTCTCAACCAATCTTAACATTATTAATAGGGGTTCAGGCCTACGTTTGTAACGTCACGCGCTCAGACCATTATCGACCTAACACTGGCAACCGAGCAGGTCTCTTCATATATAACTGACTGGCACGTGTCAGACGAACTTTCATGCTCGGACCACAGGTGGATCAGGTACAACCTCTGCATAACCATCGAACCTGTAGCACCTAGGCGCAATCCCCGCAAAACGGATCGCGCCAAATTTAGCAAACTGGTAAGTGAGGGTCTTCGGTCCATCGATTTGCCAGCTGAACATGATTGCACAGCAGGTATTGAATCACACTTAACTAAAATCACATCTACTTTAATCAACAGCTATGAACAGGCGTGCCCACTTACTACACCCAAGCCTGGTTCCAACAGCAGCCACACATGGTGGGGACCGGAGCTGGAAAAACTGCGCCGCAGAGTAAGGAAGCTGTTCAACAGAGCTAAGAACAAACGTGAACCTGAAGATTGGGACGCTTACAAGCAAGCCCAGTACCACTATAAGAAGCGTATCCGGGATAGAAAGCGCGAATGCTGGAGGCGCTTCTGTACTAGTATAGAATCAACCAATCAAGCTGCCAAGGTTAAGAGCATCTTGTCACGAGATCCAGAGCGCAGCCTAGGCGGGCTGAAAAAACCAGACGGCACCTACACCAAATCTGACGCCGAGACCTGCGAACTTCTTCTGCAGACGCACTTCCCCGACTGCCGCATTGCCAACGACCAGTCATGGGATGGAGTGATGCAGAGCAGCTCAGTGGATCGGGCGGATTGGACAACTGCTCACAGGGTAGTCGATGATGACAAGGTAATGTGGGCAATAAACAGCTTCCTCCCATTTAAATCTGCGGGCCTGGATGGTATTTTCCCGGGTTTACTGCAGTGGAGCGGCGGGACTATGCTGGCCGGGCATCTTACTGTAATATACAGATCATGTCTGGCCCACCGGTATGTGCCGCTCAATGGAGGAAGTAAAAGTAGTATTTATCCCCAAGCTCGGCAAAAGCGACTATACGCAACCAAAATCGTTTAGACCAATAAGTCTCACATCCTTCTTAATGAAGACCCTAGAGAGACTGTGCGATAGGGACATTAGAACAAATGCCCTCTTGCGTAAGCCGCTTCACGCTAATCAACATGCCTATAGTCCAGGCAAGTCAACAGAATCGGCCCTCCACAGTGTAACATCTCGTGTAGGTAAAGGATTATCAAATAAACAATCAACCCTTGGTGCCTTCATTGATATTGAAGGCGCTTTCGATAAGACTAACTTTACCAGCATTAGCCAAGCGCTAACCAAACATGAAGTCAACACAACAATTGCCGGGTGGATAGACAACATGTTAAGGTATGAAACAATACAAATTACCGTGAACACCAGTACCAGAGCAATGGTGGCGAGGGCTGCCCGCAAAGGAGTACTCTCGCCGCTTCTGTGGAACGTTGTGGTGGACGAACTTATCGTAGACCTCAATGAACAGGGATTGTACACGGTAGGCTATGCGGACGATCTTGCCATTCTCATAGGGGTCCCGCTTCGAGAATGTGCTATGCGACCTCATGGGGCGCGCCTTTAAGATCGTGGAACACTGGTGCACAAAGCACAGCTTAACGGTGAATCCGTCAAAGACGGAGCTTATTCTCTTCACCAATAAACGCATCATAGGTCAGCTAATACTGCCTAAGATGTTCAACACCAGACTGAGCCTTATTAATGAAGTCAAATACCTGGGTATCACTCTTGACAATAAGTTGCTCTGGAACAAACATATTGACTACAAACTAGAGAAAGCCAGCATAGTCTTTTGGCAGTGCAGAAGACTCATGGGTAAATCCTGGGGTCCTGCCCCAAAGATTTGCAGATGGCTCTATACAGCAGTCATAAGACCGATCATCACCTACGGTGCGATAGCTTGGTGGCCCAGGACACAGCTTACCACTGTTCAAACCAAGCTGCAGCGGTTCCAAGAACTGGCTTGCACAGCCATGACAGGCTGCATGCGCACTACTCAACAATGGCCCTGGAAACCATCCTGGGCCTAACACACTGGACCTTCATTCAACATGAGGCGACAATGTCTGCCCTTCGCCTAAAACTATTAGGCGAGTGGAATGGAGAAGACGGCCCAGTCGCAGCGCTGTGGGACAAAGCAAAACAGCAATATCCACTTTGCGAGGCCCCCTGCGATAGGATACCAAAAGTAAACATTTTCCATAAGCACTACCTAATACAACTATCCGAGGAAGAGAAAGATCAATCAGACACAAGTGAAGTAAGAATCTACACAGACGGTTCAAAAATGGGGTCGGGAACCGGGGCTGGTGTCTTCTCACAGGAACTAAACATACAGATATCAATACCCTTAGGCAAACACAGTTCCATTTTTCAATGCGAATGTGTAGCTATCAAGGAGGCAGCCACCGCCGTACTGAGACGGAAGATGAATGACCACAATATTAAAATCATCTCCGACAGTATGGCTGTCCTAACTCACTGCAGAGTAATACTATTACCTCAGGGCTAATCCACGAATGTCACCAGTCCCTAGAGCGGATAGCCTCCGCTAATAGGGTAATCCTGCAATGGATTAAGGGACATAGTGGATCACTAGGTAATGACGCAGCCGATGAGCTGGCAAGACGGGGATCGATGGCTCACGTGGCTGGCCCCATGCCACTATTGCCATTACCCTACAGCCAAATACGCACATGGCTGCGTTCTCTTACCAAGAACCAGCATAATGCCCGATGGGCTAATCTCACAAGCTGTCGACAGTCGAAAGAAGCGATGCCTGCACAGTCGCCAAGACTGACCAAACGACTCCTCAGCTTCAGTAAACATGACCTCTGAATTTTAGTGAGAACCCTTACGGGGCACATATCACTAAATAAACACCTATTTACAATCAGCGTAACGGACAGCCCATTGTGCAGGGGCTGCCTAAACGAGGCAGAAACGGTCACTCATGTAATCCTGGACTGTACAGGGGTGGCTGATCAACGGGCAAAAATCCTCAAGGATATGAGGTCGCTCCAAGAAGTCTGTGAACGACCCAGGAAAGTTCTGAACTTCTGGAAGGAGCTGGGCTGGTTGGAATAGACCAGCCAATCCCATACACAAAAGGACCGAACTATGAGTCTAATTGTGGAAAAGGGAGCCCTACTAACTAACTAACTAACTAACTAACTTCACTATCTGCAGTGTCCTTCAAACCGAAACAAAGGTAACAACAAGCTTTGTGGTAGAATGTCTGACACTGCTGTGGTACCTACCTAGCCAGCCTCTTGCAATAAAGGCCTACCACCAGAAATAATAGATACGAGTTTCACTAATGGCGTTATGTAGACATGTGCAAACTATGAGTAATTCAAAAAGTCCTTGACGTGACTTTGAACGTGCGGACTTCTAAGGAGTATCTGGATCCTCGGATAATTCTATAAATCGTATCCGCCCTGTAGTCAATATAAAGTATCTCTAGGGCTGCCAGCATTTTTGATTAACTTAAAATCAATAAGAAAGAAAAAAACGGTCGTATAGTAAAATTTACAAATAACAAAGCATTTTGGTATAATGTATTGTTTTTATTTTATTAAACTTGTTTATTAAGTTTTTATTAAACTTGTTTATGACATTTGGCACAATCACAACAAGTCATATTAAAAGATTGCTAACAATTTGTTTTTTTTAATGTTTCACTGGAAATCAATTTTCCTAAATATATAAAATATCCAATTTATAGTTTAATCTTCTATGTAATACTATAAAAAGTGTAGTTGGCAACCCTAATCAAGTCATTGGAAACAAGATAGCAGATGTTACTAATTTAAGCTCGAACTTTGGCGTCATGGCGCTGGGGCCTAAATTTCTGAAATGATGCCGAAATATCTGAGAACGACGCATCCGAACACAACAACATTCTATATGGTCTGCAGATTATTAGGTCATGACACCGCAGTTTTGCTTTTACCAAAAATCAATGTACATATTATACTCCGACTATTTAATACCGGACACCAATTATACTTATTCAATAATATTACTGTTTTTAAATATTTAGCCATTATATTACTTTAAGAAAATACATTCATTAAGTCATTACTTGGCTACATAATATGGACATGTTGTGTCATGAAATTATTCGTTAGCGTGACACACTCCATTCGTAATAAACTATCTCAAATAGCCACTATCCAATGTCTATATTTAAACGACCACAAATGAACAACCAGGTTTATTTACCTCCTGAGAATATACTTCGCTTTGTCAAAGCGAACTATGCAGTAATGAGAGCCACATGTGTATCACGCCTACGTTCTAACCAATTTTAACAACTGAACGTGTTCTATAATTCAATTACTAGATTCTAATTCAGGTAAAACGTAGATTCAGTCACAGTAATAAAACATGTAAATAAGATTCTATGAAGAATAAGGAATAATATTCATTAAGATATTAAGTAATACAAATATATAAAAGAAGAATAGAATAGAATATAAAGAATTTAGAAGCCTCAATAGCTCAACGGTAGAAGGGCCGACTTCACTCCGTTAACGCGGGAGTCGAGGTTTCGATCCTGACCCCCTTAGGCTATTATCGTACCCACTCCTAGCGCTAGCTTCGAGCTTATTTGGAGGGGCAATAGGAATATTAGTAATGTATTGTAAATAGCATTGCTAATAGTCTTTATTTCAAAAAAAAAATTAAACTTAAAACGTACTTTTAAAAGCATTCCATAAATAGTACAAAACGTTATCGTTTAGTTATAAGAAATTAAAGTTCTAAATACCTTTTGACACCTGACAGATTTATTGGATTGTTACGATAGAATACGACGTATCATTGGAAAAACGTCAAAATCTATTTTCTTTATATTCTGCTTTATTTTGCCTTTCCAGGTATATATTTAAATTATTGATTTAGTGTTATAATTATTTTAGTGACATATATATTATAATTAAGGGATTAAAAAGCTATATATGAAATATATATTGCTTCTTATCCCTTGGCTGTACTTAAAAAACGGGTATAATCATTTATATGATTATATATATACGTTCCTATATAATTATTGGGTAGGTACTTAATTATAATTATTAATAAAAAGAGGTTATTAAAATGTGAAAGATCTTAAGTTATTAAGATTATTGCATTAAATGTGGTTAAATCTTTTACTATATAGTTAAATTACATTCTATTATACTTACTTCAGATTCATATCTTCAAGAATTTGACCCGGCAGTAGGTCCAATATTTGGGAGACATTGAGCTTGTCCCAAGATAAATCAGGACCTAAGGCCTGCTGCGTGCAATTGATAAAGTTCTGAATTTCTATCTCCGAGTCCATCGCAAGACTAATCCTCTTCACTTATACTGGAACATTGTTACTGTGTCTGACAGTATGAAACGTAGTTATAACTTAGTACGTGGCGTCGAGGAAATTTCTTGAAGACATTATTTCTTGGAATCGTCACATAGCATCATTGAAGCGAGTGAACTAAGTGGTATCTTCACAAAAGATTAAATAACACTCCTGCACTTTGAAATTTCAGTTATATAAGCAACTGTAAGTATTTTATTTCAATCTTAGATATTCAAAAGTGTTATCTGTTTGTATAATAACACAAATATTTCACAAACAAAATCCTTTATCATTTATCACAACACTAAGAAATGGAAATATTTTTTATGTACCACGTTTAAAATAATTGTAGTATATAATTTAGATAACATTACAAATATTAGATTAAGTTAAAATATTATTTCAGTGCTTCAGTTTTTTAGTTTTGTTTTCTTTCCACTTCACATAGTGGCACATATTTTGACATTTTGCATATTATATTATACACGGGGGCACAAAATGGCTAAAAGTAACATTTCGTAACTAAAAATCCTAAAACTGTATGCATGTATTGGAAAGTATAACAAAGACAAAACGATAGATTCACCCACGGCTTTTTTCTAGTGCCGACAGTAAAATACCGTAAATGAATAGCGCCTTTAAGCGTCGTATCTACAAATGCCCTCACATTACGAGTAATAATATAAAAACAAATTACATATTAAATTAAATAATATACATTTTTAGATGTATGTACTTAAAATTATTAATTAGTTTTCACCTAACTGCCTTTGAAAGAGGATGCTGTTTTTCAAATGAGTGTATTTTAAATTAATTCTATGTATCTTATTACAATATTATTTAACGTCTCAGGAGCAATAGATAATTAATTAAACATAATGTATATAACTCACTAAAATATATAGCTTTATTCATATAGCGTTTAGTATAGAAAAAATTATAAAATAGTTATCGTAAAGTAACGAATACAACACTTGGAATCGCTTTATATAATATTCCCTTTAATCCTGCCCATTCTAGTATACCCGTAAATTATTCCCTTTCCGGTAAATCTATTTCAAATAGGCACTATTTTCGAATAACCCCGCTAAAGTAACCATTACACGATCTGTTCAAACTCCTACCTATCAGGATGAAATATGTTGCGTTAGTGGATTCTGATAACCTACCCTTGATCAGAGTACACGCTATAAAGAAAAACGCTTAAAAGTAGCCCAAAGCAGGTTTTCCTTTGCACAGGTCCTAGTGCTCGCTAGACTGTTGAGAGAATTACGAATAGCAATGTATAATACAAAATAAAAAGGTTTTCCAAACCATTTTTGATTATTCCCCGATTAAAATTGTAAGCTCTATTGACATATAAATTTTTATTTTTATATACTACTAGCGACTCACCCCTGCTTCGTACGAGTAAAAAGTACTTCACAGCATAATTTTTTGGTCTAATCTGAAGATTGAGTGGAAATTTCATTGAAATCGGTTCAACTTTTTTGAGTTCATAAGAAACATACACAGACAGGTTCATTGATTTTAAGATATATATCTGGACATAAACTACATCAGTAAATCGTTTGAGAAGTATAATTGAATTATTACTTTAGTGATATACTCTGCAAAATCCAAGTGTCTAGGAGAAGCTCCACCAATTTCTCTAAGCCATCTAGATAGACCGTTTCTATTATTGGGAAAATCCGTACCTGAGAGAATCGTAAAATATTTTTCTGCTAAAATACTTTCAGCCGACTTCACAAAAGGAATAGAATCGATTTTCATACTTTTTAGTTTACTTGGTTTTGTATTTTGTTGAAGGACTTCGGAGATATAGGACAAAAGTCCTGAAAATATAATTACCGTGATCATTGTATTTATATTGTTTTCATTACAGAAGCCTTAGGACTTTTGTTATGGTTCCGTAGCCAAATGGCAAAAATTGTAACCCTTATTATTTCGTAATTTCCGTTTGTCTGTTCCGTATGTCACAGTAATTTTACTCGGATATTATTTTACCAAATTGCTAAAAATGCTAAAAATTTTAGCATATTAAATAACCGCTGCACAATTTTATTGTGAAATAATTAATTAAGGGTAGCAATCCTTACAGGTAAAAAAACAGTGTAACGTTGAGTGTGTAGCGTTTATTATCATTAAATAGGTCTTTAAAAATAATTAGGCGATTTGATTTTGACTTTTTTGCTCCGAACTTTTGAACTATGAAAACGGTTTTAAACGTTTAAACTATGAAAACGTTTTAACGGTTCTGGAAAAATTTGAAAGATCAAACAGCTCTGTATAAAAATTATTTTGAAGAAGATACGTTTAAAAATTTTAGAGATGCAGAAGTTTTCCCATAACTTTCTTTTTATTTTAATTTCATTAATTACTATGAAACGACCAACTTATCTTTGCGATCGATGTTAATTGATTTATATATTAAGTCCTAAAGATTCTTCGTCATCGAGCTCTCCCTTTAGTTTCCATTAGTCCACAGCGCACTTGGCTGGTTATTGCTTATGCATATTCAAAACAATACTCAATATGCATATGTTTACTTTAGGTTTAGTTCGTACTTTTCACTATTACAACATATAACATATATGTTGTAATAGTGAAAAGTACTATAACAACTTTAATTTTCAACTTAAAAGTTCTGGTACATTTTTTATCCAAAAATAACTTGTTTTTAAGACTCTATTTATAAATAGTTTTTACTACACAACTGATAAGCTTTATATTCAAGAAAACTTTATATTCCGTTTATTACATCACGTAACTAAACTAAAACCCTTTATGAGATATAATAAAATTTGTATTAACCGAGGCAGTAGCCCTAAATAAATCTAAACGTAACGGCAGGCACGAAATTACTACGTAAATCTAGAGTGATTTATGCAAATTGATAAAACAGATTTCTTTCAAACTATTTAACCATTGTGTACTATATTCTTCGTTAACTATCAATAAATGTCTGTTCACATAAATGTTAATAAGTAAATGTTTTAACGGTATTGAACGAATTCATGAATATTTTAACGATATTATGTCCCACTGTCACGAAAGCTAAACAAACAGCAAAAATGTAATATGCAATAACTCGTTCTTTAAAGACTAGACCTTTTAAAAAGGTAATGATTTCAAATCAGCTCAGTTGATGATCTAATTTGCAATTATAGTTTAAACCTTAAACTCATTACTTATTTACAAACTTGACGTCCATCAAACATTATATCTACAGTTTCATCTACTTATATTATGTAAAGGAAATAGAATTTTGAAAACGACAATATCATGAAACCGCTATAAATAATTTGGCCTAAAAGGCCCTTGCCCTAATCTTTATTTAATGTAATTGCGTATTCTTTCAGAGATATAATTGACACTAAAATAGGTTTGAAAATTTATAAACATTTTTATAAGCCTCCTTGTTGTACACGAATAGTAAAATTGGTAAGTTTGTAAATTCATTACGTATTTTAATCTGTCAGTTTAATAGACACAATAGATATTGTAATAGATATTCTATTGTGTTTTTTTTTCCGCCGACGGCATCATGTTAGCGCCACTGAATAATTAATGAAAGTTTGGCCATTATTCTTAACTTTCGCTTCGTAATTAATTCACTAAAAATTAAAGTTTCCATTCCATTTTATCACGGCTATTTATTTACGTTATCTTCTGAATTTACCTTTTAAAAACTTTTTGCATTTTTACATTTTACAATTAAAAAAAAAACTAATTTATAATTTTGTTTATACTATAAGTTTTTGTAATTATATTATTTTGTAACTTCCTAATAATTTATACATTCGCAATTTTTGTAAAAGGGGATTATAAATAAATCTTTATCATAAATTTTATAACAAAAGTATTCTTTCACTTCACACCATTCAACAAGTAGTTTTCAGTTAAAAAGTTTTACCTACTAACGTTTTACATAATAATATATAATTGACGTATGTTTTAAATGTTTTATAATTGCCACTTTTTAAGTTTAAAACACTTTGCCAAACAAGTACTTTTAGGGTCGCGTTAGCAGCGCGTCATCTCAGGACAACGCTCCGAACTCAACTGAACTCTGAACTTGAGGATACCACCCTTATCAATAATAGAATCACAGTGAAACGCAGTTGAAAAGGCTTACTGATTGACGATATCTGCATATTTACTAATGCTCCCACATATTTGGTTACGTAACAAAGAAAGGGATGAAACAAAGACTTAAAATAGAAACTGTAATACGAGTCGATTCTTTTTGTTTGTAACAAAATTGGTGTTGTTTTCTTAAATTAACGCTTTTCGCATAGCTATTTTAAATTACCTTAAATTAGATTAATGTTTCTTTAGGTGTATTGAAGTGATATAACTTGCACATTTTTCTTAAATTGCAATCAGTGAATTTGTTCTTTTATCTAGTACATTTACTAAATATATCTATGATTTATCTTTGTCTAATGTAAAATCCAAAAGTAAGTAGCTGGTGGTAGTACGTTAATGAAAAACTCGTGAAGTGAGTGCTCATCAGCCGCATTTTGTGTTCAGCCAGCGTAAAACTAGTTGCATCCTGCTAGGTAGGCCGGTCAAGCGCGGCTAGTGCAGTTCGCCCTCGCGTTGGGACTCTACTTCCACTTACCATCAGGTGGAATAGAAATCGAAAAAAACCATGCTCTCAATATAAATCCTTATACATTCCGAATATAACAAACACTTTCATTCAAATTAAGTATCGAGAATTGCATATTTTGTTTGAATATCGCTGAGGACTGAAATCCCTTTCTTATACGCACCGTCACGTTCTCTATTCATGTTTAATGTGTTGTTTATATTAGAGATTTAACTCGTCAGTACACTATCATCTTATATATAAAATTCTCGTGTCACCATACTCCTCCGAAAAGGTTTGACCGATTTTATGAATATGCATATTCAGTAGGATTGAGAATCGGCTACTATTTATTTTTCATACCCCTAAATGTTAAGGAGGTCCACCCCAAAATTTTTATTTTATTTTTTGAACAATTTTTTATATTTTTATTTTCATATGATGTGGTATTTAAAATAAATACAACCATATTTCCACCCTTCTACCATCAACCCCTATTTTTCAATAACCAACATCAATCATCGACAACTTTCACCGGTGTCACTTCTAGACTCGGGTAGAGGTCGCTGCTATCGGGTCCCAGATTTTTTCGGGCAAGACAACGTCTGCCGGGCCCGCTAGTATATAATATGATGTCAGAGCATCGAGTATTCTAGACGCAGTTGACCTAAATATGACAATCTATCTTTTATTGAATAACAAGATGATTATCAAATATTCCATTACGATGACTTTGATAAGATGCAATCTTACTTTAAGGTGAATAATTTATTAACATTTAAGTGTCCAAATAAAATGGAGAGTATTATTTTTATGTATTATTTGTATATGTGAAGATCTTCCGTGTTGATTAATTGTTGACCTAAAATATGGTTTGAGATTTGAAATTGTTTTTTATGTGGCTTAGTTTAGAATACGGTACACCTAATTGATGGTAAGCGGTTATCGTTGCCTACTAACGCTTGCAACACGCTGATTTTTAGGTATATCGTTAAAATCTTATTTATGGCACTCAGCGTCGATTTTTTAAATGATGTTTTGAAAAGTTGCAACAAGTATTAAAGGCGTAATGGCTTTTTATGACCTACTCTATAAACGCTGAAGTTGCAGGTCCGATCCTGACCCCTTTAAGCTATTTCCGTTCCCACTCCGAGCACAAGCTTATTTGGAGTGACCATATGAATATTAGTAATGAAAAAGCATTGCTAATGTTCTCTTGAAATAAGCTTTTAGCTAAACTAATGATTTCCGATAAAAGATTTCGAATCTGTCATAAAATTTTATTGTTTTTATTCAATTTGTTCCCTGTAATTGATTATGAACAGGTTGACATTTAATGCTTATAGAATTGCCTGATTGCTACGTTATATCTAAAATAAGCCGATTAATTAAACAAAAAGCATACGATCCGCCTGCTGGTAATCAGTCACCGCTACCTATTTTTTTTTTTTTTTTATGTTACAAGTTGGCAAATAAGCATACGGCCCACCTGATGGTAAGTGGCTGCCGCAGCCTATGAGCGCTTGCAGCACCATTACTAGGTGTCACACACGCGTTGCCAACCTCGAGATATTAGTTCTTAAATCTCGTTCGCCCAGTAATTTCACTAGCGTACAATGCCCTTCAAACCGGAACACAGTAGTGCTTAAACACTACTATTTGGCGGTAGAATATTGGACACTGCGGTGGTACCTACCTAGCCGGCCTCTTGCAACAAAAGACCTACCACCAGTGTGACTGATTGCACTGGTGGAATAATCTCTGTTGTGACAGAGGTTATCCCAACAGCGGGCGATGGGGTCGTCACATCCCGACGCCTTTAAATGATTATGATGACCTATGATTCCTATGGATGCTTGCGATGCTTAAATTATCACATGCGCGTTGCCAACTCACGGGATAGGAGAGAATGAGATATGAGGAGAAATGAGAAGAAATGAGAAGACAAAAAAGGAAGCGAACAGAGGAGGTGGGAAATAGGGCCTCCGGTGCTATCACTCATCGCATGAAACGCTACAGTACTGAAATTCATATTTAGAGCCTAATTACTGCCTCCTACAAGCAAATGAGCAGACGAGCAAGTGAGTGCGCAGACGGGTGCTCAGTTCTCTCTCTTTCTCTCACTCTCTCTCTCTTTCTCTCTTTCTCTCTCTCTCTCTCTCTCTCTCTCTCTCTCTCTCTCTCTCCCTGTCTCTTTTAATGATAGAACTTATATACAGATTTCATTTCGAATTCGATTCAGAGTAGACGAAAAAACATAAGAAACTTAGTTCCTGACGGGGCTCCCGCGACCGCACATATCTTTTTTCATAAATTCGACCTTATCAAACCAAGCAAGACATGTTAGCGGTAATTGTTTGTTTTATGTAGCACCCATTATTTCTCAAACTTTCCAACTTTTCAATGATGTATAGGATATTCTATTGTTTTGATGTTGCTAAAAAGTTCAGCCATCGAATGAGAATAATCAACTTCGAAAGTTTTCTCAAATTCATCGCCTTCGAACTTAGAAGACTATTTATTATTTAACTTGAAATTAGTGGACGAAGTCTTTTTGGTATTGTTTGAGGTTTTAGTTTGTTTAAAAGCCATACTGTTCTTTGTCGTATGTTGCTAAAAGAAACTTAATAAAGAAATGACGAAAAGCCTATAAAGTAAAAACGTCAAGTAAATAAATACTTATTTTGCAAGAAAGTAGGCCAAGCATACAAAAGTAGACTGAAAGTCTACCGAGGGTCGTAGGTTCAAACTCGTTCAAGTACCTACCTACTTCTGAATTTTCAAGTTTTTAATTTTTATTTCAATTAATATCTAAGAAGGTAATTTGAAAGTTATTGACGTAAGTAAGTAAATAAATAACATAACTATTTTGTATATTGCAAAATTTTAAGTAATTTTCATTGTTACGAAGTTTAAATGATATCAAAATTTTGTTTCTCTTGATATGGTCAATATTGGGCAATATTCTACCACACTACTGCTTTGCGCAGTAGTGTGTTTTGCATTACTGTGTTTCCATTTGAAGGACACTGTAGTTAGTGAAATTAGGGAAATGGAGAAAGGAGATTTAAGAACCAATATCTCGAGGTTGGCAACGCCTTGATGATATTTGGCAAATCAACTTTTCATATTGAGAAAAGTTCAAGACTTCTTTCGAAAACGATGTAGATTTTGATCAAAAAAGTTTTAATTTGTAATGCATCTATTGACATCGAAAGACAATTTTCATAAAAAAGTGGATTTACGAGCATCGCATAAAAGATACATTTTTTGAAAGCAGAAAGAGAAATACAGAACCAAACTTATTATTGTGTTAATAATTCGTATTTTCCCTATTCACAATTGAACCTTTATGATAGATAAAAGTACAATTGAATACTTTTTTGTAGTTGTGTTGACATATTTCCCAGGCAGGCTATTCAGGTTCCCGAATGTAACGCGATACGGAAGTACAATGGGAGAATGATAAAACTACGAAAGAAAATAAAGACCCTGGATAAAGATGAATGGCGTCAATTCATCTCGGAATATTTTTTTCAACAGCAAACAAAGCCGGAATTAAAAAATAAAAAATCGACTTCAATCTATTTTATAACTCTTATCAAGTGACAAGCAAAAATGATTTATTCAACAAATTGATTTAATATTCAAACACGGAATGTTAAATGAATACCATTTTATCAAATAAGTATTAGCAATGTTAAAAGCTTAAAAGTTATCAAAACGGAGCTAAATCATATTTCATTATGTACTGCGTATATTTTTGATATTAAATATTAAACAGAAAATGTATAAAATGATTCAATGTAGTTTACAAACCCCTGTATTTTAAATCGTAACCCTTCCGTTCGCCTAATTGAGTATGGAAGATTTATAAGGGTTCAGGTAATATCCCAGTAATAGCCAATTGATTCTATCATTATGTAAGTATAACTCATTTATAAATATATTATTATGTATTTTCTCTGTTGTGGTACCAACACATAAAAATTAATAGAGTACAAACCATTTTGACATCGTGCCCTTATTTAAATGAATCAAAAAAGGAACCATATGCAAAATGAATTAAATAGTAAAATAAATAAATCTTAATAAGAATAGAAAAATAACTTTTGAAATATAATGCAAGTTTAAGTTGCAACTTTCATTAATTAGGTATAAGACTAATAAAGAATTATAAGCTTAATCTCGCGTCATGCACCTAAGATTAGAGACTAGAGAATGAAGATTCATTAGTTATGTGTAAACTATAGAGTAGAACGCTAGTTCCACTATAAATAATTGTGGAAAAACAGAATGGTGGATGAACCCCACAAATTCATTCTAATGTTTTAGCTTGTTTCGCGGGTAAATATTTGTTATATGAATTATTCATATTGTGAAAGATTATAAGCTAGCTAGATTGTCATATAACATTGTATAAAATATTAACATAGCAGGCCAAATATTATGGGTTACCATAAGGCTAAAATTGAACAATCTATTTCGGCTTCGACCATAAATTGAGCTTCAGTCAAAACACACGTCCAACGCTATCTACATAATATATAATAATGTGTAATGTATATTGACCTCTAACCGTTACAGACTCACCTCAAATATAATTCTTTATATTATGCTAATAGAAATCCAAAATTCTAACTTAAATATTCAAAAAGTTTGTAGAAAACAACGTCGACTCTCAAAAACAAACAATTTCAGAATTGATGTTATTCCAAAGTATCATGTATAACACATGTTACTTGTTTTGTTTGTTAACAAAGTGTAAACTTAAGGATGAGGAGTTTGTTGTTTATGTTACATAGCTTTTAATACCTTACCTAGGTCCAAATACCTGCCATCCGGGTTATTTATACAAGAACTTGTAAGATGATTACATAAAACACTTATAAATAGACCAAATGCGAAACTTACCATGATATATATTACATATGTATGGAGCTTGTAATATATTTAATTTAAATGCTCTACAGAATTTATTTTTATTTTTACACAACTTTTAAGCGTACCGTGCCTGTACTGGCAAATCACGAAACTAAAAATTTTGTTTTAAAGTAAAACAAAAACTATGTAATTTTCTTTTTTTAGAGAAATGTTTATTCAAATAATTTATTTCTTTAACGTCCCTAAGCTACACTCTAAAAAAATATATTCTACGTCTACAAAAATACATTATCACCACGTGAAGGCGTAAAATTAGATCTAAATATGTTCCCCAAATTGATTTATGCGAAAGTACGTGTATCTTGAAATAACAAATTATACGGGCGTTAGAGAAAATCCCGATATTTAAATTTAGCTTAAGGAAAAATATAATTCCATCCATCGGAACGCGAACAAAGCACACAAGTACAGGGAAATGAAAAAATAGTCTATTTGAATATACCTAAGTATTAATCTACTTTCTATGCAAAAAATATCGAATCAAACAATCATGCTCTCTAATTTTTTTTAGGTTAATAATATGATGTTATGCAATTACCGCCGCCCATGAACGTTTGCAACTCCAAAATGCGTGTGGGACTACCTGTAAGGAAGGAAGGGGCTCATCTCTTGAAGGTCCCAAGGTTGTGTCGGTCGGGTCGGAAAGATCGCTGGCGAAAGCTGGTTCAAGAGTGGTTTTGCAAAGAGGAAAATGCCTTTCAAATCGCGCAGTTGTGAATATCCAGACATCGTGACGGTGAGACTGGAATTTTCCGTTTTGAGTCTATGTCTGATGGTGAAATTCTACCGGCAGGATCAGTCAAAAATACTTCAAAACATTGCTAGTGAACTCAAAACAACAGAACAGTTGTAGTCTACGCAGTCTTCTTATCGAGTGGTTAGTGGTCAACCTAATGTCAGAATTGTTCAGTTCGCCCGTAGGCCTCTGACTTGACTTATCGACTGTTGTCAAATTGTCAACAGCCGGGACAGACTTTTTACGTGCCCTCCGAAGCACGGAGACGTTCGGTTGAAATACCACTATGCGATCACTCATCTGATCTGACTGACCGCGCCTAAAGTTGCTTAACCTACCGATCGTTTCCCGATGAGTGGATGCACTCGGCTATGAGCGTCTCTGTCGGTCTAGTCTAAGCAGTGTCAAAAGATCAAGCCGATCGGATACTGGCACATTTTTAATATTAAGGTTTTAAAATTCTTGTACCATTATTAAGTGAATCATTTATTTATATTCAAAGCCTAAAGTTAAACAGATTACAAAGGAAATATCATAAATTGAATCTAATTATCTTTGATCTGAAAAAATATATTCAAAATATTACTGTTATAAGAAAGATAAGCACTGACAGGAAAATATTGCGTTCACGACCGTGACCTACTTTTATAAGAAGGCGAAGACCAGTCAAATTCATATTTGGTATTTAAATTACTACTCAGCAAATATTAGTTCGTGGATTTCCCTGATCGTCTATTATATTGTGACAACGACGTTGTGGCGCAGCGGTAGCGAACATGCCTTAAATGCTACAGGTCGCGGGTTCGATACCCGCTCGAAGTAGATGTTTGTATTGACCATAAACGTATATTTTTCGATCTGGGTGCGTTTGTCCTTGTCATTGTGTATGTTTCCGGACCCCGACACAGAATATAACTATCCTAATGGGGGCCGTTGAGTGTATTGCGTTTATTTATTTATTATAAATATGAGACTCGTCCGTAGATAATAAAATATTTTTGAATTTATCAAACAAGAAGCATCAAACAAATCATAATTTAAAAAGAAAATATAAAATTAAATCTCTAAAGAATCGTTCATTTTCTGAGATTATTGTAACTTAATAAATAATAATCAACGCTGCACACTCATCGGCCCCCATTAGGATAGTAATATCCTGTGTCGGGAGTCCGGAAACATTCACAATGACAAGGACAAATACACCCAGACCGGAAAATATGCTTGCATGGTCATACAAACATATTATGCTCCGAGCGGGAATCGAACCCGCGACCTGTGGCGTTTAAGGCAGGTTCGCTACCGCTGCGCCACAACGTCGTCAACTTATTTGCTAATCCGGCCTATTCGATAAATAGGTACCTAATTAGAAAAAAATATTACAGTAACACCTTCATACAAATTTAAATTTTAATAGTAGTTTTTATTACATCATATCTAGAAGCAGTAGTAGAGCCATGTTCTTATCAGCACGCATTATTTTGCCTGCGTTAGTTATATAACATTCTTTCTTGTAAGTCCTCTGCTTATGTGGTGTTCAATAAAAGAATTATTACACATTGCTAAAAATATTGTATAGTATAGCCAAATTACTTTATACTAATAAAATACTATAAGTTATAGAAGTAAGGTTAGGTTAAATCATTTAACTGCAATAGTTTAATAGTGTAGTGTTAAAATATATAAAAACTTTAATTTATATAATGCATGCTTCTGTGTACATCCTTAAAATGTTTGTATTTTAATCTCTGTATAAGTGAACAGTATGTTCTTCGTGAGAAATAAATGTCTTTAAACCGAATTATTACTATTATTATAATGAGCGACTTCTACGGGGAAAAAAACAGAAAATCGGCATAAAGTAACAGTATCAGTTCTGTTGCATTTCCGTCTTTCATAGTTCTGTATTATATATGAGTAGTAATTAGCAGAAATAAGATAGTCAGGTATGGTTTATGCAGAGAACAGTATTGACATAAATAGGTTTGTTCAATATATTAGTAGTCTATCAATAATTTTAAGGAAATTGAAATAAAAGAGCACAGCAAAGTTGATAAATATGATTTATTCAGTACAAAGAAAACATAAATTGAACAAAGTATAAAATATAAAAATTATACCCTGATCATAAGCAAAACATCGCAAAGGACAAGCTATTAATTGACATCATTATCATAAAAAAAAAAATCATTAAGCTAGTTAACAATATATTTCATAGTTTGTTCGTTCCAAAACATATAACCGTTAAAATCAAGAGCAGAATTTAAAACATTATTTAGCATTTAGAAAAAAGTTTTAATTCCTTTAACGATCTATATCTATTACAATACATAGATAATCTTATTAAAGGTAATATTGTCAAATAATTTAAATCATAATTATTCTCTAGTGTTATCCAGTCTTTGGTAAATTTAAAATTGATTCACATTGAAAATTTACTAATTTTGTATGTCTTGAAACATTATTACAAATACGACATTATTTCGTGCGATATCAAAAGACAGTTAAATTAAAGTTAAGCTTAAAACGAAAACGTAAATCTCATTACTCAATTCTCAATCAACCGATGTATATAGAGTTTAAAAACACTCACAAATTTATATTAAAATAAATCTTCCGTTTATAAAAATCAGAACGATAATTCTTTGAAAGAACGAAAATCACTAACCAGTACAACGACCGTCCGAACTTTTATAAACTGAAGATATATAACCACTTTGATCGTATAAAGTGTTACTAAAATCTAAGTATCGACCGCGAAAAGCGATAATATTAAGTCTACGTTCTAGAAACTTCGAAATGCAAGCGGTTCAAGTATTCAGAGATAGTTCCTTAGTACCACCTATATATATTATGGATAGTGTATACTATGAGAAATCAATCAAATTAAAAGTTATCTATGTCAACACAGATAAGACAATGCACTACATGCAATTCAAGCGTGCATACATACATTGTGAAGAATAAGTATGTATGAAGGGTCTATACACACTAATACAGAGTATAAAAAGAAAAAATTACACGACAATATTACAAGTTTTGTGACTTGCGTGTCTCAATAGAAGTTCTTAAACTTTATTTTATAACGGTTGGCAAACAAGCATACAGTTCCCTTGATGGTAAGCAGTCGCCGCAACCTATGTATGAACGCTTGCAATACTTGAAGTATAACATGCGAACTGCCAACCCAAGTGATAGAAGTAAAGGAATGACAAAGGAAAAACAGGAAGGAGTCGCAAGAAACAATGATATCTAATTACAATGTTACTTTACGCTGATTATCTGTGAAATTAAGTGAAGTATTTCCCCATAGAGCCGGCCCCATTTGTACTGGGAGGAATATGGCTCTTAGTACTACTAAAACTAGTTTTAAATTATTCCTAAGTGTGAATAGACCCAACTTGTACACACACACACATTCAAATTTGTGCGAACTCATTAGCACGGAGATACAGTTAAGTACCTGTGTTTTTTTTGTTTAAGTGTTAGTGATTTTATTTGTGAACAATACAGTACAAAAGTATCCTCTATCCATAATATATGAGTGCTTCGTACAGTAAAATCCATAGACCTTTTAACATATGGGTCTTAGGGACTATCTATCTCGAACTACCGTCACCGAAGTGGATTATATCCCACGTTATCACAGCCACTGTACAACATGGCATCCGTATTTAAACATTACGGATATGATTTTATAATTAACCTATCCATTTAAATTTACTACAAATCAATTTTCATGGTTACAAAGATAGGTCAAAATTTTGTTGAACGTGGTCATAACTTACTATCTAAATATTCTAATCAAACAAAATACTGAATCACTCATTTCTTAAGTTTGGGGTCTGCGAAAGACAATAACAAAATAAATACAAGGCAGTGAAAATCTGTGCTATACATAGACGCACTATATGATATCAACAAGCCCTTACAAAGAGACAAAATGTCCAAAAACTCACTGGTGCTTTTTAAATTTAACACCAACGTAACGGAACGAAGTTAGTGACAAGCCTCAGACATAACCGAATGAAGTTAGCGCGTATCTCAACATTTTGTCTATATGGAAGAGCCTGTCCATAATATATAGTAAGTCTATGGTGTTACATCATTTAACATAGATATAAATAACTACATAGTCCAAGAATTTACAAATAATTTAAATCTTTTTAAAATAGTTCCATTTAGTGAATGATAATCATAGAAAAAAACATAAATACTGAGAAATTAATAATAAAAATGTACCTTCTAGAATTTTATGTTCTTCGCACTTTTTCTACCGCAGACCAAAAATAGCTACACATTACATCTAATAACAATAAGAATAAAACGTTATCAGTCTATTTAGTGGAATTGCTTCCCACTTTGTTTTTTATCCATTTGTTAGTACGTGTCAAGATGTCAGGCTGCTGGGAAGGGTCCTGCCAGGCATCAAGATTCACCTTTTTGATTGCGTCACACGATACGATTGGGTTCCTGTAACAAATAATAGAGTATCACTCACTATTCTAGATTTTCTTTTTTCATAAAATAAAAATACAATTTTCCTTCGTCGGCCCCTATATGTTTGATAATATTGCGCAATATTTTTATTCCCATAATTTTAGGACGGCAATAGTTAATATCTTGGCGTCAGAAATGTTGCGCACATGAAAATATTGACGCTAATGGCTCGTCAATTTTATTACCAAAATATTATCGAAAATTTTCATTTCAAGAAGACAATGTTGTTCTTATAGTACAAGACAAGTGAAGCCAACAAGTAGACTGTCTTATGCAGGGCAAATATCGTAACTATTATGTCCTCTAGCAACACTAAAGGCGTTGTGTCTTAACGTCAAATGTAGTGGTACGATAAGAGATAAGATTTTACGTATTAGTCATCATAAGTGTTTAAGTAAATAAAGTAAGTAAAAGTAAATGACACCGTTGTGGCGTTGTGGGTAGCGAGTCTGCCTTTAGTCTCGACGGTTGCGGGTTCGATTCCCGCTCGGGCAGATGTTTGTTAAAATTTCTGTCTCGGTCTGGGCGTTTGTCCGTGTGGGTCTCCCCACCGTGCCTCGGAGAGCACGTTAAGCTGTCGATTCCGATTATTATCGCTAACATCTGATAATAATCGTTAACTCATGATAAGTAAATTGCTCTTATCCAATGAGTTACTGGTTCGCCCTTAGGGTTGCGGAGGTCAGATGGCAATCGCTCTGTGTAAAAACTAGTAACCTGTCAAATCAGGATAAGAGTAATAAGCAGACCCTGGGTACATAAAAATACCGGGAATAATGCTAGGATGAAGGAAGTGTTTAAGTAAATGCATGCTTACGTGTCGGATGGCTGGTGGAATACGTCCCGCTGCAGCGCGGCGATGGGCGTGTTGTCGCACAGCAGACGCGCGAGCGAAGCGCGACGCAGTTCCGCGAGCTGACGCTTCGAGAAGCTTCCGGCTTCGTCCGCGTGCGAGTAGAAGTAGCGGTCGCCGGTGCGAGTGCGCCACAGCTGCTCTTCTGATACAACAAAATAACTTACTTTAATATATTGCTCGCGGACATAGGTTTTATGTTCTATCTGGTAGATACTAGAGGCATCACTGTACTAAATAAATAAACGCTGCACACTCAACGGCCCCCATTAGGATAGTTATATGATTATATTCTATGTCCTATGTCCGGACAAATACACAATGACAAGGACAGATACACGCAGACTAGAAAACATGCCTGTATGTACATATGTACTACTAGGTCAATGAAGTTTGAAGGAAGAAAAATAAGAAGTTAATTCTCAAACAGCGCAACAGACATTGTTAACTCGCATCAGTAATTTGGGGATACTAATGAGAACATATAGGACATTTGGGAAAACAATTTAATAACCTTCGTGTGAATGTGATGTGTGCGACCATCTCACATCTCACATCTCACAGAAAATCGGGGTAAAGTAACAGTCAGTGTGTTTCGTGATTGAGACCGCCGGAGGACCAATCTCCCACCCTTTTGTTTCCTCCTGTCTCTTGGGTTGACAACGCGCATGTGACTGCTTATCATCAGACGGACGTATGCCAACCGTCATCACATAAAAAACAGTACTCGCGGATGGAAATGTTTGGCACATCCTTAATAAATACCTATTATACTAAACGTATAGAAACTTCTAATATAAGTCCATTGGGAGAAAAAGTTAAAAACTTTTATTTACATTACCTACAAAATAATATCACTTAAAACCAAATTATTTCCCGTAGCCCAGAAAACAATCTTTCGAGCGTATATAATCTGACTACTGATAATTCATTTGTTTTACAAATTAAGTTACGAGTATGTTCGTAAACTTAAAGATAACATTCAAATTTTCTAAAACAAATAACAGAACCGATTAACGGAAATGTTTAGCCTAACTTTCCTGAAGCAACAACTCTCCCATTCGTTATATTGTTGATATATCAAAGTTTTATTTTGTTAGGATTAAGTGTATAATTTTGAAGAGGTTGTACAATATAGTATATAGTGGTTTAGTAGTAGTAGAGCCATGCTTCGGGCCAGCTCCACCCGGGAAGCACTACACTCTCACAAAAATTAGCGTACCAGAATAGCGAGTAACAGAGTACTGTTGTGTTTCGTACAATGAGTGAGATTCACCCACAAATCCCCCAACCTTCTCTCTCTCTGCTCCCTTCCTTTTTTCTTATTCCTACTCTCCTATCCCTTGGGTTGGCAACGCGCATATGATACTACAAGTATCGCAAGCGTTCATGAGTTACAGTGACTGATTACCATCAGGCGGACCGTATGCTTGACTGCCAACCCTCATTAATTATAAATATATTTTTAATGTGTATTGCTGTTGGTGTAACTTTTCAAGTGGGCAGATGGGTCGAGTAATGAGCCCGACCTAGAAAAATGGCCCACGGGGCCTCAAATTCTCCTCAACTTCCCTCCTAATCGGGATGGGCAAAATTAAAGTTACTTACTTATCAGACAAGTAGCTGTCGGTCCGAGCAAGGAACCTTCGAGAGGTATCTCAGCCATTGTTCCGACCACGAGATCTATATCGTTGGGATGTTCAAACAAGCGCCCCAACAATTCAACCGTCTGTAACAAAAAAAAATAATTTTGTTATTAACTTTTACTGACGATAATTTAATAATCCTCTACTGCTTTTTATTAAAACATATACTATACATCTCTTTTCCTTTAAGTATAAATGGACGCAAATAAGCAATACCATGTCAACCCACACGAATGACATTTCGAGAAAAACGCATTTGAAAATTTTGAACAACTTGCTTTATATTAATTTTTTTTTATGTATTGTTCAAGCTTTTGGCAATTTCAGATTTATGTAAGTTATTTTACATATTTTCACAAAAAATAAGTATACAAACTGCATATTTCGTATATAATATAACCCAAAACGTTTAACATGATACATAAATTGCATGATTAAAAATGGCTTTTAGAAGATCCTTAAAACCCAACAAATATTAAAGAAAAATGTTCTTAAAAATTAAAGAAAACCAACACTTCTGCACATATAACTCAGTTTTTTCAATTTTGTGAGTTGACAGGGTATTGCTTATTTGCGTCCAAATATCTTATAAATAAAATTCTCGTGTCACAATGTTAGTTACCATACTCCTCCGAAACGGTTTGACCGATTTTCAGGAAATTTTGTGTGCATAAGTGATAAGGTCGACCCCACATTTTTATTTTTATTTTTAGACAAAATTTTTATTTTTATTTTTTATGATGTGGCATTAAAAATACATACAACCCTAAATTTTCACCCTTCTACCATCAACCCCTATTTTTTAAAAGCGATATTAGTAATTCAATAATTTTCACCAGTGTCACTTCTTTTCACAATGAGACTCAGCTAGGGGGCACAGTTATCGGGTCCCAGATTTTTTTTCGGAGCGCGGCAACGTCTGCCGTGCCGAGTAGTATAAGTATAATATTTGTTGAAAGGAATCGTTGTCCAATCTAACCTCTACATAAAAATTCACTACGTCGAGGTTACACTGTAAATATTTTGCTACGATGTTGACCAAGCGGCTTATAGTACGCGATCAGTAGATCGGTATCAAATGCGTGTTGATATGTTTTTTCAATAAGGTTTAGCGTATTCATCTCATCAAATTCCCTTTGTTTTCCTACCATTCAAAATCCCTTTGATTTGTGGCAAAAAACCGACACTCGAACGAATCAACGAGCCTAGCAATATATCCACACTTTTGAATTTGTGGTGTTTAAACAAACACCGCTTACACTCCATCCTTAGAAGTTCTACGGACGTTATTCACTACAGTAAAAAGCAATGGATACAAGTTTTAATATTTAAGCGTTCTGTAAGTTGCTAATACCCAGTTGGGCTCCTCATAATTATACGACATACATCCCCCCGCTATGTTCTGCACTGTATTAATAAAAATAATATGAAATCACCTTTGAGGGCATGACATCGCTGAGTTGTCCGAATGTAGTGGGCAGAGATAGTCCGCAGAGTGCTCTGTAGTGCGCATACCCGGGCAGGCCATGGTCTCTACCGCGCTGGATGTCTATCGCCATCACGTCTAACCCACCCAGCCAGGTGTGACGGAGCTGGAACAATACCATAAGACATATTACTAATATATTCTTAAAGTTCTGTTCTTAATTAAAAAAGAAATTAATGTGTTTTAGGTCATGACAGTAATTGTCAAACAAGCATAGGGCCCGCCTGATGGTAAGCAGTCACCACCACTTATTGACGTTTGCGACATTTGAAGAACCACATGCGCGTTGTCAACATAAGAGAGAATGAGAAAGGATGGTGGAAGAATGGGTCTCCGGCACTCTCACTCACCGCACGAAACGCAACAATACATCAGTACTGTGGAGTTAATGTTGTGTTACTTTACGCCTGTTTTCTGCCTTAACTTACTTGTGTTTTCTTTTAATTACTTTGCTTGTATATGTAAAACTGTAAACCTTTTATTGGATCAATAAACATTATTATTATTATTATATTTTCTGTGTAAGGGTCGAGCCGGTTCATTTATTTAGGAAAAAGCATGGCTCTACTACTAATAGCACGGCCCTACATTTACTCTTCTTCGTCCTAGCATTATTCCCGGTATTTTATTTTAACTAGGGTCTGCTTATTACTCTTATCCGGATTTGACGGGTTACTAGTTTTTACACGGAGCAATTGCCATCTGACCTCCGCAACCCTAAGGGCGAATTAGTAACTCATTGGATAAGAGCAATTTACTTATCAAGAGTTAACGATTATTATCAGATGTTATGTGATATCAAACCGGAACCGACAGCTTAACGTGCTCTCCGAGGCACGATGGGGAGACCCACAGACAAACGCCCAGACCGAGACAGAAATTTCACGGCCCTACTTTAACAATAATACCAATTTTTGATTAAGCTATACTAAGCTTCAAAATTAATGGTTACTGTGTAACTTTTTAATGGAATTCTCCATAACCGACGATGGTCACGTCTTCGATTCTCGTTAGAGACAGATGTTTGTTTTAACTATAAAGGTATGTGACACGGTCTAGGCCTCCTACACAAGATATTACAATATCAATAGAGGCTGTTGAGTGTGTAACGTATAAAGTGTTATGTATTTAATATTAAAAGTCAATTTCTGCATTATTTTAATATATGCTTAATAAAAATAAAATGCTAAATACCAACTAGCAAAAAGTAAGTACATAATTCAATGCTGTTAATGCATCCATATTTAATTATTTAAATATATTCACACTACTAAGGGACAAGTTTAACTGGAAAGAATAATAGGGTCATTCCGAAAACCCGTTTCGACGAATCCGCGTTCCCCGTGTCCAAACTTTCTTTATTCACTCATTTTGAATTTAATAACAAAAAGTTAAATAATTCCGAACGAGTATATTGATATTCTTAGTTATATTAAGAATTATCAAGGTCAGCAACTAAAAATTATGCATAATAATTTGTACAATGAAAATGTACATAACTGCTGTGCACCACTTCCTGCACAGATATTGCCTTGATTTAATATGTTGTAATTATAAATATGTACCTATTAATCACAAATATAGTTAATCAAATTTCTGATTATTTCACAATATAAAATCTTTATGGAACGAACAGGATTTTTTGGCAACAAATACCCTTCAATAAAATTAATAAAATCGTATTAATACGATATTTATTTAAAACCAATACGAAAGGCATTTGTTATTAATAATTGATATGCATAGACGTCACTGCAACGCAACGATTCGTATATTGTGACTAACTAGTCACAATATACGAAGGGGAATCTATGACATGAGGATGGTGATATGTACCTAATATAAAATTATTCCACGTGGCTATGCACCATCAAACAATATCTTTAATAACAATTTACAGATATATGCACATTGTACATGCATAATACGAATATGACCGTATAATGTTTTATTTATAAAAGGTATGAAAACTTCTTTTGCAAGGAGATTTAGTTAATTTTTTTAATACTATATATACAACCTTTTTATGTATGTGATATTCGTGACAAAAGTTGGTACTTACATCATCATCATAATTGAAGTCCAATCCTTGGCTTTTCTGGTTAACCATTCCTCTTAGAAGATTGTCTAGACCTTTCTTTTGAGCGAGTATCTGAGGGTTGAAGTAATTGTGCACTAGGCGTTGTGACATCATATTGTTGTTCTCATCTAACATCTCGATGTCTTGATCGAGGAGGCTGTTGACGAAATGGAAGGCTGCTGTGGCGAAGGAGTTCGTGATCGTCGGATCGATCTCCTGGTTGTAGCCGATGTCGTAACTATCAAATAAATCTTCGAAAACTTTACCTAGAACAAACAAAATAGTTGTTTCTATTAATTACATCTAATATTTTGATTATTCGATATAGATGTATAGGCCATACAGATATGTGTTCTGGTTTGAGTGGTTGCTCGTGTTGTGTTGTGCGTCCGAACACTCGATATAAAAATCACTAACTTAAATGAATTATGTACGACGGCAGCGAAGGGTCCAAAAAAAACAAAATTACTTAATATTAATTTAATTAATTAAAAATGAAATTACATGGCTAAACTTAAAACTAGTACTACTTGCTCGATGTGAGAGACAAGAGTGAATATATAATTAAAATAATATCTTAAATTAAAGTTTAACATTTACAACGAATTAAACTAATACGGTGAACTGTGATTAAAGACTTTTGAAGATTCCGATGCAATGGCTATTACGGCGAAAACCCGGTGGTCTGTTATTTCCTTAATCCGCCAGACGTGGGAACGTAACAAATGGGACCGTTGAGTGTATAGTGTTTTTTCATTTGTTTATTAATACTTTACAAAAGATATCCCTACTGTTTAATATTTTTCCGACCAAACGTTCTCAATATTTCTATCGTCTTGATAAACACATTGTATATTTATTTTATCGTTTGAAACACCTATAGATTAAGTCATGAATTATTAATTGTTTACAACGCGTTAATCACAAATTATAACGTTGTTATTGTCGAGTTATTACCACATACCTATTCGTATCGTTTCAATATTATATGCAATTGTTAAAATGTACAATTCTAAGTAATCGTAAAACAACATTATATAATAAGGTGACCACATGATCGACAGAATAGTTTTATAATTTTTTTGTGAATTTTACTTATGTTAGATAGGGCATGCTTTCGTAATAGTCTCATATTTATTTCACAATACAAGGCCAAGATATGTATCCTAAATGATTTTGTATGGATCTTAGAAAATAATATTATATCAATTTAAAATCGACTGCGCCAAAACATATAAATAAATATTTCTAAATCTTGGTCACCGTATTACATTGATGACAAAGCATTAGCATAAAAACAAGTCGTAAGACATCATTGAAAATATGCATACAATTTGTAATGCAATTGAGAACTTGAAAACCCGATCACGCGGTGTCTTAAGCATAATCACGAGACGAGTGAGTGAAACGTAGACCACATAAAGTCGACATGACTAGCATCGACGTCATTTTGAATAACACGTTATCCTTATTATTTTCTTGGATATAATAGCCATTACCGACGGGTAATTTATATGTTAAGGTAAATGTTTGAAAGTCTTTGAAATGATCTTGATTTTTAATACATAAACATTAGTATAGTATCCTGGAGGGAGACGAGGGGAGAATTTCGGTAATCACCCAAACGCAACCATCCAAACTGGAATACATGCCTGTATGGTCAATACAAACATCTGCTCTGAGTGGGAATAGAATCTGGGATCATTGATGTTTAACACCGTTTAACAGCGTTTGCTAGTGCTATTCTCAGTTCTCAGTAAGAATTTATTGAAATTATCTGTGGTAGGTTTCTGTGACCAGGTAGGCTGGTTGACTACGTGAAACCGGCGTCGGGATGTGACGACCCCATCGCCCGCTGTTGGGATAACCTCTGTCACAACAGAGATTATTCCACCAGTGCAATCAGTCACACTGGTGGTAGGTCTTTTGTTGCAAGAGGCCGGCTAGGTAAGTACCACCGCAGTGTCCAATATTCTGCCGCCAAATAGTAGTGTTTAGGCACTACTGTGTTCTGGTTTGAAGGGCATTGTACGCTAGTGAAATTACTGGGCGAACGAGATTTAAGAACTAATATCTCGAGGTTGGCAACGCGTGAGTGGCACCTACTAATGGTACTGCAAGCGCTCATAGGCTGCGGCAGCCACTTACCATCAGGTGGGCCGTATGCTTGTTTGCCAACTTCTAACATAAAAAAAAAAAAAAAAAACCAATATACATAGTAATTTGAAAGTTTCAAATAATATTATTTTTAAAGTTTAATTTAATTTTTATTTTTAAATCAAAAAATAATCGATATATAATAAAAACTCACCTGTCAAAGCTGGTAACCAATTTTTGAATGTAATATGTTGCAGTTCCGCCACAACTATTCTCCTTGCCTCGTGGTACAACTTATCGGAATTCCAACTAGGGTTGAGAGACGCCAAGGTTTTGGCTATACGGTTATGTTCTCTGACCCACAATGCGTGCAGGCTGGTTAATCCGGGATGCATGTTGGCACGAACATCACCTATTATAAAAGGAATTCCTAAATGAATGATTGCAAACATTTTCGAAAGTAGAAACAACTGAAGATGCTTTCTCTTTATACAATGCATCGTGGCCAAAATATATACAGTCCTAATAGTACGCTGTCCACGTAATAAATGGATGCTAGCAGCACCAACAAGTCCAACAACCTAAAAGTCTTAGTCTAAGAGGAGAGAAAATGGCACCGAAGTGGTTCGAGTTTATTATCGAAAGCTTAGACATTGAACTAAATAACAGTAATGATATTCGTACTGCAGGTCAATATTCTATGAAAGTATACTACATCCTCTTTAGAGCCGAACCATTCATACCGAACACAATAAGGCTTTACTATTAAAAACGTTACAGATTTAAAGTCAACAAAAGTCAAGGTAACATGTATTACATCTTCAGAAACACAATTAGATTAATTTCACGCATCCTCACAAAAGAGCAAAGGTGAAACATTTCTATAAAGTTTCATATAATCTTACCTGTTGCAAAACAAGCACCAGACTGGCTATTCACAAGGCACTTTTCAGTAGGGTTTGCTGATAATGGCAGTAGTTCCTCATTGTCTAATGTCATCGTCTTTAGTAAGCCACCATTCCTCTCGCGTAGGGCTGCAGCGTCACGACTATTCGTACCGTAGATATGTGATCCATCCAAGAAATGTGTCGCTTGGTTCATCTGTGGACAATTTCGTATTTTTGTTCTTATATTTTGTCAACAACGGTTTGGTTTATTATATTTTTGGTTTATAATAATTTTATTTCTTTGCATATTTAATTACATTTTTTAAATTATAAATTTTATTAGAAAAAAAAAAACAAATTAATCATGTTCTAGGCTATAAGAAGTACTTTGTTTTTAATATTTTATTGTTGTTATTATTTTATTAAATATTGTGTAAACAGTATTAAGTTTTCTTTGATGTCATCAAAATTATTTTGTTCCATGTAATACAGAAATATGTAAGCTAAGCAGAAATGCAAGAAAGTGCGTAGTTAATTTGTAAATAGCAGAGGCAATAACCTTAGAAAAATAGAACACCATATTTATAACTATATCCGCTCCTTCTTACTCTATAAAACTTACGATGAATCGGAATCCCTCTTGAAATCCTTATGATAAATTATATAAATAAACTTTACGCTACATGCATAACACACACACACATACATACATACATAACACATTTACACCTACACGACATAATATACACATAATATTTTAGTCTTATTTTAGTATATGTAATTAAAATATAGCTGTGACTTGTAACCATGTAATAAAAACACAATTAGTCCAACCCATAGGGATACGGCACTGTTACTCTTTATTACAGGTTATTCTATAGCCTATCTAAGAGAACAGTACCTCCACCTTTTACTGTAGTGTATTTTGTGTTTATTTATACCTTATATAGTTAATTGAATTGTACTACAGCACGTTTTATGAAATAAAGTGATTATTATTATTATGATTAACTATATGCAACAACGTAATAATTCGATATTGAATTAATGGTTTTTTCGTTTACTTTAATCAATGTATACGTAAATAGAGATAACTGTAATAATAAATATGATAAGAACTAATATCATGAGTGACGCGCTATGCTCGTTAAACTGAAAACACCCCTTTTAGGTATATAAACAGATATTAAGAATTGTATGAGATTTGTTGTAACTTAAGCAACCTTAGGAAACATACATAGTTACAAGAGTCTCTTATAATAAATTGGAATGGCTTATTTATAACGATAATGTAAATGATCTACACTACTAATTAGCCGACTAATTAGCCAAGCTAATACTGATCAGTTTGCTAACTGGTTAATGTACCTAGATAACTTATTTAGCCGGCTTAGCCGTCTAATTATTAAGCCTAATTTGCTACCATCGTGGTATTACAAAAATTTTAATCGCCAAATGTTCAAACTAGAATTCCTCGTAACACAGCCATTAGAAAAAAGCCAGACTTGTAAATAGTCTATTAATAAAAAAGAGGTGTATGCTAAATATCACTAACTATTGTTTAAATTGCTTGTAATGTTTACGAACACTATTATGTAAATCTCCAATAAAAACTCCAGAATGTTCTATCAATAAACGATCTCCGAACCTAATACGAAGTTGATAAACAAGGTCGCAAAACGAAATGTATGCATGGTAGCTATTGTATAACTGTTGAAGACTGAAGTAAACATCGATAAAATTACTTTCAGTCAATAAGAAATACCTCTTTCTATTTGCATGTTATTAATATTGTTCTAATGTTTGTATTTTATAATATGACGTAAATATGTTTTTAAATTGTATATAGGTAGGTAGGTACTCATTTAGCGTTCTCCAATTTCAATATTTAAGGTCAAATGAGTACATTTTATAATATAATAATAACAACGTAGTTGTTAATGAATCATCATGACAAAGGGAAATAAACAAGAAATAGGTATCTTTCCTCATTAGTTTGTTTGGAAACTTCGTCTAATGTACCGAAGTATAACTAACTACTACACAAAAACTTAGTTTACGTTTTTGTTTTTTTACTATAAGAAAAGAAAAGCTATTTTGCTTGTAAAACACCAAGATTAACAATACGAAAGTAACCCTATCTGTTACGATGTCACACTTAACAGGTTTCGGCTGAATTTTGGAACAGAAATAAATGATAGTTTGAAGAAAGACATAGGCTATTCTTTATTGTAAAGAGGGTGACATAGAGGCTAAACAGTATAGAAAACAATTTATTTATATTGCAGTAAAGGAGGCACCTTTACTATATTAACGTTATACAACTTAAAACGTAACCGATTATTAAATTTGTTACCAATATCAATATTTTTTTCACATATGTCTCAACTAGTACACGGTTAAATTTAACATGCGCCCTTGAAACACCGATGCTGTTTATACACGTATTCTAGTTACATATTTACAAATCGATATATAGTTACATAAGATTATGTTTTAAGACAACGAGACGGGTTAAAACTATATTTAGAACTGGTTTAAGCCCTGTTTGTGTAGTTCTAGACCTCTGTTGGCACTATGCTCTCTTTGCAGTGCATCAGAGAATGCAGTCTATTTTTAGTTTACGAGGCTTTGACCGCATACTTTAATCGTTACTAAGATTACAACACAATACTGAGTGCTATGCGATAAATTCGTATAAAAGAATACGAAATATAATTGTTATGATTACCGTGTTGAATTTATATTAGATTGTTCTTTATTCCACTACAAGGACAAAATGGTTAATAGTCTAACGGTCGAATATTCTAACGCTACTCAAATATTTAATACCTATCTTAATTAACGTAGAATATCCCATTTGTTTTTAATATTCAGGTATTTATTTACGTTTAAAAATGTTTATTGTGATACGTTTATTATAACATATTTACAATTGAATACTAACTATATATACAAATAATTACAACTGTACAAATCATGTCCACGGTGGCAAGAATGCTAGCTGCATTTCCCCGCTGAATCGCAATCCCAATTATTTATGCGAATTTCTCGTTTATTAAATATTATGTTACACGGTAAATAGTAAATCGCAATGACTTACTAGTTCTACCAACTTAGTCTCATTTATATTTGAAAATTAAAGCTCTCGGATAACTAAGATCGTCTCAAATAATTGAATATTCGAGTTCACATTTGAGTATTTACCCATACGCATAATACGCAAACTAGATTTATTAGTACTGTGTCCGCGGCCTAGCTTCCGTCGGGTGAGACCGACCTGTTCCACCAACTGCGGTTAGTTGGTCATCTCATCGCCTGCACTTTTTTTCCTATTACTCGTCATCTAAGTATCGTATCATGATGTTAGCCTATAGCCTCCCTCAAAAAAAAGCACATCAAATGCAAAAATAATTTTTCAAAACCTTTCCGCAGCAGAGATAGGGCTTCAGGTTTATAATATTATGATAATAGATTATAAAGTAATCTATCCAATAAGTACTTAATTATCAAAACGTATTCTACTGTAGTAGTTAGGAATTAATTTAATACGTTAAAAACAAAATTGATACATGTAATTAAAGGCGTCGGGATGTGACGACCCCATCGCCCGCTGTTGGGATAACCTCTGTTACAACAGAGATTATTCCATCAGTGCAATCAGTCACACTGGTGGTAGGTCTTTTGTTGCAAGAGGCCGGCTAGGTAGGTACCACCGCAGTGTCCAATATTCTGTTGCCAAATAGTAGTGCTTAGGCACTACTGTGTTCCGGTTTGAAGGGCATTGTACGCTAGTGAAATTACTGGGCGAACGAGATTTAAGAACTAATATCTCGAGGTTGGCAACGCGTGAGTGGCACCTACTAATGGTGCTGCAAGCGCTCATAGGCTGCGGCAGCCACTTACCATCAGGTGGGCCGTATGCTTGTTTGCCAACTTCTAACATAAAAAAAAAAAAAAAAATGTAAATTGAAAGGTTAAGTGTAGCGAGTGTAGAGTACATAATATTATGTTACTTTAGGTACATGTCAAGATTGTTTTATTGATGTCAATAGAACTCATTAACTATCGTTAAATATAAACAGCTGCATTGATAAACAGATCCAAGGAAATTTATAAATTTCTTTTTATAACCAAATATTTTAAATATTGTTTGGAAAATTATTTAGGTAAGTTTTACGATAAAAGAAAATGAATGAAAGTTTAAGTTTTTTGAAACGATACCCAATAGTTGTTGATGCGTTATAAAATAACTAGACACATTCCTTGAGGTTACTAATACATATAGTTTTTAATATGATTCCTAATTAAATGTCAAGCTTTAAGAATAATAGCGTTACTTTAAAAGCCAATGTATAATTATTCTCGAATGAGAAACCGCGTTTTATCAATAATCAGCATAAACGAAGTACAAATTTTATTTACTCTATGAGGAAAAACAATCCGTTTAACTTCTTATATCTTATCAATACAGTCAACAGTAAATTTGTAAACAATATCTGACGCGTGATATATGGATCTAAGTATAGCGCTACTGCGTCTAAAACATTGAAATTATTCCTATTGCATTTTTATAGAACACCTACTTATACGTACAGCGGATCGTGAGAACCGGTCTTGCTATTTTTAAATTGAAAAGAACATAAAAATATTCCTTTTACTTTAGCCGCCTATAACAATACTTATAAATAATCACATAAATTGAAAGCAGGGAAATCTAATCTCATTTATCTACGAGTGAGATAATAAAATATGTATGCTTTATTTAGCCTATTCATTAAGAAAGGTTATAGACTATAATATAACATTATTCTAGAAGCAGAACATTTACCATAAACTTTAATTAATCAGGCAAATTTTAGACCAAAATGACATGTTATACACGGGTCCTATATATAATTAACTCAATTCCCAAACTTTCCAAATAAAAAAGAACCTTCCAAATGATATCAAATCAAAAAAAGATAAATTATGAAACTTTTCTTTCTTTTAAGTCAGAATTTTCTCGAAGGAAGAAAGAGACAACAGTTTTAGCTCACCTGTTCTGCAGCTCCAAAAGTACAGTCGCCTCGGTATGTTGTAACTGATCGCGTGTACTCCATACAAGAGTCATAAGTTTTTCCGTACACAGGATCTTCGCCAGATACAGAAATAGGCATACAGCTAGGATGCAAGTAGCGTGGCGTCAAGTTGTAACCAGAATTATCACAGCAACGAATAGGCTGGTTTGTATGAACTGTAGGGACAAAGAAAATTTAGGTAAAACTGTGGGACAAAACCCCGACAGTAGTCTTTATATTGATGTCATCGACTGTACTTAAAAATGATTAAAGTCCACCTTTAATTGGAGCATCAAACAAATTAAAAAGAAGATGTAAAACAAGTATGATTTAAAATATTACGGTTATTGATATTATTTTTATCACACATTATAAACGCAAATGAAATAATAAATCACGTTATCTTAGGTCGTGTACATATATTTGTTCGAATAATAACTCTGAAATATGAACTTACTTGTCTTACGAACGGGAGTGTGCACCAAGTCGTGGAAAACAAACTGACTCCACAATGGCAAAACAATCGTTTTCTTGCTATCAGGTACATCCATGTTGTCACCTAATACGACGCTCACTAAGCGGGCTGAAGGTAAATCTTTGTGGCTAATGGCGCGACGAGGCTAAAATAATGAAACAAGATATTACCGGCCTTTAAACCTTACAAATAACAAATCTCTGGATTTGTTTACATTATTGATATACTTACTTCTTCAATACCATCGGCGTATCTTGGATGCAAAAGACGTTTATAGCCAGTAAGTGCTTGACCCCACGATGATCTTACAGGATTATTACAAGAGCCATCATACATTCGATACTTAGAAGACATTTTGTTCTTCGGGCAAGTAAATCTTTCCAGTTGTGCACATTCGGGTCCAAACTCGCTTTCACGTAAGTTTAATGTGCTTATAAAACTCGCACACTCATCCATTGGAATACCGTATCTAAAATTAACACAATAATATCGATTGATCATAACAAAAATGCATGAGCCAAATGAGGGTGGAAAAATCTGTTATTTGTTGAAAAAAATACCTGGTGCATTTAGTCCAAACGAGATTTTGCGACGCTTTTGTGATTATTGTGGATGATTTCTCGTATTTCATCGCATCGTTTGAAGGAAAGCCGTGGATTGAAAGTCCCTGTGCCGCTGATCCCGATTTCGGCTTGATCCCAGACCAATCCAAGTTTTTCTCTAAACGTTCCAGCATCGAAACAGTTAATTTGCTTATGCTGATTGACTTATTTGTATGTTCAACTGTTACAGGAGGTATTCTTTTTAACATTTGAGGGCTGGGAAATGGGAAGTCGTACATGGGCGGTGGATGAATTATATCTGGAAGAAAAACATTAGTTACTTAAAACTGTCGTCGATTTTCATATATTGTCATTTGTATTTTTGATTTACATACCCGTGTTCATGATTAAATTGAGCGGATAAGGGGCTACATGACTTCCGAATGTAACCCCGGCCCACAAAACTACTCCAAGAAGGACCATCTTCATCATTTCCTCCAATATACTGAAAAGACGATGCAAACTTATTATATACGAACTATCTCTATTAATAACAGTATACTTTTTGTTACTACTAACTTTGTACTAACATTCGACAGATTTTAGGTAGTGACAACATTCATTTGTCGTTTGGGAACTATAACTGATCAAGAATATTTGCTACAAAGACTTTATATGAACATCTACATTATAATAGGTTATCTATCGAGACCTCTGACATTGTGCCCTCGAGATCTCTTCAAACACGCGTCGTCATGATTATGCCGATTCTGGGACGTATGTGACGAGCCCCCGGATCTAAATAATAAATACAAAGAGATCTACTTAATTACTTATGTTATTTTAAGTGGAATAACTACATGTAAACAGTAAACAATGCTGACGACTTGTTTATAGCTATTTAATTGCAGCTAATTACATCTATTAATAAGATATTATAAATATAATTGGATTTGAAATAAAATAAAATACTATATATTTTGGAAATTTTAGTTTATTAATAAATGGTCAGCCAATTTTGAAGTAAAAGAAATCTACATGGGCCAGCATTTGGCCTAGGAAAAGGCAAAAATCTTAATTTAGGGTTAAGAGGGGGTAAAATGACTATATTCTTCAATAGTTATTAGTTAAATGGTTCCCAAATGCATAGTATTCGAGCATTTTTTAGTATTTTGCAAGGTCTAAGGGAGAACCCTTCCCCTGCTCCTACCTAGCCCACGTAAATATTTCTACTCATAAACATTTAATTTATAATCATGATAGGATATAATTAGAATTCGAAGAGACTGCCGTAAGTGAATTATTTTTTTGTTAGTAAACATGCTACAGAATTTAATGTCAACACTCTATCACAATACCATAAGTTTCATAACATTGTCTTTTTTGATGATTACATTTTGGCGTTTGTTGCATGTGATAGATTTCCTCGTTTTGTTATTCAAAGGTTTGTAGTTTAGTCTATCAACTATCAAGACTTTTGTTATAACACTAAGAAAAAAGGCCAGGTGAATTAGACTAGACTAAATTGATAGTGTACTAATTAACCACTTGATAATATAGTCAGCAAAAAAGCCGAACGAGGTTTCTTATGTTTAGCCTAGTTTTTTAGATGTACGCTTCAGAGAACCGTTTTTGTCATCTCATGTCTAAATTTATTTACATTGGCGAACAATTCTTGATTGCTCCGTATAAATAATCGAGAGAAATAGTAACAAAAATATATTGAACAAAGAGAAGCGATTTGCAATGAAATTCAAAATATTGGATTGCCACTTAATCTATTAATACCCTCCCGGAAGATAAAGACAATATTGACGAATTTACCAAAGAATAAGAGGGACAAATATAAATATCATTCATAAATGAAAAAAAAAACTCAAAAATATCCTTCTCGGGAAGTCGAGTAATTTATTCTAACCAAAGAAGACAAATATTAGCTGTAGAAAAACTGTCAAGTCTTTCACTATAAACCAGTTTTTGTAAAGGGTATAAATGCTGCACTGTTGACTTTGAGCACACCTAATACGAAAAACTAGGTTTTTAGACATACAATCATCTTACATTCAACGAGGAATTACCATAAAGCTCAAGGCTCAAGAACAGACGTAAATAGGTATTTCACCGCCGTGGCATTTGTTGCTGTTACTTTTTATATAATCAGCAATATAAGTAAAAATCGCAATTTTTTAAATACATTTCTGATTGGTCCAGAAGCTGAATAATGTAGATATCAAATAACACGGTAATGTACATTACCTAAACAAAATGTGCAATTACCAAAAATAATTAAGTAATCTTTATTGCTCACAAACAGTTTAGAAATAATAAATTGCTTTGGAAGTTTCTTTTAATAGTTTTTGTTAGATTTTTTACGTACTTAAAAGCAGCTACTGGTCTCAAATTTGCCACCCAAATAATCTACTACCTTATCTTCAAAAGCTCAAGCCTGCCTTAGCTTATTGGTCAACGTTAATTAATTAAAAAAATAGATATCCATAATTCTATATCGTAGCGATAGAAAATATTTTAAAATATATTGACCCTATTTTTTATCTATAACCAGATCCGCGTTTCCCGAAAAAATTAAGGTTTTAGAATAATAATATTAAAATATAAGCAAGAACAGCTACATAATAGGAAACTTGATTACTGGATTATCTAGATATAGATAAAAATCATTTTACTCAAATGATAAGAAAGGATAATATACTCAATTTGAGCTACATATTTTTGCCTTAGTACATTCTTTCACTTATTGAAGACGTTAATTTTCACTTTAGCGCCGCCAACTATTAAATGTAATAGGTATATAATTGTTGTGTTCTAATGTTATACAATGGACCTTATAGTATAAAGAATAAAGCTGGTAATTCGTTAAGTTTCATTATTATTTGGTATTACCAATTTTTAAGCAACAATGAATAATTAAGTACCGCTACCCGCACGCCATTACCATTAATAAATTAATTTAAATTTAATATTTTATTGTTATATTAGTCAGCTGACTCGCAAATAATTCTTTTTAACGGTTAATCTAAGAGCTATCCAGTTTTAACCGATATCCTTGAGAAGTTAGGGTTAGTTCATTGGATAAAGTTCGCTTTCATCATAACTCAGGACTTTAAACCTTCTGATGTGTTATATTTTGTGTATGTATATGTTTACATATAATAAACAAACGTTATTATTGTTTACACAACTCAAAACAAATAAGTCGTTAAATAATTTTCGATAAGAAAGAAGATAATTTATAATTACAAGAATTGTAAGACTGCGAATTTAATAAAAGCGAGATTAGTAGCCTCACTTACGTGGAATGTTCGCAACAACCCTCGCATTCCGACCTCCTTCTAGAACATTTCTCTACAGCCCTATCCTTAGCATCTGTGTTCAACATCGACTTTCCTTCGATGATCCGTTTAAGCAACATAATAGCAGCAACAGTATTTGCTGTTTGCGGCAATTGTCGCGTTTGTGGCGAATGTTTGATTTGTTTAACACGATAGCAGATAACACTTGCTCGAAGGAGCGCTGTTCCATTAGATTTTCAGAGGAGCCAATTTCACCTCTACTGCCAAACAGGCACTGCAACTTATGTTTCGTTCAGCGCGCGATCGAATGGTCCTTGCCTTCACCTCCCCGCACCCCACTAAATGAAACACCGGTCACAGACTAAATAGCAATGAAAACTTTAAAATAAATATTTATCAACACTGCAGTGATACAACGCTATATTATGTCTTCATAAAAATGTATTCAGACAATAAAAAATCGAAAATATCATTTTTGCTAAATAACAGGCTTCATAAACATGATTTCAATTAATTTCAAATGTTAACCCTACTGCTAATTTTACTCTTTGGCACATTTTAATGAAAGAGCATTTATAAGTGTGCGCGCTCACGAGATATTCCATATTACGGCTGTAATGATAAAAATAACGTGAGATAATCCTAAAACTTTTATATAAATCTTTATAATAAAATAAAAATAGTTCAATTATATTATATTAAATATTTTGTTAGTTGGCTCTTGTTTTCTCTCTTCTTTGTTCTTTTTCTTCGTTTACGCACGCTTGTTTAGCTCCACTGGGATAAAAACAAAAAATCAATATAATAAAATTTAATTTTATAACATATTGGTAAAGATATTATAATTTAGAAAAGAATATATAACCGTTATTATAATGGTTGCTACAGCAATAAAGACTCGTAAGCACGTGGTGAGCGCATGAACACAGCGTGGCCGGCACGTTGTCCCTCCCCCCACCGCTAAGCGCATGCGCTATCACGCGCACGACGCATGCTCAAAGCAAGTCTGAATCGACGGATGAAAGGAATGATGACGTCATTCGTCATCGTCATCGCCAATAACGATCCCCTTTCGTATTGTTATGGGTAATAATATTTAAGTCATTATTTATGTAAGCGAACTTACGACAATTACTGAGAAATCGTTTACCATATTGATTACTTTAAAAGTATGATAATATCATAATTATAACGCTGTCAATATAAATTAAACCATGCAACACATTTTTGGGTCTCAACAGTATGCGGTATGCGTAACTATAGCAACGCGGCGACGCTAGACCGCATTAGTACACTCGCTCACGGTTGTTTTTGTTCTTTAAAAATAAATTATTAAAAATTAAATTAAAATACAAATTATTTTTGTCAGGTGTATAAATATTTAATTTTATTTCAAGATAAGCTGTCATCCCAATAAGTGACAGTGATTAAAAATGTACTATAACTATTATTATTATTTTTGTATTTATTTGTATTTTTTTCTATAATGTTTATTTGTTTTATTCTATTCAAGTAATTAATAACGATAATAAATAAATAATTAATTGAATTTAGAAGAAACAATAACCATATTATATATTTAATTCCGTTTTCCCACTTTATAAAAAAACCTATTTAAATAAGACGAAATCAATATTTTTGTCTAACATGATTGTACCTGCGCAGAAGCGGCCATTTTGGTTCATTTTAAATAGAAAAAACTATACCAAGACCTCATTTTGCGTTTGTACAGTAAGATTTTACGTTTTAAACATTAATTAACATTACCAGTAGTATCAGATATGGTACTGATGCCGGAGGTTATGTAAATTCCGGCAAAGTGTAATTCGAAGAGCAGTTCTTTCTTTGGATATTCAATCGAGTTGGCCTGATGGAATCTTCACGATCGTGTTGACGATCGGAGATGACGCCGGTCTTACGCGTCTTTTCCGGTACTCCTACTTATTGGGGTATTCCCAAACACATGGAAGATGGCTTTAGTGCACCCGATCCCTAAAAAAGGCAACCACTCGGATCTGTCTAACTATAGGCCTATTGCCATTAGCTGCTTGTTCTCTCAATATAATGGAGTACATTATTAACTGTCAGCTCTTGTAAAACCTAGAAGAGCACCAGCTAATTAGCGACCGCCAGTAGGGTTTTCGTCGTGGTCGCTCTAATTTTCTAGTTTATCTGGCACAGACGGGCGGAAGCAGTTGAGTCCGAGGTGAGGAGGGTTAGTATCAAGTTTGGACATAGCGAATGCCCTCAATCGGGTATGTCACAAAGTGCTTCTTTTGAAGCTTACTTCCAATGGGCTTCCTGAGAAATTATACAAGTGGGTCACCAGTTTTTGGCAGATCGGTACATCAAGGTCATTGTCGACGGTGTATGCTTCGGCTTAAAACTCATCAATGTTGGTGTGCCACAAGGCTGCGTACTCTTCCCCATCTCTGTTTCTTTTGCATATCAATGACATGTAGGAAATTACCAACATCCATTGCTATGCAGACGACAGCATTGTAGATGCTTTATACATCGGCCCCGAGAAATATTCTCGAGACACGTCATCAAGTGCCGGAACAAACTCTCGGTCTGGGGCTGACAAAACTTAGTCCACCCAACAAAAATACAAGAATTTTCTTTATTATGCCTCTAATTCGTATCACAATTGTCATCATTAATTTAAAAATGTACGCTAAACAAATTAGATATAAAATAAATAGAGTTTATGATAGATCTCGAATAGAGGATTGAAATAATTTTATTTTAAAAGATTAATATTCTCGTCTGGCAGCTTTTTTGGAGGAGAATACTATTAACTATCTGTCGCCTGTTGCTGTCAAAACATAAATTTTGAACTTGTCAAATGTCAAATTCAGTTTTCTACTTTTCTGAAAGATATTAATAAACATAGAATTGTTACTTTCTTTGGTAATAAAGTATTGAAAACTTGAAATATAAGATTGAAAGATACAACAATTTACATTCAAGTTCATGAACTGTCAATGAAAGAAAAAAATACTACATTTTAAAAAATAAGTCGCTTTTTCTAAATCTCACTTGATTTTCACTGGCTGAAAATCAACAATTATGGCATCACACTTAAGTACTAAAGATAGACTACTATCTTTAATAGATGATATGGAATTAATTGCTAAGTATGTTTAGTTTTTTTATATTTTGTTTACCACCTATAGTTTTTATCGTAACAAGGTTAATCTACTTATATTCCAGGGAAATAATAGAAGTGTCAATAGCCCCAAAATCACAAAAACTATCAGCAGCCGATCATGCACAACTTACAGATTTATTACTGTGTAAAGATGCAGAACTAAAAAATACCCTGGAATTAGCTGATGAACAAGCTAAAATACAACAAAAAATGAACGAACTTAAAGCTGAAGTAGAGAATAAGGTAATTATTTCAAAACAAATAATATCATAAATCAATTTATCTCTAAACCTAATACCAAGCTAAAAAATCTTTTAAAGGATCAAGATATTCATCATCTACAAAGGCAACTGAAAGATGCTGAGCAAATTTTAGCCACATCTTTATACCAAGCCAGACAAAAGCTTGCTTCAATTGTTAAGTCAAGGAAGAGACCAGTTCCTTCAGAAGAATTGATAAAATTTGCACATAGGTATTTCTATTTCTTTTTTTCATTTACACCAATAAAATATGTATATGGGTGTTCGTCATTGCCATTAAAAATAAAAAAAGAAACATGTAAGAAAGCTATACTCAATTAATTTTTGATTTTACCACATTTTCTAGTAATACATTTACATTTACTTAATAGAGATTTTATTTTAGAACAAAGACTTTTTAATGTACTTTTGTCTTGTATCTCTAAATAAACAATTCACTTACCTTAATATAACAAACACCATCCAAAAACAGGATAAGTGCTTCAAATGCAGTCAGTGCACCTCTGTCGTGGCAGCCAGGTGATCCAAGACGTCCTTATCCTACCGACCTAGAGATGAGACTGGGAATGTTGGGTCGCCTCAGTGACCTACCACTCAATGGCCACACACCATCTACACTGAATGACTTACATCGAATAACCACTGGAGGAGGTAATATATTAATCATTCTGTTAGATAAAATTCTTATGTTAATATTTTCCCTTAATTATATTTATTTAATCCACTAAATGTTGATAACTTCCTTGTCTGGGTTTTATTAGAACTTTGGTCAGGATGCATCACTTCATTTGTAAGAAAATGTTGGATGAGACATCTTATGGACATTTCTGTATACCTAAATATAAATAATTGTTTAACTCATAGTAAAGTAATTTTGCATATTTTGTGGTCATCCATTACATGATTTTTCAATTTAATGAATGAGGAATAACTTTTAAACCATATAAATGATTCTATAATTATAATGAAGCTCTCAAACAACAAAATAGTTTGAACTAAAAATAAAGCATAAACAAATTCTTCATTGCTTCTTAAAATTTTCGTCTAAAGAACTAGAAAAGTATTATTTTCCTTTACATACATATGACTGAATTCAAAACATATTTATTTTAGTTCCAGCAGCAGCTACAAACCAGTTCACATGGCATCCGTCAGGGGAACTCCACATGTCAGTTGGCGGTGGCAATTCTGTGGCAATAGACGGACGCAGTAAAGACGCCCCGACACAGGAAGATGTTGAAGTCATGTCAACTGACTCAAGCTCCAGTTCGAGCAGTGACTCACAATAGTGTTGTGGTCAATTACGCCAGTGTAATTAGACAATTAAAGTTTGATCACTGAATCGAAGAGTGATACATGGAAGGTCGATATGATGGTCGTTAATTGAACATTCTAAGAAACTCGTATTCATTTAATAGCTCAATGACTAATTATTGAGTCTTAATTGTGTATTTATGAGTGTTTTCAAGTGTTAAAAATGTGAAATGTCTATTATTTTTGAGTAATGAAATGAGATATAACAGTATAAATGCCGAGTGCATCAATAAACTTGTCCTAAATGGTATTTGTTTACTTTATTTCAATCCTAATATTAACTGCATAGTGTTTGTTTACGAAATTCACATATTTTATGGTATAGCGTTGACTGTAGCTACACAAAATATATACTCCTTAGCGTTGCTATGATACAGCGTCGTAACTATGGAGATAACAATATTTCATGAATTGAAGGATTCCTGAAAACAATTATTATTTTCTCAAGAAAATATTGGTTACCTTTATTTTACATTTAAGTTTTACTTCGATTTATTGAAATGGGTGAGAGGGCACCGGTATCAACAGAAGAAACGCTAGTTCGTTACGATAATCCTGTTCTAGTAACAAAACAACCCGAAAAAATCGTAAGTACATTAAATTCAAACTCGCTTTAATTTCAATTCAAATTAGTGTATAATCATGATTTTTCAGTTTTATAATAGGTATCATATTATCTACATGTTGGAGAAACGATTTGGACCAATCAGACCTTTAAGATTCTTAAAGGTCTTTTCCAAACCAATAACTTTTTTAATAATAAAAAGATTTTCGCTGGATATGATATTTATTTCACGGTTCCATAACTCGCTAAAACCTTATAATACAAACCTAATTTAAAGTTTAAAAAAGTTAAAAATATATATTTCTAGTAGGTACACCGGAAGCTATATCAAAAATCTAATTGTTATTATAGTGGCTATTCATTACATTAATACAGGTTGCTCCTACTGGTGGAGTCGCACAGCCATGTATCCCTACTGAAGCGAAACGTGAAACTGAAGAAATCCTTAATGCAATTTTACCGCCAAAAGAATGGGAGGAAGATGGCCAGATATGGACTCAAAAGGTACCTTAGCCACATTCTTTTGAATAATCAGCGATTGATTACATAGATTTGAAACTAAATTGTTTGTATATTGATGTTTTTATATATTTTATTTTCTCTAAAAGATATCATCTACTCCCGCGACAAGACTGGACGTAATAAATTTGCAAGAAATGTTAGACACACGCTTGCAACAGCGGCAAGCTCGGGAGACAGGTATATGTCCTGTACGGAGGCAGCTTTATACTCAATGTTTCGACGAACTTATACGACAGGTAATCATTTTTAATAGGCTGGCAATTTTAAGCCAGTTTTGTTTGTGATATTCCACTTGCAGCAAGGCATTATTCTAATAAAAGGCTAGTGTTTATTGTAAATCTAAACCAGGTAACTATCAATTGTGGTGAACGAGGTCTTCTACTGTTGAGAGTGCGGGATGAAGCAAGAATCACAATGGAAGCTTATCAAACTTTGTATTGTAGTTCCATTGCTTTTGGTATGAGAAAAGCGTTACAGGTATATTTTTAGCTTTCTTTTTTTGTCTATTTTATTCGAAATCTATAATTCATAATTAAAAATTCCTGCATTTTAACATACACGCGTTTAAAAAGACACTTTTCATATTAAGGACAACAAACAAGCATATGGTCTGTCTGATGGTAAATAGTTTAAGTAGCCCAAAATAAGTGTATTTTCATTACTTCGCCGCCTGAGACGAAGAGGGGCGAGACATATAGGGAGAGGACGAAGGGGACATAGAACGAAACGCAAGTCCATAATTTTCTAATAATGCTCCTTCAAGTGTTCAAGATATTTTGTAACATAAGATCGAGCCGGGCCTATTCATACCTATTTCATCTGTAGAATTTATTACATATAATTGATAATAAATGAAAAAAAAAAACATTCCTACTCAGTCCGAACAAGGAAAATCGGATCTCATGGATCAAGTTGCTAAACTTGAAGCTGAGCGAGCGGCTTTGGAAAAGCAGTGCACAGAATTAAAACAAAAAACCGAACAATTGGAGCGACGCGCAGCAGAACTTCGAGCGGCCGAAGAAAAGAGACACCAAGAAGAATTACTAGCTCTAAAGAAAACTAACGCTCAGTTGAAGGTATAAATAAACATTCGTACACATTGACTTACTACAAACTGAGGAGCGACACTTTCATACAAAAAAGTCCAAAGATTTGCTGGCACTTCTTAAATTCGCACTTCATTTGATTATGTTGCCAGACTGTGACACTAACGGCTAACTGCATTCGACGTTTTCGTTGCCAATTTACGAAGGAGCACCAGCGAATCTTTGGACAGTTCGTTTGTATGGAAGGTCTTGTCTATATATAAATAATCTATGCTGGCTAATCTGTGGGGCAGTGGTAGCGAACTGGACTTAAACCACAGGTCGCGGGATCGATTACCACTTGGGGCAGATGTTAGTAGTGAACATACAGATGTGTTCCCTGTTTTGGGATTTTTTGTGCTTGTTCTTGTGTATCAGACACATGATATTACTATCTTAATGGGGGTAGTTGAGTATAAGGGTACTTAACAGGGGTAGTTAAAATATAAAAGCTGGGAACTACTTACGTGCCACCCCAAGCAGTGAGATGCTTAGTAACTACTTAACCCCACGCACACTCCTTAACCCACTGGTTGCTTACCGATCACTGTAGACATAAGAGTATTTATAATTGTTTTTAACGAATAATACAATATAAATTTTTCAGGCACAACTTGAAGGCATCATTGCTCCAAAGAAGTGATAAAATATTTCTTATGTTAGAATGTATTTATGGAGTTATTGATTATACTTATATAAATAAAAAATTACTTTAATTTAAAAAAATTCACACATCGTAAAAATAAAACTACAAATTAATTTTATTAAAATATATATTAAACCATTTATTGGACAAACATACAATATTTTCATTAGTTTACAATCCACGTTGCTAAAGAACCTTAAAAGATATAAAGACCACACATAAAGACCATTCTTTAATTTATTACACCAAAAGTACTCTTCAAAAATCTACTATTAATGTATGATCCACAACAATTACATGTCATCAACGGAAATATACATTTTGTTAAGATTTAGAACAATATAATATACATCTTACGACTTAAAAATTAGCTCTTCCGATGGAAATGCATTTCTGATAATCATCTGTTCACGAAGACAAATTTTTAATATATTTAAAACATAATTATATGATGAAATACTTAAAAACGATTATATTATGTATGTTGCTATGTACTATTATAGATTAAAATTGTAACATTATACTATTTGAGGAATTAAGGCACCACATACATAAAATTAAAACATTAAATAAAATTATTAATACACCAGTTAAAAACAAATACTGTACGAATTTTATTAAGATAAATTCAAAAATAAGACTCAGCATTTGGAGTAAGTAGAAATTAATAGAATTTATTACAGAGGCGGCTGTGTGTGGACACATTAAAACTTTATTTCAATTATCTTACATTTTAAAAGTATACATTTGATGATGTTATGTACACAATGTTCTACGTAATCGCAAAAATTCATTCAAAAATCTTATTACATCCAACAACCTCTCTGAAGTTTCCTTTACCAGGTACATCGTCAACATTCATCCAAGTAAAAACTCGCGCGGAATGAAAATAATTAAAATTATATACGTAAAGTACTCGAAGACAATATTAATTAAATAGATAAAACCTATCACAAACCTAAAATCTCCATTAAAAATTATTATAAAAAATAAAAATTGTGATCAAAACAAAATGCCACTGCAATGAAGCTCGTTGGTGGATTTCTTCAATGATTTTCCATACAAATAATAAGAGCAAAATCGGTGGAATTCTATACTTATTATCACAGTTTTAATACAAAAAAAGATGTAAAATCATTCAATGTCGTTCGTTTCGTTGAAGAAATCTACAATCGAGGTAAATCTTCGTCACGTAACACATGTTACGTTACGAGTCGTATGTACGAATTTATAAAATCCGTTGTCATGGCTGTATAGTGTGAAGTCGTCGGCTAGAGTTGTATTAAATCGAATAAAATTGAAAAATTTCTGATTCAAAATATTTTTACATATTAAATTAAAAAATATCAAATCGTTCGTAACTCATACCGTAATAATAACATCTAGGTGTCGCCATTGTTCAATATTCAATATCAGTCACAACATCAGAACACAAGGAAATGTTAGGCTGCTTGTCCACCGCCACCGTGATCCATCGATATATATCGATAATGGGATAACTTTATCGATGTATAGATACATCATTGCTTTGGCTGGTTGTAAATCAGTCAGTCGGGCTGACATCTTAGCCGCCGAGATTTCATTGGCGCTCTGCTATGTGGTTTAAAATAAATTGTTTAAAAAAACTTCGTGCAGATTCATCATATAGTACGACACACGTCCTGCTAATCTTTCCATTAATTCCAGCTGAATCCCAAAAGTTTAGTTTCGCATACTATATCGAATATCAACAGTAAAAGTGTAGATTATCGCACAGCAGTAACGGGTCGCAGTGGACAAACGTCCTGGAGACACAGTGTCGTGTGTAGTGTGTAGCGTGCAGCTAGCGGCGCTCGTCGGCACAGGTGAGTCGGTGCGCGGGGCCCACGGGGATGGCGGTAACGCGGCCCGCGCCACCATCCAGCAGGGGGTTGACGACCTGCACAATGTCCGGCTGTAACGAGTGCTCACCGGCCTCCGCCTCCACCTCCTCCTCCGCCGCTTCCTCCCCGAACGCGCCCTCCCCCGCTCCGGGCGCAGTCTCGCTGCTGGGACTAGTCGTCAGTTCCAGTGATATTATCTTCTCTTGCGTCGTCTCCACCTAGTTATAAAATCGAAGTCATTGATGAAATGAAAAAAAAGAAAAATGTTAGGATTAATATTTGTATGGAATAATAATTATTATCAGCTATATGATATATTACAGGATTATATGAAAGGTTTAGCTGTTTTGAGTCGTTTATTAGAAGGTGGTCTTAGTGAACCATATTCGTGATAATTAAACATGTATTAAGTTCTCAATAAACTATGGTGGGCTACTTAAGCATTATGCGGAAATTGATATGCAGATCAAATAAGAATAAAATAAAATTACAGTATTGTAAATTACTTCTGTTTCGCTATAATAAGTTTAAGAAATATATTTCTTTCACAATGAAAATTATATAGTAATTATTTGTCATCTCTTACTTTTCTTAGATCATCTGCATACGCCGTACGCCTTATATGGTATTACAAACAATAGGACTGATAACAGTTTTTATATAAAAATAAATATGTATACATAAGAATCTGTAGACTTATTTGGTGAGAAATGTATTTTTTGGACTTAAAACTAAAATTACTGACTTATGATTAAGATACATGCACTATAGATAACATTATTCCCCAAACATATAAACGTGATAAGCTCTGGAGAAAGCGGTGAAGCGATATGTAATATCTGCAATAATTGAACTTCCATGAACTAAATTTTTACAAAACTTAACTTAAAAAAAATGCATAATTTTAATAGTTTAAGTTCAATTATTCCAGTTTTGCTGTATAGTATATAAATGAAAGAAACAAACCATTTCTTTCGGTGAAGATTCGGTGTCTAGAATCCAGGTATAGTCTGACAAATACAAAATTAATAGGTTAGCATGCCATGCCAAAACATCATGCAACACACGGACGTATAAGTGTACAAATATCAATATTTTTTAACTCTCATCAAAACTTTTACCGTCTAAATTTTTTATACCTATATATAACAATACCTATAATAAAAGTAAATATATAATTATATTTACATATTATTTTCTTGTTATTATATTTACAAATTAGTTGTGTAAAACTATGTGTTTTTCTACATTAAAAACTATTTAAAATACGGTGTTGCACGACTGTGCCTAGTACATATATCATTATGTGCAAGAAGGCCCCAGTATAAAAAATTTCGATTTTTGATATCAGTCGGTCACTTTCATTAAAGTCATTGCAAGTCTATCAGTCAGAGGTAGCGTGTCAACGTTTCTGTCGTAAGTCACAAAACCTGCACGTAAGAAAGCTAAGCATAATCTGTATGATACACAAATTTATTACATAGAAAGTACAATAAAAAAAAACCACACACGAAACGGCATTGCTTGTGTACAGCGGCCTATATACTAATGCATGTACAGTCGCGCGTCGCGTACCTCTTTCTCAATGACTTTCTCAATGTATTCGACGGTTCGCACTTTAGTCTCGCCGGTCGCCGGACACACGTATTCCTCCGTGCGTAGTGTTATGCGCTCGTCTAATAATTTTTCCTTCTCCTTGACGGCCAGTATCGGGCCCGGTTTTGTACGTAATGCGATACGTGGCAGGGGCCATTTCTATAATTTGTAAAGCCAATATTGACATACACACCCCATATTACGTACAGCGCTTGCTAGCAAAGCGATACGAGACCCAACCACAGTGACAGGGTAATATTGAGTTAACACCACTGTTATGTTTTAGTACATAAATAAGCTAGACGATTTTAACTGTGCTCTGCTAATTTATTTTTATATATGAAAAGTGAGATATGGTTTATATTAATTTGTGAACTAGTGTTGGACGTCATGTATCGAAATTTATATCGATATTTGCAACCCCATTTATTGACAATATGTTAATTACAATTCAGTGTTATCAGACAAAGACAAAGGATAGGCGTTTGGATTATATCAAAATGAATTGGTTTTGTTAATTGGAAAGAATGAAAATGTATAAATGTAAATCATTCTTTTCAACTATGAATAATATTCATTAGTTCACAAGACAACATTCAGTGATTATTACTATATATTTTTACCTCGGAAGGAGATTTATCTCTCGAAGGCACCTCTCCTATAATTTCATGCGCTGGACCCACCATGCTTTTAATTGCTTTTTGTGATTCAATCGCGTCCTAAAATATTATATCTATATTTAATTTCTTTGTAAAATTCTAAGACGCGATTGTCCAAGATGGTTAAATAACAATCGGAATTCAAAGATGTACTCCTGATCTCGTTCTCAGCAGTCATGTCTCTTCGAATACCGTCAGAGTGCATGCCATCCTTTGAGTAGTAAGCGGCCGGTTGAAATTTAGAGGATAGAGCTCAAAGTATTTTGTACCGATGCTACTTATCAGCAATACTATTTGACAGTTAATAACATACTTATCGAACTTTACGTCATAGTACATTAAACAGGTTAACCCCGCTTTGATCTATGTATTTCAAGGCACTAATAATATTCCTATTGCCCCTCCAAATAAGCTCAAAGTTTGCGCTAGGAGGAAGTACGACAAAAGCCTCAGGGGGTCAAACTCGAATCCGTGACTCTCACGCTAACGGAGCGGAGACGGTCCTACTACCGTTGAGCTATTGAATTTTTAATAAATATTGCTCTAAATTATTTAATTGGTGTTCTTGTGTGGTTATAAATTTTTAGTTATAAAAGATAGGCTATGTTATTCTTACTGCAACTTATAAAACTAAAGAGTATGTGGTTCCTAAAAACTTATATTACACGTCTTTAGAAAGGTTAATATATATAACGTTACTACGAAGGTTAATATAACGCTACTACCAAATAATCTTTGACGTGTGGCGCGTTTCAACGTTAGTTTATATATAATGCGATTACAATAAGAGGACCGGCCAATGCGCCATATTGTGATGTCATAAGTATTTGGTACAGTCAGCAAAAAAAAAAAGGAAATGAAAAAAATAAAATAAAAATTATTGCTAATTATATTATATTGTAATATAGTACGTACGGATATTGTAAAATAGTACGTACTTTGTATTCCATAGGAAATATATATTGTTTCCTTTTTAGCCGACAGCTAACCCTATTCTTATTTCAACCGTGTTCGTTGTAAGCTCCTATTTAATATACTACGTGCACTCAGAGAGTGTTTTTATTGAAACGGATAAGTATGTTAAAAACGTTCAAATAGCTAGGTCCAGTGTCGTGATAGTATCGAGTGTGTGTAGTACCTGTTCGAGCGAGCGCAGTCTCGCGGCTCGCCAGGCGGCTCGTCGAGCGGCGCGCGCGCTCGCGTCCTCGTCCCCCGCGCGTCCGGCGCGCCGCCGCGACTTCGCGGAGGGACTCACGCCGCCCAGCGACACACTGGAAACGGATACATGACTTACAATAACCATATTTGAAAAAACTAGTATATTAGCAGTGCTTTCTAAAATTTTAAATCATTACTAACATTCTCATTAGGTGCGACAATAGCCCAATGGAGTCAGGATCGAACCAGCAACTTTCTCGTTAAAGACCTTCTACGTTTGAGCTATTGATGCTTTGAGCTATTTAGGCTAAGGTTTTCTTAAAAAACAAAGGGATATCGATAAGCTAAGAAAAGTAACCTCATTATAACAAAAAATACAACATTTTTAAAAATATTTCTGTCTTTTTTTGATTGTACAAACAACAGGTCAACTTAACGTTACAAGAAAATAAAGAAAAATTGACTACGTTTTTTTCACGAGAAATATGGAATAACTCGAAAGTGACAGCTCTCTTTTGATCAAATTTGATTCTGTCCGCAGATGTCCTCCTGCGAACCTGGACTACGAATTGCAGATAGCAGAATGTATATTTAATTATTTATATTAACTAATTAATTCGATAAATATCTTATAACATTAATATATTATAGGTTACCTGTGGCCGTTCTCGTAAGGTTCGTCGTCTGAATGCTCGCTGTCTCCGCTGTGGCGGTCCTCCCCGGGGGACCACGAGCCGAGGTCAGCGCGCGACAGAGACGCCATCTTCCTCTCCTCTTCCTGCTTCAATTTCTCCACCTCATCCGCTGATAAAAATGTAAATACTTTTTCTGAAAAAAAAAAAAAAAAATTATGTCGTTATTGCCGTTAATAAAGTCCATAACTTGACTTCACTTAACGTTTTTTTTCGTTATTTACCTGGTTTAGGCGATGATTTATGACTCTCTTCCATTGCATTCTCAAAAAACTTTTTCTTATCGCTTACAGACGCTTTCACAAAATTACCAGATTGAGGTGGGGAAGCCTGTAAACATTAGTAAATGAAATAGTATATTCTTTGTTATTAACATTTCAATCGTGCTAAGATGTGTCAAAAATGAATTAAAAAGCCTTATATAATTATATACAAGCTGTGAAACCCCACTTCCAGGCTGTTAAACATCCATGCAGTCGATATAAAGTTTAGATGGTAATGCTTATAAAGAAAATAATATTAAAGTAAGTAAATAAATAAATACATGCAAACTATAAGTAAATGCAAGTTAATGACGATAACGAGGTAACATAATGGGACGATGATAGAATCATGTGTGTTTTAGTCATAACTCGGGACGATTTGTCGACGAACACAATCAAAAGAAGCTGAGTGTAGTGTGGATAAGATGTCGTACATTAATGTTTACCTCGCCGATGGCAAAGGATTTGATTTTGCTGCTCCATGCGGGTTTCATTGCAGATAGGGGCGGAGTACTTCCTTCTCTCGCGTATTCTGAACTGTTTGAAAATCTATCAAATTCAGGCGCAGTCGTCACTTCGCCAAAATGGACTCTTCTCTCTGATTGAACACTTTTAGGAGTATCTCCCGCTTTAATTGGAACAGACTGTGTAACATTGGCGTTTATGTCTTTACCTACTGAACTAACTAGTGGCGGTGATAATTGGGGTAAAGAAGTAGAGTATGACATCTCATGCGAAACGCGTACCGGAAGAGTGCATGTGTATGGGTTGTAAGTTCCCGCGACCGTCGTTAAAAATGGGTATGGATTGCTAGGCGGGTAAGTTGTCGAATGTGGCATACTCGACAACTCACTTCTAGTTTTTAAATCGCTCAATGAGACGTACCCTTGTTGGGCATCCTCGAAGTAGCTTTTGTCAGGATGTAAATAGCAAGGCGAGTTTGGTATATGCGAAACTGACGGAAGCGTTTTATACTGTGCATGCAATAATGCAGGTGGACCGGGTTCTCCTACTGGACTGACGGATAGTTCATTGTAATAGTCATCATCGTCATTGGAAGGAAGGTCAGTACGGAAGACTTGATGCGAAGGTACTGCGGAAAATATAGGTGACCTAAGAGGATCATCTAGTTTGAATGAAGTGTCTAAGATCGGAAGAGTATTGTAATTAAGGGGAGGAGGAAAATCTGTTTCTGGAGAATTAGTTGAATTAGAGGACTGCATAGCTGTTTCGGCCACGATAGGTTCCGGGAGAACTACTCGCTCGGGTACAATAGTGATAAGAGGGACATCTAGCTCGCGTGGCTCGTCGTGTACTAATTGACTTTGACTTACTTTCGTTGCGAACAGAGGCGGAGGAGGAATAATAAATTCATCGGATCGTACGATAGTCGGTTTCGTTTCGTTCAGCTCTATTTTGGTAGTACGATTTTTTATTAGTAAAGAGCTATTTCCCTGACATGCATCGTTAGTATTCGGGGCATCCTCAATGGTCTCATCATGCATTCTATTAGACGTGACTCTTGGACTCGTCCGGTCGTTCGTCGACAACGATCGTTCGTGAATCTCATGAGGTTCCGAAATGAAACTAACTCGCTTCGTTTGCGGTTTGCGGGGCACTTGTGGTTTCTGTTTGGCGGGTTGAGGCGGAAGGTTGGGTGGCGACGGCGGGTCGACGGAGGTGCCGTCCGAGGGGGGCGGCGTCTTCACCTTCTGTTGCGTGAACACCGCCAGCGGCGACGGCGGCGCTTGAGCACTAGACGACTGACCAAACCAACAATATACTTCGTTGATATTTTATAATACATTACCAATATTGCAATATTTCAATATATTTGTGTATTTTCGGGTCAAAATAGCGGAAGCGACTTGCAAGAAAACGTATTTTCTAACATAAAATACAAATAAATCAAAAATTACATTAAATAAATCGAGCAATTCAGCGACGAAACAAATCTTCCAAAATAAATGTTATAAAAATTTTGTAACAAAACTTGTATAAGATTTCAGTAAAACAACATATTTTTAAACAACGTGTATTTAAATTCAACACTAAAATATAATTTTGATTACAACATATTGTATACAAAGTAAACGTGAAAATTAATTTATATTACACAAAAGAATTTTTATCAAATTTCAAAATTAATGGCAGTTCCGAATTTGGCAAACATTGATTACAATTTATTTTATACATTTAATTTTTTTTAAACAATAATAAAATATATTTAAATAAAATATGTTAAGCACAAATACAATTAGCCAAATATTTTTTAAGAATACTCGTAAGTAAGTAATACCAAGGACCTTGAAAGGTAATGATTTCTCATACCTAGCACTAGCCAAGATATGTTACACTTTACAATACGATAAATTATCAATTTTCTAAATATTTTCTTGTAAATATAAAATTGTGAAACAATAAAACATATTATTGTAATAAAATTTTAATAAAAATTTTGCTACTTACTTTAAAAATAAAATACAATATATTCTTAACTGATAAAATGATTATTAATTATATTTAATAACTGTCACAGACTTTAAATATGGCAACGTCTTGTCTATTGCGAAAATATTTTAGGGCTCGTAATTGCAAAAAATTAAGCTTACAACTCAAGCTTTGGATCAAAGAAATTAATATTTTTGGGACAGCAGTTCATAAAATTAAGACTAAAATATATATAAGGGTTTAAATTTACTTGTTGTTAAGTAGTAAATTAGTATCGTAGGATGAAAGGATACAATTTATAATGAACTTGTGTCCAAAATGGAAACTATGTAAAGAAAATTCGAAGATGTTTAAAAATATGTGATAGAATAATTTTATATTTTGCTATTATTTGGTAAGGAATACATGTATAATAGATTCATATTATATTGAATTATTTTTAAGTATAAAACGGTATCCAAAAGACATACAGAGTACAATTCACTACAGGGTATAACACAATATATACATTTAAGTATAATATCTAAATTCTCGAGTAGTACACAATATTGGTCGCATCAGATTATTGTTTAAATATTTGTAAATAGTTGATTACATGTAGTTATCGGTAAAGTAGCAAAGGCTTCTTGTTATTAGGGAGCAGTGTAGGAATCAGACACACAACGAGCGTCACACAGAAAGACTTTTACATAAATCTCTACATAGCATCATAATACTTTCGAGTATATAATAAGCTTTAATATTAATTTTAGTTTTAATCATATACATATATGGAAATTGGTTTCATTTTACTTAAGTCTGAATACCTTCACCAGTGGAAGATCTAATCAATGCAGTTTTTCAGAAATGTAAACAGCATGTATCATTACAATAATGTTTTAAGTAATGATATTGTCAAATGCAGCATAAAATGTAACCGTTTTATCAGAAACATGATGAATTCATTTAACGTTAAGTAATATATCGCACCTTTAGACCGAAAACGTCACAATTAAAAATAAAAACGAAAATCTGTAGTCCAAACATAGCATTATTCGAGTGTAAATAACTGAAGTAAATAACCAAGAAAATATAATATACGAAAGATTGGGCAGGTGTCAATATTATACAACTTATTTTGTTGATACAAAAAGTTGCTTTTTGAGTTACACCTTTTTAATCCTAAAGGTACGATACATATATATTATATATATATATTATGGAATAGGTTAATATATTAGGTAATCTGCAAATTATATAAAAAACTAATGTATAAATAATTATAAAGCTAATTTGAAAAATTGGATTATATAATAACAATGATCTGAAATATGTTCATTCAAGCCAAAACCCATAGAAATTACGAAAACAAATGCTTGATCATCATTCTACAGATTACCTAGAAAATTTACAATTTAACTAGTTTATATAAGAACGAAAATTCAGTCAGACAATCTGCTGATTAACAAGTTACTCTGAAGTCTGATTAACGTACATTAGCGGTATGACATATATTATCTGAAGTAATATATATAATAGAAGAAGTAACAATGATTTTAAAAATACTAATGTCATTCCAAATTATTTATAAATTTTAAATATTCATTATAAATATATTTGGAATGAAAAATTAAATTTACCGACGGATAAAATTATATTTAACAAAATTAAATGTTCTAAAATATTATTATATAATATATGCAGACAATACGCAACTTAAAATACATTATAGAATACATTTTAAAATACACAAAGTACAATAACGCTTAATATTAATAATTTATTCGGATAAGTTCCATTTGATCCTTTTTATAGAAAGTAGTGCATTGTAAATGGAGATCAAACGCAACGTTTACACTGACATCCACTTTCACCATAATAGATAATATTTGTAGACATTAATGATATATTAATTAAAGTACGAATACATTGAACGTTAACTATGTACACTATTTTGGACAGTTGTTGTATTGCTCTACTATGTTGCTTCCGTTCCGTCAGGGTTTACATTCTGCAATGGACGTAATACGTATTTTAAGTATGGGCTGTTGATTTTTTTTAAATTCGATATAATTCAACGTTTTAACTAACACGTAACGACATCGAACTAAGCTAGGAAGTATGTAAATATGCTATCAAATCAAGATTTCAAAAAGAGGGTACATCATAAGGTCCATTACATTTTCGAGTTTATAGACACGAATTGATAACATGCACATATATAGGCTACATGTGCTCATAGCCTGGCGCTACAAAGAGATATATATTATAAAATCTAAAAATAAAATCATATAACTTCAAAGAAATAACCATTCAAATTACTATAGCGTAAACCTTTCCCGTTCAACAAAATACACTGATATATACTGAACAACATTTATTTTGGAAGATATATTAAGATAAATTATAAAAAAAATATACTTAAATTACTTAATATAATTAAAAAGGGAGAAAATATTTTCATGCAAGCTATATAATACAGGGGTGCATGCTATTAAGAGAGACCGACGTGCAGAAATATATGTAAACTTGTTAAATAAGATCTACATATGTTACTTCTTCATAAGTATACTACAGAACTACATACACTTCACTTCCATGCCAAAATATTATAATTATTTCAATGTGCTATACTAGCTCATTTAAAATATTTGAAGTAAAATTAAAGTCGCCTAAAGTTAATCATGAAACATTTAATTTAACATAATAGTTAATCTGTAGGAGTTAAAAATAGCAGAGGAATTATTCTTCTCTGAAATAAATAACGTTTTTTATAGTTTAATAGTACATATTATGGTATGGTATATTCCAATATAAGTTGATAAAACATGTAATCACACAAACGAAATTGACGAAATTTGTTCATTAAATTGTAATTTTGATTTTGAAGTAATAGGATTAAAACCAGCTTTTTAAATTGATTTTCACCCACCAGGTTGCTATAAGTTGTGTTTGTTTGTGTTTCTAGCCCTATTAAATGTACGATAGGTGGAAATTTTTTGGGGTATTAGAAGATAAGATTTGAATGGTAAATTATATATAGTTTTTTTATGTGTGGTCATGTGTGGTGACTTACCTGAGGGTGAAGGGTGTGCTTGGACATGACGACGGTGGTGGTCTTGTGCTGCGGCTCGGGGGAGATGGGCGGCGCGGGGTCCAGCGCCATGCTCTCCACCGCGTGCACTATGTCCAGTACCTAGGGGAAGATTATCATACTCACAAATCATATATAGATTATCCATTTTTTTTATTAAAAACTTCATATACCGCGTTGAGTGATTTTTGGTCACAGCCTGTCGAAGTGCGTACAAACAACTCAAGCCCATATATTTTTTTATCGGAATTATGTTAATAATTTACAAATTATGAAAATCTAACTTTTCATATAAACAAAGTTTCGCGTTTTCACTTCTGTCAGCAGTGGCAAATGACTGATTATTTTTTTAATGTTTTAGATAAGGTGTGACGTGACTGTGGGTATTTGGAATATTAAATTATATGTTGTGTTTTACCTTTTCTGGCGTAGATTTTTCTCGCATTTCGGTGACTTGTTTCTCTTGTTCAAACTCCACTAAGTCCTGATGAATATATTGCTCCTACAACATATCAAAACACAATATGTAAAAAATACAATTTTTTTTTAACTTACAATCAGGTACAACAAAAATTCATCTTGCAGAACTAAAGCTAGTTAAAACAATATAACACTATAGTACATTGTACAAGTAACGATATTGTATTTCAAAGCACATTCCGACCTGTTGATGTTGGTGCAAGGTATCATCTCTGTCCAGGCTCGACGTGGAGTGAGAAAGAGAGCCCCCGGTATCAGCTGTCCCGCTCTCGCTTCCAGCCTGTTTGGACATGCATCGTGTCTATCTTACTTGTGTGCTACTACTACACAAACGTGTTTCGGCATACATATATGTGACGTATATATTAAGCTTATTAAAAAACCATGCGTTTCACGATGGAATATTTCAAATCGTCTTTTCTATTGCTGCGTGATAGTAAATATTTTACTTACAAATAAAAATTTTCTATATCAAAACCATAATTGCTATGTCATATTAAAAAAAAAACAATATTGCAGTTAAAATCCTTAAAAAAAATATTTAAGTGAAACAGTTGCATGACCACTTAGGTAATACTATTTATAAATAAGCCATTATATATATTTTTAGCTTAGCATAATATATTTTAACGACGATATTTAGGTGTGACGTGATCTAGCAACAAACACATAGCGGCACAAAATAAAGGTTAGAGTGGGCGGAATAAGCCCTTGACTTAACCTGTTGACTATTGCTCAATTGGTAACAATAGGGACAGTTCAGTTGAAATACTACTAAATACTAGATGCGGTCGTGAATCTACCGCATCTTAAGCTATTTAACTCACTGATCGTGTAGCGATAACTTTTGAATCGTTTAAGTGTAGTGAACTCGATAAATTCAAATTCGCTGTGTGTGTGTATTGAGTAGTAGTGTGTAGTAGTGTAGTGTGTGGACTCACGGTGTGCTTGTCGAGGCGCGAGTACCCGTGGCAGAGCACGAGGTGCAGCGGCGCGAGCGTGGCGGCGCGCAGAGCGTTGACCGCCTCGGCGTGCGTCGCGCCCAGTAGTGATACGCCGTTCACCTCCAGCAGGCGCATGCCCACCTACACGTTACACCACAACATCGCACATATTATATACCTCACTGACTATGCCATTCATTACCTCCAACAAAACTGGCAAACCAGCATACGATTTGCCTGATAGAATATAAAAGAAAGAGAGAGAAAGAGAAAGAGAGAGAGAGAAAGTGACTGAGATAGTGGCTTTTCAGTGCTCACAGTTAGCAATGCTACTTCCCTTGGACATTGTAAACGTAGTACTAGCCTAGTTGAGCCGGCTCATTCGTTCCGAGAATAACAAAATCCAATCTTAATAACTGTATCCCTACTGATCGAAGAATCGATGAAAAACCAAACTTATATATCAAATTTACAATAGAATTTATATTTATAACCAAGCGAGTTACCTTGAGTCTACCATCTCTTCTAGCAGCACCTCCACTATTTATTTTCGATATGAAGACTCCTTCGTCGTTAGGATCGTTAGGGTTGCCTCGTTGTCCGTTAAGACCACCCTTAATATGCATGCCAAGTTTTTCACCCTCTTGCTTTACTATTGTTAAGTCCTATAAAACAATATCAAATATTAGTCTCATAATTTTCAATGAAGAAATAAATATTATTTGTTCACAAAAAAAAAAAACAATTGCAATTTAATTTAAAAAAATATAAATTGAATTACTTTTATTTATTAGTCATAATTGTAATAATTGTAACAACTAAATCGTCAAGAACACGCGTACACATCATGCAAAGCTTACACAAGCATGCAATTACATATAAGACTTTTATTAGCTGACAGACATAGTATTTAAAAAAAATATATATATAGGAAAAAAGTAAAAAAAGCTTCAAGAGGATTCAGAAGCTTAAAGCTAATATATTGTTGTTTTAGCAATATAATATATCGGAATAATAGTCACGCTCTAAGAGAGTGAAGCGTTTTACGACGACGGTTGAGCACACGAAGGTTCTGGGGTGGGGAGAATTTTGACAAAATAATCTGATAAACACACAGAGGTCGATGTACGTCGTGCGACGTTCACTTACAGTTGCGCTAACAATCTCAACTTGAACGACACCCTGTTATTGTGTTGTGTTGGCCGATGTGAGCACGTGTGGAACAAAACAAGGTTACATCTTTTATAATAAAAAAATTACAACTCGTCAATGTTATTACCTAAAGTTTTCGCTGCACAGAGTTTCTTAGCATTCTTTATGTGAGTGTTAAGCGTTATGCATATTTTACTCGCATTGTAAACTACTAAAGCGTCTGTGTGCTACTTCATAACATACCCATCACATACTTTATCGATGTCGCAATGGACCCGATTACTTGCAATCATGCACATGATTTATGTGTGTCTATATAAGACACTTAATATAACATGATGTTCTTATCTTAACTTGCAATGCGACTGTTTGAACTCACAAACCAATAAAGCTTTCTGTCACTCAGTTTGCAATCATTATTATAACACAACTTACTGCACGAATGACACAGGATCGCCAAGTCAAAAAATAAATTTTTCATATTAGGTTCATTATTATAGTCTCAAATCTCAACTTACTAATTAGCTACGATAAAAAACAATAAATATACAACTTAAATTACTTTTTTTTTTTTTCAAATATTAATATTAACAAAAGACTATCTTAACTTCAAAACGACTCGCTATTCAAATAATCTATCTCTAAATGTAATGAGTGTGTAGTGAAAGATGGCGAATCCTGTGTCATGGGCGTGGCATTGATACAGGGTACTGACCTGGAAGCCCGGCGGCAAGGGGTCGTGTCGCACGGTGAGCGCGAGCGCGGCGCCCGGCTGCAGGAGCAGCTGCACGGCGTCGCGGTGCGTGGCGCCCGTCAGCTCCGTGCCGTTCACTTTGATCAGGCGGTCGCCCATCCGCAGCTTACCCGAGCGCGCCGCCACGCCGCCGGGTACCACCTGACAATTATGTTTATATATCAAACGTTTGTGCACTTGGGCTGCACCTCTTTTTCTATAAACTACTTTATCACGGCTTGGAATATATTCATAAGTTTATCAATTTATAATGAAATATTACATATTATTGTTAAAATAAATAAAATATATCGAGTCATTTCAGAAGGAATATCGAAATCGAAAATTACCATTTTAAACATGAGGTTTTATGTTTAGGAATTTAAAAATATATATGTAACTTTTCCATGATTTTTTGGAACTACTAATGAATTAACTTATTATATTATTTATTTACTCACTGTCAAACTCACAACATCAGTGATCCAGAGGTTACTTTGAAAATACAATTTTCAGATTTTTGGACCTTACTTCTTCCTAAGACGGCTCGATATAATACTTGTGTCAAATCATTTAACGAAGTATGCGTACACTATATACAAAGACACGGTAATTGACTTTAATTACTTTAATTTATACCATGTATAGAAACCAAATTAATTATTATTTATATTTCTTACGTGTGAAATGAATATTCCAGGTTCCTTTCCACCAAAAGGCACGCACGAGTGATCAGTGCCGCCAATGATGCTAAATCCAAGAGAACCTCCTTCTTTTAGTAAAGTGACATCCTGTAACAACAGAAAAACACCATTGTAATAAAAGTTTAATTGATATAAAACCAATTACAATTATATTTTTATTTCATTCGTAGGAATTTAGTTGTATTTATTCGTAAAAACAATTGCATTTTGATAAAATATTAAAGATTTGGAAAATAGCATTATATCTAATAGAAAGTCTAACTTGCACGGAAAGTAGCTCGCTTTCCGTGAAGTTAAGACTGTAAGAGTAACCAAAAATACGATGAAATAGAAAATATTTTTTTGTTATTATTCGCCCTTTAAATGTTATAGTGAAAGTTTTGATGAAAATTTAGTGCCATTTATAAATCGTTAAATATATTTCATGGCTTGTTACTTGACAAAGGACCAACAACTTTTAATCCATCTTGTATTTGAATATAGTTTTTAAAATGTAATATCGTAACTTGTTTAGTTTGTTTAGTTGTAACTAAACAAACTAAAGTTACAAATACAAATGTTTGTTTGTTACGCTTTACCATTTTAAAGCCTCGACCATCATTATGAAACTTTGCATGCACGTTGTCATTCTAGTATAACATCGTTACAGCCAACTGTCTATGAATACCCGCAGTTATTGCTGCTTAATCGTATGCGGTATGAAGGGAGCCGCGTTTAGCACACTCGCTCACGGTTGTTTTAGTTCTTTAATAATAAATTATTAAAAATTAAATTAAAATATAAATTAGTTATGTCAAGTGTGTTAACATTTATTTCAAGATAAATTTCGACCATGATCAACTTTAAGGAGACGGGAGAGAAGGATGGTATTTGAAGTTAATAGTTATTTTTTAAAAGAAATAATATAACTTATTCTCAGAATAAAACTGCGGAAGCTACGAAGAAGTCTGTCTCATTATTGAAAATGTACATTTGTTTTTTTATATATAGGTACCTTTTTTCGATTCTATTTATTTGTTTTATTCTACTTAAGTAATTAATAACGATAATAAATAAATAATTAATTGAATTTAGAAGAAATAATAAGTATATTATATACTTAATTCCGTTTTCTCACTTAATAAAGAATCGATTTAAATAAGACGAAACCAATATTTTTGTCCATTATTGTACCTGAGCAGAAGCGGCCATTTTGGTTCAAGTTACCATTATGTAAGGAACTATATCTATTTTTGGATGCATTCTAACTTAAACAACCCACCACCAGCGGCTGTTGGGTGACAATACAATATAAAATAATAACTACATATAAAATAATAACAGTCCAAAGTTGAGATTTGTCAAGTGATGTCAGACCACGTACGTGTCAGCTCGAACATAGAGTTAGTACCACAAGAATCTTGATATTATTATTTAATTTGTTTTTATTTGATATTACAGCGGTTTTAGAAATACACAATCTATAAAAATTCCAACTATTTACCTATTCCAGTTCATGAGATACAACAAAATGATATTTTTATTTTAATATCAGCAATTTCATTTTCTTTTTAGTCTGTAAAAACTTCAAATATTTACTTATTAAGGTTCGTGAGATATAACAGCCTATTAACAGACGGACGACAGGACGGACCGACGGACAGCGGAAGCTTATTAATAGGGTACGGAACCCTAAAAAGGGCACTCGTTGAAAATAAATCTACTACTTAAAAATTAATTAACTATTCATGGGCTATTAGAGACAACAGTCATAGTTTTTACCTTTAAAATGCAATATGAGTCATATTTAGGTCTATCATACGGTTTTGAAAAAAAAAACAAGATCTAAATAACAAAAATTTGGCTGTGGCGAAGCGGTAGCGAACCTGCCATAAGCGCCTAAGGTCGCGGGTTCGATACCCGCCCGTTGCAGATGTTTGAATTGACCTTACAGACATGTTTTCCGGTCTGGCTGTGTTTGTCCTTGTCATTGTGTATGTTTCCGGACCCCCGAAACAGGGTATGACTATCCTAATGGGTAGCGTAGACTATTAAATTAGTATTATTAAAAATTTCTCAATACATTTTGTTCAGACTACGGAAAAGGAATAGCTATTTTTATAGAAATTAATTTGCTTTTTTCAAACATCGTGTTGTCAGGTGTAATTATATTACTAATAACAATTTTTAGTATTCTTTATAGAAAAATAGATGAGTCGTTATTGGGCAAAATAATTGCCCAAGTCCCTATTTGTTTTTAACTTAATCAATGTAAATCTGTTACCTACCCACAAAGATAATATAATATAACAGTTTAATTTTTTTCAATGTATCCCTATAATTACTTGCGCATATGCAAGTACATTTTTTACGCTACATTTTTCGGAGATAATTAATCCAGATAATAAGTCTATCTGTGTGTTAAATTTCATCCCAATCGTTAACCCGTTTATGTGTGATTAAGTAACAAACTAGCAAACTTTCACATTCATAATGTTGGTTGGATTAATGAGGGTCAAAATTTGGGACCTCGAGCAAAAGAATGCTCGAGTTTAATATATAATCCAACCCACACTCTAAATGAAAGAACGATGTAAGGTCCTACGCTCACTGGTGGCACAGCATGGTAGGGAACTTTATTTGACAAATAGAAATAAAACTTAAATGATATAGTATAAAAATAAATTTGAAAATACAACGACGCAATATGTCTGAGCATGTCGCGGCTCAATCAATCATCAAAACAAATCTACGAAATAACCAACATTTTTTAAACAGACTTCTAGCATTTTAGAATGTAAAAAATATTATTGTTTTTAAAAATGAAGGATCCATTTGCAGCAGAATATGAAATCTAGGCCTACCAAATATGACTCGTCTTGAAAGAGTTATCGGGATTAGGAGTAATTCTTTAGCGCATTTTTAAAGACAGATGGAAAAACTAGTAGAATAGTGCTTTTTGGTAAGATAGAAATCTTTTGTTTTCAAATTTATAAGGATTAACTTTGAAATCGGTCCAAAATCCTGGATGCGTATAAACTATTACTATATTAACTCTACTTCTGGAGTTCAAAATAGATATAATATCAGAAACGATTAGTGAGTACAATATTTCTGGTCTCTGTCAGTAAATTATCGTAAAAACTATCTGCTCTGTGACTAGACTATATTTAGCCCATTCCTATACAAATCACAATTCTTAAACAATTGAAATGTTTATATATGATTCCTGAGATCCTGTTAATCATGACTTTGATAAAGTTTATAATTTGTATTGAAAATATCTCCAGAAGTACGATAGTTTTTATCTCTCATTTTTCAAAGATGGTCACAAGAGAATGGGGTGAACTGCAATACCCACGTCTGAATCCATTTTCAGGAAAATCTTCTCCTTTGTCATTTCCGTGTTCGATTTGAGAGCAGGAAAAAAAGTGGGACTATAAGTTGGAATTTTAGAATTCTTGTCAAATTCTTCAACGGATATTTCATGTTGAGTTACGTGACAAGGTTACTACCTTGTCACGCATCTATAGTCTAGGCAGGTCATTCGGCGTTTGCGGTACAAAGACGTTGTATACTTCTGGCTATAGATTTTAAGAATGAATTTTGAATTGATAACGATATGTACTTTCTGAGGTATTATGTTTATCTTTTATTATTGGAATTTACGCTCTAAGAAACGATTTTCCTATAAGAAGCGTGGTATGAAAAAATATGAAGAGTAATATTTGTTCAAGTTAAAACAATAGAAAAGGGATACGAAAAATATGAACTCGAAAGATATTTTTATTATTATTATTTTACTTTTTACAATTTTTATGTGTGTATGTTTGTTCGTATATAATGTTTGCATATTGGTTTTGCATTCGTTTGTTTGAAGTTTTTGAAGTGAAACTTCTATAGAATCGTTGTGATTTGAAATCGTGCAACGGAAAAACGACAGGCAAGAGACATAAATACAAAAATGTGTAGGAATGAATGAGACAGAAATATACATACTATTTTATATTATCGGTCTCTCCTCTTTGCGCCATGCTTTAGTGAGTCAGAGCGAGAGAGAAAATGTCGGTGTGTATGTATATATTATATATGTATGCGGCTGCGTATTACAGCTTTTTAATAAGAAGTCAGCGTGGTGTGTTATTATTTAACAGTGTTTGTGAATATTTTTATATCTTGTATATATGTAATTCATCTCATTCTTTTGTCGATTTACTAAAGTTTCACTTCTATCGTGTGTGAATCGCACACACACCTTTTTAATACATACATTTCTTACCCTTTGCCTATTGCATATTCAAATACAACCGTAGTTACGGTTACGGCTCCAGTCGTGCGTCGAAGCTGACATACACCACACGCTTTTTTTAAAGTAAATAATCATCAATTTATGACATATATTTAGGTTTTGTTTCTAATTTTGTCCATTTTTTTAAATTATAATTATATAATAATCTAGCAAGAAAAACGTAACAAGTGAGTACTATTTTCCCAAAGTTTTACACAATACATCTTAGCTTTTTGCAATTAAAATTATTAAGATTAGACCATAATGTTATATACCTTTTACTACGATTCAAGATTAAAATATACTCAAATAATTAAAATTTTGAAATGAAAAATAAAACCAAGGAATATTTCATAGTAAATCAAAACTTTCACTTAGTAACCATATAGGAGTAAGGCGTAATCGTTCGACGAGAGGGTCTTACTTCGATGATGAGCGGCTCGACGAGGTGGTTGTCGGTGATGCGCGTGACGGTGGTCTCGGTGAAGGTGGACTTGGTGATGGTCTCGGTGACGCGGCCCAGGCCGGCGGGCGGCGGCGGCAGCGCGGGCGGCGCGGCGCGCTGCACCGTCACGCGCACGCCGCGCTCCACCGGCGACGGCGCGCGCGCGCCGCCCAGGAAGTGCGCCGGGATCAGCGCTTGGAACTCCTCGCTCGTCATCGCCCGCGCCGGCTGCTCCGCACGTTCACATCGCATCAGTCTCGTCTCACACTACTGTACGCGCTAGCGATGGGGAGGGGCGCCCCGCCCGCGCGCGGCCGCGTCGGGTATCGCGCTCCCCGCGGACCCGAAATATGAGCTCTATATTTCGGGCCGCAAAGGATCGGATACCCGCCGCGACCGGCGCGAGCGGGACTGGGGGACGGCGTGATATGATAACTTTGTACGCGGTGTGATATTTTCAAGCTATATTATAAGCGAATGGATGTGAACGTGTTAAGCTTAAACTCTACCCATCACCTGTGAATTATGTATGATTTGCGTCTTACCTGAATGTCGTCGAATACGTCGTCGTTAGAGCCGTGCAATTTATTGGCGCCGGGAGTTAGAGGCGTGCTCGTACTGTTAGTTGCCGGTTTCGTGCCCGCCTGAAGTCAATAATAGGAATTTTAAGTATCACGAGGGCTACGTTACTAAAAGCACAATACAATCTAAATTATACTTTATGTACTAAAAATATTGAAATAATAAAACTAATGTGAAGCTCAAACAATAACAGAGAAGTGATCAGTAAACACATCACCATCCAACAATGAAGCTAATTAGTAAAGCCTTACCGTTCCATTAGTCTGGCTCAATTTTCGAGGAGCCGGTTGTGGTGGAGCTGTTGTCGGTGCAAAGGCGGTTTGTGTTTTGGGTTGTTGTTGTAAGTGCGGTTGCGATAGTGGTTGCGGTAGTGTTTGCGGTGGTTGTTGCACATGAGGTTGCGGTTGCGGTTGCGGTTGCGGTGTCGACACGATATGCGCGGTCACTCGCGGCGCGGTGTGGTTTCCGATCAAAGGTGCAACGTGATTAGTGGTGGGTTTCGGTGGCGCGGTGACGTTCACATTCGTCAGGCTCGTCTTGTGTTCTCTCACTTCGTCTGACGTCGACTTCCGCTGGACTAATTCGCCTATACGAGAAGAATCATAAATTATGATCGTATTTAAAGCATAAAAATCCTTATCTGTTAAAATATAAATTTAATTATTTTTAATTTAGAATTACTAAAAATACTTAGAAGCTTAATAAATAAGCCTCAAGCTATTATGTTATCGACTTATTTATAAATACCTTGTTCTGATGTGATTGTCCGCTGTAGGACAAGTCTCACAAATCGTTCATGTCCTGTGAGTAATGACACAGCGGTTTCGTGAGGAGCGTTCTCCATATCGACACCGTTGATCTATAACATAATTATAATGCATTGTTATCAAGATATTATATTGTTGACCCTCTATTAATGTATAATATAGCCTAGACGCGGAGGATGACGAATTTCGCAAGACCCATTCACACACTAATATCTCGTTTTTTTTATGCGACTAAGTTGGCAAGCAAACATACGAACCACGAAATACGGTAAATATTTGAAAAATACTACGTTCTTACAGAAAAAAAGTAACAGTATAAGTACTGTTGCGTTTTGTGCAGTGAGTGAGAGTGCTAGAGGTACAATCTCCCACACCCACTGAACCCTCTCTCCCCTCCCCTCTTATCCTTTGGGTTGGCAACGCGCATATGATACTTCAAGTATCACAAGTTCGTTCGTAGGTTGCGCTGACTGTGTACCATCAGGACCGTATGCTTGTTTGCTAACTGTCATATACTCCAATCGATCTGAATCAGCTATCCGAAATATTTTCCTGTAATAACACCTAAAATTACATGCCAAGTCCTTATCGAAGATGATAGATAAGCAGATTTTTTTTCTAAAATCCACATTTGGCGCCTCTTTCAGATGAAACTCCTTAGAGTTTACCTACTCAAATACGATTAGTAAATGAGCCCCCTCGAGGGCTATCTCTTTTTCACAGCTGGGTCTTAGTACTCGGCTCCTCCACCCGGTAACGCTGTCAAGGCCAGCAGGGGTCAACAGCAATACAAAAAAAATATCAGGTCAATGTCCTCACCGAGACGACCTTGTCCCCGACGAGCATCTTCCCGTCCTTGGCGGCGGCGCCCTGCGGCGATATGCGCGACACGTAGATGGCGTCGCTGTCCTCCCTGTAGGGCGGCGAGCCCTTCCCGCCCGCTATGCTGAACCCGAGCCCCGAGCCGTCGCGTATCAGCGTCGTGTGCACCAGGACCTTCTGTTGATACACTGCGAGCACCACATTTCAACATTACTTACTGACAAACATGACCGGAAAACATGCCTGTATGATCAATACAAACATCTGCTCCGACCGGGAATCGAACCCGCGACCTGTGGCGGTTAATACAGGTTCGCTACCGCTGCGCTTCAATCAGGTTCAATATTTAGGAGCTTGGCTATGATATTAAGAAATTTAACTTTTGAGCGTTTTAATATTATATTCTTTCGATACACATAAGACTCTTACGAGATTGTGAGCATATTTTAAAATTATATTAAAATTTTAAATATTCAATTATGAATTGCCATATATGAAATAATGCAATAAACATGTCATTTTGAAAAATTTCATATATAAAATTTAATAAAACGGGATCAAGTTTGAAATTCGATAATTTTACACTGATCCCTGATAGGAAATCTTTAAATGTCATATTTATTTATAAACGCTAAAAACACACCATTATACTAACTTCGTGACAATGCGATAAGATAAAAATGCAATGACTAATAAAATATTTAATTTTAACGACTGGAAGAATTATCTTGAGTAATCGATAATATAATCAAATAAATACTTTGTTTAAACTTGAACATCAGATGATTTTTAGGGTTCCATAGCCAAATGGCAAAAACGGAACCCTTATAGTTTCGTCATGTCCGTCTGTCCGTCCTTCCGTCTGTCCGTCTGTCCGTCCGTCCGTCCATATGTCACAGTCATTTTACTCGGAGACCATTGGCTCTATCTATACGAATTTACTAAATAGGTGTATTCTATGAACCGCACAACGATTCTGTAATAAAATCTTAAAATATAATATAATTTCTGTATATTTAACTGAAAGTTGAAAAAAATTTCTACGTATGTCTACTTGTAACTTTTATATCTTTGGATAGGTCAATTTTCAAAACTGATAAGGAGGTTTGATTTTGTCTTGTTTCATTAACTCAGTAATTGTTGAGATATTAGCTCTTAAAGTCATAAAAATTGTTTCCTGGTGGGCCTGGTCGACGGGTACGGCTACTCACCGGGCGGCACGTAGGGCTGCGTGGCGGGCGGCGGGGAGGCCTGCAGGCGGCGGTAGGCGGGCTGCGTGGGCGAGGGCTCCGGCGCCGGCTCCTTGTGCTCCGGCTCCAGCTCCTGCGCGTACTGGTTGCTGATGATGAGCGGCTTCTGGGGGAAGCGTCCGGTCGGTATCTACGGTACAAATTAGATCATTTCAAAGTCAAAATCATGCTTTGTGGACATATTATAATAGGACGACGACGATTTTGACGTCGTTGTGGCGCAGCGATAGAGAAAGCCTAATGCGCTAAAGGTCGCGGGTTCGATTTCCGATCGAAGCAGATGTTTGTATTGACCATATAAGCATGTGTTTCGGTCAGGGTGTGTTTGTACTCGTCCTTGTATATGTAGTCAGACCCCCGACCCAGGACATTACGAGGCGAGTGTGTAAGCACGTTTATTTATTTATTACATTCAATGGTAATATTAACGAGGCCAAGACGGCGCTGTGGACAGAAAGCCATCAAGGTCAAAACCTCATTGCTTTGAAATATTTGATTTGTGTTTTGAATTCATCTCGTGCTTTACATTGAAGGAAAACATCACGAGGAAATCCTTAATTTTTTGCCAAAAATTCTGAGACGTATACATCCGCCGACCTACAATAGAGCAATGTGACGGATTAATCTCTTAATCCTACTTCTTAATAGGAGAAAATTAAAGATAACTATTTATTATATTACCTGTCCATTTTCTAATGTAGACACAGTATCTGTTGTACTCGATATGGAGTGGTGGCTCGCGCCGCTCGGCGCTCGACTGTGAGTTCTAAAAACGTTATTTTATTATAATTACTTTATAACAGATTATAAACTTCACAAAATAAAAACACTCCTTGGTCGATATAGAAAAAAGAAAGAATATCTAATTTTTAAAAAGGTAATAACTTTCATAACAGATGACAATTTCCATTTTAGTCTAATAAAATACCTCTGCAACCTGAGTAAAGGGAGGGTCAGTCAAATGTTATTAAAAACTAATAAATATAATAAAAAAAGCAACCTTGTCGATGTCGGTGAATCTCTGGTTACAATGAGGGTGAGCGTCGGACCGCTAGCCTTCAGTACTTCCACCGCATAATAATGATCAACCTCAACAACAGATGTGCCGTTAACCGATAAAACTTTGTCACCAACCTAAAAAAAGAACAATAACTTACCTATAATCCGCGGCTTTTCTTACTATTCATGAAATATTTTTTAGAAACCAAATTTTTACGAACAAATTGTAATTCTTTGTAATATTAGAATAGATTCGCAGTGATAGCTGGGCGGATTAGCCATTATTTTTAAGTTAAAAATAATTAAAGAAAAAAAGAAAGAAGGCACGAAAGAAAGAAAGAAAAAAAGAAAGAAAGAAAGACAAAGACAGTCAGTCAGTTGTCAGTAGCAAATTAAAAAAAAATACTATAATATTAACAAAAAAGCGATGGTATTTATTCTTACCCTAAGTCCAGCTAGATATGCGGGACCATTAGGCGTAACTCGTGAAATGAAGATGCCATCGTCGTCTCCAATATATGGTGTTGAACCACGTCCGCCAGCTATACTAAGGCCGAGCCCGCCGGCAGCTCGAGCTATACGCACTTCTATGCATCGTTGATCGCTTACTATTCGCACTTCACTATCAGCTCGATCGGACACCGATTCACCTGTCAATTAAAAAAACAACATGCATTTTGAACAACGAGTAATAATACTCTTTAAATTATTGATAGAGTTTTAAGAGAAATTTATTTAACATAAAAAAGATTAAAGATTATAAAAACTTCATATAAATTGAAAATAAGAGATATTTAAACATTGAATATTGATCGTAAAGTTTAATATTATTATTACAGCAACCGACGAAAATTGCCTATTCGAAGAGATCGTTAAAAACAATAAACTTTTGTATCCGAAACTAAAATATATCATTGAAACCAATGGTTTATTTCATATAAAACATAAATAGAAAAATCTTTTTGTGTATATATCACATAGTACGTATACAATCGTAATCTTAAGTAATCTTAGTGAACATACATGAACTGAATAGTAAATAAGCATTATACAATAAGTTATAATTAAAACTATATAATTAAGCATCGATAGCCATGTTTCAATGATTAACTACATACACACGATGAAATGAAATGTTACTATGTATACAATAATAATAAATTGTTAAGATTGCTACCTAATCGACATATTAAATGGAAATAGCTATCGGGAAAGTCGTGAAATTTATCGACTATCGATAATTACGAGGAAACTCTTCCCATTAACTACATGGCGTCATTAAAGGGCAAAGCTGCTATTACTTTAAATTGCATATGCGATTTTATTTCGAAAAAGTTTTAATTCATTGCAGACAAAAATAAACTTAAATAAAGAAATCTTAAAAAATAAAAATTGTATTAAGTTTAAAAGTACCGCAATAATTGGTAAACAAGGTTAGATCCCCGATGACATAATTAATCGTGTGGGTCTAAAAGAACCGCGGGAATACTTGTAACTCCCGTGACAATAAACGAACAATGCATCGCAATTATGCACTGGATTAAATGGTATTCGCAAGGTTACACGATACCGTTCGGGGATCACGCGAATAAAATACCGTCACATGCAAAATATGTACCCTTTCCGCACCGTAGTAACATTAAGGCCATGAACTTAAGAATTACCTACGATTGAAAACGATTTGGCTCAATATCTCTGTGATAAATCACCACAAATACTATTATGCTAAAATGTTTATATAGGTCTTGTATATAATAGCGGTTTCTCTTATTCTCTATCTCCGTTGTAGATGCTGAATTGAATAAACGAGTGAGCCTTTTGTGGAGTTCGCACGACAATCAGTACGTCAAGATATAAATGAAGCCAGCGTAGTGAAATCATGCTCCAGAATCGTCGCATCCGCGTCCTGAACGTTCTACAATGGCCAATCAGTCTCAATACTTTCACCCCTCCCATAAACTAAACGAAGTAACAGCACTTCCATTGTATCCCAGAAACGGATCGTGATAGCTAACAGAGGGCTTCGTGACTATCGTTTATCAGTTGTTAGTTTTATTTCATTGGGAAATGCTCTTTACTAGAAATGCAGATAATTTAACTTTAAATCGTAATGTACTAGACAGGTGAAAGTCAAAATTATCCACGTAACGTTCATATAACAATGATAAATTGCAAACGTCCGATCGAAATCTAATGGATATGATAGGTCACTGCATGAAACAGGTGATTTAAAAAACAATCAAAGAAAAAGTATAATATATCATATTCAACATAGAAGTAGTTAGAAACGAAAGCATTGTAAAGATAATTTAAGGCATTTGAGATAATAAATTTATTTAAAAAACTAAATCACAATCTTTAAAACATTTATATATATTTTTCTTGTATATTTGTATTGAGTCTTATTATGTTACTATGTTTTTATAGATAACGACGACTAAATAAATCAACATCCATTATTAATTGTACCGGATTTGATGTTCATTGTCGTGCAGCGGTAGCGAATCTGCCTTAAGCGTCACAGCTTTTGGATTCAATTCCTGCTCTGGACATGTTTGTATTAACCATAAAGTTATGTGTACCGGTCTGGGTGTGTTTGTTCTTGTCTTTGTGTGTGTTTCTGGACCTCTGAACACAGGATATTACTATTCTACTGAAGGATGTTAAATGTGTTGCGTTTGTTTAATATTTATGTTTATTCACACATGCACAAAAAGGTTGAATAAACAAGCAACAAACATCTATAATATGACCCAAATATCTGGCACACATACTTTATACATGTGTATTTTTAAATAACATTAAATAAGATGTACTAGACACAAGAATCATATAATACACTTAATACAGGGTAGATACATCATACACGTAATACGGCAAACATCACTTGACATATGCGAAGAATAATAAGCAGGTGTCTTCCGATAGTTATAAATACGTATATTATACCATATATGGCAAACATATGTATAAAATACCTTGACTTTTTGACAAACACGGTGACTCATACACTTTTTGTGGCCAGTTGAATAAGAATTTAAAGAATTTGTGAAGTTTGTTATTTTTGTATAGCTAAATGTGTTTACAAAGGAACTTTTATAAAAATAAAAATAATAAAAATATAAAATAGTCAGGATTAGCAATAATAACGTACTGCTAATGTTGCCTATAACTAATAGCTTCAAAAATAGCACTGTCTCTTAATCTGTCAGTTTGTTGCCCATTAGCGACAAAACGACGCAGTAGCGATTTAGATATACAGCGTACACTACTCAAAAATTGTATCCTTATATTACATAGAAACAGACAGAAGAAAGGATTTTAGTAACGAAGTTGGTAAAATTCGCTACTTCGCGTACCTAACTTAAGCCATTTGATATTAAAAAAATAATGCCAAAATATAAAAAAACAGTTAGTTTTAAACATGACTTATTTATCTCATAATAAATAGTCGTTTTATAATTTCTAGTTGCCTGTTAATGTATTAGTAGCGAATTGAATTGAATCAAATGAGACACTAGTGTTAATAACATTATTTAAGCAATAGCATTATTGAACATACATAATATATTGTAACTTTCTGTACTCTTTATCCATATAAAATTCAACTAAGCCAAAGTTTATACTCGTCCAAACGCAAAATAGGCTCAAAGGGATACAAACATTTTCATTTCTGTATAAATAAGGAAGAAAGTAATAATTTAAAAGTAATGTTTTAATTTATGACTTATCGAGTTTTTTTTTTATTCTTAACACTAGATCATTAATGTCTACAAGCTATCATCATTTAAAAAGTCTATAAACATTACTTTCAATGAAAATAATATAAAACTATTACATGAAGAAGACGTAAAAAGCATAACAAATGTAGCACGTATGTAATAAGCGTTTAACACCTACGCTAGTCAAGGTTTGTTTACAGATTTCTTAACACCCTTTAAGGTCTCTATGGGCCGAGGAAATAGATATCAAAGATAAGTATCTCATAATTATATATTCGTACATGAACACATTGGGGTCTGTTTATTTTCAAATCCTATCCCTTTTTTAAAGAATATTAGCAATGCTTTTTCAAGGCATTACTAATATTCCTATTGTCTTACTGCCCCTCCAAACAAGCTCGAAGCTTGCGCTAGAAGTTGGTACGACAATAGTCCAAGGGGTCAGGATAGAACCCTCAACTCTCGCGTTGACGGTGCAAAGCTGGCCCTTCTACCGTTGAGCTATTGAGGCTTCACCTCAATGAATATCCTTATTTGAAGAGATTTAATGGCAATAAAAATTACATTTATTTCAAAAAAATACATACTGGTACAGGTACATATTATGTATGTAGTAAATCTCTTATTTGCAAATTACAAACTTCAATTTTATTATTTGTATGGATATATGTATAGATTTCATTCTGTCCTAACAAGAACAAACACATAAAATAAATAAATAAACAAATAAACGCTACACACTCAACGGCCCCCATTAGGATAATTATATCCTGTGTCGGGGGTCCGGAAACATTCACAATGACAAGGACAAACACAACCAGACCGGAAAACATGCCTGTACGATTAATACAAACATCTGCTCCGAGCGGGAATCGAACCCGCAACCGTCGAGGCTTAAGGCAGACTCGCTACCCACAACGCCACAACGGTGTCAAACGGTGACATTTAAAGCAATCATTAATATTTCATGTTTCATGTCATATAATTCATTTGTCTGTAATTAAAATTGATATCTATTATCTTGTCATTCCATCCAAATTGTACGATAACAAAATTAATATAAACAATAACTTGTTTACGCAATATCCAAGTATAAGCATTGGGCTCGCCCAAAGATGACCGCATCGCTAACAAACCCAATACTGTTTCACCTTCGCACTAGAACAATATTCTCGGCACCCATTAAACATATTACGTACGGCCTATTGAACAAAAGCGGCAGACCATTTAATGTTACTGTGTGTAACCGCTATAATAAAAACATAATTTTTATTTTGCTTGCAGTTTAAGTGAGGTCAATACTCAATTTACGGAATCATGAAACTATATTTTGTTGGATTACGATAGATTTAAACTAAAGGCAAAACACAAAAGCGATTTGGATGCTGTCAAGATGAATCATAACACTATTTCGTACTTAAAGAATTTCGTTCTCTTCCTTCGGATACCTTGATAAAATCATTAAAATCTTATAAAAGCTGACCTATCTTGAAAAGAATTTCGCAGCTTAGTAGGGTTCATCAATACAATAAGCACCAAAATTCAAAAGGTGTTTAGAAAATTTAGACGGGCTAGAACAATAACTAGCTAAGCTGGCTATCTCAGAAATCATAACAATGAACAAATTAAAAAAAGTGCACATCACACGTTTTGTAGAAATGAAATTATTACGATTTTTAAAGTTCCCATTGTCGACATAGGTGAAATTGTAACAAAAGAATAAATATTTAAACAGATAACTAATAAATTCGAAGTATTTCAAAATATGTAAAAACACGAAAAAATATGTAAATAAATTCAAACTTACGTTTCTTTCTCCTGATAACGCCCATATTAACCACTTTATAAAGGGCCTACTTCCTGAAACGGATAACTAAGTGCTCAATTCTTTTTAAGTTCGCAATAAACAAACGCTAATATAGCACCCTTTGTCCGATCTTTAATCCCCCTCGGGTATTCCGTATAGCTCGTTGTATAAATACATAATTAAAATAACAAAAAAAAAAAAATATTTTATTAATATTTCTTATAAACAAAACTTTACAGGTTCAAAACAAACATATATATACGATATGTTAAATTTATAAAGACGCGTGAGTACGCGCAGCCCGGGGCGCATGCGTCGACGGAATGCGCGCGCTGCAACAAGATGTAGAGGCTGTGGCGCCGGCGCCCGCAACCTCTCCGTTAGATTAAAAATAGAAAGTAACAACCTGGCGCATACCGACTCCTTTTTATTTTTTACCCTTACATTATACATTATCAGCACTAGATTGATCTCATCAACATCATAAAATACTTTCGATTTTACCTCATGGATTAATAATTGCTTTTCGACGGCAATAATACTGCAATTTGATGGCAACTTGTGATAGGCTATACTATTAATTAACTGCCACTTAGGTAACTGTGGCTGACACTTTCAGTATAATTTATGAGGGAAGCTGCTGTACGAGATTTCCGCTCCTCTTAGTCTCAATCAATCAGTTTATATTAAAAGATAAAGTTAATTGGCTTTGGTTTATAAGTCTTGAAAGTAATGCGTCTAATACATCGTACGGCTAACTAATCTCAGTGCATATTAAATAGCCTTAATTTTCGTAGTGCAAGACAAATAATTATATGTATTAACAAAGCTAGTTTAATATCTACCGATACAGGTTTTTCATTTGACAGATCGGACATGACCGCAATAGATGCAGGTGTAACGAAATGGAAACGGGAACTTGACTACTGATAATTCTAATTTTGTACTCCAAATAGCACATTTTTTAAAAGGTAATAAAAACCAACAAAAAATTATCTTAAAAACAACACTGATTTAATTGGAAATTAGGGCCACTAATAAAAAATTCTAGAATATGTAAGATACTTATCATGATATTCAAAGCTCATTTCATCGTGTCTTGTTAAGTTAATATCTTGAATTTATCTTAAGTCGGCAACTAACAAGTGAGCCTAACAATTTGCTACAAGCCGGAGAAATTTAGAAACTACGGACTAACCCTAGTCAGGATATTACGTTCAGTATATAAGGTGATTATTATTAAAATGAGACAGAAGCTTTCAGCTTTCCATTTAGAAGGTAATTGAATTTTATTATGTGTAACACTGAAAATAAACCTCAAAATTATATATAACATGTTTTCATACTAAAATATTTAAATCTATTTAAAAACAATACACTGTAAAAATTAGAGAAATTCTATTGAATAATTCTCAATTTTGATGAAGAAGAACAAGTTTTTTTATATTTAACATGTTTTTATTTCTTGATATCAAGTCTAAGATGGGCTTTTAATTAAAATATGCAATCATGTTAATTAGATACAGCACGCGTCGGTCATAATGAATTCTAATTCCGCTTCCTTGTAACATTAAGTCGCTCTCGAGAGGATGGATTTTACGGTAGTATTTATTTTACGGTTCAAATAACGGTCGCGATGATGCAGATAGTAAAGAATTTTGTGTAAAGCAGGATATCTGTCGTAGGTGGACGTGACGCGAAAACAGTAAACTAACCGTTTTATTGAATTTATTTATTATTATATAGTTTCCAACAACAAGCTTCAAAAATAAATTTTGAGATTAGCAATAAAGACATCGAAGAATGTAATATTTTAAATAAAAATTCGAAACGCTTTTACAATAAATGGAAGTATTTTGAATATTAGAAACATTGTGTTCTTAATAAATATAAATTGACTCATTCTAAAACGTGTAAAATTATATTGGCATCTTGATGCAGTAATAGCATTATCGGATATCTTATAAAAGACGCGCTTCAATAGTTCATTTCACAGGTTCACTTTCAAGATCTACGGCCGCGGCGCGGATGTTAACCGCAACCCTCAACAGTATTAATGTGGTTTCGCTACCGACCGACATAAAGATAGAATAAGAGAAACTCGAGCTAGGGCATAGGATTATTACCATGAGATTGATTTGGAAAGACAGAATAAATTAGAAGAGAAAGGTGCACTATAGAGACAGAAAAGGCAAGGTGAATGTGACTATTTAGATTACTTCCTATAGATAAAATACCAATGTGCAAATGATCGATATTTCAGATAAGACAACACGACACATAAGACATATCACGAGCGTTTTAGAAAATAGAAAAACGAATAGTTAAATTGTAAATGTTACATTTTGTGATACTTTGAAACAAAAAAATCTTAAATTACAGCAAGCTTTTTATATTATATGCTTCATCATAATAATATCATCTAAATAACACTGCGGCATTAATTTATAGTTTCGAAAGTATAAACACGTAGTAATTTGCGTTCATGTCACTTGATTGACAGGGCTAATGTGTGTAATAGAAACATTTATATCGGATGCTTGATCATTCATGACGGAAAAAATACATTAAAAAAACCTTCAAATTTTTCGAGTTCATTGTAAGATATGTTTATGTAGGTACAGTCAGACGGTCTCACGAAATGTTCCGAGTGACCTTTTCTTTGGCAAATTCGAACCTGACTCGAAATTAAAGTAGGATATAACGTTATTACGATTGGAGCTGAGTTTACTGAAGGCGATCGTGTTTGTCTGATTTTCTATCGAACGTCGGCGCACGAACTTTACGTAGAGTAAGCGCCTTCTAAAGCTCATCCATTATATTTATTATTATCCAGGCAGTTGGACAGCCTCCACGGATACAGCTCTTGTACTTTCTATCTGATAAATGTTATAACCACACAATATTTTAGAATGGAAAAGGTTGAATTTTATCTTTTCCGTTACATAAAGTGAATGCTGATAAGATATTACGTAGCTTATTAAAATATATCATCAATAACATAACATCATATATTAAGGAAGTAGCTTTAATTTTTTCTTGGAGCACCAAACACAATTGATTTTTCCATAGCGAGCATTTTATGATCACCCGATTAAATATGTTCAAAATTTAAAAACAATTTATACTCAAATATGTACGTGCATTAGGATTTCAAGAAACGCATCAGTTTTGTTGTAGCTTTGTGTTTTTTTTTAAATGTTTATTTGAATATCAATTACATAGCAATTAACTATAAAAGTCTAAAATCATCCAATCGAAGATTAATAGGTACTATTATATATTTAATCATCAAGATTATAAGATTAACAACCACGAAGTCGACCTTCAGAAACCAGTATCTACTTAAAAACCGAGAAATTAATGATACAAAAACATAACGGCACTTCTGCTCTGAAATAGCAGATTGAATTCCAATAAAAAATGCTGTCGACACGAGTTTTAATAGTCAGTGGAATGTATTACATCACACAATAGAAAAAGATTAAATAAATAAATGGGAGTTTTCAATTCAAATAAATATGGATAAAGAAATTACGACAGGAAGGAAATTACCAGCAAAATAAATAAATGCCGAACTTGACCTCAAGAAGACGTGCACAGAACAGGCCTTACTTGCTTTGAAGGTGAATTCCATAATCGAGCACATAATACCGCGAACTACTGACTTTGTGACAGCCATTGTGCCACAAAATTTTAATAACTTTTCTTTATCCAGTATGATTAGAAATTATATACGTGGGTATATAAGGGGGAGGCTTATACAGAACTGTGAGCAAACAAGGTTCGCACCTGACGCCTGTTCGGTTCATTAGACCGCACCAGTAAACTCGGGGAAAGCTGGTGCTATTGTTGTCCATCCCTCGGGAGGGTTGGCTCATATCTTGCCCTACATACGCACACACGCATATATATTAACGATAAAATTACGAGTAAGAATTTTAGTTACGTGACAAGGCGATGATAAACGATAATTATACGTATGTATTTATAGACAAAAACAGCAAATTATCTTTTAGTTATTTTTGTCAAAATGTATCTATATAAAAAACAACTTAAACAACTTAACTATACACTTCTAATAAACTAGATTTAGGAATGTTACACAAAAAATCTTAGTTATAACGATTGCTTGTTATAGTAATCGAAAAGTTTAATTCACAGCCCTTCAAAAAAGATTATAAACAAGTAAGTGGCGTGAAATAACGAAAAGCTTTTCAACAATGAGTTGTACATTATGGTACATGAAAGTTGTGTATTATAATAATAGGGAAAACTTGACTACGAAATACAATAGTTAAATACGATGAACAACAATTAATTATTATTTAAATATCATATCGAAGATATGATAGTGATCAGAACTGAAAGTAGAAATTTATAGAATATAACTTATATATTACAGGTCGATGTCGATAGTTTCTATTCAAAGCAGCTTTCTAAGGCAAATTTCTCTTAAAGTAAATGCCAGATAACCTAAACATTTGCAACATCCCTACCGGTGTTTACCATAATTGAATGTTAAATGTCCTATAGAATGAATTTATTTTCATAGATAACATAAAACATTCTCTTGACATGTTTATTTATAATTTAAAACAATCTGAATTTATCTCATTTTATTTTGACTAGCTAGTTGTTTATTATTTATTATTATTTTTCTATTGTAATAGAAGATTAAAGAACTATAAAATATCTCTAAGACATCTCGTGTTCACAATGCGTGTAATTATCTTGAATCGGACACTTCAAAATCAAGTTTGGCTTAATGACACAGTATTTGTTATCAATCAAAAAATAAATAAAAGATCATAAACTAGTTTTTAATTCGTGAGAATTATAACAACGTACCATAACCATGAACGGTAGGTTCATTTTCACTAATCCGTACTCGTCTCGAAGATCTTTCCGGCAGCGTGTAATGAGCGGGATTTGAAATGTACTGTTGACGGGTACGTTGTCCAGTACGCGGTAGCGTCCCATATATCTGACTGGCTGGGTCAACGTAAACTGGTTGATAACGAGACACCGGATATTGGGTCGCCGGTTGTCTCAATGGATCGGAATAATATAAATATGATGACGGCGGTGAATTTATTCCATATTGATTATTTGGCTGTTCGTATTGGTCAAGAACTTGCAGACTTTGGGCAGGATATCCACGCTGAATGGGTTTTCTTCTGTACTTATCTAGTATATCAAAAGCCCTTTGTTGTGGTGCTGAGAAACGATCAGTGGCTAATATTTCACTAACAGGCAGGGCGGAGCTGCTATTACTCAAATTACTGCGGCTGCTTCTTGTGCTACTGCGGAGTCCGTTCCGGCTCAGCGAACCATCACCACGTACACTTAATTTTAATTCGAGTCTTTTGTCTTTCATTGTGATTATTTCAACGAATAACTATTCATCATTTTCAATCACATATTATTATATCCACTGAAATAGTTCGTTTCTACAAAAATAGAAACGCACAAGCATAATGTCTCTAATTAATTTTATAATACGGATCTTTATTACCTTCTTATATGCTCAGCAAAGAAAGTAAGACACATTTACAATTATCTTCATGTAAGATGACTAATGACTGTTGTTACATGTTAAATGACCACAAGTCTGAGAACAAGCTCAACGTTGTCAGAGTTAATTGAGGTTAAAAGTTTGTTCGGAACATCAACTGACTCTTAAACAAAAAGTACTGTCAAATCGCTTGGCGGGTGGGACGTCTAAGCAAATGAGAACAATGCACCACTGCCGGAGAAAACTTAGATCAATTGGTAAAGCTATTTTTGACATTTAAGAGCACAGAGCCTTACATAAACTTTCACAGTAACCTTTTACGAGATGTCCGTGTACATTATAATAATAAATTAAATATGGTTGAAGAAACAAAACTGACGCACGATTACTCCGATCAGAGTAAAACGTTTCTGGTCACTAAACGATCGAGCCTCGAGCGAATCGTTATTATTAGAGGCGATAAGATAACGTCAGTTCAATAACATGTGTTATGCAGGTCTTACAAATAAACGTCAAGACATCATTCAAACGTCAAGACAATATTTCACACTTATCATTGTTTCTTTAAAATTTACTGCAAAATTTGATAGATAAAAATAAAGCTACTGCATCAAAACGTGGTAAAACTAAATATTTTCACGATGAAAACTTATATGACATTTTTAGGTTTGTACCACAAAATTTTACTCCATATAAAAATAGCTGTACATAAGTATGTAATATTAAAAAAAAACTGTTACTTGCAACTAAAATAACTACGCACATGGGGGCTAGTGTGGAATAAATTCCAAATTATTTGTGTTATCTATTGATTTATAGTATGTTATCTACAAGTGGGCGCAGCAAAGAATAGGATTTAGCCGGGTCAGTCAAGTCTGTTTTGTTTTTTCATTCATACATATAAAACAAAATAAATATTATCACATAGAAAGTAAAAAAAACCTCGCATAGTATATATAGTATAATTAAGTAATACCGTTGCAAAATATAAGACAGATATAACTTTATAAAGATATGAGAAAGCCAGTTAATTTCCTTTGCATTGTGGAGATAAATACAGCAATGAATATATTCGTGTAGAAATTATGTGTATAACGCAGCGAAAGTACGCGCCTTGATCAATTATAGTGTATAGAGCCGACAATTGAAAAGTGAAGTAAATCACGACTTGCATGTAGGAGTATAATAATAGTATGGGAAATACTTGGAGCGAGTCACATGATGTATTTACTGTATTAATGTGACAATAGCAAGACTTGACCTTCAAATCAAATAGAGCCTCAACTTTCCGATGTTTCCGAACAAACGTATAACATATGTCCATAGTCTAGCCAATGACACATGTTAAACGAAGTATTCTTAGATAATTCATGATTCATTTTAAAATAAGCACTACATCCAAAAGAACTTCCGCTATTTATCCTCAAAAAACACAAGTAAATTGACCTACAGCTTATTTAATAACACTAATAATTAACACTTTCTAAGACCGGAAATTTATTAATACACACTATATTTACAATATTAAAAACAAAACTCTGTACAAGATCGGTCGCCTTCACAACACAATTAGATTTGAACGCAAATAGTAATTTTCTATTGCATAGTTTACACGTCGCGTCACGCTTAGAGCGTTTGACAATTCAATTATTAATTTTAATGATTTCGTATGTAATATTTCAGCGCAAACGCAGCACAGGTGATCAGAGCACTAAGTGTACGTTGCAAAATGGCACGTCGAGTGTTCTAGATAAGCTGATAACGTTTTGATAGCGATATGGCCGACGCAAACATTGCGTACAACGGAATTCATTCTTAGTTTTTTAAGTACAAAAAAATGGCCTGTAATGTTGTGTTTTTTTTGTCATGAATAATGAAGCAATGTTTTTGTATAACACTTTTGATATAAAGCCTCTATTCACGCCTCTTACTCCATTGTAGGCGCTTCGAAATGCCCATTAAATAAAAAAAAATAAGACTGTTTCTCTTTACCGTAGAATATTTTTTTAAACACACTATTTTTAGATTAAAACTAGGTTATTATGTAGCCGTTTATATTAGAAAAAATCGTATTCTAAATAAAAAATACTGACAAAGTTTAATATAAGGCATTTTATCATGTTGAATGGAATATTCTAGACTTAAGTTCTCGCTTTATATATGTATATAATAGAAGCAGTTATTTTTATAGAATCTCTTATAATTAGTATAGTAATTAGAATATAAGCGTTTGTTATAAATCGAAAACAAATAACGTTACGATTAGTTCTTCCGGTACAGCTAGAATACAAATTCTCGAAATAGTCAACAAAATGTTGATATATATTAAAGTCATACATTTCTCATTACATAAAGCAATTGGAATGTCAAAAAAATAATTTCGATGGTTATTTTCGTACAATGAACTTGATAGTCACTCACTAAGCAGTGACGGGTACGAAGCGATTCTCGTGATCATTACGGGCGAATGTGGTCACGATCGCGTGAAACAATGTCGCAACTACTATCTAAGGCACATCGTGAACTATGTCACCACACCTTGCAATCCCATTATAATCTTGTATAAAGGTCCCTACATCTTGTGTAATACGAAAACATAATAAAAATAAATTATTTCTTTTCCGCTATACTAAACAATCTCAACCGTAAAGTATACCGTCTAAAGCAAACATGCACTATTTATCGTGTTTATATAGAACAATAAATATTTACGTTTAAAGAAACTTACCGTCAGGAACGTCTTCTAAGACTTCATCGTCTGTTTTGAGTTCTTGTTGTTCTCGTTTTTTGATCGCCTGAAAAGGAATATTCTATCAACACGTAATTAAAATGTTTTAGTTTTCGAAATCATAATTGAGAAAGAATTTATGCATAAATAAATGAAACAAAGATCCCAAACTAAGTAAATGTATCAGAAATACCATTCTCATTTTATTACAAAACATAAGCGAGGCAAGCCAAATAAAGTGCAGGCGAATCTAAATTGAAATCTTGCTCTGAATGTCTCTCTATCTTATAAATGCATCTCACCCGGGCAAGCCATCCACCCGCAGCTTTCAAGCACCTCATTTTACTAAATACCAACGAATACCACTAAAAGAGATCGTATTAGTAACTATCGCATTCCAAAGTTGAGAAAACTGGGAATTCACTTCACTCATCGTTTATTTAAAGCAAATGTAACAATATCGAAAGGCGTGCGGTGCGAGACAGTCATTTCTGCGAACCTCACAGAGGGTCTACTGAGAGCGTCGTGGTCGAGGGCCCGCGCGCATCAGCCCGGAACAGCCGCAGTATTCCAACAATTACCCACGGTTGAGTCGTGCTTACAGAAACGGAGCGATTTTGAGCGGCAGATTTATTGCCTATTAACTCACTTCGAATCTTAACCCAGTTTTCTGCGATAGTGGAATATTGATGGACGTTATTTTCTGCTCATTTTCAGAGTAACAGAATCTGTTCTCTTTAAACCTTAAGATTATATCGCTTCAAGCACGGAATGTTGACTAAAAATGCTAAGCGATATTATAATAAGATACGTTTAACAAAGATCTCACGATTTATATTGTTTCCTATTTTTCACTTTAAATAATTTTATCGTGACCGTACGTCCTATTCGCACTCTAGCAGAACGAATGTAGCTATAAACGTAAGCTAAAAGAGCCTACAAATTCAAAAAAACACATGCACACATCTTCACAAACATCTTTAACGCCAACAAGATAGAAAAATAACATAAATGCAACGACATATCAAAAGCCTATATAACCATAAAAAAAACAATTTAGATTATTAATTGTAAGAATATGAAGTTTTTTTTACAATAACCGGTTTACTTTTCAATGTGATAGTGTTATTTTTTTTAGTGAAATATTTAGGATATGAGAAAATAAAACAAAAACAAGTTATTAAATAGTTCCCACAGACCATACGAACAATCATGCGCTCTACCGTTAAATGTAGCGGCATACAATTAGCGAAAGTAATGGGTATTTTTATATCTTATATTTATATTTAGAAACTTAGCTTTCTTCATTTTGTAAAAAAAACATTTTCATAAATTTTATGTTTATTAAGTTATTCAACAAATTGAAATTATGTGTATCAGAATATGGATGTGCATAAAGTTATCCTGAATCGCAACACGATTAAGATAATTTGGATATGTTTAATAAGCACTTTATTATTACATAGATAATTATGAAATTGGACGGTTTGTAAACGTTGCGATTACATTGATACTAATTATACTTATGCTCTATCTTTGCATTAATCAAATGATTATTTAACACAAAAAAATTGTAAAATGTACCAAATAATTGAAATGTGCTCGATTCATAAAAATGATGAAAATATTCGTCGATAAATGCCCAATGTAATTGTAAAAGATACTTTAGATATATAATTGATAAGGTAAGTTATTTAAGGTGTTTTTTTTTTTTTTATTTAAGGTGTGTTGATCGAACAACCAGTAACCGACACAGCACGCATAAACAATAAAATAAAAACATACAATCCACAGTAAAAAAGCTGATTTTCAATGCGTTAGCGATATTGTTAGTATTTTAATCTAAGCCATGCATTGATGAGATAATGTATTTATATGTTTGATATTGAAATACTTCTTACGTAAAAAATCTTTATCTTTTAATCATATTCTAGCAAATTAATGAATGTATAAAAATGAAAGGTCAAAGAAATAACTGGAACGCCATTAAGGATGTAAAATTTTAGTTCATCGATACAGGAAATATTTCCGCTAGATCAAGAGCTAAAGCGGAAACCAAATGTAAGCAAGTCAGCTGCTGGTTTACATTTATTGAATAGCTTTTGAAAGGTGTAAATAGAGCACAAAAATGCATTTTTCGAAAGTTGAATTTAAAGAAATGATTTCATAGCTAAGCAAAAAATTATTTATAATTAAAAACATGCTGTTTAAAAAACGGGCAGAGATTGAATACGGATTGCTCAACGATCTTTTTTGTATCTACAGATAATTTATTTACATTATTGGGATTTGGTTTGATTATTTAGGGAATGTGGTTTTGAAAATTACAGGACTGATTCTAACTTGTCTATAATCGTAATGTTATATATAATGAAATCGACTAGCGCAGCACAGACACAGTCAAGATGGAGAACACAAAGCACGTAAGAGTAATCTCGTGTGCGCACCTGCGCGATGAGGTCCCTAGCCCTTGCCGCGTCGATGGTGTTGACGCGCTTGTTCTTGAGGTGGTGCGGCGTGTCGCGGCGGTGCAGCCGTCCGGCGCGAGCTCCGCGCTCGCGCGTCCCCACGCCCGCCCACGCGACGCGCCGCCCCGCGCCCCTCTACCCGACCACCGACCATTATGTCACTCATACAACACCACGTACCAGTATCAACCCTGTCTCTTGTTTTGCTTTCAACGTGTACGATACCAAATTTATATTTATTTTTAAAGTGCCTCTTAAAGACGGAGTTGATTGGTAAAAATCGTCATGTAAGGACAATGCCCCCGCCATGCGATGGCATAACGCATGCGATGCTTTTTCACTATGTTCTTGATGAGGGTATTTCGATCGTACATGTTAATTTTTTTTTGTTATTATACATCTTAATATTTAATGCAAGAGACAAAGTTAATACATACATCGGTACCAAGTTATTTTGTTAGTTCCACCTATATCATTTACCATTTAGTAATTTTGGTACAAAATATATTTTAACAATTTTATAATGTTTAAAGAATATGTTTGTATTAACTCATGTACCAAACTTACCTCTTTAAAAAGTACCTTATAGAAAAGCAAGTGAACTGAGATTACCATTAACAAGTGGACAACACATTTTCCCAAGCATTAAAATGTAACATTTCTTCATAGATAGATAAATGTTAAAATTGCGTTAGGTTAGTCGTTAATATCAATAAATTATAAAATTACAGACTTATTTTCAACATAGTTTCTGACCACTAGGCGGTCTATAACAGAAATTGGAAAAGCAGTTAAAACCCCAAGACTATTTTACCATTACATTGAGAAACATATTATATAGCAGTGGGGCTTTCTTCTAGAAACTGAGATTATTATTTCGTTAACATTTTTTTAAACGTCTTTTAATTCAAAAAAGACTTTAATTTATTATATTGTGGAATTGAATTTACGTGACAATCACTGAAATATAGTAAGTTACCGTATTTACATACCTCTAGTTCATCAGAATCATCGTCATCATTTTCAGCCTCGGACGACTCTTTATCCTGCGCCGTTTGACTGTCGCTTTCTTCTTCCTTCGTGACTTCAGTTATTACTTGCGGTTGTATTGGCTGGAGGGCAAATATATGATTTAACCGTAAAATATTACAAAAAAAAATCTTGTGAATTGAAAACCTCTTGTTTTAAGTCGGTTGAAAAGAGTTTAAGTTTTTAATTTAATTACAAAAAACAACTTATTTAATCAGTATTTTTACAATTATAACATAAAATTTCATAATATGAAACCGAGTTATCAAATTTTATAAATAGATTGAATCGAATCGTTTTTTGAAATCGATATATTTAAGCGTTTCTTCAAATTGATATATCAAATCGATTCTTCGATCGAAAACGCAAATTAACGACTTGAATCAACAAAGAAAATCGAATCGATTTGTCCTTTTATTATTTGTCAAATAACTTTCAAAGAATCAACCCAAAAATATTATTTAATCCTAATATAACGGATCCTGTCTGGTGAAATTAAAATTAAACTGAAACCGGCCCGAGATATTTTATCAACAAAATTTATACAATTTAAAAATAGTATTAAAGAAATTATAATACCAGAATAGAATTTATATTGCAGATTTTACAATTTTGCTATGTTACCAATGCAATGCAATATCAAATCATGCAAAAAAAATGCAAATATGCAATTCTTCATTTTCATTGTGCCGTTTAGTAAATTAAATTAAGTTTCTTAAACTAAAAAGAAAATTGATTTCTAACTCACTTCTACCACTTCCGGTGGCGGTGGCGGTGGCTGCACAATTTCGGGCGGAGATTTGACTATACCATTAGTTGTTGGCACTTCGTTCGTCTTCTCTGGCGGCTGTTGTTGTTGTTGTTCGGGCGTCCTCGTAAATAGCTTGACAGCTTTCGCCTTCAAGTCCTTGGGATGAGGAGTGTTCTGACGCACAAATTGAGTCTGCAATATAAATATAAAGTAAGATTTTGTCCCACAAAATGTTTATAAGGTTGCCAGAATATTTAAAAAAAAAAGTAAATAAAAATCATAACTTAAAATCTACATGCACATGCTAATTTCTCTTCGATTATCGATAGAGAATACAGTCAACTTTGAAATCCATTGGAAAGCTTAAGACTTAGTAAGTTAAGGGTTTAGGTAAAGAGCAACATTGTTGATGAATGAAGCCGCTTTATTGTCTGGAGCAATTTCGCCTTAATCATATTAAGTGCATAATTGATACAGTTATAAAAGAAGCGTGTTCAGTCAAATTAAAATTTACTGACAAAACTAAAAATTTTAATGATGACAATGGTTCTATTAGTGTAAAAATTTTGGTACATTGTGTATATTCATAAGGCTTAAAATTGTATGATTTTCGATGAGACCTTTATGAGAACCCTATGTTTAATGATGACAATGGTTCTATTAGTGTAAAAATTTTGGTACATTGTGTATATTCATAAGGCTTAAAATTGTATGATTTTCGATGAGACCTTTATGAGAACCCTAATATGACAACTGTCAAAAATTCTAATTGGTATTTAACCTATTAAACGCATCACGTTAATAAGTAAACTCGATGTGAATCACTGGTTATGATATCACACAGTAATACACCTCTGCGGCAAAACGACGCGCCTCTCGGAATCCGGAGCGATCCATCATAAGTGCAGTGCAAATAGTGCTGTGTACGAGAAAAATTTAATTGAAATTGTTCGACGGAAAAATGTATTATAGGAATGTAAGAAACGGAGCGGTAAACGTGCGTTTATAGAATTTTGTGAGATGAATTTATAACGATATTAAAATTTTACAACATGCCAAAAATATTATTGAATAAATTGTGCTATCTTGATACAAAATAATTGATATTTGTAAAAATTTCAGTGATTTAAGTTGTATAGAGTAATTTACGTGAATATGAAAAACTATTGTAACAGCACTTTAAATAAATGGAATGCGTAACTAATGTTATCTAAATAACAAAATTATAGCTAGATATAGTATGTTCTACACGCAGCGACAAGTCTAAAACCTTGACAAAACAAAGGACCAAGAAGGCTTAGTGGAGGCAGCAAATTGAGCGTATCTGGAGTGCAATCACTGTATCAATATACAAGTAAATTATAATCGTGACATCACTGTACGTAATCAGATTTTGCAATGTTTTATCAAATGTCGCGTTTTGCTAACAAAAGATACTTGACTAAAACCGGAAAACAGAGTTTCAAAATTGAGTTATGAGCAAAACTCTTGCGACTCATAAGTCCCATATTGTGTTTGCACTCCATTCGCCCGGGCGGTGTACCTCAGCGAGGTTAGTTATAGAGGAGGAGAGTCTCTGCAGTGACGTCCTCCGCTGTGTGGTAACTAGCTTGCGCACTACGTCTAACGGCCGCCTCAGCCCTAGCATATTCTGTGCGCTGAAGAAGGAATCGGACGGTGTCGTCTCTTCACTGTCCTCTTGTAACGATGCGACCTTGAATACAAATACTTCATTTGTCCCACATCAACATCCAGGAACTTGTTTATAAGCAATTTCGTCTGTTCTAGAAGCAATGCGTGGGCGCATCTCCGTTTCCTATCCTTGACATCAGTTATCCGGTATTAATGGTCGTGAAATATAAGATTTTTTACCGTATTTCGTTTCATTTATCCTTTTTTTTTTTTTTTTTAATTCTAATTTTTTTTAAAACTAATAATGAAAACATATAAAAGTTACTTGTTTCATAATTTTGTATAGTAAGCATTAAAATAAGCAAATTTGCCTTAAGCGTAACACGGACAATAAATATTAATATTTACATAATAAATAATCTTATAATAATCGAAAATATTGAATCAAAAATTTTTGATTCATAATATTGTCTAATTCCATTGATTTTCTATAAACATAAAAAGTACACAAAAATGTCCAAAGACGCTAGTGCGCTCCATCGTAAATTCGCACTAACGCAACAAAACGAAGTAAGTCACTAACTTCATTCGATTATGTTGCAAGCTTGTGACTAACTTCGCTTCGTTGATTTTACGAACCAAAGCTGGTGCTTTGGTTCTGACATTTTATTTGTATGGAAAAAGCCTATCCATACATAATAAGTTTGTTTAATTCGCAGTATTTTTATTGAACAAATATTAAATACGTTTTCATTGATATCATATTTTAATACTTGGCAAAGGGGTGAGATCACTTGTTCTTTATCTTGGTTTAACGCGAAGATAACACGGAACTTATTACGAACGAGATAAGACATTACAAAGCGAACTCAATGTTAAATTTAAAAATAAAAATTAGGTTTTCCAATTTCAATGTTAATTAATTAGATAAGTTGATACTAGATAGTAATATCATTATATTGATTTTTTTATAAAAGTGATTGTTCATTATTATCATTGACTAATTGTTATTTGTAATGTACATAAGCAATTAGCTTGCACATCGTGAATTATTATTTTTATACATATCATGCAATAAAAATAAAACTTAAAACCAATAAAATAAATTGCAATTTTATTACAATTATTATAAATAAATAACTATAAAAAGCTTATAACATAAACAATGCGTTATACAATTCGACATTTTTATTAATTTGAGATTTTAATTACATTTATATACAAATAAAATTATTCTAACGCTACTAATATAGAACTCAGTGCTAAATACGCCCGTTGTCTATTAAACAAAGTGAGCACATTGTCTCTAAACCAAATTCTCGCTTTCCTACACCCGTTACTAACTCTCGTTCTAATAATGTGACAGCAAATCGAAACATTCCAGAATGTTCTCGAAGTATCCCTATAACGACTCTTTCTATTAAGAAAGGGACAACAGCATATTCTCACCTCTCTCATTTCAGGAACGTCTTCATTGAACTTGACTGATATTGTACGCGACGCTTCTCTTTCTTCCCAGTCATCGTCCGAATCCCGATCTCTTTGTAGTGTTGATTCTGTTGGATTTGTGTTATTTCATAATAATATGTATTTAAATAATATGTGTCGAAAAATTTCAGACAATACAAACATTGATAGCGCTGACGTCACAACAACGATTTACAAAAAGCGTTCGAGTATCAAAGTTTAAAGTATCCTATACACTTGTTTAATTAAAGTATACTATATACAAATTATTTTTTTCTATTAATAATAAAGAAATCAGTGTATTTATAATAAAATAAGTGATTAAGCGGCGATGTGTTTTTTGTATAATATAAATAAAAAAGGCTCTATAACGACTTACCTCTTATCCTATCAAGCTCTTGTGACTGTGAATTAAATCTGTGTTCCCTGAACCAGGTGCCACTGCCGACCTCTGTAGGTTCCAACTCTATTTATGTGTGACAAGTGGCAAAAGTGACTTTTTAGTATATATACACGGCAAAAACAAAACAAACTTCAGTCTGTGACTATTTACTTATTATATTATATTCCCATTTCATAGAAATCATAACATTTTAATATCAAGAATATTCATAAAAATTGTTAAAACATTAATGTTTCTATTACGTTAGCTTAAGCTAAGCTAGAATTGAGGGTAACACATACGCATAAGATTCCTGATTGGTTTAGCAATTTTTTTATAATTAATATCATGTTAACAGCGCGGGTACATCAGTGGGCCATATAATATGTGTTCAAGTTCAAATTTTATAATATAATCTTATGAAATATAAGTAAATAGTCACGAAACTTTCGCACAATAAAAGTAAAAGCACAAAAAAGCATAACCGAAGGATCACATATACAGGTCACGTCAAGGTAATAACATATGTAACACATTCGGCATACATACAAAATGATACACTTGTACCATTTTTTACGACGTTCTTACGTTTATCGCTCGTAAATATAATGTCCGTCGTGATGCGACGTATAAAAAAATAATCTACTAAGTGCAATTAAAAGTTTTAAAAGAACAGAGGATAACATCAAACAATATTCATCATTAGTATAAGTAGTCATACAAAATATGATTTTCAAAATTACATCTTACTTACATTCAAGTAGCACAACCCATTGCTGATTTTGGTTCTGGTAATATTTATAAAAACTCTGTTCTTTAAACTATTTTTATAAACAGTGAAAGCTAATAATTCACTAAAAAGCGTAATCGTAAGCATAAGATGATGTTTCTTGCTCTAACAATATATACTCTAATCGCGTTAAGAAAATGAGTCGTCAAGTATACACCTACATACAAGGTGTATTTACAGTGGAGTAAAAATACAAATAATTTAAATATATGTCAAAAGAATACGTTAATGAATAAAAATTAACTTAATTATCTCCAAATCAAAATAAATTCATTCATAATAAATGTAATCAGTATCACTAGAATGAATTATTATTATTTTTTGTATTTATTACAAAATGAATTTTGTTTTGCGAGTTCCTTCACTCGTACAAGTCTCCCTTCAACCAGTCATTATGAACTTGACTTCATAATTTTATGCCACCTGCGCCTATGCGACCTGACTTACCATTACCTTTTAGTAATTCTATTACGATCCAATTCAATTCTGACAGTAAACCGATTCAGATTTTATATGAGTACGACGTATAAATATGTCATGGTACGAAATAGCGATGTAGCTCAATTTAGGTCGTCATTTGAACCGCAATAAGAGTATAATTTAATGGTAAGCCCCTGATTGGTCAGGACTATTTTCTTAACGTGAATGGACTACACAAGTTTTTTCAAACAATTTTAATAACAGTTAACAGAATATTCAAAATGGCACACATTTGTGCCCTTAACAAAATATATCAAACAAATTAAAATAAATTGGAAAAAATAATACTTATTATGCACATCATCATAATACTAAAGATTACATACAGCACCGAAAGCGAAACCATTTTGGTCTTTTATAATATTTATGTAATTTGTACCTGGCTGTTGCGTGTAACTAAGCTGTGGCAGTAAGAAGCAAGTGAGAATATTCTCTCCCGTCGTTTCGTCCCGGTCTGTTTGGAAGGTCAGTAAGGGCTGTGCCTGGTTCTCTGATAGCCACACTGCTTTCAATTCTAAATTAACTAGGGTGTAGGGCAAATATTGTAACCTAGAAATTATAAAAAATAATTATTAAAATATAATAACACAAAACAGCGACCAAAGACATTTCTTCGGATATTGTATGATGTTCATTTTTATAGGCAATAACTTCATTCTCAATGATTGGATCCAAGAAAATGTACATTTTGAAGAAAATAAAACAGTTAATAATCAACTATTTTCAGCCAATTTAAGTATTTTAATTAATTTAATTTATTAATAGACGTTTATTTAAAAAAATAGTATGTCTGAAACTTAAGTAAAATTATTAAATATATTGAAAATATATAACAAATAATCCTATACACTTAAATCTATACGTAAATATTATATATAAAAGTGTATGTTTGTAAATTCAAAATAACAGCTTTTTACTGATATATTGTCCGTGTCTTTCTGTCCATTTGTTTCGGCTAATTGATGAAATGGGTGAACCGCTATCACTGGCAGATAGCTGATTTTTTGGCAGAACCTTAGGTTATTAGACCACGCGAGCGGAGCCGCGGGCACAGCTAATCCTAATAAAAATAGCATTTACTGGTAATTAATTAAAAAAAATATTCAAAAATAGAATACCTGTTCCCACTAACATCCAGAACGTGAAGAGATTTACAGTTGCCAAGTTCGTTCGGTAATTTCGTCAACTTATTATCCCTCAAACTCAGAACACCAAGTAACGTCATATTGCCAATCTCTAGTGGTATTTCACCCAAGGAATTTCTATCTACGTTCAGTACTGTCAACTCATTGAGGTTACCTATTGATTTAGGCAGTTCCATTAAGAAATTCTCCGTTAGTATAAGCTCTTGGAGATTTATACATCTAAAAAAATACACATCAATTATAAGAATTTTTATCCGACTAAAATAAGGGGTTTTCAGGTCTTAACTGTTCAACATTTCATAGGGTGGTTTCAGACTAGCTTTTCGAAGCGCGTACAGGAGTGTAAAGGCCGTTTTACCATACGCGCAACTTGTACGAGCGTTGACGCGCTTATAAGTGGAGCGTACACTTCGGAATAAGCCCGCATACGCGCGTTCGGCTTTTAGAAGCGCGAAATGAAACGCGTGCGTAAGAGCGTACGCCGAAACGATCGCATTACGCTAGAAAAACGCTAGTCTGAATAACAATAACGTCAGATTAATGTCTTATGAATTTTATAATAAATATTCATAAAAAAGGAATGATTTTTCAATTCATTACTACTGTTCCGATTTTCCTCCAACCAAACGTATAGCTTATGCTAGAAAGAGTGATCACGCCAATAGGGTAAGGGGATAATTGAACCTTTTAACCCTTTTAAACAGTCCTATTATAAATAAGTAAATGTTCTACTAACCTTCCTACATTTTCGTTTAATGTGTGTAATCTATTTTGGTCCAATTTAAGTATAGCTAATTTAGACAAATCACCAATACCGTTCGGTACAGTTTCAAGCATGTTTTGCGAGAGATGTAGATCAGTCAAAGATATGAGACCTCCAATCTCTTCTGGGATTCTCTCTAATTTATTTTCACTCACATCCAGACATATTAAAGCTTTCAAATTCCCTATTTCCGATGGCAAATATTGTAACTTGTTGTGGTCAAGCCATAATTCTTGCAAGGCTGGTAGTTCGCCAATGAATCCGGGCTGGAATAGAAATAAAATATTCAATTCTATTACAAATACATTTTTATACACATAAAATGTAAAGAATGGAAATTACCAGTTCTTCGATTTCATTATCGCCCAGATCCAATCTCTCCAACTTTGTGAGATTTTTTAAGGATTCGGGCAGCGACTTGAGAAGGTTTTCTCTTAACTCCAATGACTGGAGTGACACCAGACTGAAATTAAAAAAAAACATTTTATTAATTTTTGTAATAACACTTCTAACCGACTTTAGACAATGGAATTTCTGAACTAGATTTTTTAAAAGTTTGTTACCACGGAGCTCTATCATTTAACCTATTAGGGCTTTTTTTGTGAAATTATTTCCAGATAGATGATCTTCAGAGCAGAGTCAAATAACTATAACCACTGTTCATCCATGTTTTTTTCTCGTTAACCTAAGGCGGTTAACGTAGGTGTTTGCTTTTTCAAAACAGTCTAATCGAATATACACTCTAAATTGGCTATTTATATCTTAAATCGTAAACATTTCTAAAGATTCAAAACAGCTAATTTATTTCATACAAGTTTAGGTTCAAAATTATGACATACATACATCTAATGAGAATAAAAATACAATGGATGACTAACGCAAGATTAATTTACATTGTAATGCACCACACAAGGTTAACTGGGTAAGTGAATTATTCAAAACTTATTACCTATTCAAAATTAAAAATAGGATACACAAGTCTCACGTAGATATGTTAAAATAATCACAAAAACTTTAAATATTAAATATATATAACAATATATTTTCAGTAATACTCAGTAAAATTACAATAAAGATTATCAAATAGGGACTTAGATGTCTTAAATTGTAATACATTGACTCTAACATTTGAGTAAATAATATCGTAAATATGTAAAGTTTTATAGTATAGTTTGCTGATAGTACAATGGCAAAACCGCGTTACATGCTCGAAACCTTGACGCATTCCTAAGCAGATGTCAAAGTACTTAGCGAACCGTGCTTACTAAACACGCTCGGTTATGAATCACATGTTTTGAATGACCAACTAAACGTATTGGACCATTATTTTCAAATATTTTCTAATACGACCCACGTCTAAATTTAGCAAGAATATAAAACTTTTTCTCCGATACGATAAAACACCCGCAACAATCATAAAATCGCCTGCTGGATATGAAAAATTAGGTTTATCGTTGCATTTAAAAGGCGTTAACTTAAAAATAATGCGCCATTTGTCGCTTAATACTGCTCTTTATCTTTTTGTGAACTTTAATATTTCAACGAATATCAGTATTCGTTGAAATATTGAAGTTCATTGTCGGCATAGCCAAATTAAAGTGGGCATTTAAAATACGCAATTTTTATGTGAATAAGTTGGCAAGCAAGTATACCACCCACCTTATGGTAGGTAAACATTTGTCGTAGTCTATAAGCGCTTGCAGCACTATACATTTGTAGGTGTCGCTCACGCGTTGCTAAACTTAAATCTCCTATGCCCAGTAATTTCACTAGCTACAGTTTCCTTCAAACCGAAAAACACAGTATACTGCTTTACGAAAGAATAACTAACACTGCACTGGTTCCTACCTATCTGGTCTCTTGCAATTAAGGACCCACCACGAGTAAATCGCATTGCCTTAATAACAACAAGTTATAATTTCATAAAGTTTTTTTTTGTGATTGTTAGTGCAGTAGCAAAGTTGTTATAATAATAGAATAGCAGGTGTGATAAGAAAATGCCTCGTCTGATAATAAACAACCGACATAACACGCCTCAATTTTTTATCGCATGGTCACATTTTTTATATTTAAGAAACAATAATAAATAAATCGGTCAATCGTCGAACACCTGTATTCTATATAATTAAGTATATAAAACTTTACCTTAATATGTTGTTTTAAAATACTATCGATACCTAAAAACGCACATAAAACGTAGTTTGCCTTGACAGCTTTGATATTCAAATTCTGATATTTTTATAGATAGATAGAAGATAAGACGTATATTTTTGTTGGGCTAAGCCGAACGTAGTCCGTGTTTTTCTCCCTTTGTTCGCTTTAACTCGAGATGAACTAGAAAAGGATGAGCATCTTGATGAGCTATTACATCCCTGAGACGACTTCTTCAAAAAATCAAGTAAGCATGTTTGAATGGGATCAAAAGCGGGTATTTGACCTGATTGTATGAGGACACGACAGTATTCAAAATGAAATATCAACAATGACCGTGGTACATTGCGTGCCAGTCGACGTTAACGATCAGCGGAAAAGTCAACGTAATCGTATATCACGTTACACACGCCCATGAGAATCCATCACAATATTACACTATCAATAACACACAATTTAATAACAAATGCTGCATGCAAAGATGTTAAATAATTTACTCAATTGAATGTAATCTAATATTAATGAAGCCGAAAAATATGCTCTAAGCCCTGATTGTAAAAGTACTTTAAAAGCGATCAAGTTTTTTTTGTATCAAGCAGATCAACCAAGATGTGTAAATTATAATAATAAGATATATAATAAAGGATTTCTTTCAACAATTCCATAAAGCCAATATTAAATTATAATGTAATGTGAGAGCAATTTCATATTATGTGTTAAATTTTAAATATTTATAAAAATACAAATGTAATACTATGTAGACGGTCGCCTTTATTCAATATTTTGGCATTAAGCCTAAGTTCGCTGAACTATTTACTTATATAACAGTAATGTTCCAAGAAAGGTACGGCTTGGGCTGTAGCTTTCCACTCTACTTTCGCTTTCGTCACGAACTAGAACTTCGGACTTGTCTAAAACTAATAATAATCTATCAAAGTAATTAAGAGACTAACTTTGTTCCTTTCTTTTGAGTACGACCCCTGTTCGGAGTTTACTAAATGTGGTTAATAAACGAAAGGGTCTGTAACGGAGAACGAAGTATGTTGTTGAAGATTTAATTACACCGTGATTTAACTTGATTTTATGAAGCTAAAACATTTAAATTGAATAAGTTGACAAAATTGAAATGTTTGTAAAGTTTATCCAATATAATGGTGTTAGGAGGTTTTCAATTCGAATGTATTTTTTATTTTGATTACCTCAGAAAGCCGTAATTTATAAAGCCAAATTTATAAAATATTTCAGAGAATATACGTTTAGATTGGTACAATAGAAATTTCAACAAAATATGTTCAGTAGTTTGATTTTTAAATTAAAATAACTAGATAAATTTCATCCAAGTAAACTTAATTAGGTATAGTTTATGCAAGTAAGGTTCGGTTCGTTATTCGTAGATTGGTTTCTATAAAAAACTATGCTGATTAAACAATATTAAAATGAGAACAGACTTAAAAGACTCAAATATTTGATAAACAGCAATCCCAGTCTGATTACTACATAAAATAAGTTACAGCATTGCCTTTGTTAATACCATCGGTTCTTCAATTACATCGAAAGAGAAAGGCATTTAATTCGTTTTATTATTACAAAACGATTTGCATTTGATGGAATTTATATAAGATTTTAATTTCGTTACAAGTTTTAATGATTTCTTAATACACAATGCAATTAATAAATAAATATACACACAATAGTGAAAACACAGTTTTATATACGAAAATAATTTTAGTTCAGTATGTCAGTTGGTTATTTATACAGAGAAACAATTCAACAGATGTATCCAATATTCGTAATGCCATATTACGCAGTAATTTTAATGGGTACAATTATGTAAACAAGTGTCTCCGTTGTCAATAAGTTGCGTTACTAGTTTCGACATAGCTCACCTGCCGAAATCGCTGGGTAAACTGGTAAGCGACATATCATTGAGGCCGAGGACGGTGAGTGACCGTAACTGGCTAAAGCCGGCCGGCAGTCGCGGGATGGGGTTACTGCTGAAATCCGCGATCTGCAGGGCACGCAGCTTCTTGATATCTTCTGGTATATCAGGAATGTCTGTAAATAAATAAATATATGATATAAACTTTATATTATATATATATATATATATATATATATATATATATATATATATATATGTATATATATATATATATATATATATATATATATATATATATATATATATCATACGACGTTGTGGCGCAGCGGTAGCGAACCTGCCTTAAGCGCCACAGGCCGCAGGTTCCCGCTCTGAGCATATGTTTGTATTGGCCATACAGGCATGTTTTCCGGTCTGGATGTATTTGTCCTAGTCATTGTGTATGATTCCAGACCCATGACACAGGATATAACTATCCTAATGGGGGCCGTGAGTGTCTAGCGTTTATTAGCGTTTATTTAAAAAAAATACCATGTAACAGAGACATCCACATTTTTAAAAGAGGCTCTCTCTCAAGCCCATGAAATATATCATAGATTAAATTTAAAGAAACAAAAATATTTTTATTTGTTAGATATAAATATACTTATTATAATTCGATTTAAACTGCATCTTATCTAATCGAAGATGGTTACAAGATTATAGTTATATTTGTATAATACACTTTAATCTTGTTACATATTATATGTAGAAAATTATTTTATGTATAAATTATACACCTAATTTAAAATCGATTTTGATTTTTTTAAATTAAAATTTATCCTTTTTATATTTGACCGAAAGTCTATAACGATAAAAAGTAAAAATCTTACAAAGAAGTAGGTTAAGTAATCCTGGAAAAAAAAAATCACTTTTATTTATAACCAATACTACAACAAATTTACAATTTAATAATAACATAATAATCGAATAAAAATTACGTAACTCAAAAAGCAACTTTTTGGGAATCAACATAATAAGTTTTTAAAATATTGACACCTGCACAATCTTTCGTATATTATATTTTATTGGTTATTTACGTCAATTATTTACGCTCGAAAATGACTATGTTTGTTTTTATTGTTACGTTGAGAATTTAGTTTTAAGTCATTTTACACCGATAACAAAATTTTCGTATTTTTAATAATTCTGGCGTTTTCGTTTTAAAGATTCCAATTATAACTGTATATATCATGTAATTACTCCTTAATAAAATAATTTAATTTAGATAACCCCCAGAGCTACAGACATTAATTTTAATTAATTTTGCAAAGCTTAAGTGACCTATAATTAAAAACCTTTTAGTTAATGCAACAGGCAATGTTGTGACAAGAATTATTTTTCATTTTCCTGTTTACGGCGCGTAATGTACTTATGAGCATTTCAATGAAATGAATAAAACTAAGGCATACTTTTGTTATTCTGCAACAATAAATTGTTTATTTTGTCAATAGCTGTATTAGTCTGCTTTCAAGTACTAAATCGGATACTACACGGCCCTATACTAAGATCTATTTAGGGTGTAAGGCTAAGAAGACCTTTAATTATTGCCTACTACATCTTTATACGTGTATGCAAGGGTGATGTCCTAAACAGTGAGATCACTGTTCTATCTCTTTGCTAGATAGCAGAGAGATAGAGGCTTTATTGAATATCGATGCTAGCATGGTTGTGTACGTTTGTGACATCTATTCATCACACGTTCTATTCTTATGTTAATGTCTTCCCGATTTGTCATTGAGCACAGATTTCGTCACAGTATGTTAAATTTACTTCTTTTTTGAGATAACTTTAAATACAATATAAAATTTCCTATTCCATTTTTTACATTTGTTTTTGAACCTCTTGATAACTTCCAAAATAAAAATTACGCAACCGAAACGAAGCGAAGGTGTTTCTGTAGAAAAATATGTTAATAGAAAATATTAGGGCTGTACAATTAAGCCGACCAAGCCGGCTAAATGGCCGGCTAGTTAGCTAAGCTAATCGAGCTAGCCGGCTAAATTAGCTAACCTGATCCGCTAGCTAGCTAGTTTAGCTAACTTTTTTAATTGTACAGCCCTAGAAAACATTATATGAACTATATATAAGTAAAACTTTCAATATATTACTGTCGATTGTTATTTTAAAAGATAATATTAAATGTCATAATAAAAAATCATGTCGCAATTTCGCAAAATATTTGTTACAACGAGACATTGAGAAACCAAATACGGTGTCTATTCATCACCTATTTGGAACGAATCAATTTCATAAACACTGTACGATATCTTATTGTGATGAATGCAACGGAACTTTGCTTAAAGAAATGCACGTCAAATACATTTTTGTTTATTTCACAATCTTAACTAAATTGGGCAAAGCTTTATACTTCTGTTCATTGACTTACTATAAACTAAAGACCGACCCTTCCATATAGAAAAAAATGTTTAAGAATCTCTGATGCTTCTTCGTAAACTTGCACTTACGCAACGAAATGAAGTTAGTCACACGCTAACTTTAATCGAACATGTTGCATACGTGTGACGCAAACTTCATTCGAATATAGTGCGAATTTACGAAGGAGCACCAACGAATCTTAGGACATTTTGATAGTATGTAAATGCCTGTCCATATATGTAAGTATATGCTCCTATTAAGGAAAAGCGTCAGGAGCTTAATATACCATTCTGCTTAAATACACATTGGTGAATATAAGGATCCTAATTTCTTCTTAGATGTTTTCCTACAACATAAATAACGAGACAAACTAGAAACACAAATTAAGCATTAGATTAGATGTTTGATTAAATTCTTTGTTAACTTTTTTATATTGCCTAACAGGATCTTACTGACCAACAATTCCGGTGATGTATAAACAACTGAGGTCAAAGCTGGAGCAATTAATTGGCACATGGACACATAAACACAGCGGTTCACAAAATAATTTACAATTGTTCAATGTTACAAAACGTTAATCTAAACATTGCAAGCTCTGGGAACAAGGTCAGACGGCCGCAATACCTAACAAACAAATTATGAACATTACTCACATTACTCTTTTTCGAAGATATAAAATGTCTAACGTAACTTTCAATGTAAAGCATTTTTTAAACGATTGCGCAATCAACGTTTTCAAAGACTAAGTTCGGTCTCGTCAATCTTTATTAACTCTCTGATAAAAAAGATGATTGCCAGGAGTTATTGGCTTCAATTGAAATAGCGTGAACTATAAATACACAACTAAGTCGTGCTCCAGTTAATTGCATAAAATGTATTGATAAACGTATATTATATAAAGGCATTATATCAGCGACCAGGATATAGATAAGAATAAGAATGAAAGCGCGGATCGACAATTAAAAAGCTATAATTTTTATTTTTATTAGTAGCAATAGTAAGTAGTCTTCTTCTGTGTAGAATAAGAAAATTCGAGTAATTTCATCCACATAACTTGGCTTCTAGGTGCCGTATTAATATGAAAAAGTGCTCCAGATTTTAAATGAGGCCTGAAACACTGAAAACTACGTCCAATTTCGTACAATAGGTTTTACGCATACAAACATAAGTATATATTAATCGGTTTATCATTTTAGTTTAAGGTTAGCTGGTATTGCACACCAATAAGTATTATGTTCTGCATATATAACTCAGTTTTTCAATTTTGTGGGTTGACATGGTATTCCTTATTTGCGTCCATATAAAGTTTATTAATGTATTGATATATTTATAATAAGACACTTATACTAGTTAATCATTGTGTCTTACTTGAAGTGAATAAGAGTGTTTTCACATTTATATTATACGAAGAAGAGCTGACCGACATCGCCCACGCCCATCCTAAACCCTTGGACTTAGAAAATGATTATTTCACAGTTTTTTTTTTTAATTTATACGACACATATAACACTAGCAAAGGATTTTTTGGATACTTTGGAACAATTAAAAATAAAAAAACACGTGTTTTAATATTTGCTAAAATTCCACCCCTAAAGGGTTCACAGTTTGTATGAAAATGTTATTCGCGAGGGCGAAGCCGCTGGCTAAAGCTAGTATGTAAATATTTTCACAAGTTCTTATCGTATATATTATGTATCCTGCAATCTACACTCTGAAATTTTTAGACGTGAGAGAATAAAAAGTAAAACGAGTAATTTGCTCGTCCCACGCATCCTTAACTTTATTAAATATGCCGTGCGTCCGATAAAGCTTATATTTTCAGCTAAATTTACATTTTTTCACATTTTTTTTAAATTACGTAACATGCTATATACTTTCCAAAGTATCCAAATAAATTAACACCTGTTTACAGTTACTTATTAGGGTTTGTAGCCAAATGGGAAAAAGAACCCTTATAAATTCCCTAAATAATTATATTCCCTACATTCCCGACTCAATGGCACAGTCACTTAATGGCCATCTAACATTTCACTGTTATTAGATGAAACATACCAGAAGATGTATTCCATGACCCAAACAATGATATAAGAAAATTATGGAAATACATACATTCAGGCGATAACAAAAATGTATGGCCACACAAACACATACACACACACACACACACACACACACAGGTCACACACTTGTGACGTATGTGAGATTGTATCGATTATACAGAAAAAAACAGACTGACAGACAAAATAATAAAAATTGGTTTTCCGTTGTAAATACCCCATATTAACGTTTCTTGTCATTGTTATATTATTATTATCCTTGAAATCTAAGCGAAGCATCAGTCAGTCGTCACTAGGAATAAAATCGCAAGCAGAATTTTTATGTGCATTTTGGACGCTAATGGCTAAATGTAATTCGACTGATATGAGTATATCAGTTAGAATGCACTCATTAATCTCCTATTGATTGCGTAATAAAAAGATTTAAAATAATTTGAGCTTTGGGATCAATGTGCGTATTATTCAACAAAAAAATAATTAGCAGTCAAGTGCGTTGTGGACCACGCACCGTTGAAACTGAAGGGTTCCGCAGCTTGGTTATGAAGAATCTAAAGGCCTTTAAAAAATTAACGAATTAAAATTGACTACAAAAATAAGTTGGTAATTTCATAGTAATTATTAAAAGCTAAAATTACATAATAATTATACATAGTAATTATACTAGCTAAAAACAATGTTATAGGAACAATTTATATATCTTTAAATTTTGTTGACTTATTTTCTTCAAACCAAATGTGGATGAAAGTTCATGTGGTATTCTACAAACTCAAATTTTTCCAGAATTTTAAATCAGATAATTCAAAAGTTAGAGGGGGGACACAATTTTTATAGGAGCTAATATCTCAACAACTACTGGCTTAATGAAAAAAGTCAAAATGAAACCTCCTTATCATTTTAAAAGACCTATCCAAAGATATCTCACACGTTGGCAAACATTGAAATTTTTTTTAACACTCGGTTACATGTATGAACTGCTACCCGTAATTCTTATATATTTTAAGATTTCATTACAAAATCGTTGTGCGGTTCATAGATTACACCTATTTAGTAAATTTCGTGTTGATAGAGCCCATGGTTTCCGAGTAAAATGACTGTGACATACGGACGGACGGACAGACGGACATGACGAAACTAGAAGGGTTCCGTTTTTGCCATTTGGCTACGGAACCCTAAAAAGCCAGGAACTATAATGCAATTACTCCCATAATAAAATACAATACCTTTAATAGTATAATACACAGCGAATAAAGTGATACTACACACACATTATCTAATATTCCAATTAATTACGATAATGATTTACCACGAACGCTAATTGCTTCTAATTTAGACTATAACTAAATTCTATCATAAAATTTCGTAATGAAGTGAATTATTTAGTTCATAGTTAAATAGACATTAAAAACGGGTTTATTAATTTCACGATTAGTGTGATATAGTTTCCGGTTTTGCGGACGGACATTCCGGCAGACGTGGCGTCATCAATTACATATATGTCAAGCCTAGGGTCGATATAAACTATGGGTGCATTGCAAACAATGAACATTTAAAGTGGAATAAACTGCGACTATTAAAGGGACGGGTAAGTGGGTCAACGACTTTAGGACATGTAACATCGTTTAAATACCGGAATTTGAACGAAAATTACATTTAAAATAAACTCTCACGAAACGGAATGCGGTAGGATATTAAATAGAATGCCTCCGCAAATATTGGTGTAACGTTGTTTGACGAAAATTCGATTCGGAGTAGAATTATGAGATGGCTGGGAGTTCTGACTCCTGACTCCACCGGAAACAACCTAGAATATGAGGTCATAGGCAATAAAGGAAAATTTTAAATAATTTCGTGCGCTTCAGAGAAATTTTTCGTAGTCCAATTTATACCCGAAGATTTGGTAACCTCATTTGGCAGTAATGGCCACACGTGTATTACTTTGGGTTCATGTTTTAGTTTATTTCCGGACCCCCAACACAGCTAATAGTAGGGGGGCATTAAATGAGACATTCAATATATTTAGATGATACAAAAACAAATACCTCAACCAAAACAAAAATGTTCAAGCCGCTATCAACGCCCAATTCAAAATTAATATAAACAAGCAACTTACATGTTATAGTATCAAGATCATTTAAAATCTAATGGATAGCTTTGCTGTTTTAAGAAATACAGTACGTTTTTTAACCTTATTATTTGAGCAGAAACGGTAATTGTTTTGGTTACGTAATGGTAAGCGGTAAGTGAGGCTATTTTAGGAGGTATGCCGGATACCAAGAATCTGTCTTTAAGTGTATCGTTTTGTTTATATAAGGGGTGAATGGCTTTTTAGCGATGTAAGAAGCCTGCGGCTGTGGCAGACCGGAAGCGCTTTGACTAAATGTATAGCATATATATCCAACAGTATATGTACATAGCAAGTTTTCCATTACTTCTCAGTCTAATATTTATGAATAGCACTACATTTACAATGAATGACACTGACTTTAGCACACATATCTATTACAGCTACCGGGTTAGGTGACCGAAGCCTAATTTCCTATAATAACGTTAAACGTGCAGGTAAGAGGCCTTTTAATTGTGAACTCTTCTTCCATTAAAATAAATGGTATAAAATCTAATCAACGAAAAATAAAAATGAACTCCTCAGATTTGGTATAATAATGCCAATATTTATTAAAGGCAATAAGCTATCTACACTACGTCTCAGCACACCTACTACTGTTTTTTATTTTTCTGTCGTTGTTTTCCAGACTGGGATAAAACTTTGATTGAACTTGCTGATGTATACAATATATCTTACATGTAATGAAAAGTCTCGACATCTTAAATGAATTCGAATATACCAAATTTCAAAAGAAAAATTCGGAAACGATTCCTAGTATTTAACGAAATACGTAACTAATTATATTCCTTGAAGCGGAAAATCGTTTGCTTGAAGGTAACTAACTATATTGTCATTTTTTAAATGTCAAGCTAATTGCACAACAAAACCAGTTTATTTAAGTAATTTGTCTATAAATTGGCTTTTTATGCAATGCTCTACTATAATTTAAAAGTACTTAAAGCTAACCGTATAATGAAATCATAAGATTTTTATTGTAGTAAGCACTGGTCTAACATATATATATACATAACTTCGGAGATCAATTCACTATCGCTCTGCATAAAAACTAGTATCCTTACAATATGTATCACAGTATGAAGAAGAAGATACGCAGAATGTGATTTTATGTATCAGGTTATATATAATTAAATACATAAAATTAAAAAAGGTGATTTTTGTAAAGTTAAACAATGACAATACAACGCCAATGCGTGACGAAGCCGATAAAACGGTAACACGTCCAGTAAACACTAACTAACGGTAAAAAAGTTTAAACAATTCGACAATATAATAACTCTAAAATGATGGCCAATAGACTTTCGACCGACACGTTTAACTTTCAAGAAAGAAAAAAATAAAATTGTGTAAAACTAGCATCTGCCCGCGACTTCGCCTGCGTGAGTAGCGTTTTTGAACAAGGCATCTTTATTGCAAAATAACTAAATGGATCTCGAAACAAACTTTCATCCTCTTTTACCCTCTTCACGTTTTTTTTTGTTTCAATCCAGATAAAAATATAAATGTGTACCAAATTTAATCGAAATCTGCTAAGCCGTTTTTGCATGATTGAGTAACACTCATCAATACAAAATTTCACATTTATAATATAAAAAGCTTTCATCTTTACATAAAACTTAAAGAAGAACACACGTAAAAGCTTGATGTAAAATGCGTCAGCATTTAAAAAGAGAATGATACATGCTTACGCATATTAATACGAAGTGTACATCAATTTTATTTGTGAAAGTATATAATAGTTATACGATCCCATACATTCGCAAACAATAGGATGCGAAAGCACTCTTACGTATGAATGCACACGATGCTGAACAGCGTGTCCACTGTCCAAAGCCATTCGATTTATAAAGAATTGACGCTCATAAGAATTAATACTAAATTTATCAAGCGTAAAGCCCTGGTAACTACTAATTATTATATTACTTCAAAAGCGAGGCAGACTCCATAAATAATTTCTCGGTTACATATTATAAAATTATAAAAATAAGGCATACATATAAAGATAGCGCAAATCCAATTAAAATGTTAACTAGTGTTAAATCAGGAGGAACTAGAACTAGATTTTATAGCGATAAATATGGAAAGCCATTAGGTTAAACGATTGACAGTTGTAAGTACTGGGTACGGCCAGGAACATAATATCCGTCGCTGAACGCAAACAGCCCGGCGTCAAACGCGGGGACTCGGAGGAAATTACTTGGTATCCACAGCGACGTTTCCATTCTAGGCCTACGAGTTATTAATTATATTAAAGTATATATTTATATATTTTTAAGTGAATATTAATAAAAAATACCTTAATTCAATCGAAATGAAAAAAAAAAGTTTTGTATTATTATGCCGCGAAAGCAAAATTTATATATTATAGAATACAAGATATATAAAATCAGGACAGCAATAAATCTGAAGACTATATTGTTGTTAACTAATACTTATGAAATAAAAGCTGCTGTTGGTAGGACAGTCTCGCGTGGTTTACTCTAGACGATATGAAATCCTATTATAGAGTTATTGAATTGTTTGCGACACAAAAGCGACGAGCAAGTGGACTGTGCCGATCCACCGCCCACAGTAATGGAAACCGGCTGACCGACGGGATACAATGGATAGCTTGCGGGTGAATATTCATTCGCGAACTTCGAACATACGTATAAAAGGCAACGTAATGGGTCAGCCCGCAACTCAATACGATTACCGCTGGCAGTTCGCGATAGCTCTAGCCTCTATTATCCATATGACAGGCGAAACGTATATCATAAACGTTTCACCTTCATTAGAACCTTAGTTTTATGAAATGATCAACTTATATTTAAGTCTTCTACTCTTATACCTAATTTTGACCACGTTGTGGCGCAGCGGTAGTGAACCTGCTTTAAGCGCCACAGGTCGCGGGTTCGATTCCCGCTCTGAGGAGATGTTTGTATTGACCATGCAGGCATGTTTTCCGGTCTGGGTCTGTTTTTCCTTGTCTTGTTATGTGTATGTTTCCGGACCGACACAGGATATAACTATCCTAATAGGGGCCGTTGTTACGATTTTTTCCAAAACCGATGCGAAAATAGTTTTCGCCATGACATTACTACTTAAAGATATACAATATTTATAATTAGTAATGGCATCTGAAAGTGTAATAACTCAGTTATTTACATTAATTGAATGCCTTAAACAGGTCGACGATTGATTGTTTGCAACGCTCACATGAGTATCGCAAGGCATTCCAGCGATCGAAGTTCGTCCTTGAGTTAAACATATAAGATTTGTTTATAACATTAAATAACTATGATCTGGTATTTCTACACGTTTATAATATCGCGCCTCAGAATCCGCGTAAGGATTAGTCACACCTGCAACGATAAAAGCGTTTCCCGCAACGTTTCTTGACGATTTAGTTTTATTAGTTTTCAGTTGAAACTTTATTGCAGCAGGCAAATAGTGAGATAGACATTAAAGAATACCTTTATTAGTCGTAAAAATGTGGTTAATGTGACGTATGCTATATATTATTCGTAATGGGAACACACATTACGTTCGGTCCAGTTTAGTATGAAAATTCAATAAGGAAAAAAAATATATTGACCTATTTGCGCATTGTCATAGTATTGAGAATTGACACTAATGTTGTTTTTATATTTGAACGTAGATTATACAATACGCGGCAGAAAATAATGTTAAAAAAATAACTAAACAAGAGAAATAACGTAACCGGACCGGTTTAAAAGTGATCTCACTGTCTAATGATTCGACGGCCTATTGCGTGATGCTATGGGATAATTGATAGGAATTAGAAAACTTTTATAAAATTCAGTAGTTTTATACGATTTTTGATACAAAACCTTACATAAATAATATTAAATAAGAAACAAGAAAAATTTACGTTGCAAAGTCTTTAATACATAGGGAATGGAAATATGAAGGATTTAGTTATAGCTTAAAACTAGAATAAGATGGACATTAGCATTATATTAAACAAAATTAATATAAAACCTTTTACATAGAGATATCAGTTCTAATTATTCTTTTTTTTATGTTAAAATTTGGCAAACAAGCATATGGCCCATTGATGGTAAGTGGTCGCCGTAGCCTATGAGCGCTTGCAGCACCATTAGTAGGTGCCACTCACGGGTTGCCAACCTCGAGATATTGGTTCTTAAATCTCGTCTGCCCAGTAATTTCACTAGCGCACAAGCGTAGCTTAAAACCGGAACACAGTAATGCCTAAGCACTACTATTTGGCGGCAGAATATTTGACACTGCGGTGGTACCTACCTAGCCGGCCTCTTGCAACAAAAGACCTACCACCAGTGTGACTGATTGCACTGGGGAATAATCTCTGCTGTGACAGAGGTTATCCCAACAGCGGGCGATGGGGTCGTCACATCCCGACGAATTTGCGAACAGTTGCGAATTTCATAAGTTTTTATGTTTTATCTGTTTTAATCGTTGTGTGCGAGCACCGCAAGTCCATTTCCAACCATAGCTTTAATTGTTCCAGTATATAACGTATATATTCATTGAAAACCTTAATGTAATTTAATTTTAAAAAAATGCGTGAAATCGACGAGTGAAATTGTATTTAAGCTCGGAGAATAGAAGGGTATGGGAGAGATATGATCCGAGATTGCGATGCGGCGGCGTGGGAGCGGAGGACAATGCGGTTAGGTTCAACAGCCGAATAAGCCATCGCCATCGAACCGAACAAACGAGTTATTCAAAGAAACACTTTTATATTATGGTACTGAATACAAACATTGTTTGTCAAACATTAGACAAATTATTATCATTATATTCAACTTAATGTAAAACTGACTCTACATTTTGACACAGATACGATCAAAATGCACTCACCAAATATTTAAAGTAAGTATTTCGTTATCTTGGTATGTAATGTACTTGAGTAGCTGGAAATTTATCATTTTTGTTATCTGTTTTGTAACGATTCAGGAAGGAGCTATCAAGCTAAGTTGTTGGCCGTAAGGCTTTCACGTACGGTTTAGGAATGTAGGAAATCTTTATGCAAATCGAGGCTTAACCTTACTCGCATTCACGCAACTGGGAAATATTACAGTTAGAATATTATAAAGACTTGATTAAATTTAATGTAAGAGGTTATCCAGCTCAAATATAAATGTAAACATCACTTATTTATCCAAGTTCAGTTAATCCAAGTGTGTATAACTCTAAAACTACCGCCGAAAGATCGTTCGCAGAGCGACGTAGTTTATGTAAAGCAACTAACGTAATCATAAAATTAGAATGGCGTCTGCATTGTTTTAAATATAGAGCGAAACTATTAACTGTAAATAATACTTAACACCATACATACTACGCTATGTAGAGTTTGCAGGAAATCTAGATCGTCTACACGGGTCGCTGGGATTGCAATCAAACCACAAACCGTGAACTTGGCGTTTCCGATGATAGAGAATTTCACGTAATGTTAAACAAATATGTACAATAATATTACGTTATTTCACGGTCGAAACTTCCATATTAAAACTAAGAAAAAAGGTTTATAAGAGCCAATTGTGTCCGAGTAAAATGACTGTGACTTACGGACGGACAGACGGACAGACGGACAGACGGACAGACGGACAGACGAACAGAAGGACAGACGGACGGACAGGCGGATGGATGGACAGGCGAAAATGACGAAATTATAAGGGGCTTAATAAACTTAACTTTTACAATTATAGTATAATATATCGAATCTTACATCGCTCTACTCATTGTTTATTGCTCTAATTATTACTTAGTTTTTCTCGACTAACCTTATAAACTCATATAATTACAACGACGTTACATGAAAAAATTCGTAATGTAAATAGTTTGGCTAGTTATAAAAAACTTGGGGATTTTAACCACCTAAGCTGATACTGAAACTCATTTCTGTAAAATTTGGCATGCAGATATGTACATGCGTGTATCTAAAATTTACAAGTCCTTGGGCAATAGGGTCACAAAGCAACGTGGACGTGATGATCGCGGGTCATTAGCTCTTATACTTTGAGGAATTATATATCTAGGGAGTCCTTTATTGATCCTTGGAAGCATAGACTCACAAAAACTATCATCGCACAATATTATAACATCCAAATAACAAATTTGTTACTTTGACAGCTTTCGTTGATGTTGTGTATTAGCATTATAAAAGGAATACTTAATACTATAAAACATCGTGTATCAAAGAAAAAACACTAAAAGCTCTTCTTTTTCATAAGCAGTTCGGACTAAATGCTCTTTGATGAAAAACAAAACGCTTAGAATTTGTGTGTGTGACTTATTCACTTAAAATTTGTATAATATAAAAGTCCATAGCTAAGCTCAGTCGAAGTAACAATATGCGTTCGCTTTATAAACTGACAGTGGCTATCTGGCTATGAGTGTCTCTTAAATTAATCGACTTGAAGAAAACATACAAAAAATTGGCAGTCGGGGGATTCCCGTCAGAAACGAAGTTCCTTACGTTTTTTCTTCAACTCGGAATATAATTTGAAATAAAATCTGTGTATTTCAATAGGTTATATGATAAAAAGAGATAGGGACAGAGAGAGAGAGAGAGTTGCACACTCACTTGCCCATGTGCTCATTCACTTGTTGCAGGCACGCACACACACATCATACGACATTTTGTTACGTGACGATTTCTATTACATCGCACTACCCGTAAGCCCCGTTAAAGAAATTCGTTCCAAAAAATTCATAGAATCAGTAACACTTTATAAGAAAAAAGGTTATTCATAATAATGACTATTGATGACGTACAACGAAGGAGCCGTTTTCGACGAAAGTCAATTTAAATTCTGTAGCCGACTTTATATTTACGAGCGAATTAATTCACAAGTATGTCACGAACATCTTTGCGGTAACTTGTCAACCTTTGAGAAACAGACTGTTACATCTTACAAGATTTAAATTTTAATGGACTTTTTCAAACGAAATATTTTATTACATTTATACTGTATTACTAACAACAGTAACAGGAAGTATTATAAAAGTGCTACCGAAAGTACTCGCAAGAATGTTATCAACATAAAACGGTATCTATACCGTATAGAGCAAAGCACTGGCACCGGCTTGCCTCAGGTACAGTGACTTTAATAATAAGCTGGAAACGTTACAACAACGGGACAAACAATTTTATCATAAGATTACGTAATAATAATAGAAAGTATGTATGTTATAATATGCAACTATTACTTAAAAAGTATAGCAAATAAAAAAGATGTCCATAAACATACTTAAATTTAATCTAAATTATAGGCCCTCAAAATGTACTGTATGTAAATGTATGTAATGGGTCACTTTAAATGCAATGCAATTTAAATAACTATTTATCATATCAAAAAACCAACTTATAAAAACAGTAACGATTTGCCTTGATAACCATCACGCTACTTAACTACGTAGTCGACTTATGCAGTTATACATTATTATTATATCATCGTTTGAAGAACAAAGTAAATAGTACATAATTATATGTTTCAATATAATAGGGACACCATGGATTTTACGAAATCATTTAATGCGGAACCAATATATTAATAAAACAGACTTTTCAACGAAGAATAATATGTAGAAAGGTTCAAGGAAACCTATGTACCTACTTGAAAGAACTTAGCAACATATTTTTAAAGAAACCTTCTTTTTCATTTGATATGATATTATAAATAGAACATTGAAAATAAGTTGAATTATTACGTTTAAACCGAAGTAAACTAATTTCATTCCGTAAGATGAGATGGACGAAATAATTATAAGGCATCCTCCGGGCTTATTTTCGGTATATTCAGTCCTTTCGATTTCAATTTCAAAACATTCCTGAAATTTTCAGATCTCGAATATATTGAATCTTAAAGTTTGAAATAAGAAGAATAAACAAAACAAAAATACAATTCAATAGTCATCACCGCCACGATAGATAGAAGCAATGTTAATCAGACTTGTAAGTTCTAATAACGTCCAGGGTTACGTCTTGAATGGGCATCACAATGCTGAGCCATAATCATGTTCATTGTACAAAATTTTGCGCTTGTTTTAACTAAAGCGACCCCGAGAACACATGACGCGAATGAATGGAGTGCAACGAATAAAAACAAATGGGACGGCCGTCTTGACAAAACAAACCGTTCTTTTATAAATAAACGTTCGCGGAAGTGAAACCGTATAAAATCGAAATTCATTTAAAGTCGTTGCGGTAGATGTAAAAGAAATGCGAGAATTTTATAATTAAAATTAAACGCGGCTGCCTCCATATCTAATTAAATGTGTCGCGACTTACTAAAACCGTGTTTAATTCTTCACTACGTTCCAAATTTAGAATTAATATAAATAACAGAAAGTTTTTTTTTTTTTCATTTAGATTCGGCAATCGGCAGAATATTATGTTATACTTTTTTTTTCATTTCTGCACAGATTCGTCATATTTTATAAGTTCTTTCACTGTGAATATACAGTATTGTAATTTCTTTGAGAATATTATTAAAAAAATAATAATAAAGCAACGGATACAATTATTTTAAGAAGTTAATAGCGTCGCGGCGCTTACAAATCTGTGTAATTAATTCATGGTGTTTAACTTAACGCTTATAAATTATCGTACTAATTAATTAGAAAGTGGGTGTAGAGGTAAAAGTTTATTTAGAAGAAAGAAGCTTTCTTTTTAGTAAAAGAAATTTCAGTACCTTTCATTTTCTAATATTATTAATATAAAAATGTACGTAAAATCGTGCACGTGATTTCATTCATCATAATTGTGAAACAAGGCGCTAACTAACGAATTAAAATCGTTCAGATGGTTTTATTTGCTTGATCGATCATTGATTTGTAATTTGAATCGCGTTACTTTTATACTATACAATATTATTTCCTTTTGCCCAATTCTCGGCTCTCTATTCGTCCGAATTGCTTTTTTTGTGTTATGCGGATGATGGTGATGATGATTATGATTTAATTTGCTCTTGCCCAGTGAGTTACTGGTTCGCCCTTAGGGTTGCGGAGGTCAGATGGCAATCGCTCCGTGTAAAAACTAGTAAAACTGTCAAATACGGGCAAGTATATAGTAATAAGCCGACCCTGGGTAAAATACATATAAAACGATGATGATGATGATGATATGTCTTGTCTATGTCTTGACAGAATATTTTTGTTGACTTGCTTTTATTGAAGACTTAGCAGCGCCCGTCTTTACATTACCTTTAAAGTGGATACGTTTTGTAGTATGTTTTTGGTAATCTCACAGGAAAAGAATACTTTTCCGGGACAAAAAGCGTATGTAATAAACCTATCCAGTATCCTACGTGTTATTAGGCTATACTTATATCGAAACTCATCCAATTACATTTAGACATTTTGCTTCATTGAGTAATAAGCATCCAAACAGTTTATAGCTTTGAATATTAAGAAGTATAAATAACAAAACTCCTCAAAGTGTAGGAGATAATTCATTTTTATTATTGATCTTTGTATTCATACCGTTTTAGTTAGATTCCATAGGCGATTGAAGTCGGTTAACATTCATATTATATCGTTTCTTTTGAAATATGAATCGTATATTTAAAACTATCTCGCTCTTAAAGAACTGTCAGTAGGTGGAAATCAACATAATAATTATTATTGTTATTGAATAAGGTTAAAGAGTACTTATTAATTAATTAATAACATAAGATTACAAAGTCATCATTTGTTATTAATATTAATCACTTATTTTACTGCTCGTTTCTTGGTCGTAAAGTTTAAAAATTTAATGGCGCTTAAAAATATGCATTTTGAATGTATGCACACATAGTTTTGTAGTTGTTTTCTAGCGTAATTATTTCGGTATGCGTAATTTTGATACAACAATGACGCGTTCTCATTTATTTCGCACCTGGATAGAACGCTTCACAATGCGTGTGACAAACGAACGCGTAACGTGCATACAAATACCTATTTAGTTAACTCTATTTGGTTTCGCCCCTTTTCTATATTGGTCTCTATACGAATTTTGACATACGGATATGAGCCATATATATCAAAAGATTCCATAATCTCGTAATGGAAGCGACAGTGTAAAAACACAATTTAATTTTAGATCTAAAGTCAGATCAACAAAGTATAAAAAATTATCTTGTTTTGTTTTGATAGAAATTTGCAATTTTCTGTATTGATTATGTTATTATTTTCGTGTTGATTATTTAGCTATGCTGGAATAAAATTATTTTGATAATTTTAAAAGAATCAGTGGCTAATAAATAAAAAAAATTTAGTTCATTTGTCAAGTTAAACAAAACTAAAGAGCAATATTTCACACTGAATACTGGGTATATTTTTAGTACTACACATAGTTCTTTTTTATTGTATATTTCTTGCAATTGTCTATAATTTATAAGAAATCGCATAATAAGCAGTTTAGGGATAGGGTATAAAACTTACCATTACGAGAAACATCTAGCTCCACTAAATTTTCGAAATTCTGTATATCTGGTGGAAGCTTGTGAATTTCATTATCACTAAGCCCTAACCGTCGAAGTCGATGGAGTCTGAAGAAGTTCTGTAACAAAATGTATATTTTTTTATTTGTTCAAAAAGCTACAAACAACTCAACCATCTAATACACAGACACACAGCAATATCCATGTACAGATCAAAGATATAAATAAAGATAGAAATAGCTTCTTCATCATATCACGAAATTTTCAATTTACAAATAGTGCATATATTATAACAAAAACTGAGGATTGATTAACTTAGGATTAATACTGGCTTTCAGCTGGATTAAAAAGTTTCATAAGTCTTGCTATAAAACTAGTTGTCTGTTGTCCAAGATTTTAACAATGTCTTAATTTATTCTCTAAAATGATATTATCATGATATTATAGACTATCTTTAGGCCAAATATTGTGAAGCTAACATGATGTGTGCAAAACACTTGCATACAAATCCTTAAGATATTTTGTTATTGTAGATATAGATTTAAATCGTACAATTTTGGTATAATCAAAATTGGAATATATTTTATGTGATTTTATTCGTAACTAACAATAACACATTTCTGTAGCATTTCCTCTTTTAGCCAACCAAGCAGAAGTAGCATGTAGTAGAGCAAATATTTTTTTATCATTTTAATGTGTTTTTAATTGCATAAGGTAATCTCATAGTTCCATTTTAATTTTGTAAATCTATTCAAGGAGAGATTAACTCTCAGTGATAAACTCCTCAATATACCAAAACAAATACATTCCCATTTTGGTGTTTTATGTCAACTGTTGTTGTTTCGTTATCAACATTCGAATAAAAATTCGAAAAAAAAATACTGCCAGATGCTACTATTTTTTAACAATTTATTTTGTTTAGGATATTTGTTAAACATTTTAATGCATTCTTTTTAAATAATATTGCAATATACAAAAGACCTTTACTAATTTTGAAGTTACTGCCTGCATCTGCCTGCTAATTCATCTGTAGTCAGTTTAGAATTAGCTCCAGTGAGAAATAAATCATTTGTAAATAAAATAGACACATATGTACTGAATTTCAATTGAATATGTCCAGTAGCATGTTTTTGGTCAATCGCAGAGGAACAATTTTTCCAGGAAAAAAGGAACCTATATGTTAATCCAGATAATAAACTATCTTCGTGCTAAATTTCACCCAAATTTGTTTATTCGTCGTTCAGTAACAAACCTCCAAACATAACTCCAAGTGGATATTCAGTATGTTTTTGATAAGCCCACGGGAACCTTTCAATTTTTGTTAATCCAGGTAATAATCTATATCTATACTAAATTTTGATTGAGTAACTGACATCCAATTATGCAAACATACAAACATTCACATTTATTACATTAGAAGGATAGGATTCATATTATAATTATTTACATAGAAATAATAAGCTCTTTTAACGGACTGCGACGTGATAGTTTTAGATTCGCAAATCAGTAATTAAAGTACTGGTAATGATGAAAGCCAAAGGCAACAAATAAGAGAGTACTTTATGCTTGCAATAAAAATATTAAGAGGTATCCTATCAAATCTTATTTATATCCAATGAAAAAGGGTTAAAAATACATTGAAGTGAATAAAGCAGTTATTGATATTTTCCTTAGCATTCCAAATTATTATAATATTACAGTAATTTTACTACAATGCTTTAATCTTTAATTTTAATAAAAACTAAAATCCTTATCTGTAGTAAATGTCTATCACAATTATTATAGCAATGAAAATATGTTGGTATTTACCAAACACTAATAATTAAAATAACACACAAAATTATGTTTTTCAAGAAACTGTTTTATTCAAAAACAATAAGTTTTTGAATGTTCGTATGGAATAAAACAGTATAAAAAAAGCTATACGACTTATCGATGACACTGCTTTAAGATTTCATCAACACTACGTACAATAAAAATTAGGTAGGGCTATTAATATTATTTACACTCAGTGATAAGGTGAACGCCCACGATAAAGTTTGAAATCTAAAAAAATATATACTTACTTTAGGCAAATCTCGTATATGGTTAGCATCCAAAAAAAGTTCCTCCAAACTCCTGGAATATCGTAAAATTTCTTCAGGTACTGTTGGCAACGAGCAATGCCGCTTGTCTACACATTCCACTTGGCGATTACATTTGAACAAAGGTATACATCGAAACATGTTGGACACTACACTACAATCGAACTATTATTAATTAAATCACTAACACGACACATATTTGAGCACTTCGTCGATTGTAACACTACTTCAGCATTTTAAAATTGACCAACTACATCAAAATACGCCAAAAGATACTCAATACACCTCACCCTCGAAAATGAAGCCACTAACTGGAAGTATTACCAGTTAAATAAACACGGAAGATTAAAAAATATTTTTTTATTGAAATTTAATTGCATGTTAATAAATATAGACAAATATTAATTAATCCTATTTTGGCATGGTTTTTTATTACATTTTAGTGCTTAGGCCATAAAAACACTATTACTTTCAAGATAATAGTAATTAAAAAATAGTTTTAAAATCTTGCAATAATGATTCTTTTCACCTGTCACAATTGTTTTACCTGTCATCATTTTTTATCTATAAATATTTTGCTATAATATTTAGTATAAACTCTTTTTTATATGTACCTATTATAAATAAACTAGTGGTTCGATTGTTCATAGTTAGATCCATAATTTTTTTTTAAGTTGTTTAAATTTTATTGACGACTTCAATGAACATTTTGAAACATAACTTATTAAGAAATGAAAGTATTTATCATGTATATAATATTGTATCGCCAAATAAGTTATGATTTTATATTATGACATTTTCTCAGTATGAATAATTTTACATTCTTTAAGGCACTGATTGTTAAACCGAGAGGCACTGACTATAGTTGGCCAGTGGCGATGATAGAGAAAGAAGATAGTCTATGGCCAGTGGCCACTGGCAATGCATATTTTGTAGCCACGAATTGGTTCGAACCTTAGACTAAGTATTTCATGGACGGAGCCATACGAAGACAAAAGAGATATTGCACCAATATGAGTAAAATAAATGGTAGCTTACGTTTTTATTTTCTAAATGTCAATGTTGGCATATTTTATACCCGGTCAACACTGTCAATTATATAGGTAATTTGACATTACGCACACATAAAATATGTATAATTTTGGCACGCAGTTTTTATCTTATGTTCCGGTTCGCGGTGCTTATATAATATTGTTTCTTTTTCTATCGTTCGAAGTAAAAAATTAGAAAAAGAGTAAGAATAGGGATGGAAAATTGACCAACAACCGACAATTTGATAATTTGTTTGTATTAAGCAGTTAATCAGTATTGTAAATTTTTTATGGATATGGATATCTATGGAAATTTTACCAAAGAAAGGTGCAAAGGTGCATTGGTGGAATAATCTATGTCGTCTGGTAAAACTAAAAGCTATCAAATCAATTAATCAATTACTAGAATTTGTCAAGTTGTTTGTGCTCGGAAGAAATTTCTTTTATTATTCATAGTGTTTCGAGAATAGTCGTTCTATACTCTTTTGAGTACCACCAAGGTATAAAGAAGGACCCTCAATCTATTCTTTTTCTTATATCTATGTATAATTGTAAGTTGGCAATACTTCAGAAATGTCATATATCTAAAACTAACATCTTTCAAGTTTCAAATCTAAAAATGTTCTAATTTGATTAATATCCTAATTAGATTCGTTTATATTTTACGGCATAATACTAAATGCTTGCAGTTCTAGTTCTGACTTTCAACGTTTAGTTACTGTAAAGTAAACATCAAACTTATTTATTTAGAACTACGATAATGTCGTTCAATTTAGGATTTATTGGTGGCGGAAATATGTCCACAGCCATCGTTAGGGGAATATTAAAACATGGTAAAATTATTATAGATATTGCTTTTTTTTTGATGAATTTATTTTCTTTTGAAAATAGAAAGTAAAAATATGAATGTGAAAATATATACCCAATTTAAGTTATCTTTGTAATTTTTATATTTTGTCTAATTTTTTTAAACATATGTGACTGTATTTTACCGGTTTCATTTAACGAATAATAATTGTGTGCATAGTGTTGCAATTAGTCAAATGGAACAATGTGTAAATTAGTTTTAACATTCTTAAAATAAAATTGTTTTTTTTTTCTGCTGTTTAAATATATATATATATATAGCCATGGCCATAACCTAAGCAATAATCACATTTATAATCACATTTATTTTAGTAGGTTAAAAATTAATGTTATTATTAAATATGATTATTTTTAAATAATTAAAATTGTTGAATTTTTATAGAGGATCATCCTGCTTCAAAAATTTGGGTAGCTGGCCCACATTTACAGAATCTTGTACACTGGAAAGACTTGGGTACTAATACAACTGATAAAAATGGTGAATTAGTCAATAACTGTGATGTTGTATTTCTTGGTGTTAAACCTGGAATATTGAATTCTGCAATATCAGACTGTCTTAAATCAATAAAAGTTCAGCCATCAAAACATGTTCTATTTATATCAATGTTAACAGGAGTTACATTAGAAGATTTACGGAAGGTAAAACATTTTTTATTATTATTTTGTCATCCAAAACCCAAAAACAAAAATAAAAAAACACCTGCTATAAAACAGTATAAAAACAGTAGTATTTTTTAAAGAGTAAAATTATAATATTTTCACAATAAATTTACCAGCTTGATCAGAGAAGTACTATCTTCACACAAATAGCAACTTTAAATAGAAATCCTTATACTGTTGTTTTTTGTTTGATGAGTATTCAAAAAAACACTAAGAATTGCTAAAATGTTAATATAAATATTTCTTGTGCTGTGTGTTAACATATAGATATAAAATATTATACTAGCCAAATGCAAATTATAGTTTCCAGAAAGTAGAATGACAAAATAGCATAATGTCATTTTCTTCACTTTTTCACATTTTTGTTGATTAGTTTGAGACAGCTATATGTTCAACTATTATGTCTATTATCACATTCACGATTTCGACAGTAGACATAATTGAAGATAGAACCAAAGAGAATGTAAAATACAGATAGAACAATAATTCTTGTCATCCCCATTGTGGTCATAAGATTGATAATAATTATGGTAAAGGGTAATCATTATGTATAAGCTAATGTGAGTCTTAAATAATACCTGGTATAGCTAATTGTTGACACTACAGGCTTATTAAGTTATTTTCCACCAATTCTGAAAATCAAACACAGCCTATCTTGATATTTATTTGTGTATTATTATATGTTCATTGCTCTTAGCCCTATTTATATCTGAAGATAAGAAGCTTAGGATTCTCATCGATCTCAAGTTTTTTCTCCAAATCAACTGGATTAAAGGTGAATTTTGTCACATTTCCTTAGACAAGCAAACATCCTTACTAAAAATAAATATTATAAAAGAAGTAACTGTCTGCCAGTCTGCCTGTCTGTCGCGCTTTCACGCTAAAATTTCTGAACCGATTAAAATGAAATTTGGTACACAGAGATAGTCTAGTGACTGAGAAAGGACATTGACAGGCTACTTTTTAATGCAAAAAAAGTTCAGAGTTTTTCAAAATCGTTAATCACGCGGGCGAAGCTGCTGGCAGAAGCTAGTATTATATATAACTATCTACATAGATACAATACACTATGATCAAAATGTTATGTAGGTTTTGTATAAAGTGAGATTGGATTTATTTCGCAAGTATAATTCTTTAAATAAATACAATGTTTTAGATAGAATAAGGTAATGAAATTTACACAAGAAGCATAGAATATGAAGCATTATAAACACTTAAGGAAAATATTTCTCTTATTCAGTACATAATAAGACCTCTAAAAAATTTGATGTTGCAAAAAAAAAAGGATGATAATTGATTTATATTTGCAAGAAATTTTATTTACGCTTTTTTTTAGTGTGAATGCCCTTTGAGTTTAGATAACACACTTTGTTTATTGTTTTTGTTACATTGACTTAGATTTTTCCCCCTCTAACTTTTGATCTATGGGATTTTAAATTCCGGAAAAAATTGAGGTTATAGAACAACAAAACAACTTTCAACCACATTTATATTGAAGAAGAAGTTTTTCCAATAACTTCGTTTTTCATATTACTTTTAATGATTACTATGAAATTTGACGATGTTCTTCGTCGTCCACCGCGTCTGCCTGTTTGTTAGCGATAAACTCAAAAAGTGGTTGGATCTTCATGCTGTTTTCAACAATAGACAGAGTGATTCATGAGGTTTAGGTGTAAAATTAATTAAGTTTATGTATAAATTGATTTAAACTTGACGATAGTTGTTGAAAATGTTGGAAAATGTCAAGGCGAATCAAACGCGTGGCACGGCCGGCTAGTGTATTATATAAATAATTCATTATTTTCATAATTATAGTTGAGGTATATACTTTTATTTGTTAATTTTTTTCAATTAATTTTTAGTTGTAGCGAACACTAGTAATGCATGCAAGTATCCTGCCATATTTAGCATACAAATTACGTTATTAAAATTATTGTATTATTAGAATATTTGGTATTTTTATTATAATCGTGTCAAGGCATTTTTTTGAAACAGGTCTATTATCGAAATAGGTTGTGGTTATTTATTAAAGAATCCACAAGCAACTAACTCATTGTGGTTAAACTTGATAAAAGGATGAAAAAATGGGTCTGCATATTATTTGTTTTTACTTCACTTTTTTAGGCGACCATTGTAGCGCATTTTTAGCGTGTCTTCGATTCCCGCTCGAGACAGATTATTGTATTCGACAAACTTATATTATGTTTTGTTCTGGGCTTTGTCCTTGTCGTCTCTTTACGGTTAGGGTAACGGAAGTCAAATAGCAATCGTTCTGTGTAAACTATTAGCTTGTCATATCAATATAAGAGTAATAAGCCGACCTTGGGAAAAAGTACTAGCAAAAATGCTAGGAAGGAGAAGAACAGTAATTATATCAAGTTTGTTCTAACTTATAAAAGTAATTAAAAAAAACCTCATTCTATAAAAAAGAAACTTTAAAACGTGACAATGTTATAGCGTTTTTGTATATGTGTAATTAAAAATTTCTTTTACACAAAAGTTAAATAAATTGTAAACATACAATTGTACTCTAAAGAAAAATAAGTTTAATTAAATGTATTACAAAATTTTAGAAATATTTAGAAGGATTTCTTAATTCAATAGATAGGATACTAATAAGTTATTGGAGGTTCTTATTTTTGGAATGTCGGTTTCTGCACTGTTCAACCATTCGTACATGTATTTGCTGCGACGAAATCCTGGTAGGATTTGTCATACATATTAGATGACAAATATATTTCAATATATGTATGAAAGATTAATTTGAAAGTAAAATATTTCAGGCTTTAAAAGCTTTACCCGTGCAGTCGACCGTGATTCGTATATTGCCGAATACTCCTATGGCCGTTGGAGCAGGCTCTTGCTTGTATGCCGTAGATGACAGCGTTACTCAGGAGCAACGCACTTTGTTGGAGAAGTTGTTAAAAGGATGTGGAGAATGCGAAGAAGTAACAGAACAACTTATGAATTATCTAGGAGTTCTCACAGGATGTGGACCTGCGTTTGTAAGTTAATGAAAATAATTTTGTAAATAAATATAAATAATGTTTATATAGGGCCACATAATTTAGAGCATGAGATACTGTGCTTCATTTTAATGTCGCAGTGTTGTGTTTTTTTAATAATTAGAAAATGGCTGCTTGTTCTTGTTTGGATAAATATATTTTTTTATTTCATGAAGGTTGGCAAACTATCATACGGTCCGCCTGATGGTAAGCAGACCGCAAACTATGAACGCTTGCGATACTTGAACTTGAAGTATCACAAGCGCTATGCCAATCCAAGTTATCACACTCTCTCATCGCACGGCACGAAACGCAACAGTACCTATTGATATTGTTACTTTACATTGGTTCTTAAAATAATACGGCTTATCGTAGTAAGGGCCAGTGAGGACTAATGAATACGCCATAATCCTTAAATTACTGTCACGCTATTTACCAGTGGTACTTACCTACCTACGTAAATGGCAAATGTGTAAAACTAGATACATATCATATTTATTGAGGGATTACTGTGCAAATTAAGTAGGTCGACGCAAAATAAAAGTATATATTATGTATATCTAATCTCTGTTTAAATATTATCATGCTACGCAATGCGTAAGGCGCTATGTCAGTTTTTGTAATGATACACCAAATTTTGTTAAATCCTTAATATAACATCAGCTTTTACATTGAATTATATAGGTATCCAAAGATATAGAACTCTTTAAAATATGAGACCCAAATAGCTGCCTTTACGTTGCTTTGTGACTCTGTTGCGAGAGTTTCTATATAACTGTAAATTTTTGATACTACGTACGTACTATACGTTAATGATTTTCTCAAAGCTTTAGTGCATTGCAAAAGTTTAAAGAGAATCGCCTAGAGAATTTCGCACATTTTTCGGGACGAAAAATTTTCATTCCGAAGTTTGTAGTAAAAGTAAAACGGCAAACCGTTTCGTTAAACAAAACCCATTCTAAGGCTCGCGGTTAGGCACATCAAAAAAACTGCCGCGTTCATGAGACATTTTTTGTCTTGTGTCAGAGCACAAGGATCAAATCAAAGAATTTCTTTGAAAACCAAAGTTAATTCCGAAATTTTGCTTAACTCTATTTGAAGCCGAAATCAAATAGAGTTTCTCAATTAGTCTAAATGTGTTTATGTATGTACGTTACGCGTTACGTTATTAAACAGCTTTTTAGTTCTATCTATATCTATAAATTTTGTGATATGAAAATGCCATTTTGTGTCTGGATCTTCGAGCACTGTCTATCAGTATTCTGAACAGCAACAGAAGCTATTTCTGTTTTTGTCAATATTAACTTAATGTCAAGGTAAACAACTACAAATAAAAACAACTATATTTAGTTTTTTTTTAATTATAATGCCAACGAAATTCTCGTAACATTTTTAGGGTTCCATACCCAAAGGATGTGTATGGGACCCTATTACTTAGCAGCCACTGTCCACCCGTCAATACGGTCTTCCTCGTCCTTCCATCCGTCCGGCCGTCCGTCCGTCCGTCCGTCCGTCCGCCCGCCCGTCCGTCCGTCTGTCTCTCCGTTCTAGGTAAAGAGCTGAAATTTGCACAGAAAGTGAAGTAAAAATAAAATAAATAAAAATAAAGAAATAAATAAAAATAAAAAGAAATAAATAAAAGTAAAGGGAACCCCATACAAGAAATTAGATATTTTTATTATTGATTTGCATTCTGGCAAGGACAAGTATTAGTTTTTATTTTAGACTCATTACCAATTTGCATAATTTTACAATATATGATGTCTTTCTTGTATTGTATAATAACCGTAACAAGCCATCGTGATTTTCTGCGGTGTTTTTATTTACGACAAGAAATTCTTAGTAAATTTTCGGCTTTCGTTTTATATCCAAACTTGAAAGTCAACCCTTCCCTTCCATCTCCTTCAGATGTACATGGTGATCGAAGCCTTAGCTGACGGGGCGGTTAAGCAAGGTGTACCTCGTGCTATAGCTCAGAGACATGCAGCACGGATGGTCGTGGGGAGTGGGGAGATGGTGCTAAAGAGTGGCAAGCACCCTGGACTATTGAAGGACGAAGTGTGCTCCCCGGGAGGCACCACCATCTGTGGTGTTACTGCCCTTGAGAATGGAAAGCTGAGGTATGTATGCATGGTCCGTTTTTTACGATATATTGTACAATATTAACGGTCGCTGTAGCGCTGTGGTAGCGAAGTTGTCTTAAACGCGAGTAACCAACGCCTCATTTCGTCCGGACAAATGTTTATTACTATCCTAATGATGGGCTGTTGAGTGTGTATCGTTTGTGTTTATTTATATATATAAAATCAAATGTAATTTTGTACTACACAACAAAAAAAAAATCTTTAAAATGGCAAGAAATTCATGTAAATTTAGTCGTAAAACAACAAAAGCACTATGAATATGTGATCTGAAATCGCTAAAAAATCACTACAATAATTAGAATCAGAATTCCAAATTGCTCAGGACCGAATGGTTGAAAACTTGAACGCTCATTGCCTAATAAGAGTCGTTTTTGCGGTTATAGATATAGAAACAGAGTCGTACAAGGCTCAAGTCGTCTAAGAATTTCTATAAAAACTCAATATTTAAATAATAATACGTGACTCTTTGGAATAGACATATAGGGCTGGAAGACTTGGTTAGGTTAGGTTAGGTTAGGTTAGAGTAAAAAAGACAAGACTTCTAACTCACTCAGTTAGAAGTCTTGTCTTTTTTACTCTCAAGTACTACTTTCAAAAATTGCTGATTCACTTCTATAATCTATTTTTTTAAAGAATATTAGCAATGCTTTTTCAAGGCATTACTAATGTTCCTGTTGCCCCTCAAATAAGCTCGATGCTTGCGATATCCTCTCCTAGCCAATACCCCTACGACAATAGCCCATAGGGGTCAGGATCGAACCCGCGACTCTCGCGTTAACGGAGCGGAATCGTCCCTTCTACCGTTGAGCTTTAATCATAATATCTCTTATCTTATTCCAGGGCTACATTAATAAGCGCCATTGAAGCAGCGACCAACAGGGCTAAGGAAATTGCGAAGAAGTAAAAATATTATAATTTCAGAATCTAATATCTACATGTATAGTTTATAAAATTAATAATATATAATATATCTTGGTTTGAAAATGTAACAAATCTAAAATTAAGTGAAAATTAAAACGCCCATTTCGGGGAACTCAAAACTGGTGAGTGCTTTCATAAGTAAATCTTATCAATATTGACCAATCAATTTTTTGTTCAAGCTTGAAGCACAAGTTTTTCATGTATTTTTTCCTGTCATAGAATAAAAATTTCAGGAGTAAGTAAATTTTAAACTTTGAAACTAAGGTTTAGTATCTATGTATATTAAGATCTGAATATATATATTATATTAATGTATTATCTGATTAGGAATGATTTTAGGATTAGGAATGATTTCGATACCTCCAAAATAGACTATGGATTTACAAAACTATATAAGATTATAGATTTACACTTCAACTGTCCATTGAACCAAATACGTCACATAGCTATTGTTTAATCATGTCAACTGTCGTGACAGTGAATGTGTTAAAGAAAATTTTAATATTAACCATGACGTCATTGTATTTTCAATGTACATCAATTTATTAACTGAATATATATTTAGAAAATATTGTATCATTTTGATTTTTCTTCAGGAGGTATCGATATGAGGATAAATATGTATTTACGATATATTATTAGTGATATTGGATGCGATTACTGGATATCACTGGAAATTACTTGTAGTCTTAGTATAAGTAAGAAGTTTTTAAGGATACTTCTCAATTCACCAGTATTTTTTTCTCTGCTACCTCATGTTACTCATTTTTATGTTTCATTTTTATTCGGTAAGAATCCATTGTATAGCTGATTGATCATTTACTAATTCAATTGACATTGCATTCGCTTTTCATTTGTGCTAGTTTCTATCTGAAAGCTTAAATTGATAGCACCTGGATGATCGCTTTGCTCGGTATTTTTTTCTGGGTATATCTTGTTTCTGGAAATTATAATTTATTAGATACGAATTACATAATGATGACATATGAATAATATTTTACAACGCCATCTATTGAAGTAGTTTAGGTTGCTAGTTTACTTGCTGAGTCAATAAGAGTATTGTTACACGCCAATAGATGTCAGGTTGAGTCATATTTTTAACTGAAATTGTCACTGCTGAAAAAACGGATAAAACGACATTTCCTAAAAATGAATACTAGCTAGATCCCAAAACTCCATGCATACTAAATTTTATGAAAATCGTTAAAGCCGTTTCCGAGATCCCAATTATATACAACAATTGCTCGTTTAAAGTAAATGATTGATATATTCTCGTATTTTTGTTTCAAATTTAATAACTATATTTTGTGAAGCCACCATCAACGGGTTCTGTTTTGATGAATCATGACATATCTTGCTTTGATATTATGTTGCAGTATATATTTTATTTATTATGCAATGCACCTGTAATAAAATAGCGCTGATCATATAAACTAATATGCAATATTAGTTTCATACTCATAATGGGATTAAGTATGTTATTGTATTTTAGTTTTTAGTGTGATATCTTAAAAACCTTTTTTAATTAAATCGACTAAAGTATAACTTTGGGCGAGATCTGTCCATGGACGAATACTAACATTATGGTCAATAGTGTTTTTTTATCATTGCCTTTGTACTAGGAATACCTCCATCCTTCGCTTGTAAAAATCCATCTATAGGAGGCACTATAGAAGGTCACTAAGTAACAATTTAGTAGATATGTAAAAAATATATATAATTAATTTTAATCTTGGATCTGAAAGAATAATATCTCATTTTCAAATAACAATTTATCATACTAGTAATTATTGTTAATATATAGAATATTTATTAATTAGCCATAATTCAATTTGTACAAAAATGTTTATGTATTTTTCTTGTCTCTTACAATTATTATACTATATTTATTAAGAAATATTAGAATTATATTATACCTACTATATATTGAAATATACATAGAATGTACTTTAATTCTTTTAAGAATGTTATGCTTTATATAAAATATATGCATAAAGTGTGGTATGTTTCCTAATCATTTGTTACTGTGTATCGTTTAAGGCCTGAATTAAATTTGTCAGCTTTTCATTTTCATTTTGTATGAAGATACGCAAAAATCCGAATCGATGCTGGTTATTTATACTTTATAAAAATATATAACATAATTTGATATGTATTATTTATAATAATTGTATTGTGAATACCCATAGCTAAAAGCTGTTATGTTATTTATCTGTAGTTTCTTTTTTAGTATCCAATATGTCTCATTTAACAATGAAATCTCATTAATTTTGCAGATTAAAAGTTTAACTTTTAATCTGCAAAACATACATAAAGATTATTTACAAAGTAAAACTAAATTGATCATTGTTGTATACTATTCAAATCTTCTTATAATATATAAGAAAATATTATAGTCTACATATAAAGCGTTAGAATATTGCTTGAAAGTCTCATTATGAAGCACGGCGTGATATTATTATAGTAATTAAAAGCTTTTCCATTCATAAGTATTTAATTATTGTATTGTTTATCGTGACGTAGGTATTCATCATTGATATTTGTTTGAAGTACTTAAGCTAAATAAACGCATTCTCAATAGAAATAATTGTTTCATTTCTTATAACTCTGCTTAAACATTTACAAACCAAATCAGAAGAGTCTCAATTGTTTTTTCTTTCTACTTATACCGTAGGGTTGTCGTTTTTATTGAGTTGGATAACTTAGATTAAAAAATTAAGATAAAGACTGTTGGGGCGTGTCGCTGCGAGCATGCCTTTAGCCACGACGTTTACCCGTTTGGTTCTCGCTTGGGCCTACTCGATCCAACAAATATCTGTTTCGATCTGGGCGTTTTCGTCTGTCTTAGTGGGTCTCGTCTCTAATTAACTCCTTCCTATATTTTGGTAAGATTTGTTCCGTATTCTAGAAGTCTTTAAAAACTAAAAATACACATTTACTATACCAATTCATTCTAAATTTAATTCCATATTTTGTTTCTATTTAGATACTCAACTTATATTTATTAAATCGTAGATTAGGAGCTAATTCGTTTTGACTAAGTGTATAATCTTATCAAGAAACGACAGTTGGGAATTTCATTTTAAAGCTCATGTTATTGATAATATATTTATTATACCTAAAACTAACAATGTCTGCGGCTTCACTCGCGTTAATTGCGGTGTTATGCCGGACTACCGGCTTAAATTTGTTTTTCTTTTTCAATATCATACGTCCTGAATTTTTTTTGGGAAACCCATAGGAATACAATACTTTTTATCCCGGAAAAATGTATCCTGTGTGGTAATCCAGGTAATAAACTATCTATATACTAATTTTCAAGCAAATCCAATTTTTTTTTTAATGTTAAAAGTTGGCAAACAAGCATACGGCCCACCTGATGGTAAGTGGTTGCCGTAGCCTATGAGCGCTTGCAGCATCGTTAGTAGGAGCCACTCACGGGTTGCCAACCTCGAGATATTGGTTCTTAAATCTCGTCTGCCCAGTAATTTTACTAGCGTACAGTGCCCTTCACACCGGAACACAGTAATGCCTAAGCACTACTATTTGGCGGCAGAATATTTGACACTGCGGTGGTATATACCTAGCCGGCCTCTTGCAACAAAAGACCTACCACCAGTGTGACTGATTGCACTGGTGGAATAATCTCTGCTGTGACAGAGGTTATCTCAACAGCGGGCGATGGGATCGTCACATCCCGACGCCAGGGAATTGCGTGCGATTTACTAACAAGTATACAACATACAAAAACATTTTTCACATATATGTATTAGTCTACATAACCAGTGCCTCTGTCCACGTTTTCTGCTGTATCTCATGAAGTATAATAGATATATAGAAATATTTAAAATTTTCACAGATTGTATATTTGTATGGCCGCTATGATATAAAATAATACAGCAAATTTAATTTCAACATGAATTTTACATAAAAGAAATTTAATAGATCTCCGGTGTTTTTTTTAATATTTTTGTCGGTTTTCTTCATTTCCTAAAAAAAAAACGGGTACAATATCTGATCGTGGGTACTACCTACTTGAGTATTGGTTTCAAACTACGTCGTGCTTTATTAGAAGAAATGATTTTCATATTCCTTGTTTAAAAAATAAACTGTAAGGTAAGTTCCAAAAACCTTCTTTGTTGTTTGTGTGAACAAAAAGCTTGAAATAGGATTCAACGTAATAAAATACATAATTTTACATTGAAACACTTATAACACTTTTATTGTAACAAACGTAATTACATACAAGAAAACTTATTTTATCTAAAGCTAAGAGATTCCACATAATTATGTAGTATAAATATTATTAATATTTTAATACTTATTTATATACAATGTAAAACTAAATCTAGTTATGTATGATACTTTAATATTTATATACAAAAATGCACGTACAATTGTACATATTTACAAATACGAAACTAGCCATAATAAAGAACACGTCAAAGGTATCTGGGCATTATATTCTCATACCTTACTCTTATATTGTTATAAGAGACTAGAAAGAAAACAATTCAGTTTTAAGCTACTTCTCTTCATGACGTATATAAATTTTTCTCGTTGTCTGCTTAGGAGTAAATGGATGATAGGGATGTAGGCAGACCGATTTCTTAGTAAAGAGAAACAACGACATTCTTCGAGCTAGGCCGACACCTATGTCAACACTTTTATGTCTAGGAACATCGATCATGGCAATTTCATCTTCACTTTCACCTTTAAGGCAGCTCATCTTTTGTAGTCTGTTACGAAGTGTTGAAAAATTTGTTCCAAACTGTGGTCTAGGAATGCGGAAAAACGGTGAACGTTCCTCCCCACGTTTGTCGTTTTTACGATATCGTTTTTTAGGCACTGAAAATACTATATTAGACACTTCCACTGGCTTAACGTATTCCTTTGTTATTTCGGCTAATGCAATCAGGTTAAACTCTTCCGTAGTCATCACGTCAGTTTTATTGTTATATCCATAATGCGTAATATATTCGTATCGTCGCACCGCGTTGGGGTATCACAGTTGAGATCCTACTTAAGTTTGGCATTGATTGAGTGTGACGTACGACGACCGATAAGATTATAAAGATTAGGTGCTGTGATTGTATCCATGATTTTTATTATTATTATTATTATATCAGCATTATCTTATAGTTATATATATCTTCATATTTAAACTATTTCTTGAACAATTGAACAAAATAAAAACAATACCAGTACTTGCATGATCAAACCCTAAATGGTAACTCATTATTTAATATCAAAGTTTATAAAGAGCTATTTTACAAGAGTCATACTCTATGACTACGTAAAATGTATTTTCCAAAAAAAACCAGTTGACGCATCGCTTTATTCAAAACAACAATTTATTGTATTAGATTTTTTTTGCAACTCCGTCGGCCTACAAAATAATATATACATATATATCTCCGGTTATGCTAAACGGATTTGACTGTAACGTATTTAAGGTTTCTAGTTGAATGTCAGGCTTTTAATTAAAGGAGAAAATCGAAACATAATTCACTCCAGCAATCTTCGTATAAGTTCTTGCCAACTAATTAATGAGACAAAACAAATAAATGATCTAAAGCTTCCAACTAACGTCGAACCCTAACTAAATTTTCAATAATATCTTGTTTTTACAGGAGCTATTTGTTTGTCTGTCTGTTACGTTTTCATGCCTAAAATTTTATCAATTTTAAAATTGAAATAGATGGGACTTCGGAGAAGGACACAGGCTATTTAAGTATTTACCTATGTACTTTTTGTCGTCAAAACTAAACTTGCAGAGATTGAAACAGGAGATGAAAGTTCTAACCTGGAACCATTTATATCTAATTTGAAATAAGGTGCCTTATTAACATTCGTTGTTAATGCAGTCGATGCCGCTGGCAAAAGCTAGTTCTATATATATATTTCACTGGTGGTAGGTCTTTTTGTTGCAAGAGGCCGGCTAGGTAGGTACCACCGCAGTGTCCAATATTCTGCCGCCAAATAGTAGTCCTTAGGCACTACTGTGTTCCGGTTTGAAGGGCATTGTACGCTAGTGAAATTACTGGGCGAACGAGATTTAAGAACTAATATCTCGAGGTTGGCAACGCGCGAGTGGCACCTACTAATGGTGCTGCAAGCGCTCATAGGCTGCGGCAGCCACTTACCATCAGGTGGGCCGTATGCTTGTTTGCTAACTTCTAACATAAAAAAAAATGAACACGTATTAGTTTCTTAGAGGAAAAACTTATTTGCTATTTATTCAGTAGGTATTTATAGTCATTTATGGTACAACAACAAAAGTATAAACATTATTTATTTGGTCTTCATTCCGGTTTTAGGTAGCATAGGACTTACTTTTTGAACTTTGATTCTTATAAAACTAGCCTCTTATATGTAATATTAAAGTAAATCTAAATAAAATCTAAATGTTTTAGGCGCCTGTATATAATATGATGATTTCAAGTAAGAATCAATTTTTGCTTTTAATAATCAATGTCTTATCAGAATATATTATTGTAAAAGAATTCGATTATTAAATTGTTCGTATGCAATTAAATAAAGTTCACTACAACATTTTTACATATTTTCTATAGTCGGTAGTACAAGTGTTTGCCAGTTTAGTTTGTCCGAGTATATATCATTAACATTGATACCGATTTCGTTCAAAACATTCAATTTCACGTAAATAGCAGACTTTTCAAAGAGTAAATTGTTATTTTGGAATTTTTTGACGAAAGTAGGCAAAAACTAAATTAAATTCATAAAAATAAACAGAATATCTTTAAAAAATCGTATTATCATATAAATTAATTTTTTTTAAACTTTCATATAATATTGTTCTTGTCCTTGTCATTGTGAATGTTTTCGGCCCCCGACACAGGATATTAATATCCTAATGGGGGCCGTTGAGTGTGCAACGTTTTATAAAAAAATATATATATTTGTTAAAGTTCTGAACAATGATACCAAAATGCAACGATTGCCATTGTTAATTTCATAAATAATGTTCACTATATTTTCCACATTGATACGAGATAACTAACTATGAGAGTTATAAACAAAACCTTTTTTTTTTTTTTTTGACAATTAAATCGAAGATCATATACATTTTTGTTGCTACCGAATCTTATAGGACCTTTACTCTCTAGAACTCCCGTAAAATGTTCCCTTAAATGTCAGTCAGCTAAAATTCAGTCTTCATGTTAAGATTTATTCTAATAAGAATAAGTAAACATTGTTAAAAGTGAACACAAAAAATAGAATTGCTAAGCAAAAACAAGGTTTCAACCTTGTGCGCACTAGCCATGAGATGTTGTCGCCTTCCTTTTATATATTTCCATGATTCAATAGCTCCAATATCTCAATTAAACGATTTGCAAAGCATTTTTTTTAGGAAATCACAGTTTTCGATAATGCGGAAATGTCATAATCTATCAATTCTGCATTATGGTCGCCTACGTTACATTATTGTATTCCTATTTTTTATTTTTAACGCAATACTAAAGAAAATTTTAAAATTTCAATTCTATTATCTTAATTACTATTAAACTGGAAAGGCTATATTGGATTGTTACGCATTTAATTTAGATATCAACAGCGCTGTCGATGACGTTAATTGTATTTAAATGGCTTATAACATTTGATTGTACCTACTTATTACCACAGCCATACATTTTTACATCTAAGTGAATATTTTACATGTAGTAGTGCAAGGTTGAAGAATACATTTCCATTTTCCGAGCTACAGAGTCATCAAGGCAATGTGGCCGTTCTGTCTTTTTCATTCAAATCTTTGAAACACAACAGGTTAGATCGAGTAAGCGAAATGACTACAGACCGAGCAGGTGCGCTCGCGCCTGCGTCACTATAGTTTTCCCCGCAGTGTGACAAACTGCATTATTTCGACTGATTCATCATACTGTTTTTCATTACGTTTTAAGTCCGTACGTTATCAACTGGTATAGAGCTCCTAGACTTGTGTTTTTCATAAGGTACGTAGTTTTGTTTAATAATATTATTAAGTATTCTTTTTGTTTGTTGACACACCATGAAATTACATTATTAAAATTATTTTCAGTATTCTAGGCTTAATAAGTTTTTTTTGGTATTTTTAATACAAATAAAATGTTTATAAGTTGCTATCTAATATTGTAATTAAATAACGACATACTTAATTCCCAAAACGATAATTAGTGCTTAATTTAAAAAATATAAATATATATTTTCCGTGACTTATTTGTAGGCTATGAGTAATACTGAGTACTTATTATCTCTTATCACGAGATACCTACGTAGGGAAATGATAACACGACAAATAAAGCAATATAACTATTTTGGATTTTATTTTAATGGTTATAAAGTTCTATTTTGAATTTTCGAATTGTATATTGAGGGACAAGCGTATGAAATTAAAAATGTATGCGTGATAAGGTAAATATCACTAGAAACTGGTAATATATCAGAGCTGAATATTCGTTTTAGTTTAAGGAGCAACATAGCGAGATATGGGGCTGTGCTTTTCGTTCGACTGTGGGGATTGTGACCTTTGCTGCAATCCGTGTTGCCTGGCGCTGAGTGCTTGCTGCCTGGTACCCTGTCTTTGTCCAAACGCTTGTGGGCAACAAGATAAAAATCAACCGCCCACTGTGATCGTCCAGCAACCGCCTGTGATTATAGAACAACAACCGCCGCCACCTGGTTATCCCTATCCGCCGCCTGGAGGGTATCCCGGTTACCCTCCGCAGGGTGGTTATCCTCATCCCTACCCGCCAACTGGACACTACCCATACTCTAATGATCAAATGATGAGATAAATGATTATTGATACAGCAAGTCCCAATTTAGAATAAGGTAAGATATATATTTATTTGTATAAAAGCTTTTTATATTGCATTAAGAATGATGACCGATTCTATTTATTTCATTAAACACAACAGTAACAAATTAATTTGAAAATAAAATATAGCATTTATGTTCTTATATTAAGAATTATAAGAACCGGTTTTCCTATGTGTCTGAGATATGTACCTACTAAAAGTCTTTATTATATAACATTATATTTGGAAACATGAAAAAACATACATAAAATCTTGATTTATTTTCTACCAAATTTTGTAACTTTAATTATAATAATTGATTAATATTATAGTTAATGGTTGTAAGTTCCTACGTAGCGGCAAATTAGCTTACGCGAAAAGCTAATTAAATATTAATAATAACAACCTCAAAAAAATATAGGCTTCAAAGATAATGTTTGATGAATCCACAAAGACTAAAGTCCTGTCCTGTAATGCCTGTCTAAAGCGTTTGAAGTTTGAAGGCAAGGGCAATTCTCTCAGACCGTAACCGCGCTGTCGTGACAAATAGATAACAAAAAAGACTACCTATCTACCTAAGTATTTAAACTTCGTAATCATTTATATTTATTAGTAGATTAGGCGTAGCTTACGACGTACCCACGGTCCATCTTACGTCTACGTGACAACTTGACAAGTACGTTATCTATTCGAAATTTTAAATTTATAATAATATTAGTTATACTTATTTACAATTAAAAAGTATATATACCATTAACTTTTATTGAATAAATCATGTCCTTGATGTTCCTTGTGATTTATCTGTTATGTTATCTCTATGCTGCCGACTACTTTATTGATAAAAATATTTTTTTTTAAATAAAAATATGCAAAAGTATTTAACGATTATATTAAATACGAATTAGTTTTAAAATATATTTTTGTGTAAACCGTGCCAACATAACAGACGAATCTAGTATGGTGGCTGCCTTAGACCATTTAAGTTCTAAGGCTGCACTGCAGTCTATACAAAGTAAAGTCCGAAAAAAATATTTCTTGTTTTATTATTATTATAAATTAAGCATTAAGTAAGTATCTAAGTAAACAGCCATAAGTTGGAAGCCATTAAAATGCAACAGGTTAGGCCGATCTGAATTAATGATTGATCTGTTCTTAATGAATTTTGTGCCAGTAAAAATAATATTCGTGTTAGGGTACCATGGGTCTGACATGACCTTAAAACATCCAAACACTCTTTAAAAATAACGAGAAAAAAAAATTTCATACATATACATTTATACATATTACATTAATATTATATATATATATATATATATATATATATATATATATATATATATATATTTTTTTAATTCTTTATTGCACATACATACAAATTATTATAATAACAAAATGCCACAATGTACATAAGTGGTAAATATTTTATTTAATTGATATAATTATATATTATTTAATTGGTTAAATCTAACAATAATAAATTAAATTAAATAAATAGTGGTTTTATGAGGGATCTATTACAATTTCTATATCTATGTAGCGGTCCACTCCGACTTCATCCGGGTACATAGTAACATTTTATGCCGTTGATCCCGTTACATTGGGAGTTTCAATCCCGTTTCCAGGTCCCCTACCTATAAGCGGTCTACCTGCGTACAAACATTAGATAATCAAATCAAATCAAACATTAAAAAATAAATAGTATTTTTTTTTATTTTCAGTCAATCTCTTTCCTGGCACTTTTTGTTGACAATGTTCAAAGTTTTACTCTTCACAAAATTTTACTCTTCACAAAATTTTAATACCGGAGCCTTCTTGAAATTAAAAATCCCTTCTAAAAATTTGATTTCGAGTACATATAATACAAAATGTGAATTTTGATAGTTAAAGATAAAGGTTTTCTCAACACTTATGTTCCAGCCCGCTCTCCCCTGTTCTAAATATAATAATATAATTATAAACATGAAATGCTCACATAGTCATTTTTGCATTTTCCAGGATGGGTTGTAACATATCTTGTCGTCCCTGCTGTTGCTGCTGTATCCCATGTCTGTGCTGCGAATGCTGCTCGGACCCAAAGCCTACCACCGTGCATCACCACCATGTCGTCCAAGCGCCACCTGTTCGCATTGCTGTTACAAACGAACCACCCCCTCCATATAGATAATAACCATTAGTTTTGAGGCTGCATTTACATTAATAAATCGATTGTGAATAATTTTACACAGCAATTGTAAATTGCAAATTGCAATACCCCAATACCATACAATACCCCAATAATCAAAGTGATTTTTACCTATTTCCTATGTACAGTAAATACTAGATAATTGTATATCTAGTATTTACTGTACATAGGTGCCTCTTATCTTTGCGTTTAAAAGGACGTATTTCTTTGTACTAATTTCAATTTTTCAAAGTTCAGGTAAATGTTATATAAATAGGTAATAGCTATTAATTAATAATTATGAAATAATTAGATTTACAATAATATGCGTTGTGTATTTAATTAAATGTTATGTTAATTTTTATATTATTTAATTATATTATGTAGAGTACAACTATTCTATATAAATGATTATGTTGTAACTATAAAAATGTCATCGTTGTTTTTAATAACATTTATAATTTAGTATTTTAAGAGGTACTTATCTTAATAAAAATATATATTTTAACTGCCCACAATTCATATCTAAATCTTCTGCACCTACCTTAGATAGTTTAACTAATTTATACTGATTTCTTTTATGATCTTTTGTGCCTACATATACAACTTGGTACTTAAAATGAGTTTACAATCATTTGTGTTACGAGTAGTTACATAAATATATTTGCATAACATATAAATAGTGAGAAATTAACTTTATATACATATTAAATTTATAGTCATTCTGTTTAGATAAGTATTATTTTCTATTTTCATTCAGCATCATAGTTATTGTTCCCAGCGTTTGTTAGAAATAACCATACACATTCATCAATTGTTTTCGTTATTTTTATTTATATGAATTCATAAACTACTGTTATGATGGTTAAATGTTTTAGATACAATTAAAATAGTGGTTTTTATGAAGATTTAACTTGTTCTTCCGTATTTTATAGTTTGACTCTTAAAACAGGAACAAAAGTATAAGAAAGTTGAATTAAACAAATTTCAGTATTTCAATATTTCTTCTTTCAAAAATAGAATAGAATTCATAGAAGTCAAACATTTTTGTAACATTAATTTTTTCCATCCAAGTATCCAAGTGGCAAAAACCCTTATAATTTCGTCGTCTGTCTTTCCGTATTTGGCCAAGTTATTTCGGAGACTATTGGCCCTATATGAAATTACATAATAATAATAGCCTCTATTTACGATCACACATTTCATTTCACAAAAAGGTATTTAACATATTTTTACTAGACATCTATTAACAAGGAATAAACTCAAAAAAAAATTAAAAAATAGTAACAATTGAATTAATAAGTTAAAAATCAAGACATGCAATAATAATATGTTTGATTGAACATGCATTACAAATATTCATCGTTACGATTATTATATAATAATCATACAATATTGCAATTATTTAATAATTTAAATTATTTTAGTAAGATTCACAAATTCATTCAATATCATAAATAATTAAATTTAATTAAATTGGATACAATAATTACTAAGAAAATTAAAAAACTAATAGATGTACTTAGGAATTAGATAATAAAATAATAATATTTAGAATTAAGAGTTAAAACAATAATACATTTAAATCAACATGCATTGAATACTAATTATTTTTGACAATAACAATTAACAATTCATTACTATCTTTGTCAAATTAATATATGTATTATGTTGTATTTTCTCTTGTGTGTACAATAAAGAATTTAAATAAATAAATACTATAATAATTAAATAATCAATAATAATATTAGTAATTTATATATATGAAATTACATAAATAGGTAAATTCTATGCGCCTTCAAATAAACTCGTAGCTTGCGTTAGGTGTGGGTACGACAATAGCACATATTAATTAATGTAGCGCCTTACTAGATTATTTGTTTTTTAGTTATACTGAAAACTTTAGGAAATTGACATTGACAGGTGTAGTATCGCATTGGTAATGGTACTGAAATAGTAGTTATTTATAATATGTTAGTGGGTATACTGTATTTAGAGAGTACGTCGTGAAAAAATATACATTACTGAGAAATACTGTATAACATTTGAATCGGAAGATTGTATGCGATGTTGGGCAGGCGGAGTAAACTGTCCCTTAGAAATAAGGTGACATTATACAAAGCCTGTATACGTCCCATACTGACCTACGCGAGCCCTGTTCTTTCGCACGTCCACGCCAGAAGAATTAATCAATTACAAATAATTCAGAACCGTTTCTTACGCATGGGCTCGGGCTGTCCGTGGTACGTTCGCAACGTAGATCTCCATAGAGACTTTGAAATCGATTCGATCCCCAAACATTTAAAGCGCTTATCGCAAAACTATTTCGATCAAACTACTTTCCATCCAAATCCTTTGATTAGACATGCTTGTATCTACACAGACCGATGTAACCAACCGACAAAAGTAAAGCGTCCTAAGCACGTCCTGCAAGACCCTGACGATATGATTACATTAGAAAATGTCCCTTACACAGCACAGACACGCACACAACACCGTCTTCGCCGGCGAGGACAAGGTCCTTTGTTTCGCACGTCGCGTCGCGCTCACACCGTCGGGTGAGTCTATCGTATAGAATGTGCTCGGAGCGCTGCCTCCATCTCCGATGAAGTCCTTAGCCGTGGTTCGGCTTCGCAGGAGGCACCCTAAGGACGGAATCAAATTTGTAACAGTATCATTAGGTACTGTTGCGTTTCGTGCGATGAGTGAGAGCGCCGGAGGGCCAATCTCCCACCCCTCTGTTCCCTTCCTTTTTTCCCTTCTTATCCCGTCCCTCTGGGTGATTGGGTTGGCAACGCGTTTGTGATACCTCAAGTATCGGAAGCGTTCATAGGTTGCGGGGACTGCTTACCATCAGGCGGACCGTATGCTTGTTTGCCAAACGTCATGACATAAAAAAAAATTACCAGTCAAGTGCGTTGTGGACCACGCACAGTTGAATCTAAAGGGTTCCGCAGCATGGTTATATAATAATATATATAATAATAACTTTATTTCGACCAACAATGCATCATATGTTGTTAGTAATACAAGTATCTTACGCCTATTTGTTAGTAATTTCTAAAACTTATTTAACCTAAGACAGGATTAATTTGTTAGCACGTGAATCCGATAGCAGTGGTTCACATACAAACAACTTCTATTAACAAATGCTCTCAGGACGCCACTTGAGCTGGAAAGAATCCTGCGCAACAACGATGTGCACCGCTTTCGCATAATGGTATAAAAACAGTCCACATACGCCTCGGCAAACATCCCCGATGCACTACAAAAACGAGGCATACCCATTAGCATCCTGAAAGCATTATTATATTGTACACGCAGGGCGTTGTACTGTTTCCGCTTATAGTCTGCCCACAGGCTGCTAGGGTAAAATGTGGTGCCCTACGTTCTCTCTCAATATCTGCATTGTCTTTCAAGTCATAGAATACTACATGGCCAAGATATTTAAAGCATTCAACTCTCTTTAGTGGAACTCCGTGTAACTTGATAGCAGGTACAATAGATGGAATCGATTTTCCCCTGGCCTGAAAGACCATGCATTCGCTTTTCTTACAGTTATAGACTAAGCCATGACGTTTGAAATAGTTCTCACAAAGAAAGCAGTTTTGCTAACCCACAGACAGATGCACTCAGCAGAGCCATGTCGTTTGGGTAACTAATGTTATTAAGACAGACTCCGTCAATATGACATCCGACACGAGTGCTACTGAGCGTCTGTATTAGGGCATTCACATACAGATTAAACAACTTGGGTGAGGTCAGGCCACCCTGCCTCACCCCACATTCTAACCTGTAAGACCTTGAGTAGCTCTCTGACCAGCGCACAACAGTAACCTGATTTTTATACCAAAACTTAAAAATCCTGTTGATCTCTTCAGGCATGCCAGTGAGTTTTAATTTCTGCCATAAGATATCGTAATTGACCAGGTCAAATGCCTTCGATAAATCGAGAAAACAGGCGTAAATGGGTGATGGTAAGATTAGAATCTTAACGGTTTTAAAAATAATAACGAATTAAAACCGACCGCAAAAATAAGTTGGTAATTTCATAGTAATTATTAAAAGTAATATGAAAAACAAAGTTATGGGAAAAACTTATATATCTCTTAAATTTCTAGACCTATCTTCTTCAAACTAAATGTGGATGAAAGTTCATATGGTATTCTATAAGCTCAAATTTTTCCAGAATTTTAAATCCCATAGTTCAAAAGTTAGAGGGGGACACGATTTTTACGACTTTAGGAGCTAATATCTCAACAACTACTGGCTTAATGAAAAAACTTAAAATCAAACCTCCTTATCATTTTAAAAGAACTATCCAAAGATATCTCACGTTGCCTTACGTTGAAATTTTTTTCAATCGTCAGTTACATGTATGGACTGCTACCCTTAATTCATATATATATTAAGATTTTATTACAAAATCCTTGTGCGGTTCATGGAATACACCTAATTATTAAATTTCGTATAGATAGAGTCAATGGTCTCCGAGTAAAATGACTGTGACATACGGACGGACAGACGGACGGACGGACAGACGGACATGTCGAAACTATAAGGGTTCCGTTTTAGCCATTTGGCTACGGAACCCTAAAAACCTAGAAAAATACATAGTTGTAGATGTAGTTTGTATATCTTATAGTTTTCGACTGATGTGTTGAGCGGTTTTCCAAATATTGAATTTTTGGATTTGCATTTTCGACGCTAGATTATTAAAAAAATATTTTATTAATGCTGTCCAGTCATATAGAAATTTTGACTCAGATTAAACGATAAATATAGCTACTCGTACATATCTGAAAATGATTTTTTTTCCCAATACTATACTTAATATTATATACAATTTGTCGATTTTTTTTGCCAATGCAGAGATTACCTCCGACGTAGATTCAACGACTTACATCGTTATTGGGGCTATCTGTAACGATGCTGAGATATGTCGATCGTAGGGTCTCGTAGCTACTGATGTACAGAGATTCTCTTATATATCCAAATTATATCACATATACTTCTTAAGTTTGATATATTTGGTAGATTTAACTAAGATGATGAAGATAACAACTAGCATTCTTCCACGGATCAACAGAGCTCTATTTTATGGGTAATCAAAAAGTATCATGAGCTGGTGTTTGATCTGACAGAGTTCAGACTAAATATTTCTGATTCAAGAATTTCAATTATAAGGAATGATAGAAATATGTGTTAACAGTGATATGATGATAATCTATGGTCATTTTTAGGAAAATATATGCCTAAGTCTAGTTAAATAATAGTAGTTTCTTGAAAAAATCAATTTTATAATAAAGTTATATTTTATCTTATGCCGTTCAATCACGTATTACAACAAATTACGATAAGATCGATGCTTAAGATAAGTTTATGAGTTTAACTAATATAGGTACGATTAGGGTTCGGACTTACAATTTATTTAAAACATTTTCAAATACTTACTCATCCTATTTATAAAACTAAATCCAAATTAATAAGAACTTATATTTTTTTATAAATTTAAATATCAAAGGTGACATAGGTATTTTATGGCCTGCCCACATATGACGATTGCTTTCCATCAGGCACCACCTAGTTTTACCAGCAGAGGCATTCTTTGCCACCTAAGATTTAAGGGTAGAAGAAAAGGTGGAAGGGGATGTCAAGGAACGGGACGGAAGCGTTAGGATTCACATAATGTATAATCAATTATCTCTGTATACGTATTTATGGTCTGAAATAAATAAAAATAATTCTTAATTGTATCATTTTATTGTGTATTGTTTGATGACTTTCATTACTTAACAATGACTTATGCATTAATTAAAAAATTACTAAAAATTCTAGAGAAGATTTTAAAGAAAGAGTTCCAAATAAAAATGACGGTGAGTCAGCCCGGTTCATAGTATTAGGTGACAAATAGATAAATTGTCGATATCGAACCAAAAAAATTCTGATTGGTTTATCTATATCTAATCTTTTTGGGGCTGGCACAGTTCTGATTTTTTTTTTCGACATTATGTATAAATTGTCGATGTGTTCACAGTAGCACGACCGTGAAAAAGTTATTCTATACTTGTTCGAGGAAGACTTTATAACGTAAGTAGAAAAATAATTATTCAATTTTATGCTTTTCGAACTACGATGACGTCTGTTACACATACTGCACGCCTGATAGTAATAGTCTAGGCATATAAACACTTGTTACACAAATGGTCCGTTTGAGTCGATCCAAGGGACAGTTAAAGAGGCAGGAGGAGGAAAGTGAGTGGGAATCCTATTTTCCGGCTCATTAACTTATGGAACAAATACAATAAATTGTACAATACTTCTAGTTGATGACATTCTCAATACTTTTACGATCGAGCCGGCTTTTTTGGCTTACATAATATTTATAGCATTATAAAACTACCCCAGTCTCTAAATAACCAATTTTAATATTTAGAACATTCGATAACGCAATTATTTTTCGCTTTTTATCAAACAAAGTGCAACTAATATTCCAAAGTAACACGGAAGAAGTCGCATCTGTAATATGCAAGAAGTATTATATAGAGATCATTTATGTAATAATAACCATTGTTATCAATACTGCTTAGCGATAATTTTCAAAGATATTTAATTAATAAACGATAAGATGGCAAGTGAAAATTATATTTTAAAATTTTTAAATATTTTAAATAAAGGTAACCTTTTAATCAAGTCTGTATAAAAATTAAGACATTTTTTGCTTTTCTGGCCTTGACGGCTCAAAATTTATAGCACCATAAGGGTGCTTCCTACGAAGCAAGACCACAGCTTAGAAAGTCATCGGGTGTTAGGAGTAGAGTGTACACGAGTGCTAATTCAATTTACATCATTACGTGACGAATATTCGATTACACATTGAAATATGCAACTTATATTATTACCTGTTAAGAATGATTATTGAATAATTTAAATAACACAAGCTCTAAGTAAAAAGCACTTTAAGAGACAGTAATTAATACTTTAAGAGACGTACGTAATCTACGTTCACTTAAAGTATCTCAAAGTATTTATATAAATTAGTTACGAAAGTAAATTTTTATACTAATATATAGGGTATAATCCAATCAGTATATGCTTGATGTGAAATAAGTTTGGTTTAAGTCTGTGATGTGTGGAGTGTATTCTACATAAAAATTTTAGTTTTGCTTTAATTATTTTACAGCTAGGAAAAATGGGGCTCTGCTGCAGTAGTTCATGCAATCCGTGCAGCTGGTTGTGCTGTTGTAGTCCTTGCTGCGGTAACGACAACAGTGGCGGCGGCGTCCACGTTGTCGACCACCCTTCTAACATGGTGGTGGTTGATGCACCCGGACCCATGCAGAGATGATGAAGATAATCCTCACCTTCTTCATAATACACATAATAATTCAACAATCGTAGGCATATGTTTTTATAATTCCAAATTTTTGTGTAATAATAATAATAAATAATATTAATTTATATCATAATATTTAAGTTTAAGCTTAAATATTTATTGATCAATACCATACCATATTTCATAAATCATATAAAATTGTTACTTTATCATGTTTTTGTAAAATATGTTAATAGTAAATAAATAAAAATAATATTATAATTCAACATAAATTTTATTTTCATCACAATATTAAAGAATAAAATAAGAATAACGCTTTTTACCAATGTACCATGGAAATATTATCATTAAATTATTTGTATAAGGACGATAAAGTCATATTCAATTAAAATCCGTCCACTCTGCATAATACCTCGTACTGCTTGTACGACACTTCAGTTCCACTAAAGGAAATGTAGCAGCATCCATGGCTAGGATGAATCTGTAAAGAGAATGATATAGAAAATATATTTTGGCAAGCAGTATTAGTCACTATTAATTAAAGTTTTCAGAGTTTTAGTAGTCATTTGAATGTTTTGCGTTTTAATTTAATTCGAGTGTTTGAGATTTTTTTATATAACTTTGTCAAGTGTAATTGTAATAAGGATAAATTCTTCTTTCCAGATTGGTTAATGGCAACGATGAATGATAATGATAAATAAATAATAAGCGCTATACATATAACAGCCCCCATTAGGATAGTTATATCATGTATCGGGGTCCGGAAACATACACAGAGAGAAGGATAAACATGAATGTATAATAAGACAGTTAAGTAACGACTGGCGATGGTGTAAAGTGAATAGGAAATGATCACTCCGTTAGATAAAATTTAAGGCATTAGCAACAACTTTGAACTAACCTTCAACATAAATTAAATCAGGATGATGAACTGATAAATTTTGTATAACGTTAAATATATTAGTAGTCGACAATATGATATTTTCAGACTTTTATATACGCAAAAATGGTTGATCCGAGGTAGTAGTGTCAAGACAAAATGAAATAGCCAACAGTGCTATCACTTAATAGAGTATGCAAGGATAAAAATTATTCACAGGCACTAAAGTTCGCCTCTTGGTTCTATTTTCATTTTGGGGACCGTAAACTCGTTGGTACTTGTGAAAGGTGCTATTAAAGACCCTTTGCTGTGAATATATTTTAAATTATTATTCATTTAATTATTATGTTAACTGTCGGTTGGTTTAACTAGATTTGCTCCTAAGTGATTAAAAAGATTTCCAGTGTTATTTTATGTGGTGTTAGATTTAGGTGTTTATAATACTTAATATGTATGTAAGTCTGTAAGGTATATATGTATGGGCCCTGTCGCCTGATTTTAAATAAATAAATTAAAAATAAAATAAAAGCAAATTAACGAAACACTCACGATCGATAGCACTTGGATCACCGACCTTCAGTTATTAGGAATACAATGGCCCATACATTATGTTAAAGAAAGTTTCAGTGTAATCATAATAGGTTTAAGTCTGAGTGTAATGGGTTTCTAAACAAACGCAAGGGGTAGAATGGTCTCGTGTAAATTCCGTAAAAAAAAATCCGTGGTTACCTTGCCGGGAGATAGGGATCCCTTGTGCCTAACTCTGCCTATGTATAGCGGTTCGGCGGTATGGGTGTTGCCCGCCGCAATAGCACCATGTGGTACTTGACCCTGACTAGCGGGCAACCACTGCACTGCGTTGTTTGGAGCACAAAGCACCTAGTTTAAAAGATAGTATTGTCTTATCATTCATTCTTTGAAAAAAGCGTGCTAACTAAACCTTTTATTTTATAATTTTTACGTTTAATAAATTATTCACACAATATTTAATTTCTAAGTTATTGTAGTTTTTCATAAAATTTTAAAAGAGTTTTTCTAGACAGAAAAAGCATTGTTTTATAATTTACGTATGGAAATAATAAAAATAATATATTGCATTTATCTGTTCTTACACAGTTACGTAAATAATTAAATACTAATTAATTTATTAGTAGTTATTATGTTGTAGTAAAGCTATTCTCTCCCCAGCACAAATAGGCCGGGTCGACGGAGGAAGTATGTACTACCCTCTCACAGAAAATCAGCTTATAAAGTAACAGGATCAGTAGATACTGATAAGAGTTGTACAATGAGTGAAAACGCCAGAGGCTCAATCTCTTCTGTTCCCTTTATTTTATCGCTTCTAATCCCTTCCATCCTGTACCTTGGGTTAGCACACGTTGCCAATCCAAGGTATAGGATGGAATGCCATTTAATACTTCAAGACCCTCAAGCGTTCATAGGTTCATAGGTTGCTGTGACTGCTTATCATCAGGCGGACGGTATTGTTGTTTGCAAATAAAATGAAAGAAAAAAGTGGATATTATGTCAAGTATAAAAAGAACGCTTACTTCAAAATTGTGTACCGGTACTTCTTTACCGGCAAATGGTATGTATGAAGCTCGATGTTTGACAGCCAGCTTGCCAGGTACTAAGCTACCGTTGTGGTGGGCTCTGATAGCCCACAAGGGACTCCCATCCCACCCTTCTCTCCCTGCGACATACGCTCTACCATACAAAGTCTGAGCCGTCACAGGCGTAGCCGGAAGCCAGTCTATTATTTCAGTTGGAGGTTCTACATCTGAAAGTAATTCAGACCTTTCAATGCAATTGGCGGTCTGGAAGTACAAACGAACACTAATAGAACCACTCAAACCGCAACATGGTGAACAACTTTTGTATGATCCATACAGACATCTGCACCTAACGGTAATCGTACCAGCGACAATAGCGTTCAAACAGTGGCGGGATTAAACATTTTCAAGGTATAGGCTGTAACGTTTTTGCTGCCCTTGCTGAACTTGTCTTGGCGAACTTGCTGTTTTACTGTAGAATATTGAATATTGAAGTTTGCATCTCGGAATGTACAATGACTAAAAAATCGGAAAACCGGCATGCAGAAATCTCTTGCTTTTCTATGACTTATCAAAAAAATATGCGGTCCCCACATTTGTCGTCCCAAAAATCTGCCACCCTAGGCTTAAGCCTACTAAGCCTGCTGGTAACTGCTTTCAAGGGAAGTTCGATACCCCAGAACGGTTGCTAAAAAAATTTCTTCAAGCTTCTAACGACATCTAGTGAAAATATTGAATCGGTGGTTGATATTGATTGATATAATTACTTGATAAGACGATGAATAATATAAAGTATGACACAAGACACAGGATAAAATTTTTGATGTCGTGATTAAAATTGAACAATCAATACAATTGCCGGAATCAATGACGTCATCCGCATTTCAACGAATAAGGTACTTGAAATACTTAGTTTCAATATTACGAAAGTTGGAATAAAAATATATATATTATGTACAGTAAACTAGACCACACATTGCTGTGGTACACTTTATTAAAATTCTCAATAAAATAAATAAATACATAAAAAAACGTTACAAACTCAACAGCCCTCATTAGGATGGTGATATCCTGTGTCTGGGTCTGGAAACATACACATAGACAACAGATACACTCAGACCGAAACAATGCCTGTATGGTTGATACAAAGATCTGCTCCGGGCGGGAATCGAATCTGCGACCTGTGGCAACTTCTGCGCCACAACGTCGTCGTCTTGAATATTGATAAGAAAGTTGGATAGCCGTTTCTCATATTTGTAACTATGTATAATTATAGATGTATGTAGTAGTATGTTTTATAAGGACTCAAAAACGACTGAACATGGATTAGCCCAGCGATCTTGTGAACTTTAGTAGTTGTCTGAACAAAAAAAAGTAATCGCAAATAAAGTCGTTGGCAAATGGTATATTATCTATTATTTCTGAATACACTTACTTTCAACCACTTGTACGGGTTCCGGCACCGGTTGGGGAGGATAAATGTAGTTGGTTACGTAGGTAGGTTGCCCACTGGTTTCTGGAGGGTACACCGGCATCGGCATCATAACCGGCGCAGGTACATAGGTGAAGGAACCAGGTGCTGAGCTGGGCGGAGGAGGGTATCCATAATACGGTGGATAACCACTAGGGTCTAAAATAAATGAAAATAAACATTTTTTTAAATTTTACCATAGAGTAATTTATTTATCAATATATTGATAACACAGTTAGTACACAATATCACTGCTTTACATATTAGATACATCAAAGACGTATACATATATTTTATTAATAACTAATTAACTTACGTTGCGACATTTTGAAACAATCCCTTTGTAGAACAAATAAAACAAATCACTATAGTTTCATGAAATGTACTGCTATTGCTATTATAAATAGCGCAGGAAAGCACTTATCTTCAAAGGCTTTATCGTGTTTTTATCGTTATATTTTGAATTGATTAGATAAGCTGTGTATTGAAAGGATAGGTTGAAGTAATTAACACAAATTCTTGCAATAGTACACTCCATAATTCAACTGAATAAATATTAAATACTATACATTAGCTTATACTGAATATTGTACGCACAAAATTAAGCAATAAAAATTGTAGGTGTCTAAATTCTCATCGAGACCAACCTTATGTATCTTCGTCGAAATCTAAGCCTTTGACAGCTCAACGGTTAAAAGGCCGATTCCACTCCGTTAACGCGAGAGTTACGGATTTATTCCTGCCTCTTGAGCTATTGTCATACTCTTGCGCAAGCTAGGACCTTATTTGGAGCGGCAATGGAAGTATTAGTCATGACTTGAAAAAGGATCTCTAATATTCTTCAATTATTAATATTTAACAATCGTCGAAATGTGTTTTCTTTTCCCATCGCCTAATATTCGTTTTCAATGAAATAGTAGTAGTAGAGTAATGGTCCTCCTAGCACAAATGGTCCAGCTCTAACGGGGAAGTACTACTCTCTCCCTAAAAATCGGCATAAAGTAAAAGTACCTATTTATGCGTTTCGTGCGAAGGGAGAGCTTGTCGTCGGATGGCTTTATGATATATAAACTTTAAAAATAAAACGGGTCGCTTTATAACAAAAAATAACTAAATATATTTCTATCATTTGCTTAATATAGCAAGGCTAACTTAATTTTTTAGATATTTTAATACTTTTCCTCATTTAGAGTATTATTCATATTTCATACAGCTCCACTGTATTATTATATACAATGAATAACTCGCTATTATGAATGATAATAAATCGCGTGTAGTCATAATTTAAGTAAATAATATTTTGCGCATTAGTATTGAGTCAATAGTAATTCTCTTTAAAAAGTTTTATCAGTATACTAATAATTTACAACTTTATTTACCTAATAAAAACTGTACCATATTATTTTGTGCTTATAGTAATGATAAAGACTATAGACAAAAATTTTACTAGTTGCGCCCCGCGTCTTTATCCACGTAGACGTTTTTATGTATGTAAACGGATCAAATGGACGACTAATTACTTAGGACTACCAAATTTTATGTAAATAGATTTATGCATAAAGGTTGTGGATAAATTTTGGGAGCAGTCAAAAGTAAATTTCTTAAATCCCTAACTCAACAAAATATTCTATATAACATAAAAATAGTAACAACACCACATGTCATATTTATAAAATTTGAATTAAAATATATTTATTTTTTTGATTGTCAAAAATATAAAACTACAAAAGTTATTTATTGTTAATTTTAATTACTAAAACATTATATGAAAGATAGTCGCTTATTTATAATACGAATTTACACATAAAATAATAAGAAAACGATGATATAAGACACAATATTTTTATGAATAATAAATAAACATTTTTACTACAACTATAAGTATTTAAGTGCGAAATAATTATTTATTACTTTTACATAATAATAAAATAAAGAATAATAATGAAATAAGTACGTGTGATTAATTATTAAATACATTGCCTCCATAGGTGACAGAGGGGTTGGTTCATTTTTCGTCTAAAGAATCGGGATTGCGATTCAGCGGGAAATGCAGTTAGCTTTCTTGCCATCATTCCCCATGGACATGATTTGTACAGTTGTAATTATTTGTGAAAATAGTTAGTATTGAATTATAAGGATGTTGTAATATTAAACAAAATAATTATAATTACCTAAAATAAACATTGACTTTGGTTGAGATCAATTTAAAATATCCCATTACTTTAAACAATTATTGTATATGTACAAACTTGTATATGTGTATCTCAGAATGGCCATGGGGCTATTTGGATTAATTTTTTTATTTAGAATAGGTTATTGCTTTTTAAATTAATCTGCAGAAGTGAATTTCCCATAAAAACGCCATTTTTCATAAAACATAGGTAGATATAAGAAATAATTGTAGTACTATCTCGTAATTAAGCACTTAATAAATTTTGAGATTTTTATGGGCACTAATTTTACTTAAAATGTAATTTTATCACAATGCGGTAAAATTAAAATTATTCATATTCAAAATAAATATGGGATCAATATCAAAAACACGATTTTATAAAAACAAAGTCAAAATAAACCGCGCACAAACGAGATTCCATTGCGGTACAAAAAATATCTAGTAAGTTTTTACTTGTGACATGGTTCGTACCGAGTCGGCGGCTGCGACATCATCTGTTTCGGATATTTAGATCGGAGTGTTGAAACTGACATAAAACAAAGATTTGGCTGAAACGGCTGCGGTGTCTGAGGGCTGAAGCAATATCCCATACATGCAGGAGATGCACCACCGTTTAAATTCACCATGGGCACTAAATATCGTTTTGGACCGCCACATGCCATCATTGGGTTGTTTACCGGACGCTGCATTCTGAAAAGAAAAAATATTTATTTGATGTAAATAAAATTGAATTAAAATAGTTTTTAGTTAATTTTTAACCACCTTCAATTCTAGCTAGAAGTAATAAAAAGAATCGCTTACTTTTGCAAAATATGTAAGTACGGTAACCAAGTCACAAATCTATTTAATGTATATGCGAAACAATTAACAGTATTTATATCGATTCTTTATCAGATTTTTCTTTTATCTGACTGTCAATATCCTCCCCATGATATTTTTAGCGCAACATTAGCTTTAACAGAAGAATATAATAAAATTGTAAAAGTATTGTTTGTTCTGTCGACATGTATTTTGAAAATGAAAGAATTAGTTTCTGAATTTTCAATTCTTTGTACCTTAATACCTGTGTGATAGTGACATAAATACTTTTAAATAAATTGCACTGTTGCCGTTTTTCGTATATATTGAGTATATAAAAGATAAGCTCTTTGTTTTCGAACTTAAAAAAATAAAAACGAGTTAAGCCACTGGTAAAAAAAAATACAAAATTTCAATCGGATTCAAAAATTGATAACTAAATTATAAATCGACACAAGCGACTATACGGGCTGTCGCTAGTTATTAATTATGCAAGTGTTTGTTGATAAGATCTATTTAATCTATAAATAACGTTGAAATTTATAATAAGCAAATCATCTTCCGATCATGATAAAAAAGTATTATAAATAATTTGATGGGATCACTGCATACCTACATGTTCATCAAGTGTTAAGTATGAATAAAATCGTGATATAGTCACAAAATTTATCTTATTACAGGTAAATAAGGAAAATTGGACCAATAAATCGATTAGATTTTCTTTATATGTCGCATTGCAGGTGATACCTTACTGTAGTAATATATGTTCTTTCTAGTTACTCTGTGTTTAGGCACTTCAGTTATAATACTGGAAAACAAAACATTCTGTAATGTTAATAGGAAAGACTTTATGATTAACTACTTTATTATTTAGTGAATATCAACAATAGCCTGTAAAGGCTTCTTAAAGGCGAAAATAAAAAGAGTTATGATTTATCAAAATCTTGGCTTTTTTTTTTTTTATGTTAAAGTTGGCAAACAAGCATACGGCCCACCTGATGGTAAGTGGCTGCCGCAGCCTATGAGCGCTTGCAACACCATTAGAAGGTGGCACTCACGCGTTGCCAACCTCGAGATATTAGTTCTTAAATCTCGTTCGCCCAGTAATTTCACTAGCGTACAATGCCCTTCAAACCGGAACACAGTAGTGCCTAAACACTACTATTTGGCGGCAGAATATTGGACACTGCGGTGGTACCTACAAAATCGACACAACAAAAGACAAAACAACAACTTGCAACAAAAGACCTACGACCAGTGTGACTGATTGCACTGGTGGAATAATCTCTGTTGTGACAGAGGTTATCCCAACAGCGAGCGATGGGGTCGTCACATCCCGACGCCTTTAAATCATAATGTAATATCATTGTGCAAGCATTCTCATTTTTTCCTTTTCCGCAAAGCATAAGGCAAATTCTAAACACCCTTTGATTGCAAGAGGCCGGCTAGATAGGTACCGCCACAGTGTCACATATTCTAACGCAAAGCTATGTATTTTGTATTACTGTCTTTCGGTTTAAAGGACACTGTAGCTAGTGAAATAACTGGGCAAAAGAGATTTAAGAATAAGAAGTAATATCTCGAGGTTGACAACGCGTGAGTGACATAGGCTACGACAACCGCTTACCATCAGTTGGACCTTAAACTTGCTTGCCAACTTATTCAAATAAAAAACTTGCTCGGTATTGAACCCATAATCTTCGAATAAAGTATACCTTTTCTATCTTGGTTCATGTAGTATTGAAACATGTGTGTTACAATAATATACTGTATATCGTAAGGAAAATCTGATGATGTACTTGGCATTTCAGTAACATTAATCATACAATTCTTTGTTCCGGTTTTCTAGTATTTTCTTTGTGGGTCTAGTTACTCATAATGCAATGATATATAAGACAATATCGATTGCTGTAACGAAATATCTGACTGATAATAATTGTTCGTACTTAGAAAGAAATTTCTTATATTATAGTAATCTACATACTTGTTGGACTGCCCGGAGAGTTTGCTGCTGATGAAGATATGTGTTAAAAACTAATCTGCCTGAAGCATTAGTGCGTTTTGTTTTTAAAATATAAACTATTCTTATCTGAAGCTTAAAGTATGGTAAGAGCTCCTATTACAATGATTATTACAATTTTACTATGATGACTCTCACCAGCATATTTCAATTAATGTGTTGTAGAGCCTTAATTTTTTTGATATATTAAGCATGTACTATCCTCCATTCCCGATGAAGTCTTTAACCGCTGCTCGGCCTCGCAGGAGCCACTTTAAAGACGGAATAAAATTTGAGCCCTTGCGAGGGCTGTTTCTTTTTCACGGCGGGGTCTCAGTACTCGGCCCCCCACCCGGTGACGCTGTCAAGGCCAGTAGGGCCAACCGCAATACAAAAAATACACATTTAAAAAACCCTTACCAAATTTTTCAGCTCTTAAGTATTTGTGGTATAAGAAGGAATCAATCAAGTATACACAGAAATTAAAATAAAAAAAGCTTGCGCAAAATATTTATATAAGTACTATAATATGTCATGTTAAATATTTACATCTTGCATACATGCTTTTTCAATGTTCTTAACTTCCTATTGCCCCTTTAAATAAGCTCGAACCTTGCACTAGAAATGGGTAGGACAATAACCCGGGTCAGGATCGAGCCCGCGACCCTCACATTAACGGAGTGTAGTCGGCCCTTGAGCTATTGAGGATTCAATATTTATAAATAACAAAAATATATATTTAACATTTCATACAATTAACGGTATAAAATGATCATCGATTTTTATCATTGAAAAGAATCATGTAAGCCTCTATACTTAACAAGTATAATTGCTAATTGTGCGTTGAAGCGGTACTTACTCCTCTCCCACTAGTCTACTCTCTATTCATAGTAAACGAGGTCAGATACGTGAAAGCCTTTTCGAATATTTTTGAGTATGCAAAGACTAATTCATTATGTATCTTTTGTAAAAGTATATATATCTGATCTGAATTTAATATATATTTTTATTTATTATTTTATATTATTTTTATATTAACAGAATGTTAAGCCAAGCTGACAAATTTATGACAAAAATGACAAGAGTCTCAAATTTTGGCGTCGGGATGTGACGACCCCATCGCCCGCTGTTGGGATAACCTCTGTCACAACAGAGATTATTCCACCAGTGCAATCAGTCACACTGGTGGTAGGTCTTTTGTTGCAAGAGGCCGGCTAGGTAGGTACCACCGCAGTGTCCAATATTCTGCCGCCAAATAGTAGTGCTGAGGCACTACTGTGTTCCGGTTTGAAGGGCATTGTACGCTAGTGAAATTACTGGGCGAACGAGATTTAAGAACTAATATCTCGAGGTTGGCAACGCGTGAGGGGCGCCTACTAATGGTGCTGCAAGCGCTCATAGGCTGTGGCAGCCACTTACCATCAGGTGGGCCGTATGCTTGTTTGCCAACTTTCAACATAAAAAAAAAAAAATAAAATCAAAATCGAAAAATCCTTGTACGACGCTATGAAAGTTTAAATCATGAATTTTTTTATATGGCCTTTCTTCAGATATTTATTCAGGAGCACTATGGCAGTACTATCCAATAAGCAATGAAGGCAAGAGCGTCTTGAGATTTCATTTAATTTCATCTTCATTCTTCAAATGAAAATTAAATTTAAAGATGTATGTATACCCTTAGTGACAATATTAAAGCCTTTTTTATTTTAAATGATAAATTTAACGATATGCTATAAAAATGCCATCGCATCTCTTCGTAATGTTGTAAAACACAGCAATTTCTTGCAAAAAATATACTATAGAGCAGTTAAAAAGAGAAAGGAGCCCTGAGACCAGATTTACCTAAAGCCATGAACATGGTTAGTTGGGCCCTGAGTAGAACTACATATACCTATTTATAAAAGAAAAATAAGCACAAATATCTCAATAATAAATTTTATTCGATTATATCTAATAAAGGACGTATACATTTTATCTACAAAGTATTTTTCTTATTAACACTGCTAGCTTCTTTCACTATGAGATCATTATCTTTGGCTTCTTCAGTACATTTTTCAATAACTGGTAGAGGAATGTTTTTTTCTTGTTGTATACTATCATCAGGTCGTATATTTTGCAGTCTTTTAGTTAGTAAGTATGAAAATAGTTGTAATAAAGCTAAAACAATGCCTGGTATGAGCCAAGCATCAGGCAACGTTGACACAGTTCTTGAATAGAGGAACGAGTACAAAGGCGATGTGACGGTTTGAGTCGCTGATTCCAGGGCGCCTAATATGCCGTAAATTTTACCTGTAAAATAAAATAATAAATATATAGGTCAATCTTGGTTTAAAATCTCATGGACGGAGCTATACCATGTTCCCGCTCTTGTAACAGTATTTCAAAGGAGATATTGTTATCTTAGTCTGTTTCTCGGAGCACTAATATCGAGTAAAAGAAATAGATATATACATATTGGTTTGGCAACTTTGTGGCGTTGTGGGTAGCGAGTCTGCCTTTAGTCTCGACGGTTGCGGGTTCGAATCCCGCTCGGGCAGATGTTTGTTAAAATTTCCGTGTGGGTCTCCCCACCGTGCCTCGGAGAGCACGTTAAGCTGTCGGTCCCGGTTATTATTAATAAAATCTGATAATAGTCGATAAGTAAATTGCTCTTATCCAATGAGTTACTGGTTCGCCTTCAGGGTTGCGGGGTCAGATGGCAATCGCTCCGTGTAAAAACTAGTAACCTGTCAAATCCGGATAAGAGTAATAAGCAGACCCTGGGTACATAAAATACCGGGAATAATGCTAGGATGAAGAAGAAGATTGGTTTGGCAACTTATTTTTTTATTTTTATGTCAATGATGGCATGTTTTATACCCGGTCAAGACTGTCAATTATATAGCCGCATTTGTCAATTATATAGGTAATTTCATAATTTGATATTAAGAACATATAAAATACGTAAAATATTGGCACGCGGTTTGTAGCTAATGTTCCTTCTATGTTCTTTATCTTTCTACGGCGTCAATGCTGTTATTGAAATTTTAAGACTTCTAACATAATAAGACCAATGAAATTTCTGAACTTTTTTATTTTATCTTTTTCTAGTATTTTTTCGAGCCCTTTAAACGAATATACCGTCGACCCCGTAGTTACAAACTAAATTACTTCATTATTTTTAGAAAATCACTACCAAATTTATATATTTTCATTGCCAGAATGGTCAAAAGTTCATTAAGAATCGAGTTACAATACTAAAATTTAAAAAAAATTAATTGAGTTCATATTTTAGTGTTTCTCTCAAATTGTGGTTGCGAACATGCCAATAACATCGTCTACATCGTCACACCATTCACAATTCGGTATGTCACTTTTTCTGATGAGGTATTTAAACTTGCCTAGGGGCTTATTTATTTTATCTGGAAGATTAGGTTAGAAAGCATGTCTAAAAGTAACAAAGCCTTTTACACACAGATTTCTTAAAGATATGATCTCTAACGGATGAGTAGTGGATACATACATTTTATAAACGAACACTATTAGCCACTATGAGCCTTTATGCTTATGTACTAAAACATAGTACTTCTTACTGTCATTTTACCAACATAACCGCCATGGAATATTTTCAATATATGATAGCTGTATTCAAGATTATAAATTCTTTGTTCATATTGAATGTATTGTGCTTTTAAGTTTAAAGTTAATGATTTTTTATTTTATTTTTGTATAACTCATGCATAGCTTAAACCATTTTAGAATTTTGTTGTTGGCTCTTTTTTCTTTTTGTTGTTTTCCTAATTTAGTTGTATATAAATTCATGAGAATTACATTTTGTATTGGCAGCACTTGTGCAAGGCGTGAACAGAAAGCAGCTTAAAGCTGAGTTCACGACCTTTTCACTAAATACATCATGAACTTATGTTAACTTGTTAATTTATATTGTTGTTAATTTATACGGTAGTAGTATGTTTTTAGTGAATAAAGTTCTTTATTATTATTATTATTACATAGCATACATAATCATCACTATATAGTACCTTGTTCGGTCGGCAATATCTGCTTGTTCAGTAACGGACGCTGCACTACTTGTGATCCTTGAGAAATTATTCCGATGAGTGGAACTGAAAGAAAACAAAAATAGCACATTATTCCATTTTGATTAAATAAAGTGTACGTCTTTGCATTCTTTTTTTCAAATTTTATGCTATTATCAATCTTACTTTCCGGTACTTTTAAAAAGAAGAATTTATAATAAATTCTTTCTTTCCGACCAAATGTTTGATCATTTATCAAACACACACACAAATTTACAAATAACTAAATACAGGTTTATCAACGTAGACGAAATAGTATATTTATTTAAATCTTTAAGTATGTAAATTCAAAAAATAGAAAGGGTTTTCTATATATAGAACTAGTGACCCGCTCCTGCTTCGCACGGGTATAAAATATATAGCTTATATCATTTACTGAAAAAATGATTAAAATCGATCCAGTAGTTTTGATTTATTCATTACTGCCCGTGGCTCGCACGCGTAATTACAAATAATTATTTACGACATCACATTAGAAACCTCAAAAAAATTTTTTTTCTTCACTATTTAATGGATGTTATTGTACATATAAACCTTCCTCTTCAATCATTCTATCTATTAAAAACAACCGCATCAAAATCCGTTGCGTAGTTTTAAAGATTTAAGCATACATAGGGACAGAGAAAGCGACTTTGTTTTATACTATGTAGTGATAAGACATGCACTATCTACAAATATAATGATGATGTTGACCAGCCATGTTTACCAGTCTTGGTTAGCCAACCGACCTACAGGGATTCGATACTTGTATACTTTTACTATAAGATTCACCGGCATCGGGACGTGATGACCCCATCGTCCGCTGTTGGGATAACCTCTGTCACAGCAGAGATTATTCCACCAGTGCAGTCAGTCACACTGGTGGTAGGTCTTTTTTTTTGTCAGTGTAAAATACTCTACCGCCGAACAGTAGTGCTTAGGCATTACTGTGTTCCGGTTTGAAGAGCACTACTGAAATTACTGGGCAAAGAAGATTTAAGAACCAATATCTCGAGGTTGGCAACGCGTGACTGGCACCTACTAATGATGTTGCGCGCGCTCATAGGCTACGGCAACCACGTACCGTCAGGTGAGCCGTATGCTTGCATGTTACCAATTAGTAACATAAAAAATATATAAGAGAAGCTCTTACAATTGTTATTAATATTGGATTTCTAACTTACTCATGAACACAAAAATGGTTGTAGAAGCCGCAATAAGAGATGATGTAGCGACCATGTATGACACGCAGCTGAGAACACCCACAATTTCATCCGAGAGGCGAAGACGACGCTTCAGTACATTGAGTATAAGTAAAGTACCTGGATAAATAATAATAAGCTATATTTTATTTTTATTTAAGTATATAAAAATACAGAAAGATATCAGGAAGAGTTGATAAAAGAAAACATGTGACAAATATCATTTTATTATAATCCAAAAAAATAGTGTTTTACCCATATTATCCGTTGTGAAGACCTGATATCAATTTTAATAACCTGCTAAAAATTAGTTTTTAGAAAAAGAGAAATTCTGGCACAATGCCGGGAAACTGCTAGCAAGAATGCAAAGTCGCAAAACGCCACATTTATTAGGTTCTCAATTATATGTCACAAATATTTTGCTAAACATTTAACATGTCTTTAGAAAAAAAAAAAATTATATAAAATTTTAAATTATATAAACGACGTCATAAATAAACAATCAATATTAATAAAATAAATTATTAAATTAAACAAAAAGCCTAATTGCATTAATAATAATTCCTAAAAAGCTAAAAACAAGGTCTATAATGACTACTATAATATAAATATTACTTTAATGTTAGTAAAGGTACTGCAGACGGAGACAAGCTGATCAATCAATTTGTAAATGCAATTTATCGAAAAATGTTAAACTTGCTTTTCGTCTTATTTTGTTTAGTTCTACAAGAAACCGTCATCAGATTTTGGCTCTAAACGAACTGTGATATTCCGCTTTGAATATCTCTGCTTCTGCGGAACCCATTCTAAAATAATGTAGCCTTTGTCACTCTCACTACTGAGACGAATCTAATGATACCTCATATGTCGAAATATGTCTAAGGATTTAGCCTGTAGATCGTCACAAAGAAATAGACATACATACATACATACATACATACATACGCTCGAAAAACATTACCCTCCGGCAGTCGGGTAAAAATGCTTACCCGCAAAGCTAATCGTATTTCTGTAAGCGAGAAAGGATCCAAACATAACATCATCCCAGTGAAATTTGTACCGGTAGAACATGTACGCTAAGAGAACCTCCGCTGGAAAATATAAAACATTTAATTAAAATAAAAACACCAGTAAAATATTAGGACACGAACTTTTTAAGATTAAATCATTTTAAAAGTTTTAGTATATAACAGGCTAAAGATAATTAACTGTGTAACTATGCCACTGGCAGTCGGTGTCAGTAATAAATACATAAGAATTTTCTTCATTTTCATTTTTTTCTTATTTTTATTTATTTTTTTCTTAGCACTGTCCCGGTATTTTGCCCAGGGTCTGCTTATGAATATTATCTGGAATTGACAGGTTACTATTTTTTACACAGAGCGACTGTCATCTGACCTCCGCAACCCTAAGGGCGAACCAGTAACTCATTGGACAAGAGCAATTAATTTTCTATCAAGGGCTAAGATTATTACCAGATGTTATGATAACAACTGGGACCGACAGCTTAACGTGCTCTCCGAGGCACGGTGGGGAGACCCACAAGGACAAACGCCCAGACCGAGAAAGATATTTATAAGATCAATACAAATATTCGGCCCGAGCAGGAATCGAAATCGCAAACGTCGAGATTAGTCTCGACGTTTGCGACTTCGATTCCCGCTCATTTCGAGGCAGGCTCGCTACCAACACGCCACAACGATCATCTAATAAATACATCATCATACATGATAATAAATCAAAGTAGCAAAATAGAAATAATTACCCGAAAGTAGCACTCTATCTCCAAGTCCTACAACCAACATAAGGAGAATAATGAACCGCTTGTTGCCCTCTCGTTTCCTCAACAGACACTGTACCGCGTTGAGAGGCAGCCGCCAGTTCAACACGGACACTTTGTTCTCACGATTGACATTCACATCCTTTACCATTGTTATCACGTAGATAAGAGATGCGACCTGCGAGTGAAAGGGTCGTCAAACAAACAAATGCTTAAAAGCTTTTGTTTTACCCTCTGCTAGTACAATCTAAATGCTTACTTGGAGGGAAATAGGCGTATTAATAATGACTTGAAAAAGAACTTAACGAAAAAAATGATAAACTTAGTTGCTTCTATTGCTAATGTCTGGAAAATTTTGCAGTAGTAAGTAGAGCCACGCTGGGGAAGTACCACCCTTTCACAGAAAATTAGGGTGAAGTAACTGTATCAGTCCGTACCGGAGGCCCAATCTCCCACCCCCTCTGTTCCTTTCCTTTTTGTCCTTCCAATACCTCCCTATCCCTGGGGTTGGCAACGCACATGTGATAGCATGCAAGTATCGCAAGCGTTTATAAGTTACGGTGACTGTATGCTTGTTTGCCAACCGTCATGAAGTAAATAAAAGAAAAAGATTTAAATTGGGTAAAAAAGTGACTCATACACATTTTAAGGAAGTACGTTTACTGTCAAATCTGCCACGGTGCATATCACTCACAATAAAATGTTATATAAACAAAATTAAATAAATAACAATAAACCTGTCACACGACCATTCAGAAAATGACGTCTAGTTACCTGCAGTGATAAAACAAGAGGGAACACACCGTAGAATCCAAGGTGTCTGTAGAGCAGGGGCCCGCTGACGGATCCAACCACGTGGGCTATCTGTATAGCCGCCCGATGAGTCCCCATCGTACGTGTCACATCACGACCGGTTGCATGACATAACTGGAATAAAGAATGTATATTGTTTTGTAAACAATAAGCTTGAAATTGAAACGAAAATAGGTCAGCACAAGTGCCCTGAAATATGTATTGTCTGTCTGAGCAATATTTTATATTAAATATGGATTTAATTTCTGTGACTTAGTTATCTATTTTAAAGCGAAGTAAATAGTTACACGAGACAATAATTATCGTAGGCAGTTTGACTTGATCAGATCATCTCAAAATTTATTTGGGAAGACCATCCAAAAAAATGAGGAATCATAAAAATCACTTCGAAAACGAAGATATCGCGTAGCGTAATTGAAAAAATAGCAATCAAGTGCGTTGTGGACCACGCACAGTTGAAACTAAAGGGTTCCGCAGCATGGTTATATAATAATATATATAATAATAACTTTATTTCGGTCAACAATCATATGTTGTTAGTAATACAAGTATCTTACGCCTAAGACAGGATTAATTTGTCAGCACGTGAATCAGACAGCAGTGGTTCACCTACAAACAATCGAATCTATTAACAAACGCTCTCAGGACGCCACTTGAGCTGGAACGAATCCTGCGCAACAACGATGTGCACCGCTTTCGCATAATGGTATAAAAACAGTCCACATACGCCTCGGCAAACATCCCCGATGCACTACAAAAACGAGGCATACCCATTAGCATCCTGAAAGCATTGTTATATTGTACACGCAGGGCGTTGTACTGTTTCCGCGTATAGTCTGCCCACACGCTGCTAGGGTAAAATGTGGTGCAGTAAGCTCTGAAAAGCGTTATTTTGACTGGCATTGAGCAACGAGCAAACCTGCGAACAATCATATTTGCCCTAACAGACAAAGCCCTGGGTTCTCTCTCAATATCTGCATTGTCTTTCAAGTCATAGAATACTACATGGCCAAGATATTTAATGCATTCAACTCTCTTTAGTGGAACCCCGTGTAACTTGATAGCAGGTACAATAGATGGAATCGATTTTCCCTTGGCCTGAAAGACCATGCATTCGCTTTTCTTACAGTTATAGACTAAGCCATGACGTTTGAAATAGTTCTCACAAAGACTAGCAGTTTTGCTAACCCACAGACAGATGCACTCAGCAGAACCATGTCGTTTGCGTAACTAATGTTATTAAAACAGACTCCGTCAATATGACATCCGACACGAGTGCTACTGAGCGTCTGTATTAGAGCATTCACATACAGATTAAACAACTTGGGTGAGGTCAGGCCACCATGCCTCACCCCACATTCCAACATGTAAGACCTTGAGTAGCTCTCTGACCATCGCACAACAGTAACCTGATTCAGGCATGCCAGTGAGTTTTAATTTCTGCCATAAGATATCGTAATTAAAATGCCTTGGATAAATCGAGAAAACAGGCGTAAATGGGTGATGGTAAGGTTATGAAGAATCTTAACGGTTTTAAAAATAATTACGAATTAAAACCGACCGCAAAATTAAGTTGGTAATTTCATAGTAATTATTAAAAGTAATATGAAAAACAAAGTTATGGGAAAAACTTATATATCTCTTAAATATATAGACCTCTCTTCTTCAAACTAAATGTGGATGAAAGTTCATGTGGTATTCTACAAGCTCAAATTTTTCCAGAATTTTAAATCCCATAAAAGTTAGAAGTTCAAAAGTTAGAGGGGGACACGATTTTTACGACTTTAGGAGCTAATATCTCAACAACTACTGGCTTAATGAAAAACTCAAAATCAAACCTCGTTATCATTTTAAAAGAACTATCTAAAGATATCTCACACGTTGCCATACGTTGAAATTTTTTTTCAATCGTCAGTTACATGTATGGACTGCTACCCTTAATTCTTATATATATTAAGATTTTATTACAAAATCCTTATGCGGTTCATGGAATACACCTAATTAGTAAATTTCGTATAGATAGAGTCAATGGTCTCCGAGTAAAATGACTGTGACATACGGACGGACAGACGGACAGACGGACGGACGGACAGACGGACATGACGAAATTATAAGGGTTCCGTTTTAGCTATTTGGCTACGGAACCCTAAAAAGTAACTTGTTTTTGAACTAGGCTAAAAACCCATATATGACGAATATAAAGGAGATCTTCCGTATTTCATATCAAAATACTTATCTAATAAATTATCTCAATATACTTTGTATGAGATAGCAGTATCTATGATACACTTTTATGAATACGAAATCAACACTCTAAGCAGTGCAACCAATAGCAACATGACTATCGGTTTATTCCTATCAGCATGAAATAAAAAACAATTAAAAACCACTTACAAATAAGATATACAGTGACGCTGAGCAATATCTTCGACAAAATTTAGAATTCGCCACTTATTTTTTTATTATTAGCCGACTTTAAAAGAAAAGAGGTTCTGAATTGGAATGTTTTCTATGGGATATTCTAATCCTTTGTGAAGCGATCAACATATCAAAACATTTTACCTTATAGACTCAAGCATAGGCCAGCAACGTATAAGCTCTAAATACCAGTGATCATTACACCAAAATTGTTTTTGTGTACCAGCATGTTGGGTCTTGTATTTACAACTCATTACAATATTATTATTTCTTATGTTATTTATAGAAAGAAATAAAGATAAAGACACATACATTACGTAAACTATTACGTTTATAAAATGGAATAAATATATCTTCTCTATCCGGTATAACAAAATTAAAAATATATTATTTTTGATAATATATACTTACATCACCGATGTGACTGAACGACGCAGCTAACAACAAACCGAAATTCCCACCCAGTGATATGGGTATCTGTACAGCATAAAGAACTTGTGTTGTGTTAGCCCCAGGGAAAGTGAGCATTAGAATAACTCCTGTGGTCATAACACACATTCCCAGTAATGGTAGGATTAGTAAGGGCTTTCTTCGTCCACTGCAGTCGCTCCATGGACCGACGAATAATAAAACGATTGTTGAAATCAATAACCCGACGAAACTTCGGCTGACGTTTATACCAGATACAACTACTTGACTTTCTGCCTGAAAAATTTAATACTATTTTTGTAAATATAATTGCGTTATATTAATAATTATATCATGCAATATATTCAAGGTGGTAAAGAATTTTATGATACTAATATGTAGCTCTGAATTTAGAAGAAGAGTGGGCACATAAGTAGGGAAAAGCCTTTGTTGGTAAAATAAATGGTATAGTTATTTCAAAGGTGATCTTGTTAAGAAGTTAATAGAAGGTAAAATGATGATTCATTTAATTTATGCTTTGTTTTTAAATTGCGTCTGAACATAAAGTCGATTATCAAACGTCCTTACTTTGGCTTTGTAAAAAATTCAAACATAGGAAATGTTGTATTTCCGTATCCGTATCCGTTGATATCAGTAGAAAATATAAAAACATTTAATTATAAAACTTTTATACCTCGGCTGATCGAAAATCATCTCCAACACCTCTCTCGCATATCTCGAGTGGGTTGCCCAAATCCACACTGCAAGCTGTTCGTAAGTAAAAGTTTTGTAGCGATGTTTGGCCAAGGTTGATGGCCATCATGGCACCAACGAGTGCTGGTTCTAAAATTACTCGCCATTTATGCGACTCTTTCGGACCCTCACTATTAGGACTTTGTGTTTCACTACCAAAATTCGTGGACCTGCGAAGTATGTATATCTTATGTTAGCTCAACTTAGTTAACAAATCCGATATTAAAAACGGAAACGTAATTCTCATCTGAGTAAAATGTATTATTAATAAACAAATTTAAAATCATTTTGATAAACTGTAACAAAATTAACACGTACCTCAATTTTTCCAACTCCTGAAGATCTAATGAACTCTCAGTCATAATTTACTTTTTATGAAACTATAATATAATAAACCTAATGTACATTTCTCTAACACAATTTATGTGTAATAAATTAATATAAATTTCACATCACAGTTATCATTTCACGAGGCGTGTAACCAGCAACGTGTTGCTTCGGCTAATGTCAAATGATAAGATAATATCAGTATGTTTGCATATTGGAAGCAATAAGAACCGTTTAGTTAACAAATAGATCTTTGATTCTGAGGCGTTGTGGTATAAGAGAGATGAGTGCTACACTAGTTGTAACTGGTGAGATATTTGCTCGGCCAACCGAGGCAGCGGACTTGATTACAGCAATTGCCAATGATGTTAGGCATTCAACCGGTATTATATGTATGGATTGAATCGTTGCGAGTTGCGACGCAGGTTATTGGCGTTATTCAAGTATTAGCAATTGCTACCTAAAATAAAATAAGTCGAAAATTGCACTATTTATGAAATCCCAATAAACCTGACTGTCACCAACTTCAATTCCATAATTAATTCTTCAGCAAACCAAGTACCAGAACTTTTTTTAATGTTTTTACTTTCTATCCAGGTGACTCTCAAGAACATTGATTTGATAAATGTGACGAAATTTCATAATATCGCAAAATCGATCAAACCTTTTAGCCTACATGACAAAAGATTAGACATAGGTACATACATACACTCAAAAACATTACATTTCGTCTGGAGAGTCAGTGAAATGGTGAAAAAACCTTGTTGTAATTTTAATTTAAAAGATATTAATCGTTTGATTTCAATCCACATTTTGATTCACCAAAAAAGGACCATAGAAATCTTTTTCAATTGTTTTATGAGTTTATCATAACATCTTTGCAAAAGGAGTGTCTCGAGACGTCATGATAAAATATATCGGTCAATGTGGCTGCAGCATTACACTAATCAAACTGAAACGATTATTCTTTATCTCTTCATTACTCATATCGCTACAGACGGGTTCCTACGTGAGTTATATCACATAGTTGTATAAACTACAAACAATGCGTTAAAATAAAGAACCCAATGCAAAAAAAATTGGAATTTCCCACAACAGAAGCAGGTGCTAAGTAAAAAACTAAGTAAAAATAAGAATTTTTAGGAAATTTTAATTTCTTAGTTTTATAATCGGTTTTAATTTTTTGAACGTTTTATTTTACACTTTTAAGAATAATATATAGTAGTATTAAACTATCTTATTGCAACGAACCCGTGAGATATTTATTAATTTTGTGTAGTTCTCTTGGTCATTTATTACCAGCAGTTTCACTTCATGAATAGGTACTTTTCTACACAAAGTGCACAAGCTACCGAAAATAAAACTCAAAGTAAAATAAAATTAATAATATAAAATTTAAACAGTAGCCTCGATTTCTCCAGGATGCCATTCGGATCCGGACCAGATGACAATGGGACCATATCGAGAATATTCCCTTCAAACAAAAAAAGAATTACCAACGAAGACGAGAACGACAAGATTTAAGATAATTATATAATTGTAAAAAAATCCTAAGAACAAGTCAATCGAAAAAATCCGAATGCATAAAAAATAATTAAGGAAGGAAGGCCCGAAAATCATCTTTTAAAACCAAAAATTAATGAAGACCAAGACAGAATGTTATTAACCGCAAAATTCCCATTCATTACATTGAACTCCATCTATCCATCTAATGCACTTAGATTTTCCCGGCCATTTTGCCAGAGTTTCTTAGTTAAATAATTCGTCAAATTGCTGTGGCATAAAGTTTCATGTTACACAAAATAAAGGGCCTGTCTGTGATCTACACTATTATTTCTGTAGGAGTCAGACATAATATTAGATTAGGAAAGTGTCACTACTTACCTACATTTATCATTAGGTTTTTGTGACAACCAATGTCCATTCTGAGGTACACATACCGAAACAATCAAATATATGGAAACAATCAATATTTGACTTAGAGGGATTCGATTATTTTTAGAAAAACAAAACTGATTTCAAACAAATTCAAAATAAATATTTACTTCAATGCCTGTGCCGATTACTTAGCACTTAGACTTCGGTTCTAACAAGTATTTTTTTTGTATCTTTTTAGAAATTCCTAATGAAAACTGAAAAAATATAACTGAATTGAGGACCTCCTCGTTGTTTCGAAGCCAGAATGTATATTTACGAAATTCTTGCATACTGTATGCAGTAAAAATGACTAATTTGTTTACATTCTGATAGCGGCAGCTGTTACTCATAATTTTATAAATATAAAATTCAAAGCAGTTATAGTCATCTTTGAAGTTTATGCTGTATTATTCCAAAAATAGTCTACCTCGCCGAAGCGACAAAAACAATGAACTGTAAAATCAATTCGCGCCTCTCGAAGCGCTAATGCAGCCACAATTAATAATGTTCAAGCTCTCAGTCAACGAACGACATTGTGAATAGTTCACTAGGTTTGAGTAATGTACTGCCTACATATCCAAACACCTTTGCATTATTTTCATGGCCGAAGCGTAGCTAGCTCTAAAATAAAACAGTTGAGAATCTTGTCCGGCGGTTGGCACGCGTGAGCTGCCAACATTACGTGTGTCTGTTACGAGTGTAATTATCATCTGGATCTTGATAGTTAGTGTATTTGTGCGACAGATTTTAATGCCATAATATTTATAACTAAACTGTTTAAAAACTTCAACCTTTAAACTGAAGATATTTCCTATGCCTTAAACAAAAACAAAATGCAATAATCGCGGTTAATTACCAATCGTAAATTGAAATTTGAATCTATAAAGTCCTTGGTCAGATTAACAAATGATTTACATTTTATCATGGCATACATTATCAAATAAAAAGTTTCATTAAAATCGATTCGTAATCAGCGAAGACATCTCATAAACATGGAGAAAATTTAATACTTTCTTAGTTAGTTACTTAAAAGTCGATTAGAAATTATCCTATAATATATAAGAATAAAAAATATCTTTCTATGCGCTCGGTTAACTAATACATTTTAATAGTCCTTATAACTTTCGAGTTATTATAGAATTGGGTAACCACTGTAAGGAAATCATTTTCAATAAAATTTAACGACTACGTTTATACTAGTCTATGCTTCTAGCAATTACACATATAACACTAGTTAACGAGTTCGTTTGTGTTAATTATTGCTATCTTTTCTGTAAAAACGAGTTTAATTTACTTGTTTTTAACACTCGCTACTTTTTCGCAAATTAGCTTTTAAGGATTATGTTTATAGGCTCCATTTTTCTTTGAAAGCATTATGTATCAATGTCTTAGTTTGTGGTCGTTATTCAGTTGGAACAAAATTTTGTTTGCTTTAGACGGCTTGTAAAAAACGCAAAAGTGATAGTGATACGATTATATTTTAATCTATCGAGGCTTAAAATCATATACTCAAGGTACATAAAATTGATTTATCTTAAGTCAAATTATTATTTAAATACAGTTTTTCAAAAAGTGATAAAATTGTCTAAGAATTTTTAAGATGGGACTTGTTTCATTAGTAACAAGAATTGAATGCACGATGCTTACCATGCAAATACCTCGATGGTTACTTTCTATTTTTGTGATATTTAGTGGAATGTGTAAGGGTCCTTTTTGCATCTGTAACTACCGATAAAACTGACGATAGTGGACTAATAAATGGTTTAGTCTCGGCCTTATCTTTCTCCATAGACAAACGTTTCATCATTAAGTTATTCAGACCAACACCTGAATTTGGTTTGAAGAACAAAAATTTTTATTCATGTTTAATAGCAAAAGTAAAGATGGAGTTTCCTAATATTTCTTTGGGTCCTAAGACTAGGGAAAGCATAGAATATCAGATTAGTTGAAAAGCTGTAAAGAATTTTTTTACATTACTTTTTTTTCATTTTCTACATTATTTTCTTTATTTTGTGTCATTATTCCACTAAAGATTATGATTGTTTTAAAATCGAATTATTATTCCTTTTATTGACGTCCTTGTTCTTTAAAATATTGTATAATATATAAAATATCTTAACCAAATACAAAACATGGGTAGAGTCTAAAAATATGTGAAAAAGACTTATTAAACACATGTAATTGGGTCATATTATTTTATACAATAAAACTCTTGAGACTATTCTCATATAGAAAATACGATTTCATATTAATGAATAATTAATAAAGCAATTCTCTAATCGAAAGTATATCCCCAAGGACTAAAGCACATCGAAGCAATTACATTGTTTTAAATGCGTTCTAAGTTCTTATTCCGTATGACGCGTTGCGATTAACATAGAATCATTATTTGTTCCTAATTGGGAATGTTACCGGCCTTGAGACTCGTTGAACATTACTGAATAATGAAATACATTAATAATATATATAAGAATACCCGTGACACCATTATGCTGCAATTCCTATGCCCCAATAAAGAAAATTAAGATGTATTGTGTATAAGTAAAACGGAAGCGAAAACTATTAATACTCATGTACGAACAAATTTGATATTTTACACGACTTTTAAATAAATTGTTGCAATATTTCAATTAAGCTAGATTAATTTGTACTAGAGCTTGGGTCATTTCACGGTAGGCATTGAGAGAATAAAAATAGACTTTTATAGCAATAGTTGCGGAAAGCGAAAACCTCTTAGCTATATAAAGTAAGTCTACTGATATTTCCGTATCATGAAGGGAAGTTTTGCGCTGTCTTCCGTTCAGACTCTCAATGGCGTGACGTCATTATATTGATTCGCTGTCTACTGTCAGTGCGGTTGAAGAAACATGCGCACACAAAACTATACACTAGCTGTATAGCCTTGATATGAAATAACCAATAATCAAAAGATAAATAAATATATAACATTTTATAACAATTAAAAGGAATTTATAGAACAAAAAAATATATACAGCCTTAAACAACTGGTAACACCAGCCAAAATATCTATACCATTCTGTCTTTAACACACCGTTACTGATTGCTCCGTAAAGGAAAATTAAAGCGCATGCGCGAAAAACATGGCGTTAAACTACGACCTCACTGCAGGGTAAAGCAGGCACGAACTGATTTCGGAAAACTACATTTTTACGTTTTAAGTTTTACTGACAAGTGTTTTAACATTAAAAAGTGCTAAAATAATCTATATTTGTTTAACATTATTCGAAATACAAATGTCAATAGACAAGGAGGTCTATTAAAAAATCTATTAAGGAAAATAATAAAGTTACACTTGCGTTTTAAATTTACACTATAAATAAATTATTTCTCAAGAATTAGCTTATAATTTTCAATGAGGTCAAAGTTTAAATGCGGTCCTGTTTGGTATTAGCAATCGGTTAAGTTCGTTGAAGTTCGTGCATTTCCGCGGTTCGCCTTCCCAACCCTCGTAGAGATGCCTCTACGGAAACTCAAAAAATCTTTACAATGTTTTACACACTATACCCAAAATGGAACTAAATTCTTGTATAAGCGTAACTAAAGTATATTAAAACGTTAAGTTTGTGTATTTATAATTCATTAAATGTGTTCTGTTCTATTTCTGTTTAGTGCTTGTGATAGTTAACTATTGTGCTAACAGTTCTTGTGCCTCGGGTACTTTAGTACTTTAAACCAAGGTAATAATAGCAAATCTTGAATAATATTATTTAATGATATATATGAATTAAAAAGTTCTCCCTTTGTCTCATATCAGTTTTTATTTTAATTAAAAACAGGTTTTTTTTTAAATAATATTTTCAAGTAGCAAAAACCTGTAAAAGAGGTCATGAGTGTACATGACTTTGGATAAAATTAAGCCTTTAAGTAACGTTACACCATGTTTCAGATAGTACGCCATGAAAAACGTCGAGGACGACGATGACTGAGAAAGAAATAAACAGGATGCTGGGTAAGCTTTTTTATTAATTTATCTAATAGTCATTATCACCACTCATTAAAGTAAAAAGAGCTAAAGTTGCTAGACAATTGTATTTTATGTTTTTTAAAAAGGTTTAATAAAAGCTAAAAATTTAGTAGGTTTTTTCCATCGTATTATTAAAAAAAAAAAAAAGTAGTTTCTAATATAAATTATATACATATGTAAAATTTTGAAATTTTATCCGTAAATATTACAATTTTTATTGTGATTATTTTCTGTAACTGAATAGAAAACGGAACAAGTATAATTATTCCTATGAGAAATGCTTTCAATAATAAAAGTTAATTAAAATGTTAGATGCAGCTCTATTCCGGACGTCACGATGCAATGTCGTTTCCGAGACTTGCGTTTGAGCGTGAATTGCAATGAGTCCATGGTTTCACTGCATTACTACAGCTACATAACCAATTTAAATGTTAATCATCAGTATGTTATTTTACTTTAATAATAATTAAAAGTTAATCACTCGCTACAAAAATTTACTATAATATTCGAAAGTAAGTAAGTAGACTTTGTCTATCTGTTACGCTTTCACTCCTAAAACACTAAACCGATTTTGATGAAATTTGATACAAAGATAGACTAGACCTTGGGAAATGATATAGGCTATCTTTTCTAAAAAGGGTCAAAGGCGGTAGAAATGGGGATGACAGTTTGTGTGGGTTACCAATAATATATAATATATATTGCATTAACGGTGCCTCATTAAAAATCGTTATTCAAGCAGGTGTAGTCGCGGGCAGAAACTAGTCTTACCTATAAGCGGTATCGACTAATGATGCGCATCATTATTACTACTATAATGTTACAATTTAACAACTAGATCTCGCCCCGTAATTTCGTCTGCATGGCCTATGGTTTATCGCGAAACAGATTTTTTTATGGTCTTCTCCAGAACTTTTACTATCGACATACTAATAAAAAATATCATCAAGTTTATTTATTGATATTAGACATTACTTATAACCTGTTGCGCTAAAAAATATATCACTTAATTATAAATCTGACTGGAACATACTTCATATACATATTGTAAACAAACAAATTATAATTACACAACAGTGTTTGGTATTCCATCGAGTAGCACTCAAGTATCCTAGATATGAGGTCTATGCACTCTTAACACATCGCTATAATGAGCACGTACCACCTGGCTATATTGATTACCGCTACTTCAAATACTTAACTGTTACTACTGACTGACCATAAATCTACAGCCCTTCAAAGGTATCAGTAGTTTTAATACAGTGTTCCGTTTCAATGACCAACCATTCGCATATAATATACCGACAGTAACTAGCCTTAGTGACCCGTAGTGTAAAGTGATCTCGCATATACATTGGCCTTGTTGAATACAAGTGGAATAGACAACACTGACAATCGTACTTCTTATTGTAATATGCTATAACAGTTCTAAAATGCTTTACCGCGTGTGGTATTATATTTTTAGACTTATTAAGTAATGATTTCAAGGCCCCCGGAGCGTGAAGTGATATATATAAAAGATGCATCCACGCAGTTGTATACTTGACTCTAAATGTCTCATAAGATCATGATAACCCGCAGATAAACTCGTCTTGGTATGTGTATAAACTTGAACGTTAAACAGTGCAGTGTTTATTGTTTCTCTAACAGTGAAGGTGATGTGTTACATAGAATTTTTCTTACATAAAATATGTGTAAAGATAGTGTTACGATACAATAATAAAGACAAAATAAAGAGGACTCTTTTAAAGGTGAACCTTAGGAAGAGAAAGAAAAGGCCTTAACAGCGGCGCCTCGTGATAGATAAGGGATAATCTTGATCGTGCGTCAGTTATCAGTGGAAATGATTGCTTTAGTTTTGTGCGTTTTTGCTAAGATAATTGATTTAGCGATAAGTGCTTACTCGCAGGAGTATGGAAGGCGTTCTGACCCATACCTTTACAAGAAACGAAAGCGACGTATAAGCAAAGGTATAAGAATTGTTTACTTTTTAATTTATAAAGCCAAGCTTTAATGCCAAGGCCGGAAATAGTTGACCTGACCCAGACCTACAGAGATTTCATTAGGTTGTTTATATGTTTATGTGTTAATAGGCTACATCACATAATATAAATTAACTGTTAACCATTTACAAGTGATTGAAAAAAATGTACTTGGTTTAAGTTAAGTTTTTGGTAGTCAGTATCCACTATTTCCTAAATGATTATGTTTGTGTGAACGTATGCGTACAATGGGGTGACCGGGTGAGGTCTGACAATAATAGAAACACTGCTTCTTTGAAGGTCCTGTTCTATTACTATATTTCGACACGACGCTTCAAAAATGGGAATTTCTATGTTTACTGATTTGTATATAAGCCTACGCCATACTGAAATAAAAGCAAATATTATAAATAATTATTATAAGGTAGTTTTATCCTTAAAAAAAAATTGTCTCATCAATCATCATGTCATGTGATATTGTATAAAATTCTTTAAGGTTTCAAGTGATCTCTTTCACGGTACCTATCAAGTTACAAAGATTTTGAAACGACAAAGACGTAATTATTTTTAAATAGAAACCACAACATATCGAATATCATTCACACGACATCTGGCTTCTGTCGATTAAAGCACAATGTAGTGCATAAAATTTTTGATCGTGAATAATGTAGTCGATAAGTTCTTAATGAATTATATAGATGGCGCTGTTTTATAATTATTTGAAATCATTGTATTGAATAGTATACATTCTTATTTAATTATATATTTTTTCCGCTTACGTATATTATGTAATATTATAATACTTATTTTTAATTATTTTAATAACTAATATTTTATATTTTAAATAATAAACACAGTAAGATATAATGTTAACATTGAATATAATTTAATAATTTTAAATTCATAAATTTCATTTGTTACATATATCAACTTATCTTCTAACAAATTTTTATAGATCTACCTAGTACTTTATTGATAATCTGAGTACCTAGGTAGGTACCTACTTACTTCCTAAAGAGGATCAGACGGAATGAAAAAAATACAAAGCGATTATGTACGCGATACAAGTTTTATGTCAAGCTTTAAGGGGTCATTCACTTAGCATCATATGACTTGCTTGCAAATGTACCGTTAACTTTTTGACTGAGAAAAAAAATGGCTAATTAGGTATGTTACAATTATTACATGCTTTTTACTATTTGTTATTATATTTCATTGTAAATCTCTGTTAACTAGCGAAATAAAAACTAACATTAAGATACAAATTGAAACAAAATACTACGCAAATTTATTTATTTATTTATATCTAAGATTTTTTCATAAATTTTCATATAAATCAACATTTTACCTTCAATCTTCAATCTTCGTAAGCTATAAAAACAAATTTATTCATGTAAATAGCACCCTAAATTTTTAAGTTTTACCGCAACTCGTAAGAAGTGGTGACGACGTTGAATGGAGTGAAGTTGGTACGCATGCGTACGTCAGTTACGCGCACTGCGCCTGCGCGTTTGACGTATTACACGGCGGTGGTGTAGTCAAGATCCGATTAACAACGTCAGTTTTATTAATTGTTCATACAAAAATTATCAAAATTCGTGTAAATTTTACTGTGTTGTACCGTTTCATCTTGCGTCATTTATAATTTTTACCAATGCAGTTTTTTAAAAAGCAAAACCTTTTTTTAAAAAGTAATTTCCTTATCCAACATTCAATGTGGAAAGTCTTATTCGGCAATGTATATAGTCTTATTTTTTTTAATAATTGTTTGTACGTTTTTAAGTAAATGTGAGCAAATTACTATGTGCTGGTCGTAGTATACACAACTAATCCCGATCTATTTATATCCTAATCCTGTCATTCCCTGACACATGTATCTAACTTCATAACATTGTGTCTCGCTCACTCGCGGCGCGTTCATTCAAGCGACCATCAGACATCCAATAGGGAATTTCGAATAGGGAATTTCGGGATAGTTCGCTAGGCGGCTAGCAGCTGTCAAATCAAGCGGTACAACGCAGTTTACGCACGCTTGCACCCTAAATATTAATTATTATTAAAATCATTTTTTTGCCATTGCAGTTTCTTTACTTGTGTTTGTCCCGTGCAAAAACAATGTGGAAAGTGGTTGTTAAGTAGAATTTCTTAGTAACTTGTATCCTTTTTGACTTAATAAAATCATTAAAGACCCAAAATGTGAGGTAATTTACCATGTGTCAAGTGAATTGTGATGAAGGAAGCTGATAAAAAATAGTGCGATATATATTTATTAAATCGAACACTCATAAAGGATACATTGGGAAAAGAAAATGCGGATCAAGACTTATACAGATTTTCGTCCTAATGGTAAATATTTGCATAAATATAATATATTAAATTGATACAATAATTGTCCTTATGCTTTATATAAATTCTTATGTAGGTAGACTTCATGAACTAAATTTGTTAATAATTATTGTTCAATGACGTGATTGGTGAATCACTAATCTGCTTATCGCTTTGAATTGCAGCAGGTTTTCACATTTTTTTCAATAATATAGATTAAACCACAATTAGTAATCATAAAAAACTTTTTAAGGCACAAAATTGTTTTTAAGGTTTAGTAAGTGCAAATGAAAGTACACCACGAATTTATAACATCGAAATCCTTATTATAGTATTCATAAAGTTTATAATTCAATGTTCAAACCAGTAATGGAATTACAATGCCGGTAATATATATTTCGAGACCTTCGGCTTTTGATTGTATGTTTAATTTTCATGATCATGTGTATTGATTAGCCATTAATAATAATTAACAATAAACTTGTTATCAACAATAAACCGTTTATTTTTTACCCAAAAAAAATATTCGGGAAAAAATGTATTTTAAAAACTTAATTAATTATTGAAATGTACAACGAACATTGTGGCTTTTAAATGTTTTTAAACTGCGAATCGCGATGACTTGTCCCGTCCGAGTCTCATTGGCGTAATTGAGGCTGTCGAGGTCGAGCGCGGTTTGATCACGAACATGAATGCAATAAAAATTAAATAATAAGCACAAGTATGCAGCCGACTTGATATGGCCACGTCGATTTTTCTTCAAGCATAATAACCATAAACTTAGGTGAAAGACAGCCAGCCTGTCCCTCATATTTCATTTGCCTAGTAAAAATCGGTCTATTTTTATACCTAATTAGCTGCTAGGTACATCGTTAAATTTAAGTACCATAGTTAAATCCCTGTGACAATAGCGATCCTAAATCAAGTTTATGGACCTAATATGGGAATATCACCAAATATATGATACGGTTTTTGTGGGTAGTCAATTCTAAATAGTTGTAAGTAAATAAAAAAACGGGACGAGATATTATTTACAGGCCAAATAAAATTTCGGAGAGAAATTTGGAAGTCTCAGCTTTTTTGTTAAAGAAATAATGGATATGAATAAGATAACGTAAAATGATTACGATTTTTGAGATTAGAGCGGTTTGTTAGTTCCTTATCTCGTTTTTATGTGCGAGATAAGTAGATAACTTATCCCCACAGATTTATTATATTTTTTATCAATAGTTATGCTGCTCTGAAATAACTGTATACATTCACGCTTTTTTGAAGGAACTATTGATACCTATTTTACAAATATCTGACAGTGACTAGGAATCGAAACCAATGACCAGTGGTATTAAATATCAGGCTTACTGCCACTACGCAAGAGCTTCTACTTTTTATTAATTAACTTGGCTAGTTGTTGTTCAAAAATCTTAGGGTTTCAGAAACTAAAAGGTTCCGCTTGATGATGAGGAATCTTAAGGACTTTAAAAATAATAACGAATTAAAATCGACCGAAAAAATAAGTTGGTAAGACCTATCTTCTTCAAATGACTGTGACATACGGACGGACGGATGGACAGACGGACATTACGAAATTATAAGAGTTTCGTTTTTACCATTTGGCTACGCAACCCTAAAAGATACAAAAATCGGTAGATTGAAACCGCGGGCGGAGCTAGTCATTTATAAGATTTCAAGCCCTTGCATGAATCATCGCACTGTACCAACAGGACGTGGACATTAATGTGTAAAACAGACATGGGCATAATAATTTTTGAGACAGTGATTTAATCCGATTGTTATCGGAATTTATTCACGCAAGCGGATTTGAGTATTTTATTTTATCAGACTGAGATCGATGTTAGACTTGTCGATATGTTATGTATTTAACTATATACTAAAATACTAGATATTAGGTATATCTGGTATTTTAGTAAGTAAGTCTGGGTATTTCTATTTAGAAAGAAGACTTTGTGACAAATCAGTTGTGGCTCCGGCACCACCGTTGGCACTGTGTAGACGTAAATTTTCTAAACCTAATGTTATTATTTTTATTAGCTATTAGTTCAAATTACAGCATATTTTCTGACATTTCATCACATCTTCACATACCGTGGTCAGCTGGTAAAAAAATAGATATTGAAAAAATTATAATCACCATAAAATTACTCAACTCATGATGATATAAGACGTTTTGAATCGTCACGCACTACCACCTGTTCGGAACATTGAGTTTACCCAGAGAAGGCAGCTAGAATCGTAATGACTACTAGTATTTGACTCTATAAATTTACTAACATTCAACATATTTTCGTACTAAAATTTTTCGATAGAAATTTCTATATTAATCTAAAAATTATTCCCAACATTTGTGTAATTTATATGTAAAACAAAAAGGTCTAAAGGAAAGAACAACTTCCACAGATGCGCTCTATCGCGGTTGTTTGTACTGTCAATGATACTAGCACAGATAATGTATTGATTCGGTCAACAATAAAGTAGATCGGAAGTGTAGATCCAGGTAGAATGCAGTGAACATTGATATCGTGTGGGCTTCGTACTTCGTTGTTTCTCGCCGGCCTTTGTTACCTAACGAGGCAGTTTGTTAAAACTTATAGCGTTCTATTGTTACACTCCATACAATGACTTTATAAAATCTATGGTCTTTTAATTTAGAGTGCCGCCATTTTTATTTTCATAATATTATGTATGTTTATGCTTATATAACCAAGATGTAATTTCATTAAAGATTTATATATATACAAATTATTTAAGTGTAATGTCAAAATACTCATAACAGAAAATCATGTTTTTTCTATGTTTGTTCCGGCTGATCTTCAAAATGGTTGACTGATTATGGTGGGATTTCACTGGCAGATAAGCTAATCTTATAAGAAAGAACTTCTCAAAGTCCACTTTTATTTTAAAACCTGGGTTTACGCACAATAAAAAAAAATTAATTTTGTAGACTATGCGAGCGAAGTCGTGGGCGAAGCAGAAGTGGCAGTTCAATTAGAATTTTCATTTCAGTAGAATTCAGAAAGTCAATCAAGACATAGTTATAAGTCCAATATTTGATATACAGACATAGTTTCAAATAAAAAATAAAAGGTTTTCTTAAACATACAATACAAAAGATTCTTAGACACCGTTGTGGCGTCGTGGGTAGCGAGTCTGCCTTTAGTCTCGACGGTTGCGGGTTCGATTCCCGCTCGGGCAGATGTTTGTTAAAATTTCTGTCTCGGTCTGGGCGTTTGTCCGTGTGGGGCTCCCCACCGTGCCTCGAAGAGCACGTTAAGCTGTCGGTCCCGGTTATTATCAATAACATCTGATAATAATCGTTAACTCTTGATAAGTAAATTGCTCTTATCCAATGAGTTACTGGTTCGCCCTTAGGGTTGCGGAGGTCAGATGGCAATCGCTCTGTGTAAAAACTAGTAACCTGTCAAATCCGGATAAGAGTAATAAGCAGACCCTGGGGACATAAAAATACCGGGAATAATGCTAGGATGAAGAAGACAATACAAAAGATTCATCTTAAGCGTTGTTTCACATTGTTTTACGCATAGCGATGGTGGATTGAGTCACGTTCCACCCGCGTGAAAGGCTACCCTTGAAGGACTGCACCCTCGTTTGGGGATAGGGGTTCCGCAATAAATCGATTCCACCCTCGCCTTCACGTAAATATTGACCCGCGCTCTGACTTGGAGAATACAGAGTATTTTTGTAAGATACTGTATCTATATATCTTATAATATATAAGGTACGTATAGACATATTCTTATTAATAAATAATCAACGCAACTACTATAAAAACCAGTCTTAATGAATAAGATACGTTGTTTGCAGACGAAGCCTTATTTTAAAAGATTTCTGTTTGTAATACCGAACCGTTGTCTGTATGTACTATGTAGATATTCTTAAACATCGGTAGACTAATCAAAATTCAGCAATGTTGTTCTGGCAAAGGAAACTGCTTGATCACTAAATGAGTCATTAGAACGACAAGCAAAAACTTAACAAGCCATTATATCAAAGTTGATTTCAAGAGTAGTTTGATGTTTGGTTTTAAATTTGCTCTTATGTAATTGCACACATGCCATCTAAGTTATTAGTTATGTAATCACCAATGTTCCTTTAGAGTTGACTTTCATTATTATTCCCGTCTAATACACCTTGAAATTGCTTCTAAAAAGTTCCGGTTGTGTTAAATAAAACTATTATATTTTTAATGATTTAACTAATCACTAAGAGAAACTTTTATTACGCAGATAAATGTCTATTTCATAGTAATTATATTACAACTAGCAATGCCTGCGGTTTCTTTCTGTTAACGTAGTTGTTTTGCTGGACAAAGATCTAAAAGATATTTTTTTTATATTATATAGGAACCTTGTAGTTTTCTGAGATAAAAAGTATCCTACGTGTGAACCCAGATAGAAGATACAAGCTTTCTTTGAATTTAACTAAATTCGTTTAGCCGTTTTAGCGTTATTGAGTAACAAACGACGACGATTTGACGACGTTGTGGCGCAGCGGTAGCGAACCTGCCTTAAACGCCACAGGTCGCGGGTTCGATTCCCGCTCGGAGCATAATATGTTTGTATTGACCATGCAAGCATATTTTCCGGTCTGGGTGTATTTGTCCTTGTCATTGTGAGTGTTTCCGGACCCCCGACACAGGATACTACTATCCTAATGGGGGCCGTTGAGTGTGCAGCGTTTATTTATTATTTATTTACAAACATCCAAAGGTACCCACTTTGTCATTTAAAATATTAATATGATAAATAAATATTTTTGTTTTAGATTTAATAATGAGTAAATATGAGCTAAACGGGAGTACAGAGTTGTAAAGCTGACAATATATCCAAGTAGTGTTTGCTTTCAATATTACGACGAAAACTTTTTTTATGAAAAATAAACTTATAAGAACTCGGTTAGTTTAACACAAAGTTAGTTGTTCAAGATTAAAGTTATCTAATGTTATAACTAATTATGGTTCCATTTCAAAATGCGTTCATTCTTGACAGTTATCTATTTCTGCCTGTTGATAAAAGCAAGTAAAGTTAAAAAATAAAGTAACAGCTTGTTATATCTTACAGCTGGACGAAGTCTCTTTTCCTTTATATGGGAGGTTTTGCAGTTGATTCTGCCAAATATCTGCGGGTTGGTGCAATTCATGTTTCAAATTTTTTTCCGATTCATGCACGTTTCCTCACGATACGTGACGATTTGATTCATGATCATTGTTTAGATGTTTGTCTATTAAGAGTATCAATATTTTAAGGAGCTGGTGTGAAATTTGTCCCGTCTAAAATAAATTAATGTTATTTTTAAAATATATCTTACTTATAACTAATCTGTGAAAACTTAAAATAATTATTTTCGTAAGTCAAGGCAGGTCGCCGGTAAATAATAATATTATCGAAACGTGTATGGCTCCTGTCCAAAAGCAAAAGCCAAGGGTCAAGAGAAGGCAAACATGAAACGCCACTGGTTCCAAAAAAGGCAACACCAACTACGTCTCTTACAAGGTGTTTTTGATACCAGGTGATAAAAGCATTCCCATCTGCCTTATATTTAACTTAAAAAAAGATATACAATTTGAGTTAGTAACACTTAATATTGAACAATTTACATTTGTTATACTTGAATAAGAATATTGTAATCATTATCATAATAAAATAATATATTAATTATATGTTCTTATCGGACTCAATTTTACTTGTCTGTCTTATTGAGAAATAAACAAAGGAAATACATAATGAGCTAAGAAAACGGTCAGTCTAAATGCTATATGATGGTATGAGTAAGCAGAAATTATCAAAAAAAACGTGACCACACGCTTATAAATAAAAAATACAACTGTATAATAATGTTTTTACAGCGTTTCTTCAATGCAGATTTCTTTAATTAAAAAAGTAAATAAAACTCAATATTATTAGCTTTTTTGTTTTTTATAAAAGTAGGACGTAAAGACGTAGCTTAAAATTCCAAAGATTTTAATGAAAAAGATTTAAGTAGCTGTGACAAAAGAAATCAAACTTCAACATCTTACAGAGAATTGGGCACAATAAGTAATACTAAAAATAAATTCTAAACTAAAATATAAGACTAAAAAGAAATATGATCTAAATAATTATTTATATTACAACTAACAACATTTCTTCATATAGATTTAATTACCTGTTTGGCCATTGGTCATGTAGTATAAAGGTGTGATAAAACTGAACAATCATTCAAGTGTTATGCTCACTCTCGTAAAGTCTAACTATAAGTATATTTTGCTAAAATAATATGAACATTAGATTTACTATTTAATTAATCGGTTAAGATGCTCAGAATGGATAATATTGCTTCTAAATTATCTAGATTCGAAGTTTTGATTACCTATTGGAATAAAAAAAGATGTGTAAAAGTCAATAAAGCAATACGATTTATTATTTACGTTGCAATAAATTGCGGATGCCAGCGATTTCGTGAAGTCTCTTGGGATATTACGAAACCACGGTTAATGAAAGTTTAATGTTTCTGTTTCTTTATTTTACTGAATAGTTTTAGTAATTTGTGAAAATGTTACAGTATTTTCTTATTTTTCGTTTCATTTATATTAATGTATAAAATAAGAAAGGTAAAACTGTTACTGGTGGTAGGCCATTTATTGCCAGAGACCGGCTTAGTAGATACCAACACAGTGTCAGTTATTTTATCGTAAAGCAGAATATTGTATTTCAGCTTGAATGACACTGTAGCTAGTGAAATTACTGGCCAAAAGAGATTTAAGAAACAATATCTCGAGCTTGGCAACGCGTGAGTGACACCTACAAAATATGTATGGTGTTGTAAGCGCAAACGACTTACCATTAGCTGGGTAAGCTTGCTTGGCGCATTAAAAAAAAAACGAATTTTTGACGACGACGAATTTCAAATTTTATATTAATTAAGACCTGGAAAATGTTCCATTGAATATTTTTTTATTTATTCAGGAAAGTATAAGAAATCGTAAAAGTACATAGAAAATATAGTGTTAAATCACGCTGGTAACTTAATCTGTTTCATACGTAATCCTACTTTAAGCAAATAAAGTATCATTCATTCATTCATTCATTCATTCTGTTTCATACGTAATCCTATTTTCCTTTTGATGAATTAGGTACGTTACTCGGGAATATATATATGTGAGAGTTAAAAACGTTTTGGGTTACGCTTACACCAGAACCTTTATTGGATCGTTTTTTTCGCAGACACTATGTATTTAACAAACGAGTATTTTTATAATGTTGCATACATTCTGGTTCAACCATTCTGAGATTTTAATTTGTGTTTCATATTTGTGTCCTGTACATTGAAGAAAATCATCGTAAGTGAGAAATTTGGAGATACTTATATCCGTAAATCCGCAGAGTGATGCCAATGAACAGAGTAGTGGTTTAGCTCCTCTGTCCTCTCCTTAACAGAAGAGTAACTAGGCCTTTAAAATGCTGCTATTTACTTACTTAACTTATTATATCTTTTTGTATGTTTAATTTTATTTTATGTTCATTTACATAATTCGTTATAAACCGGTTTCTGGCTTCGTCTACTGTAATAAATTGTTTAGTAATTATTTATAGCTGTAATAAACATACGTTTGCTCGTTTTGACTATTATTCCAGGAATCCAAGGTTGGGGTGAACTGGAGCGGTCCCTCGCGTACTGTCTGAGTCGATAACACTCAGTGACTCATTGCGAAGAATAACAAATCTTGTATATGTAAAAATAAAGTTTATTTTTCTCTGTGCTGTTAAATGTAGAGTTTTAGTAACTATTTACGTTCTCGGCTTCCCTTTCAAAATAATATTTATCTTTTTTATATATCTCTTGATTGTTATTTAATGAGCAAATCCTTAATCTAAAAATATATTTTTGAAATTTTAATTTATTTATTATGTATAATTGTGCTAAAACTAAAAGCAAAAAAATTAATTGTGTACATTTTAATTATATTCAGTATTCAAATAAAACAAGAATATTCCTGAATTTTAATTCTAGACGCGCGTTAAATTAATCCACTTTAAAACTTAAGTATGATTGAGAATGTTGAAAGCCCTTTAGATCAGGAAGGCTGATATTACTCAGGAACGTTATTGCGGCCCGGACTGGGAGCGAGGGACTTATACGTGACTCATTTATTAATTTATTTCTCGTACCCTAGAAATTTAGATAATAAAGTAGCTGTTCTCGCAGCTCAGCTTGCGTGGTGTACAGAATTATTGTTTAATTATTATAAGCTGAACCCTAATTCATTTCCCTCTTACTAGGTGTACTAGCTTACAAGTTCCTGGTACCATTAATAAATAAATAAATAAATCGGTCCAACTGCTTCTGAGATTATTCGGAACAACAAACAGACAGCCAGACAAATAACAATTCTGCACGCATTTAGTCAAAACTTTGTATCAGAAAATCGGTTTTCTTTTGTCTGTTAAATTGAAATTCAACTAGGAATAATAGTAACAAGAGTTTGTTTGATGACTAAAAATAATTTGCGAACACTTGTATGATGATATTCCAAAAGCCTATATAATATCTGGGTCACCCAGTACAGCGCGTTGATTACGTGAGATGAGCGATGACGTTGAAGATAATACATTGCGAGAAAAAAATGTTACTCTTGCAGAACAATAAAATTCACTTTCGAAGCGCAATGGAATTTACTTACATGAATAAGGAATAAGAGTTTCCTTTCGGCACACGATTAAATCTTCCATTTGTTGGCTTTGCGACGTTTGGCGCGACGCCAACTTTTCCTTGCAATTTTGCTGCTCGCCGCGCGCCGGCTCGATACACGGACATTTTGCAGCCACATTCTAGACGAGATGGCAATAACCTATCAGTTGAACAGTCAATGTTTACGGACTGCGGTATATTCTCTATGTTCGCTGCTAACTTTCTCAAAATATGTGCGATTCCAATATCGTAAGAATCAACTTTACACTTCTATGTTGGAACTTTACATTAATACTGCAGGAGTACTAAAATTGGATGAGATATGTTGTACAAATTTTGTGGTAAAGGTGTCTTTTTTGTATTACAATTATAACTGAATCGTTTTTTATGAAACTAAGTATAAATAAAGCTTGTTGCATACTTAGTATAACTCAAGAAAACCGCGAATCTCATAGACATTAAATATAGATTCTCAAAACAAATATTTTGTTGGAAACGAAAGGAAATGCTAGCTTAACAAAACGTATAGTAGCAAATACACGACCCAGATCGCTGCAATATAGCGTAATGTAGAGCAAGGCTTAATTCTTATAAAATCTATCACTATTGTCTTAGCTGTCCAGTATTCTGATAACTTAATATTGCCAGATGCTGAATAAAACGTATTACGAAATTCAGTTCATAATACATTTTAATAAGACGTAAGGCAGACAGCGTTTCCAATGTTACTAAGTTAACAAAAAGAAAATTGATACAACAAAGACCAGAAAAGTTCATTTACTTCATTTATTATAGATACCCAAATACTATTTAAGTGTTTAGTATTAGTAATTCTATATGATTAATTGTATATGTAATTACACCCACTCAATATATAAAAACTTTCAGTCGAGTAACTCATTTTATAAGTGGAGCTAAAAATACTGCAAAAGAATTTAATTCAGATGCTTTCAAGACGTAAAACTGACTCGGTGGAATATCTGTCAAGCGTTATGAAGTGTGAAGTACTTCGCAACGACTTCCAAGACATACACACATAGTAGGCAGGCTTTAATGCACATTCCTACTTAATCGTGAAGCTTTTAAGGTATTAAAAGCGAAATATATACTAGTCTGAAGCAATATAAATACGCTGACAATAGGATTAAAAGAAGCGAAACGGGTTTTCGAGGCAGACGGTTGATAAATCCTCAATTTTTTACTACGACTACTAGATATGGGAGGGTCTTAGTTTTGATCTAAGTTTTTTGTGTCTTACTCGATGTCTTAGACGCTTGTGAACGTATTTAATAATATGTTTTTTTTATGGGCCGTATGAGTTTTGTGAGATGATATGATGAAAGTATTCTATACAGAACCTTTGATCGAATTTGTTTTTTTTTTGGTTGTCAGTTTTATGCGACATTAGTCAGTTGTATATCAGTCTAAACATAATCTTGTTCGTGTTGTTTTTGGTTCATAAATATCAAATTACAAACCTATAAACATTTTTATAATGCGAACTTCTGATCTGTAATTTGAGCTTTGCTTATGCACCCAATTATATTAAATGTAGCCATATTATTTATTTTGGACTTCCTTGTGTCTGTGACTAACGACTAGTTGTCAACCTGTCATGATTTACTGAGCTTTGTCAAGTCTTATTTCCTTTTTATTTAGACTTTCGATGTCCTAATAAAACATCTTTATCGAAGTTGGGTGGGTATATATTTATGTTTGTTTTAAACTCAATATGATACCTAAAGTGTGAAATAACTAGGACTGAACGAAACATACTTTTATATATTTTGGGCCCGTTGTACACTCTAAGGGACATGTCACTGCTAATTACCAAAAGGTTTGATACATATTATGTCTCAATTATTAAAACTTTTTCTTTTACATTTTATAAAATTACGTTAATTTTATAAATGCAGCCATGTGAGAAATGTTATAATTAATTACATTATAAAACTTTGTAACGTGTATAAGGCAAAGTTCTTGCGAATTATTCATGAATAATACCTAATAACTCGAGAGGTACCGTTAGTCGCCAAACAGATTACTTATTCTGACGTATTGTTACCACGTATATATAATACGCACTCTAATAAGAATTTTATACTATTTTTATAAACTTTGTTAATTAACTTAAAATAACAATAGTGACTGGTGCCACCGCAGTGTCAGTTATTCTACCGTAAAGCAGTATTGTGTTTCAGTTTAAAGGATACTGTTGGTAGTGAAATTCTTGTGCAAAGGAGATTAAGAACTAATATCTCGATGTTGGCCACGCGTGAGTGAAACCTACAAATGTATGGTTTTGCAAGCGTTCAAAGACTACGACAAGCGCTTACTATCAGGTGGGTTGTATGCTTACTTACCACCATCAACTGAGTATAACACAGTACCAACTTAGTAAAATAAAAATCCGTGTGTAATCGATACGTTTCATACTTCGTTCTATGCGGTAGCGACCACGGATAGTATCGCGCATTTGATTGGTCTAAGCTAGCTATAAACATTAAAATTTCAATTGCGACACTTGAGTTATTAAGAATGGAGCATAATGCGATTGTCGCAATTATATTGCACATTCGTTTTCCGCCCACCGCACCTGATCGATATGTATTGTGCCAAGAGCGTTCTTGCCAAGGTGTATGCCGCGGGGGCGCTAACATTGACTCTACATTTATTTTTATTTAATTACTACCTTCTGCCTACGGCTTTGCTTGCATTTGATATGGGCTACCATTGATATCTATATCTTTTTCATATAAAGTTTGAATAGTTTTACACCTTCAACGTTAGAATTTAAGGAAGTGTTAAAAACATATATCTATTTAATTTTAATTTTTCATGCTTCCAGTTTTAAAAATGACTGACGTCCAAACAAAGTTTCATCCCTTAAGGGGTGAATTTCGAATAATCCACGTCTGCATTATTAATAACAACACCTGTGTAAAAAATCAGCTTTCTAGGTCCATGGGTATGTAGATAGTATTCATATTTAAATTTTTAGTACCACAATGGATTGAGGCAATTAACATTATCGTTATCTTTGCTGACATTAAGTTTACGTACGTGAATATCATCATCATCAATTTCGCATTGTTCACTGCTATTATTTTGTAAGTTTGCAAAACAATGGCATTGTAAAATAATATCACGAATATTTCGCTCCAATTTGAATGCAACTATAGTCTGGCGTAAGGACTAGAGTTCCACGTCATCGCGATACACAAGGAGATAGATGGTAAAAAAATTAAATGAAAAATATGCTCTAATGTTAGGTTTGTTATTTGTTATCATATGTAGACTCATATAGGCATTTCTTATGATTATAAAAAGCAATACTCTACAATTCTTAGAATGTCTAGCTTGATAGAACTAAAGAAAAACTTTATCTTTTGGCTAATTAAATTCAAACATGTATATTTTTAATAAACAGAACTGGAAGAAAATTTCATAAAACATAGGTTGGTTTTTGTTCATTTATTTTAGAGTGTGTCATAAATAAATTGATTGAGTTTTTGTCGTTCGTACCTAATCCTATCCCAAAGAAGACACATACTCTTTTAAACGGAAAACGGGATTTTAGAAACGACCTAAAAAGGAGATCCAATATTCCTTTTTTGTAATCAGCAACTGAACTCATGTCATGTCAGAATTTGTAGTTTAATAACTCTTTTATAAGTATAGGATAAAAATCCAAATTTAAAGGAAGGTTTATATGATAATACCACTTTGTGTTTACCAATGTATAAATATAGCAGCACTTTGTGAAACTGTGACCTACTTTATAGCGAACAAACAGCGTGACATTGTTTATTGGAGAAACGTGATTACCTTATTTTAGCATTTTAATTGGGTTAATAAAAAAGCTAAATCGATTTTAAACAGTCTGTAATAAATATATCAAAATTATTTTTAAAAACTACAGTAGGCATGGTTTTACAACAATTAAATTTTTATTTTTATTTATTTAATATTTACTAGAACTTTATTATTTACTAGAACAAAAAAAAAAACTATTAACATCGAAATAAATAAAAAATAATATTCAATTTTCTAACATGCTAAGGCTTCTATAATTAATTTTTAAAATAAATCAATAAGTGTTATTCATTGAACAAAAATTACATTAATGATTACAAATTAAAATAGAAAGCCTTTTTTAAGGGTAAGTCATGTACTTATCATTGTCATGTGCATATAATATCACTTCATTAACTTATTTATCATACCGTATTGAGAGAACAATTTCGACATGGTCATAAATTACTATACTTTAAATTAAGTCAACCTTAGGATTAGTTTTTCTAGCATTTTCCTGGTATTTCCGAAAGATTGCTTACTTTAATCCAGATTTACAATAATATATATTTATATTTTGTAATTTCACATACCCAATCCCTTACAAGAGAAATTGAAAAATAGTATGTTGCTGTCAAGAACATTTTCTTTTATATATTTTTCTATGTGCCTAAGTTGGCAAGCAAGCACATGTCCCACCAGATAGGAAGCGGTTTCCGAAGTCAATGAGCGCTTGCAACACGATTCGTAAGTGTCTCGAGTGTGTAAACTCGAGATATTTGTTCTTAAATCACATTTGACCAGTAATTTCACTAGCTTCTTACACTACTTTCCGGAACAATATACACTGCGGTGATACCTACCTAGTCGACCTCATGTAATAAAAGGCCTACCACCAGTAATTATGAAGGCGAATGCATCACATGACGCGCGCTGTGCCGGAACGGTTTTAACAGCGATCTCAATATTGCTGCTAGAGTAATAAAGATGAGAAAAACATAGCTTAAATTGTCAGTTTGTTACCCGAAAGACTGTTAAATTAGTAATTCACTTCATAGTTGTTCATAATTACAATTGTCGAGGTTCACAATCCATGACGAAAAAGCATTATATTTGCGTCGTGGGAATAACGCCATTTTGCTAATTTAATGTTCGTTGCATCTCTTGTTAAAATGCGATACAATATCTGCTGGTTTTATCTTTTACATGGCAAGGCTTTTAATTAGGAGTCAATTATGGCGAGCGGTTGGTGTCCTTTTTACATTGGTTCAAGGCGAAATTAATAAAATTGATTAAATATACTGGAATTTGATTGAATGGCAATTTTCGGTAGCATATTAATTATATTAATTAATTTTGAATTTAATGAACAGACTCGTAAAAAACACTTGTTTAAACTAAACATTATTTTACAGTAAAATTGATTATTATCAGTATCTATCTCACACTATTACATAAGATTTCTATACAAATTCTCAATGAATGCTAGTTTCTTTTATATAAAAATATCGTTTTTATATAGAATATTTTTAAGCTATTGCAAAGCTTTTATCACGGGCTTTGAGCGCGGCGACCGAAATCAAGAAATTCTGTAACGAAAATAAAACCTAACACTAACAAGTTTTAACAACAAAAATTATAGCAAAAACCTCAATAAATGTATTGGAAAATGATCCTTAAATAGTACACTATATAGATTAATGTTCAATTTTCAAAAATAATATATAACCTTTATACATCATTCTTATATATGCAAAGGATTTTCGTCTTTAACTCAAAGACAATTAATGCGATTATTCTATAAAGGTTAAAGTTCCATATAAAATGTATTTATTGATGAGGTACTTATGTTCCAAATTCATATATTTTGAATTAGTTACGAAGTTTCTTAATTTATTTCAATGAAATTTTGAATTATAGACGAAATTGTATTAGCTTGAAATTAATGTTCGATTTCATTTGTATTTTAACTTTTTAAAAACAGCCAAGATTTTATGTATTGTATAGTAGTTGTATGTAAGTTGATAAAAAATGCAATGCAATAGCTTTACGGCGGCAGTCCCCGAGTGCTACTGGTTTTTATATATAATTATATATGCTTTAATATTATACATTTCAAATTTTATAACACAGTAAAAAACCCAGCAAGTCGCATGATAATGTCTAACAATCTGAGATAACGTCTATTTTATATTTAGTATTTAGCAATAAGAATTTTTCTGCAATCATACACATTCTATGGTCGACGAAACGAGTTTTAAAATATAAAATAACACAAGTTTTTAAATAATTATTCTTAAATATCCCAATAACATTCAGTTAACTTAAATAGGATAATTGCAATAAATATTAGTTCCAACCGTTTACCGATTCGGACTTGGCTATAAATGGTAGTCTGAATCATCGTATAATATGAGATCAGAATATCTAATTGATATAAATAACAGCTAACATATGCAAATATTATACATTTCTATCTCAACATAGAATGTGTAGCCTTTGATGATATGAATATTAATGATTAAAATTTTAAAAGCTTAAGTTTAAGTACCTTGAATATTATACTACTTACTGACCTACTAAAACAACAGACACAGTAACGTTTCTGTTGTGTGTGGACGGCAGTCCGTCGTCGTGCGTCCGTGTCGAACTTATTAATGTTCTATCTGCAACTTTGTTTGTGAAGCTGATTGCAAATATATCATATACCAATGATTTCATATGGAAAGCTCGGATCCCCTCCGCGAGCAAATAAGTTAGTGTTTGGAGTTGCATCGTAATTCAATTAGGAATTAAGAGTTTGGAAAACGCACTTGAAGAAAAATAGCGCTTGCTGCAAAGCTTGAAAGGCAGATATAGATTAAAAATGGTACTTTTGCATAGAAAGAGGTAGAGCCGTAGTCATCGTGTTGCTACAAAATGGAAAGATCATAGTAAGATATTTAGTTCGTTGGAACACTTTAAATTGAAACTACATAAGTTACTTAGGGATACGCAGATAAGTCATATGGATTTGTAACCAGTACAAATGCTGTAAATTGTAATTCATCATTTTGAAAACTACGAACAATCAAGTGTGCCCTGTGGCTAAACATAGCATAGGTTGCCATAGCGCATCGACGATAAAAAGCTATATTTTATTAAGTTATTTCAAGTTAAGCGTTAATAAGTTGACGAGGTTCAGTTAAAAGTAATGAGAAACAGAAATTATCATTTGACACTGATTTGACGTTGCGTGCAGCTGTTGACACGATACAATTCCAGCGTGCCTGTTCGCAACCGAGTATTGCAACTTGCAAAGTTAAATAACTATCATTTTGTATACACTATGCATAGAATATTTTTTACTTATATAAATTTACATCATCCGTTTCAAACTGTTTGTTTCTATTTAGATTTCCAATACTGTAATGCTTAGACTATACAAGTCATGTTCAACAACGAGTTTGAAATACGACACCTTATTTTTTACATTAATTACGAAACACTACCTTTTAAAGTTCTGTTTTGACAGCATTTAGAATTATAATAAATGTAGTCTTTAATTAGGCCAAGAACGTAACAGTGCAATAATATCAAATTATTCATCCGTTTAATGAGTATCTCAGTTTGGTAATGGCTTGAGGTAATCAAATATATCACATCTAATTTTGTTTAAAAACTTGCTTAATGAATTTCGCAATGATTGCATACTAAGCAAACATTAATGCCTGTAGCGAGAATATGTTTAAAATAATAATGGGTATATGCGGATGGTGGGCGGTCGTTAGGACAGGACAGCTTTAATATAATACAGGCGTAAATTGTAGGTTATACGCCTTTCTTTATCAATAACCATCTCGTTTTAGCTCTACGTTGAGTGTAGTGCGGATATTAGATGTATAATAGCACCACGCTGATACACAGAGCCAAATCGAGGAATAATTTAATAACTAGCAATACCTTCGGCGTCCCTATCCCTCAGGTGGTAGATTTTTCAAAATAACTTCAAAAATTGTTCACCCCACATTCTATCTAAAGGATGCATTACAAAAACCTCAAATCGAGCTTCAAGCGTCGAGTATATAGACACCTTTTCCCCAAAGGCCGGCAACGCATTCTCGACCCCTTGGTGTTGTGGATGTTCATGGGCGATAGTTGCCACTTACCATCAGGTGGAGCTATCTGCTCGTTTGCCCCTATATGATATAAAAAAAAAAAAAAAAATCGAGTAGACGTCAACGTAAAGAACAAAATATTTTTTTTTTACAATTGAATTAAATAATGACTTGTGTCGTAAATATCATAATTATACTGTCATAATTTCGAGCAATTAGCTTTAGTGTTTTCCGCTTGGGGTTGATGAATAAGTCACGACAGTTCCTTGTATAGATATAAATAATTTGAAAAGATAAAAGTTTTATCTGTAACTGGTCAGAAAGTAACTATACCTACGTCTATCAACTTTATACTTATTCCTTAGATATATTTAAAACCAACTGGCCGTGACAGCATAGTGTGCGTGTGTGTGTATGCGGGCTATCAAAGCGAAATCTGCCAGACCCCTGTCTGATCGAATAATACATTTATTTTGTTGATGCGAGCCACGTTTTGAATGCGTTTGAGTTTTGGTATGAGTTTCTAAACTTATTCTGTATGATATTTAAAAGCTATTTTGAAGAGAATTTGACTTTAGTTAACCAACAATTATGATAAAAAATAATAATAAACGCTACACACTCAATATTATTATAGTAATTATTACGATAGTAATGTCTTGTGTCGGGGGTCTGGAAACACACAAGGACATAGACAAACACACCAGACCGGAACACATGCCTTTTTGGTCAAAATACAAACATTGGTCTCGATCGGGAATCACAGGTTCGCTACCGCTGGGCCACAACGTCGTCCAAATAATGAAAGTAATATTTATTTATACTCATATTGAAATCTTATGTGGTTCTTAAATACTGCTATATTTGTTTATATAGACTTATTTGAATATATACATGTTGAGTGTGAGTTAAATTTTTAATCCAATTTATATTAACTAAGTTTGTTATTAATCAATATGATTCTTATCATAACTTTATTTTTAATTAAATTAAAAAAATAGTGGTATTAGTGATTTAATGTCGCTAAACTAGAAGTGACTCATTAAGTTATGTATGGTATGTACTCATTCGGTGCCAGAAACGCAAAGAGGGTGTTGTGACTAATCTCTACAAAAAACCAACATGGATAGGGTAGTTAAAAAGAGGGAGATTTGCATTAAAATGTATTTCACCTTAATCGTATATTGTAAACTTTGAAGGGTACTTAGTATGTAACATGACTTCTTGGCTACTTGCCTATGCATTCTTAATAATGTCTCAAGTGCCAAGGTTTAAAAGTCGGGTTATTAATAACAGGTAAATAATAGCCTTGTTGTCATGTTAAGGCCTTATTCTGACTAATTACTAACGCTCTCAAGACAGTTTCATACTCATAACATACTGATGTATAAGTTCCTAAAATCAGTTTGTTGTAAAAGAATATTAGTGATGCTTTTTCAAATCATTACTAGTATTCCTATTTCTCTTACAACTAAGCGTTTAGTGTGCTAGACTAATGTTGAGGTACAAAAGGAGTCAGGATCGAACCTGCAACTCTGCGTTACAAGTTGGTCCTTCTATCGTTGAGCTATTGAGGCTTAAAAGTCATTAAGTGTGGAGAGAGCTAGACGACGAGTTTCTATCGTGTATCCGACCATAACTCATGTTATTCGTATTCGGTAAATCAGGCTGTCTTGATCTGAGATGTGTCAATAAAAAGTTGCTCATGTGACTTTCTAGAGATATTGATGTGACTGACGTCATAGAATAGTTAAAAGTGATATCTTCAACATTGTAACATGTAGGTTACTAGTTAAATAAAGCAAGATATAAGAATAGGATACAGATAGGCATACATATACCACAGTAAAACTGACGACCGTTGTGACGAACTGGTAGCGAGTGTGCTTTGAGCCACGACGGTCGCGGCTTAGATTCCCGCTCGGGGCAGATGCTTGTTATAAATATCTGTTTCGGTCTGGGTGTTTATCCTTGTCGGTTTTCGCAGTGTGCCTCAGAGAGCACGTTAAGATACCGGCCTCGGTTGTTATCATGATATCAGATAATAATCGCTAACTCTTGATAGGTAATTTGCTCTAGGGTTGCGGAGCTTAGAAGGCAATCGTTCTGTGTAAAAACTAGTAACCCGTCAAATCAGGATAAGAGTATAAGCAGACTCAGGGTACATTCCGTGAATAATGCGAGGAAGTAGAAGATTTTCCCGATAGTAATTTGTAACAAAGAAAAGAGATATTTAATATATTTTCATAAACTGTCAGATATAAGTGCACAAAGGTGGAAGAGACTTGAACTTGACTTTTGCATAACAACTCTTTTCTGAAGTATATTTTTCTGGCAAATAAGTACATAATACAATATTCAATAAATAAACGAAAAAGCTTAAAATATCTCTAATTTATGAGTCTTAAGTCTCTTTTATTTCGTTAAATACCTTTGTTCCGTGGTTTCACCCGCAATAAATTTGGATCAATACGATTGTTGGGTAGGGAGTCGACTGCGAGACCTGTCAGTATCTCGCTGACCTGGGCTTTATTTCGCTGTTGGAATAACCTCTGTCACAACAGAGATTATTCCACCAGTGCAATCAGTCACACTGGTGGTAGGTCTTTTGTTGCAAGAGGCCGGCTAGGTAGGTACCACCGCAGTGTCCAATATTCTGCCGCCAAATAGTAGTGTTTAGGCACTACTGTGTTCCGGTTTAAAGGGCATTGTACTCTAGTGAAATTACTGGGCGAACGAGATTTAAGAACTAATATCTCGAGGTTGGCAACGCGTGAGTGGCACCTACTCATGGTGCTGCAAGCGCTCATAGGCTACGCAACCACTTACCATCAGGTGGGCCGTATGCTTGTTTGCCAACTTCTAACATAAAAAAAAAAAGACATGCAAAAAATGTCATAATCGTATTTAAAAATATGAATACATCTCCAAACTTACGATAAATCACCCGTTGAACATATATATTCTAAATGAACCTGCCTTTAAAAAAACGCCACAGGTCGTGGCTTCAGTTCTCGTTCGGGGTAGATGTTTGTATTGACCATACAGGCATTTGTTCCCGTTGTGTCTCCGGACCTGGAAACAGGATATTACTATACTAATGGGGTCTTTGAGTATTTATTTTAGTGCGAGACGGGTCACGACCGTGAACGTAACCCACTCACTCTGTTACAGGACCTCCGATGGGTCCGAAACTAGTCGGTACGTAAACGGATTGAACGTGAGTTTTATCCGTTAAATTTAATATTAAGTTACATTAAGTTTATTTCAAATTAAAATATCTAGTTTTTAAATATATATCAATTTAGGCTATGTATTTTTTGTTAGTCAATAAATCATAATACATCATTCTTTTTCTATTATTGCAAGTAAAAAGAAAACTAATCCTTATTCTTCTTTTATTTATTTTTTAATTCATTTTATTCATTAATTCCTTCATTAAAACTGTATAACGGCTATCAGACAGAATACATGGCATTTTAAAATATAATGGTTACTTTGCTTATAATATACATCTAATTTGTAAGTATACAATACAATTACAGTTTGATCATCTGTTCAACGGATGATCATTGTCCATTTTTTCGCACAGTCAAGTCTCTAGGAACCGTTACATCGAAATAAAACTAATGAGAAAACTAATGAGATAATGATGTTTGGGTCACGACTAGAAAAGTTTAAATATACTCATATGTTTCAACTGTAGTATTAATGCAAATTTGAAAGCATGTCACATAATAAAACAAGTTTTCTGTTTGCGATCATCATCTCATTCAGTATAGTGCTGTTAGCTTTGACTGTACATGCGACTTTTAAAGTTGATACCGCACTGTAATATTTTCTTTTTTCTTTTAATAGGTATAGACGTTATCTATGGTTTATAGTAAATTCTTATTCATTTCATATGTATGCGGCTTTCGAAGAGACAATGCTTGGTCTCTGACACCCACTTTGGAAAGTGATTACCCATTGCCTACATAACTACTTTGACATTGGTGAAAGTTACTTTTTTTGTTTGCCGATATCCGTGTCATGCTCCTTCGTCAATATTGACTGGAGCGGTTTTTTAAAGATTAAACACACGGTTTTTAGTGCTGAAATGTCTGAAGTATCTTAGTTTCTTAATGATAGAAATTATCAATATTTTCATTTAGTTACCTAAGTCGTAGAGTATTGAATGATTCATTTCTAATATAAATAGTTATATTGGGAAATAACTGTAAATCTTAAGTGTAAAATGATATGCTTAAAGCAGTTAGGAATTGACGAGTTCAATGCTCTGCTTGCATCAAGAGAGTCCATTGAATTACGCCCGCATCGAGGGTGTCTCTTAATTACTGCGTATTAAAAATTTAATACTACTTATATAATCAACCGCTTATATATTTCCTAGAAACGTTTATTCGGTGTTTTCTTAACAAATAAGAGTTCATGTCTGTTTTGAATGCTAATTCATTTATCTATTTTATTTTATTTCATGACGGTTGGCAACCAAGCATACGATCCGCATAATGGCAAGCATAAAACTTGAAGTATTATATTATGCTCGTTGCCAGTCCAAGGGATATGAAGGAAAAGATGAGAAGCAAAAAAGATGGGGGTGGGAGATTGGGCCTTAGGCGCTCTCACTCATCGCACAAAACTCAACAATACTCTATTATTTTACGTCAATTTTCTTTGAGAGGGTAGTACTTCCCATGTCGAGCCGGTTGATTTGTTCTGGGAGAAACATGGTTCTACTGTTACTTATACTAATAAAATGTATTCGTAAACTTTCAACTTCAAGCTTACCTGTAAATGCATCTTTTCATGGTTCACGCTCCGCTGAGTCTCTGACATCTTCATGTACCGTATAAAACTTCAATCTAATTTCACCTTTATAACAATTACAAACGTTTTAATTCAGTTTAAAGTATTGTACGTGAGGTACGAGCTAGCGAGGTGAGCAACTAGATCATAAAGAAAAGTGTCCTTCAGCAGACTTTGTTTACTGACTAAGGACATGGCTTACAATTTTCATTCCAGTCCTCATCCCGACAGTGTGGTCGTTTAATGTGGTCATAAATATTTATATGTGACAATTAATACGGTGTCAGCATTAATTAATTCCTCTATCACTTGGGTGCATTCAACGGTAAGTTCCTTTGATTGCTTAATGATTTCTTAAAAATTATGTCCGAACCAGTTTTTTAAATCTTGAATAGATTAATTTATAAAAACGTTGCAATTATAAGCTTACCAAACTTGATTGTGATGAAGAATTTCACTAGGAAGTTGTTTTTGATTGATGCTATTTTATGGAACCTGTTAATGGCTGCTTATTATAAAAATATGTTATGTACGCCTTATAGGAAAAAATTGTTATATAACCAATCAATTAGTAAGAAAACTACATCAATTATTATCAACTCCAATATTATATCATAATTTAATTATCTATTTTAAAACTTTAGTAGAAATGAATTGACTTACATTTCTCGCTATTAGACCAATTTGTTAAACTATGTAATATATTTTAAGTAATTTGTGTTATACAAACAATAACGAAATGTAGACCTTATTTTAAAATGAAATGAAATGAGTTTAAAATATTTTTACAATTATTAATAAATTTATGAAATACCTATTTAACATATATAAATGAATGAAACAAGAATGAAATTGTAAAACATTGAGCTATTACTACTTTAATAACTCGATAAAATCGTGACGAATTATTTGAAATTGAATTCGTGGTCGTTGCGTACGTGATGTGATTAACTAGATGCATGTCTTCCTGAAACACAAATGTGCTAGATTGAAATTAATAACTTTTGTGGTAAAGAAAGTTTCCACATCTGCATACGTAACACGCTAGTGTTATTGCCACGCTATTGCATAGTAATGACATGCTCTACATCATATTGTTAGCCTGAGATTATACCTAACGATCCGCCCTCGCTTCACTTCGATTTCATTGAGATTAAAATTAACTACTAAAGAGTGGCTAGGTAAATGTCTTTAATTTTGCACCTGATTTCTACAGCTTTTCTTATATATTTCCAGATATAAAGTCTCGTCTATGCCAAAAAAAAGTCGCTTTAAATTCTATGATATATAAAATAATGCATGTGGTTTTATCAATATTCATTTTGAATCAAACTAAGCTAAGGATAAGCCTTTAGCCTTTATCAATTTCATCCAAGTGGTTTAACTTTATGAACAACTAACTTATTAGAATCAACAATGCTTTTTATCACTTTACTAAAACACACACATAACACAATAAATTGCATAGCACTTTATCTACTGCATCGGACTTCAACGATTTGTCTTTATGTGGTACGAGGATGATTCTCTGCACGATGAATATTGAACTAACCATCGCGCTACCATCAATGTGACGCTTCATTAGAATGACAGCTTTTCTAATATTGTCATTCTAATCCAACATATTAAATAGGTTCTATAGCTGTAGCTACAAGACACTACGCCATGCCCCAACATTTTGTTATATAAAAATATTAGCCCATACACACAATTAACATACAGACAAACAATACTGCTTATGAACTTCTAATTATTATAAATAAAAAGAAAGAATTAGGTAAACTAATTTTCCAAAATGATTTCCCAATGTACAATTGGATACTGTTTCAATGAGGCTTTGATATTCACTTTTAATGATAATAGGATTTCAACCATATCATGCCCTCTATTGTGAAATGCTCTCGATCGTCATCCTCAATCACATTTACAACGGATATCAACGCAAACTTTATCGTTGCGTTAAACATAACTCTTCATCAGTTGTAAATTTGTAACGCTCCATTCCTTTCTAAGGCTATACAAGAAATAAGACACCCTTTGTTCTTCTTCTATTATTCCCGGTATTTACCCAGGGATTGTTTTTACTCTTATCCGGATTTGACAGGCTACTAGTTTTTACACGGAGCGGTCAGATTGCCTTCCGACCGCTATCCTAAGGAAACCAGTAACTCATTGTACATACAAGGGCAAATTATTTAGAGTTAACGACTATTGTCAGACGTTGTGATACAGGACAGACAGCTTAAAGTGCTCTTTGCGACAGTGTGGGAGACCCACAAAGACCAACGCCCAGATCGAAACAGATGTTTGTAAGTTGAATACAAACATCCGTCCCAAGCGAGAATCTAACCCGCGATCGCTGTGGCTAAAGGCAGTCTCGCTACCAACACGCCACGACGGTTGTCACAAGAAATAAGACACTCAATCTAATAATATTAGGACTCTAGGGATGTATTGTTATTTTCATAAGTAGGATAGATCGAAACGACATGCTGTAATGTGTATGCCTGTCTGTATTCAACTCAACTGACCAAAATACAGAATGTTTCTACAAAAAAACTCAATACTTTTGTTTTCAATGAATTGGTTTGTTATTATGAGATCATAATTTTTAAATATATAGCAATATCCTTTTAAACAGGTGGCTTTTAAAAAATATGTGACTCATATAACTTGTCGTATGCGAGTCAATTCCTTGTGTTCTACTATAATTGGGCTATTAAAAAAGACGAGAGCCGCCTTCAACCGCCTTAGCCTAAGCGGGTAATTAGCCAAATATTTTGAAGAGTTCTGTTCTTAGTTTCCAGAGACCTCGAGATCATCATAAAATGTATTATGAACCACTGTCATATATACGCTACTGTCGAAGCCTTACTAATTCAATTCTAACTACTAATATCTACTAATTCTTTTGGAAGTCGGTAAATAATATGACATGGTTTTAAATAATACAATAGAACTATTAAATTCCCTGCAAGCTTAAGTCTCATCCTTAATATTTTTTAATATTTATTTCTTCGGTAGGAGCAAAAAAGTTAAGCTTCTCAACTTGCGTTTGATCACGAATTGACATTCATAATAACTTCTGTTATTATGATATTCAGACTTCCTTGTTTATTTTGTATTGAACTTGATAAAAAATACTACAATAGCTTTAATTCTGTTCAAGGAACAGAATTAACATGCTATCATGTAAGAAGTAATAATTGCTAATGCAACATCATTATATTTTTATAAGGTATCTTTATGTTACTATACAGTATTTTTAAAATGTAGAATAGTTTCAACATCACTTAGCTAGATTGGCTTTTACAAAATGCTGTATGCTTTTTTTTTAAATATAATATTAGCAATGCTTTTTCAACTCATTGACACTCCTATTGCCCCTCCAAATATGGCTCTTAGCTTGCGCTAGGAGTGGATACGACAATACGCCAAATGGGTCAGGATAGAACCAGCAACTCTAGTTTCGCTAGATTAATTGGCTATGGCTTAACTGTTCTTATTTCTGTGTTTTTAAAAGTACTGTCTTTTTCTAGACGTGTAAAAATGGATGATAAATCATAAAACTCCAGTTTTTCTCAAGTTTTCCTTCCTATGTAGGTATAATTAGAACTGCGATGTTCGCCCCCGCGTGCGGTTTGGTACATAACAGCGATCGTTATATCCAAGGTTATAATACCGAATTCCGCTGTCTTTTCAGCTACCTATACCTATATATTCAGCTATATAAAGTATTATATATTTTGCAAATGACATCGTTTTTTCTCCAAAAATATCAAAGATTTTTTGGTATTTAGATCATGTATCTATAAAAATATGTCTGTTGTGTGTACTTAGATACTTATAAAACGTAAATACATAACAACTTAAAACACAAATTAAATCCTTTGGCACAATCGTTTCTCTGTTGCTGTTCAAAAGGCTACTTAATTTTTTACTTTTAATAAGTGAGGATTTGCAATAGATATATCTATAAAAATATATCTATCGAGATAGCTCTACTTTAGATATAACGTTGATGATACTGGCATCTCTTTCTCAGGAATATTGATAAACATTTTTCTATAGAAACTCATGTACCTTATACTTCGCCTATCGATACATCAAGATTATGCTTTCACGGTTGACAGCCCCGTCAGGGCTGCCCTTTATCATGGCTGAGTCTCTGTACTCGGCCCCTGGCACGGTGACGCTGTCAAGGCCAGTAGGGCCAACAGCAAACACATTCCGAAAAAAAATCACGGTTGACAACAGATGTGACAGTGGCCGCGAACCTGTCTTAAAACTCACTGGTCGCGGGTTCGATTCATATTGTGGACCATCTGTCCATGATCTATTCTAAATGACCATACAAGATTCCTGACACAGGATATTCCTATCCTAACAGCCTTCATTACGTGTATAGTTAATTTATTAATTCTGACTACAGAACCTTCATTCAGCATGAATAATTTTCTTAAAAGATATTACACAACAAAGCTTCTCTAAAAAACTTAGATATAAAGAAAGTTTGTTACGCAATTTTTACATAACTTTAAAAAAATATTGTGTCGAGTGTCGGATCTTTAGTTGGTAATCTCTTATGTTACATAACATAAAGTATATATTGATTTATTACGTCATTATAACATATTTTGAAATAAAGATAGTAATTTATGAGAAAATATTATATTACTTTTAAAATATTACAGGCTCCGCGGTAGAGAAGCTTAACTCGGTAAATTATAAATTTGATGAGTAATTGGTATTGGTAGACTAAAGAATATTTTTTATTCAAATTACATAATTATATTGATATATTGCTATTATTTTTCGGTAATAATCACTCGTTGCCAATATTTTTTTTCATTACATAAATAAAGTACCTCTATAATTGAAAATGACTGGGATTAATGGTATAATCATTGTTATTTTGAACACGTATCCTCCAAACGTCACAGTAATTGATTCCGTTATGATTACATAAAATGATAAATCATCCTCATATCCCTCTTTGAAAGGGTAAACAAACAGAATGCAATCATGTTTGCCCTTTCCCGGTTCATCCATATGGAACATGTCTCGTCCATGAATTCCATTGTCCACGCTCGCCGGCCGCTCTATTTATAACCAATCAACGACTACATCTACAGATAGGGTCTTATTGTCTAGTTTTTTTTTATAAATGTGTTTATACATTTAGCTTTTTACGTACATATCCTTCAATATAATTGTTAAAACTAGAAATTATTCGAAAAATGTTTATGTTGTTATACAGTTGTTTTAGTGCCCGTGGCTCACAAAAAATGTTTATTTTATAACGTGTAGAATCATAATTACCTACTCCTAATCCTAAGTTGGTGTTAATTCTTATAACATCAGTTATCTTTCAGTGACAGTCTCACCAAAATCAGTTTAAGCGTTTCGGTGATCAATCGGAACAAACAGGCAGATAAATAGAAAAAAAAAATAGTTTCTATCTCCTACTATCATAATAGTCAAAATAATGTAGAGATAAAAATGCTATTTCCAATTATCATGATATAACTCTTGGAATTATAGATCATAAAGGAAAGTTTTTATTAAGTAGAGAACAGCATCTGTCGCCCATTCTGTTGATTCTGTGCCCCTCATATATCCCCGTATATTATACATCAATACTACATTCAAACATAAAATGGTCGTTATAACATTAAAGGAATTCGAGACATCTGTTAATCAAATATGTTAACTGATGTAGCGAATAGCTATACAAAGCATGACACACATGCTGGTGTCCCAAATTGGGGTTTTGTTGGCGTGACCGTGTAGACCGGCTCGTTACGGTATTCGTGGTCTAATCAAACCTAGACGGCCTGTATCTTCGATCGTTCGTTTTACTATCTCTACTTAGGTAAATACTTTTACAGTGCTCTTAGGCTCAGCTATAATATATGTCCCCTATTTTATCTATCTCAGTAATTTATTTCCACATTTAGTCATAAAGTATATTAACAAAACAGATACCTATTGCGTTTTCTTTGAATAACTAGTAAACAACTGAATAAATCACTTATTTTGTAAGGATAATAGTAGTAATTTGTTTTGAAAAGGAGAAAAGTGGATAATCAAATGCAAATTGGGGACCCTTTTCAAAGATTGGCAAATAACAAATTACTGAGTTGGTGTAATACTAAATATAACTTGGCGAGCGGCGCCCCGCCGCGGCGGTCCATGGCGCCAGCTAAGACAGCCAGTCAAGGACAGCAACCAACTCCGCGCCGTTTAGCTTGTATTGTTATCCAACTTGATTATACGTTATTGTAATACATGTTAGTTACTTGTACAATAGCTTTTTGTTTTCGTGTTAGGATCATTATCACGTCCATGTTGAATAATTAATTATTTCCCTTTAAAGTACGTTGTGTTTATTTAATGTTATGGTCGATACTTAAGAATTAATATTTTATTTTTTTTAAAAGCAGTTTATGAAATTATATCTCTGTTGTTTCTTCTAAAATTTTAAACTTAGAATATGAAAATGTCTATAAATTCAAGATATATGAACTTAAAAAGCTTTTTCAAGGAAATTGAATATTCTGACGAAGATACCATGTGATATCAGGTAGATTTCCATTTATTTTCTATGCTGTTTTTGACAAGTTAGCTTTTGCAGTCAATCTTATTCTTAAGATTTAATAAGTAACTACCTAAGTAGAGTTCGTAACCAGAAAAACAAAGACTATAAAAGTTACGGGTAGCGTTACTTCACATTGATATTCTGTATAAGGGTTAGTACTTCACCTGTCCTTCACGCTGAAATCAAATACAAAGTAACTGCATATAAAAGTGTTTATAGTAGTTATTACAAAACCATATTAAAGTATTTCTAAGGAAAGGTGTGTTCCACTTCTACTTCTTTTTTCTGTTCTTAGTTTGTCATCATGCCCTGAGTATCATGTTTAATGCATTGGATCGTCGGCACGCACAATGAAATCAATGCTGTAGGCTTTGTATTCAAAGTGAGGTGGGGCGTTCGTTAGCCCATGTAATTACTGTGAACAGCTAATGACTCGATTTCCTTAATGCAATACTGCATATTCAACTCTCTTATCATTTGATTCATTTATTTAATCAAGGTTTTCCACTACCTGAAATAATATTTTCGTACGATTTAAATCTAGCAACGGTTAGGACAATGTTATCGTTTGGACTTTGGAGGACTCAACGAGAATAAATTATGGCGTGGTATCTGGTTTTCTGCGCATTTAATTTCCTTTTGAATAAATTAAGAGAGCATTAACACAAGGCTTAGATCTAGAATCGAGATTGTCTCGGTTGAGTGCAATTTTCCAAAAATACATCCGGATTATACAAATATGAGGAATTAGGATGAATTGTTATTATAAACTAAAAAGTACGATAAAATGCTCATAATTTTCTGAAGTTTTCAACTATTGTTTAATAACACAACTCTACATATATACGTGTCATATCTTTGAAATAATCTCTGCCCACTATTAATGTAACATTTCCTGACACATAATGGGTGCACTTCACAGCTGCCACTGTTATCATACCAATCCATGAAGTAATATCATTAATTCAGTTTATCTTTAATGGCTTAGCTGTCAATTTGCGTGAACTGAAGTCCAGTATATCTCTCATTCGTAACGATTCTCTAACGTCGTTTACAGCTACATGAAGTGGCGTTCTACTTCTTAAAAAACTTTAGTTAGTTCTTAATGACTGTGGATTTTTTCTAATATTTCAAATTTTTGGAACGAAGTTCCTTAACAGGGCAATCATCACGTAACAAAATGCTTGTGTGTGTGTGTGTGTATCAAGCCAACTACAAGCAAATGAGCATACGAGCATATGAGTGCGCAGCGCAACTCGCCCCTCTCTCTTTCTCTCTGTCCCGCTCTCTTCCTATTTATCATATTATAACTTATTTAAATATACCGATTACATTTCAAATTTCTTCGACTTCGTTCCTGCCGGTGTACCGGTTCCTGTCGAGTCCCCCGACTGCACAATTTTTTTTTCCTTCAGAAGTATGTATTTTGTAATAGGCGTAGAAATCTGTGCACAGTTGGCATAACTACATCTTATAAATCTAAGAAATCATTGTTTTGTTTTAGTGTGACTAAGACTATTTCTATACCACATATTAGTACTTTCCTTTTCTATAGATAAGCTATTTGATAAAATATAGCTTTAAAAATAGAATTTCTTGTGTATAAGAAATATCTCCTGAGATTATATTCTGACAGCATTTTTCATAAACATTCATAAGTCGTGGTATTTGTTTGTGTTACAATATTTTTGTTCCTCGCGTACGCGCAGACGTTCGTTATACAGCTGTGGTTACTAAAATATGATTGATAAATATTAATACTATACACATTTTTAAGTAAAATCTTAAATGTTCAAATATTTTATGTAACTTATCTATAAAATAATTACAATACAAAAAAATCTATATTCATGGGCGACGGTGATCGCTTAACATCAGGTAAGCCTGTGTGCCCTCTTACATGGAAAAAATTAAAATGTCTGTGATTCAAAATTAACAGCTTTTCATTAAATGCATATGAAAATATATACGATACTTACATAAAAAAAAATGTTTGTCTGTCTGTTTGTTCGAACTAATCTCTGAAACGGCTGGATAGATTTTTACTTCAGACAGCTGATGTTATAAGGAGTAACTAAGCTACTTTTATTTTATATAAAGAATTAGGGTTTCGTGCAATAAATAGAAATCGTTACACCACGCGAGAGGAACCGTGGAGGCAACTAGTAACTATTAAAACAACAGCAACAAAACAAGGGTGATCAATAAAGGAAACTTGTCAATTTATTCAGTCCGCACCGTTTATAAAAGGAAGTTGCCGTTTGGTCATTTGAATCATCGCTACTATTCACATCAATGGATTAAAGTGTGGCCCCAAAGTGAACGATGCAATACATTTAAAACATGACAATTTTGATACAGTTAAGGCAAGAGATATTTATTTTTATGAATATATACAAGCGCGCTTTTTGCGACAAACGCTTAATTTGTGCTAATAATTCATCTTGTTATTATATCGTTCAAAAGTTTAAACAGCGTAAGAAATAATCAACGAGAAATCTATGATAAACTAAATGCTGAACTAACTATGAACTATTGTTGAGTTCATTTCAAATACCTATGACAGATTTTCATAAGAACTGAAATCTCATATTGAAACTTACGAATATAATTTTTCTTTTACTCCCAAGTACTTGACTTTGTTATAAACGAAACGTATTCTTCCAATTTCAGGCAATTAGCTTCAATGATTCAGCTCAGGATTGATGAATCAATCAAATATCAAATACACAGATCAAAGTTTCCAAAAAGATCTTTCGTCAAAACAAATAGTATTTCTGAGAATTATTTATCCGCTACTCTCGGTATAATTGTGTTGTGTGGGCTTGTGGCCTCCCACCCACGTTTCTTTCAACGAGTCCATAGTTAACACTAATGGAGTAAACATGAATGTATCTAAAAGGTAGCTTAACGAATTTCTTTCAAATTTCCGCGTCGACTTTAATGGTACGCTCTAGTTCTGACTAGTACTTACATCATTCTTACTAGGTACCTGTACACGTCGTTAACCTACCAAGACACAATGTACAAATCAAGGTCAATATGAATAGATAGACCATTGTTTATGAAATTATTTTTGGCGTTGAAAGAACAATCATCTAGTGATAAAAACCAATCATCATGAGCTAGTAAACTTTTTATAAGTGTAGCAAGAAATCGCAAAATAAAATACGATATCCGAGTACCTAAGTATGATGTTACATATAAATTAAAACCAGTTATTACTGAGATCGAACTAATTCAAACGTACGATATGTTTGGGTATGAATACGATGCTTGCTCATGCACCATGCGTCTTTTTGTAACAACCATAAGCCCTTTGCTATTGGATGGTAAGCGGGTTATAAAATTAGAGAATTGGTCATACAGTACGCTTCGGAGGTGACTATTTATATTGCAAGTATTCTTCCATTTTGAGTCCTCGTTGCTTTGCGGTGAAATTAACCGGCGCCTTGTGTCGTTGCGTCCTTTCTTTTATTGCCACCGCCATGCTTTAACGGTTTGTTTTTCTCATGACTCATTTACGGCGTTCAAAATATCACCCATGTACTTCAGCTAATATATCTTATCTAATTGCTCTTTGTTTGTGTATCCGTTCATGTAATAAAAATAATATAGTGAAAAGTCTTATAATTGCCTAGGTATATTTTTTACCATATTAATTAAATACATTTTTGAATCTTTTGAATATGAATAAAACGTTTCATTTAATTTTAAAAAAAAATGTTAGTTCTATTTACTCTTTGTAATAAAATTTATAATGTTTTTTATATAAATTCTTAAGGCCAACGACCGAGATTATGTCCCTTTAGACTACTCTGAAAATGCTGACAAAAAATAAAACTGGAATTCGTAATTTTGTAGGTAGGTACTTTTTAAGCAAATTGACTGTAATTGTTAAAATATTTTATAAAGCGTTCGAATTTATATAGCATCAAGATTTAATGTATACAACAATACTTATTTATAGGTACACAAGCCTAACTAATTACTAAACTATACATCCACGCACTTGACTTGCAGAAGTAAAATGACTCATCAGGGTTTATATAATCTCATTACGAAGATAGGTGCCATGTCTATTCCCGGTAGTCTACATACGCATAATCTTATACTTGTTTCTCCGAACGCCCTCTAAGTACATCGAGCATGTTTTCTCCTTATTCATCTCTAAGCAAAGTCTTATATGGAACATAGTAAAGGTTAAGGGTCGTCGTAACAATTTTAGATGCGTTCTCGTTCTCATGACGTTTGGTTTTTCACTATTTTTAATTCAACCCTACTAATGCACTCTGACATTAATCCCACATGGCATGTTACTAAACCTCTGTCACTAATGAGGACATTTATAGATACGAAAGTTTATGTCGGTGCGTTAAATTAATAAAATGCTACACTATAAATAAAGGCAGTGGTAGAGCCTTGTTTCGGTTTGAAATTCGGATCGATTGGGGAAGTGCTACCCTCTCATAATACCGAAATCTTAAGCCTATGTCCCAGAGGTTCAAAATGCCATCCACTCGTTTTTCTCTTGAGTTTGGAAACACGCATGTCGGCAACTAGTATTACAAATGTAGTAGACTTGCTTGCCACCATCGTTGGATAAAAAAAAAAAAATTCTCCTTCGTTACTAACCAAATATGAATTGTCCTTTAAATATATGTGTTCGTGTCATCACATCATTTTATAGACATAATACATTCATTTCTAATGAAAATGAAATTGTCTTGAACTTGACAATGGTGTGAATTTTAAAATTATCAAAACGATGATGGCTGAAACATTAATATTTAATAATATAGAATATTACAAACTATTATTAAAAACTGCTGTTGAAACGAAGGTTGCAGCATAATCTGACTACCACACGGTTTGATGCCTGACCTTCTTTTTTTACCATTCATTACAAAACATTTGTGTTCATACCTAAACCTAACGATAAGGTCACGTTTTCCGTAAAATAGATATACTGTATCATTTGAATAGCCTATAACCGAAATGTCAACGCCTACGCTACCTTAAAAGGTTTTTCCCATAAAATTACTTCATAAAATTTTCATTATCGAAATTAGGGATTAAAGTTTTTAATGCTTAAGAATATTTTCTTTTAGAACTATACCTACGGACGTACGAGAGTTATGGACTATATATATCATACTTGTTACGATATCTTAATTGCTTAATGGGCACAATCGCCTGCAATAGCTAAGAATTTCTTTTATTGTTCAATTTTATCTGTTAATTGTATTTTTGTTTGAAATAATTAATCTTTTTAATGTTGAAAAGCGTTGATGAAATTTAAAGTACAGCCTTTCAAGACGACCTTTGTTAACTCACGGTCAAATCACGAAGAATGCATTGTCCACTGGATATTGCATAAAACAACCGCGAAATGTATATTCACTGAATCGTTAAAACCAATCAATGTTAATTTCATAGCGGTCTTGTTTTTAAACATTGACATAAATTTCCGGTCCCAACTTTTTGCATCTTTGGTATTTGAAAGACATAATTACAAATTATAGTGTATAGAATATAACTTACTGACTTTTTCGGGTTCCGTAGCCAAATATCAAAAACGGTGCCCTTTTATTTTATTAAATTTCATAATGTGTATGTCACTGTCATTTTACAAGAAGATTATTGGCTCTATCTATACGATAGTTAGTAAATAGTAACAAAATATATAAAAAAGTAGAAGTCGATACATGTAACTGAGGGTTGAAAAAAATAGCAATTATTTAGCGTAGGTCAAATAATAAGGAATTGCGATTTTAACTTTTTAATTAAGTCAGCAAGTTGATGCGATATTATTCATAAAAACTGTGACCTCCTCTAACTTTTGAACTAAAGCATTTAAAATTCTACAAAAATTTGAGGTCGTAGAACATGAAAAGAACTTTCAACCACATTTATTTTATTATTAATTAAAATAAATTTTCAACTTATTTCTGCGGTCGATTTTAGTTCGTTAATATTTAAGGTTCTAAAAATTCTTCCTTATCAAGCTGCGGAACCCTTTACATTCCACTATGCGTGTTCCACGCACTTTACCAGTAATTATTATTAGCTCTTATATTTGGAAGATGTCCTTGATCAGATAATTACAAAACGTTGTAATAAACATTAACAAAAATACAACCGAATTGTAAACCTGTTTTAAAGCCGGTTAAAAATAGAGCACCTAACATCGAAATATGTTGACACAAATAGCAAAATCTTTTAAGACTTTTAAACACGGTTAAGAAATACATTAACGCATTTTTAGTTTTTACTGCGATTCGAAACAAAGCGAAAAAGTTTACAGTTTTGAGAAAGAAAATATTCGTTTCTGCTGTAAAATTTTTTATTTTATCATTATAAATTTGTTAATTTTTTTTAACCATTTTACACGGCTCAGCAAAATTTTCAACAGTGTTTTTCCTGTTATTGTGTTAGTAAAATACCGTAACCGTTTAAATATCGCCAATAAACAAATTTATTATGACACACTTCGTTTGTTAACTTTGCATTTACACAGCTGATTTATTAACAATAATAAGGAACACTTTAATAATCCGCACCTTTTATTATTAATTTAAAAATAACACTGCCCTCCTTGTTTGTTACTTTTCTGTGATGAACTGAATATCATACAGAGATCGATTAAAGTACAAGTCAAAAAATTCAAAAAATTGATTATTGCATATGCACGTCAAATGTAAAATCTAGTATACATATACTTCTTCTTCCTAGCCTTATTCCCGGTATTATAGAAGTATTTTACCCAATGTCTGCTTATTACTCTTGTCCAGATTAGACAGGTTACTAGTTTTCACACAGAGCGATTTCCATCTGACCTCCGCAACCGTAAGGGCGAGCCAGTAATTCATTGGATAAGAACAATTTAATTATCAAAAGTTAACGATTATTATCAGATGATATGTGATAACAATCGGGACCGACAGCTTTCCGAGACCCGCAAGGACAAACGCCCAGACCGAAACAGATCGAGGCTAAAGGCAGACTCGCTACGCACAAAGCCAACTGTGTCTAGTATACATATACTATGTATTTTTTTAGATTGTAGACAAAATTAAACTACTGCGCATTTTATTAATACTGTCTAGAAATGTCCATTTTGTTTAAACACTGATAATATGTGCTCTGTTCGCTGATATTTTATTATAAACACAGACGTTCCATTCGTTATTAGCAATATAAACTGGTGACTGTAGAGATTTCTCGAGGAGTCATAAAATTGGAATGCTGTTTCATTTTACATATAAAACGTTATCATGCGAGAATTCAGCCTGAATTATATTTCGTTACGATTTCGACCGATTTTTTTGGATGCTTAATAGGTCTTAAAATACCTCTTTTCTCAGTTACTATATCATTTCAATATAGGTATAGTATAAAGTATAGTTGCTCGTAGTATAATATCTTGTTCTATTTTTAAATACGCGAAATACCATTCATTCACTCATCACGAGATCACGAGATTCATCATCTGAAACTACACGCCCGATTGACTCGAAAGACGCTCTTAAAAATATAGACGCTATATAAAACGATTAAATTGCTATTCACAAAGCTACCATTTTGGGGCGGTTGTTACTACGATAATCGATGCCATGGTAACCATAGTACTTTTAACACGGAAGAAACCTTTGTACCACTAGTATATATGTATGTATATCTACCATTATGGATTGTGTCAACAAGCGTATCAATCAGAATTTTAAAGACAGTAGAGCCATGCTTTTCCCAGCACGAAAAGGGCGGTTCGGCCGGGGAAGTACCACCCTCTCACAGAAAATCGGCGTCAAGTAACAGTATCAGTAGGTATGGTTGAGTTTCGTGCGATGAGTGAGAGCATCGGAGGCCTAATCTCTCACCTCTCTGTTTCCTTACTTTTTTCCCTTCTCACCCCTTTCTTCTAGTTCCTTGGGTTGGCATGAGATACTTCAAGTATAGCAAGCGTTCATAGGTTGCAGTGACTGCTTACCATCAGACGAACCGTATGCTTGTTTGCCAATCGTCATCGAAAAAAAAAGCTAACCATCGTACGATCAACACCAGTGTCATAGCACGATGGAAGAATTATTATAAAAGGAAAAGGCAGGAAGCGTAAGTAATGTATGCGTCCGACACTCTCGTGTATTAAAAACGAAATTATTTCACGTCATGGAAGTTATAGATATTCTTTGAGATAGCAACTTTCTCGATTAAACCGGCACATTCAAAATAAAGTAATGCACACACCAATTCAAGTTTCTATGTTATTTTAGTCGAGAGGTAGTTTTAGTGGTCCAGGATGCGCAAACCTTGTCTCTCCGACGCATAAATTGAAGAAATGGACTAATGCAGCGTGTCCGCCCACAGGACGGCGTCTGCTTGCCCGCAGCGGAATGCAGAGTTGGAACACTCGTTGTCAGTTATAACGTCATTTATTACTTCAGTAATAACACTCTCCATTACTAGTTATCAAATCATTATCTATTTTTTGATATATTTCTAAATTGTCTTAGTCGATAACTGATTGAATTTTGTTCTAACAGTCGTTTTAGTAGCAGCAGTCGTTTTATTTTTATCACACATACATATCGCTTCATACAGCAATTGTAATTTCGTGAATAACGGCAATTTTTATGTTAACGGTGGCTTTAAATGTGTCGTTTAGGTAATTCATTTTTATCTAGACCTTGTTAAATTTGTAGTTTTGTACAATCGTACATTAGAAAATTCATTCAGTACAAGCATAAATATAGGGGTCGTTCATTAATCACGTGATGTGGACCGCTCCTTTTCGAACCTCTCGTTATTAATGGACGATCTCTAAGCTATAGACACTTTTGTTACCGGCGCAGCTACCTGGGAAATAAATAAAAATAAAAAGAAAATTCCGAGGAGATTAAAGGACCCCGAAGGAAAAACCTTTGGGCCTCCGGTCCAATACCTATTGAACTGAACGCAAGAGTACTAATACTGCTATCTCACGTCTATTTTCTGTGTGAGTGAAGTACATCTCTGATCGAAAATACCTATTTCTACTAAAAATATTAAGGCTCTTCCATCACTAATACTAAAAAAATTACTTGATGTTTGTGTAATTGTGATGTCTATATATTTTTAGTTATCATAAAGCAATAATGAAGTCGATATAACGGTGATACTAAATTCTTATAAATCTTAAGACTCAAAAAATCTAACCAACTAAAAGTAATTTATTTCTAACTATAAAATAATGTGTCACCAATACAGAAATAAATATATTCATATATGTATATGGAACAACTGTAGACAATTTTTTCATTAAAAACGTTTGTCTGCATTATTCGGCGTCCTTGCATTACTTTTTTAGTCATCTGTGTAGGTTTTTATTGCAGCAATGTCTTAACGATAATCAATTTAGATGGAACTCAAAAGTACTACGCAGAACAATTGGTACGCAGCAAAAACGATAGGTGGCCGATGGACTATCGCTAGTTATTCTCGTGATGTATCATAGTTGAGTCACAAACACGTCACAACGGTTCCTAACTAACCTGAACGTTGCTCGTATCACCTTACATTGTGTGACGATTATTGACCCTAAAAGCAAAAAGTAATTGTACTAAATGACAATGGTTTCAAACGCTCATAAGATCCGGTGTGTTTGAATACGTGTAGCTGACGACTCGACTCCGTTTTCCTTATACTCTGGATGAACATCAACATTCCCTAAAAGGTATCTCGTCCAGCTTGCTCACCCACGCCCTGCTTAGTATGGGACAAGACTCCTACGTTTAAGTAGTTCAGCCTTTCTTAATATATACATATAGAATCGGAAATGAACTTATTACGTTCATATGATATATGAGTGTGCAGCGTTTATTTATTTATTTATTTATATAGACACCATAATCCTATTAATATTATAAATGTGAAAGTTTGTATGTTTGGATGTTTATTACTCAATCAACCAAAAACGGATGAAATGATTTGGATGAAAAAAAATCGATATAGATGGTTACTATGCAATCCAGGCTAATTAATATTATACTGACTGTTATTATAATTAAAAACTCGTCTGTCTATAACGCCTTTTCACGCCTTATCCGCTGAACCGATTTTGATTTTTTTTTGTCGTGATAAAGTGGGTGAAAAGGGTAATATCGGGAACCATATATTTTTATTATAATAAAGAGTCCTCATTAAAAATCGCATTCTATTGAAAATTTTCACTCTTCACTTTCATGTATTAAAAATCTAATAACACCCTACTCAAGCAAACCTAAGATAAAATGCAAACAACTTCTACCCGCATTTTAATTATTTCTATTGTATTCCTTGTATTTTACATCTTGACAATAGAATTATCTGATATGAGGGCTATATTCTTTTGCCCGTTGTCCTAAGTTTTGTTGAAATTACATGAATTATAAATAAGTATATTATAGTCAGTGAGTAATAAGAATTACAATCGATAAGCTTCGATTTATTTTATTTTGTTTTATACGAAGTTATTTCATTGTTCCCGTGACAGTTTCGTCTTTCGCTGACGGACGAGTTGCCTTCCGTAACTATTTCTAGACGTGCTGATTGACGTTTCGTGTTTCCGTATTCCAGGGCCACCGCCACGGCTGGGGCTGAAGGCGGCCAGCCCCGGCGTCACGGACGAGGACTGCAACAGCAACACCAGCCTCGCCGGCAGCCAGCACTCGACGCACGATGAACTCGATGCGCACTGCGATAACTCGGGATATCTGTGGCTACTCGACTACAAGTAAGTCACATCATATATTAATAGAAATGGGTATCAGAGATATATTAAATGAATATTTGTAATTGATGTCAAATAGATTGCTTGAATATCGTTGACATTCTTATTCTTGTCTTAGTCTAAATAAAAAAAACATAGTAAGTTTTATTTATTATATAAAAATAATTAAATGAGTAACTTTTCACGCAACGACAGTTTAAGGTTTAAGAATTCTTCTGCTTTCACTTTCGACAATGTTATAACTTAACATGACTTTTTGTATGGAAAACAATTTCTTTTACTACGTTATTTAAGGTTAAATGTCAAGGACAAACAGCTTAGGTTTTTGTGACTGCATTGTTAAGAAAATTAGCTTTTCTTTTGGCGTAACCTTATCTTAAAAGTCAAAGGTAATCTGGGAATGACCTTACTTAGCATTTTACTGAAAAACTAAAAGAAATAAATTTTAATTAGTCTAATGTAAATATTTTATTTTTTTCAGTCCGATGTTTCGAGACAGTTCATGCCACCACATCTCAGTACTGTCCTCCGTGTCCGCCTCCTATAAGGGCATAAGCGATCTAACATCTCGTTTCGAGTTCGCGTCTCGGTACAAAGACATCGCCCGGGACCTCGACGCGAACCTCGCTGAAGCTGACATGGAAAGTTTCAAGACGGAAGACATCCATGCCCTCCTAATGACCGCCGACCTGCCTCACGACGCCATCATTGATGATATAGCCCATGACGTGAGTTATGGTTATAGATATGCGCCAACACTTAACCCTTGATCTTATTCGAAATATATATACATCGGGGTTTTATTTTGTGATATTAAAACAATGGTATTTAAGCTATTCTCTAGACAAATTGAGTCACATGTGGTTCAGCTATCAGGAATCGTGTTACTTTTCCATCCTGTAACATATTTGATTAATTAAAAAGTTGAGAAACAAATTCTTTCGCTAAGCATTGCGTGATAATTTACGACTATATATAAGGTAGGCTAAGGAAACGTGTTGACATACCATAGGTATAGGGTATGTGTTTTCACATTTTCTCTTCGCGTCACCATAAGTAAACTTTACGCAACACTGAACGTGACATTTTAAAATATTTAATTTTATATACGTATCCCTTTTACATACAAACTTCTCTGTAATTTTATACCTATTAAACAAGGTATTATATATATATATATATATATATATATATATATATATATATTTCTTCCTAGAATTATTCCCGGCATTATATATACCTAGGGTCTGCTTATTACTCTTATCTGGATTTCACTTGTTAGTGGTTTTTACACAGAACGATTGCCATCTGACCTATGCAAACCTAAGGACGAACTAATAACTCATTGGATAAGAGCAAATTACCTATCAAGAGTTAAAAATTACTATCAGATTTTATGTGATAGCACGCACGGTGGGGAGACCCACAACGACAAACGACCAGACCGAAACAGATAATTGTAAGAATATAAACATCTGCCCGAGCGGGAATCAAACCCGCAACCGTCAAGGCTAAAGGCAGACTCAAGACCAAAACGCCGCAACAGTGTCATTTAACAAGGCCTCTGTTGAAGCAATTTTAAGGAAGTCTTCGTTTCGTAATTATAGTATTGAGTATAGTGTGGACACGTGCTTCGTTGTTAAAGTAGAATTAAATACGTGTTTTGGGCTATAAGAAGATTCGAGTAAGAAGTATAAGTACATAATTTAAGCAATTATACATTCCACGCAGAGATTACCACCGCGATACTATATGACTACGTTTTTAGGACAGAATAGCACACAAATTTGGTCTCACGGATTTTAGACATTAAAAAATACATTGTGGACATATTAATTTTAATTCTGTTTTAATTATTTTTAAAAATTGCTACAATGTAATAATACATTCATTCTTATCTATATTATATAATAAAATAATTACCTAATTGATAAAATAAAACTTCAATAATTATAGAAATGTAACATATATTATAATAGAAACTGAGATAATTACTACAATAAAAAAGGAAACACGATAAAAAATATTATTACTTCATAGTATTATACGTGCATGAATTCCTATAATTATCTCGCTAAATTACCTTTGATTAGTATGAACAATAAAAAGAAACCCTTAATATTGATTCTATCTCCTACACATAATACTTAACATAAAAGTCAACGACTATCACTAGACTAGACTGCATAATAATGCTTTCATCTCATCAATTATACAAGATACATACCATCAAGACTTCTATACACACTTACATATACAGATTTTTTCTTTGCTATAATTACGTGAAAACTGTTGAACGAATGTTGATAAATTTTGTATGCTATAACTTAAGTAGAAGGAACCCTGTAGAAGGACATACATGTGTTGCGAAAAACTTAAAAGGGGTGAAATAGGGAATGACAGTTTGTAGGAAGAAACAATCATTTCGTTCACAACGTACTACCCTGTGTCGGGAGACCGGAAATACACACAATGACAATCACAACCACAACCAGACCGGTACACATGCCTGTATAGTCAATACAAACTGCCAGATATTACGAGCGGGAATCGAACTCGCGAGCTGAGGCGGTAAAGGCAGATTCGCTACCGCTGCGTCAAAAAGTTGCTACAAAACAGCAACAGTTGTTGCTAAAGTAAAGAAACAGGACAAATAATATTATATGAAAAAAATATTTTTCATTTGTTTCTGTAATATTTGTGCAAAAATATAGTATAGTCGATAGTCAAATTTTATAATATCTGCGGTGTTATAACTTGTTGTACCTTATATATGTAAATTAATGAATTCTGGTTCTGTAACAGGATTTGTCACTTTTTTTGTTTTAACTTCCATTTTTTTGGTACAATACTATATATTGGAATGTAACTCATATCTGACTACTTGTTATAGCTAAAAAAGTACATGATATATTGATGAAATTTGGTATGGATATAGTTTGAATATTGTAAAATATAATCAGATAAAATTAGTACGGTTAAAATATAAACATCTTTAATGATTGAGTAATTGAATATTTAAGCTATTAAAAATAGCTCATATTAAGTACGACTGTTTAGTGGTAGTGGCAGTGACGTCTTATACAACGATTATGGTCACGAGTTCCATTCTCGCTCGAAACTGATATTATTATTGGCTATAAGGATTTTTCGAGATACATATATTTAACTAGATAATACTTCAATGTATTATGTTCTTTCATTGTTATTATTAGGTAAAAGTAATAAATTTTTATTTGTAGTGTTTGGTAGATTATTATTATTAATCTTAAAAACTTCAAAATTTCGAGTAGTTAATTTTTTATTGTTTTACTTATTAATTACTTTTTTATATCTGCTTAGAAGAATATTAATTGTTTTAATTCATAGAGAGAGGTGTATATTTATTTACATAGGGTACATAAGGTAGTATAAAAATTATAATATTAATGCACATGAAAGCTTAACTATAAAACCTAACACCACCTAAATAATATATTATTATGTATATATGATAACTCATAAAAAAATCGCAAAGGGTTTTTTTTATCACGAAATTTAACACCAGATATTTCATAATAAGGACGAGAGATCGTATCGAATGTCGACCGCAAACATAAAACTCATTTTATATTTACTTGAATGTGTCAAGAGAATATATCCTTCATGATAACGAACCTTAAAAGGATAGATTTGCGTTGCACACGAAGGTTACGTTATTAAAAAAGTATCAAAGTAATACTTTATCGTGATATAACCTACATGAAATTATTATCAAGATCGAAGAACAGCTTTTTATGTTACAAGGAAAAATAAACAAAATTTATAATATTCATATAAATTTTATAATGAAACATTAAATTAATGTAAAAAAGTTAATTATGGTAAATGAAAGAACTTTGTGTGATATTGAAAGAAATTATTTAATTTATTCATTCGAATCTTTCATTTAAACGGAATCTGAAAAACAAAAATATTGATATCAATTTAATACTACAAATAAAAATAGTTTTATAGTCTTGTGACCCCTAGCTGCGGTTAGCAATTCTTTCAAAGTATAAGAATTATAAGATATTCACGATTTTTAATCGAAGACGGAAGTTTTACAGACACTGCACACCTGAAGGTCAGAATGTATGCTCTTGAGTCTTGGACTGTTTCTATGTTACCTTAATCACTCTCATACTCATTTGAAGGCATACCTTAATTTTTACGGTGCGAAGCAGTCGTAAAAGTATTTACTTAATATAAAATAGCGGTAATCTTGCATGTGTAATGAAAAATAAAAAATAAAAGTAGCGTTCATAACAGTAATTTTCGGTCCATTGAACGTACCACTTCACGGATTATGACAGGTGAAAGTTATCATTTAACCGTTTAGATACATATCTTGATGGTTTTATTTGTTTTATTGACATGTCCAATAGGTAAAGGCTAATCGGTTCCCATTTAAATAGATATTAATCTTTAAAAAACTTTATTTTGCGTACTTGTTACTCACATTGCCACTAATAAAACTGTTAAGCTTCAGACAGCCATTGTAGTTAATTTTTTTTGTTTTAAATATCGCGTTTGTCTAAATTCTGCTCCTCGACTCAGGTAATTAACGGCTATTGTAACACTTATTACGTCACTGAAGAAATCTAATTTAATTTTTAAAATAAGTTATATGTTTAGGAGATGATCTGGAGCTATCCGGTAATTATTTCATTTAATTATGTTAGCACACGTGGATTTAAGTAGACATCGATGTATCAAATTTCAATTGGACCTTAAACTTACATTTTCTACGATAAAATGCATCCTATGATAATATAATTCCAAAAGTTATCCAAATCCGTTCAGGCGTTTTGCGGGACAGAATAAAAACATCAACAACTTTCACATTTTTTACATTATGTTATAGTAGGACATGTAATCAATATAAACGCATATCTACGCGGCCAATAGATCCGAAGTATCTTTGTTGTATAATGTGGTTTAACAATACATAATGCACTGTGATCTGTGAGACTTCGTCAGACCGACTTTGACTGTCCTGCCCCTAAAGTGCTGTATTTAAAAACCTATTGTTTGAAAACCATATATGTATGTATAGCCGATGGAAAGAGAAACTAACAACAGAAAATTAATAATTATATATTATCGTGTTATATTTTTTACCCAACTAACGAAAAACTCACTGTGGCATAAAACTTAGCGCGATTATATTTAATGCGTCTGTCTTACATAAATTAAAAATAATACTTTATAGCAAAAACTTGTAAAATACAGGGATGTACTTGCACTAAGGATTAAATGCTGAATTAACGAAAATGTTTAACGTATATTTGTTTCTACGAAACCCTCGATATGCAAGACTGATACGCGCTTTTTCGATTTTTGTTTTATGAGCTGTGATATAAAAACTTTATAAGAACAAATACGATTAAGGCCTTCAGATACTTATTATAATTCATAAAATTATATCCAATTAGTAGGAATTAAAAATCGTCGTATTTAACCCTCGTCACTAATAGTAAAATTTAATTAAAACTCAAAATGGTAACATTACGTAAACACAGAGTTCGTACAGCGGTTAACCGCATCATCGTGCGTATGAAACATTCATGTAAATCTAATACTCAAGTAAACTGGTTAGGTGAATAAAACACGTTATATTATTAACAACATTTACAACCCCTTATATTTAATATTTCTTAATTTATATCATAATTGTGTTTAATTTTCTTTCTTTTATTATGTGTATTTATTTTGTTTATTTTTCAGTTTATACTAATTTCTTGGTGTTTATGGTTTCATATAATGGTGTATTGCAGAGTAATCCTCAAGGCGAGATGTTTGCGAGTATATCGAGTTCACTGTTGGAAAAATTTCGGTTCGACAGTTCGTTCAGTGGCAGTAGTTTGCAGGTTCGCGCTTAGCCATTAAATGTTCATTATTTCCGTCACATACGCCTCATGTAATAATATCATTTTTCATAGCACTACCTCGTTTGCCATCCACTACATTCTTTATTGGAATTAATTACAACTTGTCCTATTTAGTTTCATTACCAATTACGCTGTAATACTCACGCCATCTACCGCCAGTTTTTACAAAATAAAATTTATAGTTCTATATAAAGCTGCCGAGATGTCGCTTCAATCTGGAAATAAAGCTTTTGTTTCATTGCATCTATTCGCAATTTCACATAAATCCGACCTTAATATTATAAATGCGAATGTGAGTTTGTTTGTTTGTTTGTGGCGTTATCACGTTTAAGTCGCTGAACCGATTATGATGAATTTTGGTATAGATATAGAGCGAACCATAGAGAGATTATAGGCTTTTTGTCGATAAAACTTTAAGGGGTTGGAATTGGGGAAGAAAGATTGGATGGGGAACTAATTATTTCCATATTGAACTAAAGATGCCTAATTAAAAATCCTAATTCACGAGGATGAAGCCGCGGGTAGGAGCTAGTAGTATATAATTAGTTCATGAACATGGACTTATAAACAATTTATAAAAAAGACTGTTTAAAAAAATTAAAAAAAAAAAACAAAAACGCTAATGGAGTACTTAAAGCTATTTGTATGCTGAAATAATAATAATAGTTAGCTGATATGTAATTGTTTATAAAGAACGCGACGATCCAAACTTATTTTTATAACTATGCGGTAATGAGTAATGTCCCACGAGGAGCGAAGTAGATATAGTCATACGAATAGATAGAAAGTCCAAAGTACTTGGCTGGCATTCACAACGAGACTTCCTATACAGTGCCCCCATAGTACGTCGATCCCTCGGGATGTACGAGTAGTAAAGATAAAATAAGACCACTGCTAATGTGTGTGTGAACCGTTCACACCGAATTGCGTCAATCATTTTAACTACACTATGCCCCGGCTCATACAGTCATTCCCTCCCGTGCGCCTTGTGTGTGCTATATTTATTTCCTCTTAGTATGTGTCGTCGGTTTGGACATGCGGCAGCCATGTGTGCGTTGCCAATGAAGTCAATCCTATATACAGATATTGTCAAAGTTTTCATTAAACAACAATTAATAGGATATAATTATTTCATTATATATTTTATTTTTGTTTCACATCAGTAATATCTAAAACCCAATATCCTTCGTTTTCAAATTAGACTTGCTAATTTCCTGTTCAAAAGTTAATTGCTATTACAATGCTAATAAGTATGATATCCAATGTAATCTGAATTACGCGTTCACGATCACACAACGCACATTAATAGTGTCAGTCCTTACTTAAACCGCATGCGGGATAGTGGTGTCAATTACTTAATTTGTTTACAAAAGTTTGAGAAGCATATGCGGTGGCTAATATTAAAATTAATATCCCCGCTGCTCCAGTAGCGCCCAGGGCTTTCAGGAGTGTTGTGCTCCGATGTTATTGCGATGATGTCTATCACAAATAATTTTATAAATAGGGTCATATTGGATAGTTTACAAGACTTAATATATAACTGTGTTTGCGTAAGATAGTGATAACGAAGTGAACAGTGAACAACAATTTTAAACTTTATGAACTTTATATTAAGTAAATTTACTGATAGTAACGAAGCGGTGGACGAATAATTTGTGTGGGGACAAACAGTGGGGACTTTTATAAGTGACAAGACAATTTTGTTTGAAAATTAAAATGGGTGTGACTGAATACGATTGGGACTCCCGTAATGGGTACTATTCAGTAAGTAAGAATAGGAATAACGCAATAAATTTTAAATTTTATACTTTGAAACGATGCTTCCGTCATAAACAAGCATCCACCTGTTTTCTTCAGACACCGCCAATTCTATTTTGCGCTTTAATCCAATCTAGAAAGGTTAAGATACGAAAATAACTCTGCAATTACACTTCCTTTATATTTCTGTTATTTTTATTCCTTGTTTCAAAATGCACTAAGCTTCTATCGCAAATCATTATTATAATTACTTATGTTCTTACTAATGTGTTTATTTATAGGTACAAGAAATGAGTAAATAGCATTAGGATCTTATCATTTGTATATTGATTGATAAGGATAGGCACTTTGAAGAAAAATGTTGTAATGCATCATTGTTATGAGTAGTTGTTTGAATTATGACCTCATTTGTTAGAGGAAAAGGAATTAAATTGATGATAACGACCGCGCCTGCGCAAAACATACTTCAACTACCCTACTGTATAAAGTATTAAAATTATATGTTTTTTGTTAACAAATAACATTTTGTTTAGATTTGATGAACCAAAGTAATATAGTAAGCTATATTTTCAATGTTTCATAGGCAATGATTGTTAAACTCTCACTGCACTGGTATTACCACTGCCTAAAATATACTTGCATGTTTATGTTTCAACGAACTCGTTTACGTTTCGAAATCTTCCGGGAACTTAAACCGACTTCACTCAACTGGTCAAATAATTGTAATATGCATGTAAATAAGATGTGCTTACAAACCGAGAATTACTTTTGATGTTATTTACAAGACATTAAAAGAACTGTTTGATAAAAAGGATCACGTATAAACCAATAGAGCTATTACAGGCACAGTCTTAATGCAATCTTTCTATACACAGGGTGAAGAATCCGTTGGTTCAATCAATACAATGTCGATATGTAAATCGGAGTTATTATTTTCTCCGGTAAAAGAAGGCGCGCACGGCGTTCATTTTAGTGTGGATAGCCTCGACTGTGAGCTGCCAACTGAGCAGGACCTCATTCTCACATGCCAGGCTAATAAGGATAACTACACCATCGCCTTTGAGGGCAGTCTCACCATTTATTCTGAGGACAGTGAGTGTGCTGAACCCGCCGTCAATCAAAAACATGGTAAATAGACGTTTTAGGTTTTACAATTTAAAATAGAGTATCTTCACCATTCCGATGACACAATGTTTGCGTTGTTGTCGGTGGTGATTCATACTGCCTGTATAATTTTTGATAAGGGTCTACTTAATTTTGTTAATCGTTTTCAGACAAACTGGTTAACGAAGACTTATATATAGCATTAGATAGTGATGAACGAACGCGCAGGAATTTAGAATTATTAGAAAGATGTAAAAAATTAACAAATAAGCTAACAACGTCAATGGCTAGAAGTGATTTAGGATTAACTACTTGGAGTAAACTTAAGAAGCAAAGCAGTCAATCGCCTTTAAAGAGGTACACACATATACTAATATTTACAGTTCTATTGGTTGATAATTAGATCAATTCTATGTACATTAATCAACTGTTTAATTTTTAGGCATCCATCCGGTAATAATAATGAAGATTCAAACGAACCGACCGATTCAACAAGTGATATGAGCAATTCTGTTATTAAAAGTCAAAGCTTACCAAACTTGTATAGAAGAAAATTGTTGAGTAGTTCCATTAATTCTGCAGCTTTAAGCAATTCAACGGTAAGTACAACGAACAAAAGTGCTAATAAGCAATCATTGAATTAATGATGAGAGCTTGTTTTTACGATTCTTTAACACATTTCCGTTTTTTAGGTCGACTCATTTACAACCAACCAAAGGCTTATTGGAACGTCAACTTGTATGAAAGTATATGATGTCTCACAAAATCGTTCACATAGTAGTCAGCATTCGGAACCTATGAGCACGTCATCAACTGAAAACCAAACGTCATCTGACAAAAGTCAAACAAAGCAACAGTCGTTTAACTTAGTAAAACTATTTATGAAACAGAAAAGCATCAGTAATGATGGCATTGTTGGTATGGATCAACTAGATCGTTCAGAATGCTGGCCGTCTAGTTCGGGTGGAGAAAGTGGTGAATCAATGGGAGAACAAAAACTGGCTAGTTTGAAAACTGTGCCGGCGGAAAGGCCCCAAGTTGAACTACCATTGGAGGCATTCGAAGACTCGTCATCGGCGGTCTATGAAGAAATACGCTCATCTAATCCTTATAATAGAGTATATGATGAAGTATTGATCGAAGAAGAAGAAATAGAAGGATCTAAATTAAGTGATAATGAATCTCATCTATATGCCGTAGTAAATAAGCCTATAAAGAGACCTAATGTAAACATTTCAAATAGTCCCTCAAAACTAAGAAGTAATCGAAAGTCTTGTTCGTCTCAATCTTCTGCTACCAGTGTTAGTATTTCCAGTTGCTCTGAATCTGACGGTACTCAAATTACCAGAATGAATCGAGTATTACAAAGAGAGTCCTGTGATACAAAAGCTACGTCCACCCATCTCGAAGCAGATACTCTGGATAAGAGTATGCAAACGTCAAATATGCAAGTTTCGGGAATGTCACGTGATCGAGAAATATTCAAAGTCATAGAGCCTTCATTTCTTGAAAAACTGAAAGAAGGAGATTGTGAAAAACCAGTTTTCGTATTATATCCTAATTATACTCTACCAGATATAAGTTTTTTGAACGGTCGACCAAATATATATTTAAACCCAGTAAAAGTTAACATATCGCCAAAATCAAATGAAAGCAAAAGGAATAGAATGCAAGGAAAAGGCAAACGACCATTTTCATGTAATGATGTTGAGATGTTGAAGAAAAAAGGCTTGGGTCATATTAAAGATTGGGACTCATTGAACTTTTTATTGCCACTTGAATGCAGGCAATTGCTGTCAGAAGTTCCAGAATTAATGCAGCATATGAAAGATAAAGAGACTACGACTAAATGTGATAAATACTGTAATACACCTCCTTTGAAACTAAAGAATCGGCCAACAAGCTGTGATTGTAATAATCTGACCGGCCACCCTACTGCCGTTTCATCCAGTTCGAGTACAGCTACTCAGCCGTCATCGGGATACCGAGGCTCATCGACGATGTTAACAGATTCTTCTGCACAAAATAGTCCTGCACCAACCGGAAACTTTAATCCATTATTTGTGTATCGTTATGATAGTGCTACAAGCTCTGAGGCTAGTTGTGCCAATAATGAAGGACAGCGAATAAACCCTTCCATACCCAAACGATCGTTGTCCTTGGCTGATCAAAATAGAATTCTTAAACAAGGAGAATTTGCACCTCCGAGACCACCTTTACCGAAAAGTATTTTACGTAAATCTGCAGATAAAACTCGAAAGTCTAGCCCTCACACAAAACGATATAGTATGTTCGAACTAGATGAGTACATTCAAGATCCAGTAGTATGCGCAAGAGCTGCTGTAGAGCAAAAAAGTAAACGCAGGTCTCTTCAGGAACCTTATTATCTCCAAAATCAAACCAATTTAGATTATAGAAAAAATAATGATTTGGCAGCAAAAAGACTGTCTCAACAGTTTCTCGATGCGGCCGATAAAGATGCAGATTATAATGAATATTATCAGGACGAAGGAGTTGGCACAGAAAGCAGTCTGGAATCAGGAAAATCTAATGAAATTAAGTTCCACCGACCGCACACGCCACCATTACCTAAACCAAGAACAAAGAAAATAGAATATATTGATTTTCCACCACCTGGTGCACTTATCAGCAGTGCTGACTTACAGCAATTGGAAGAATTTCTTAAGCAGAGTGGCATCAACTGCCAGAATATGGATGAATGGGATCAAAATCAAGTTCAAAAGGTAAGAAGTCAGGTTTCCAAGTTTCTTCAAATGAAACGTTCGCAGGAAGAGAACCAAAGGTCTACAGATTCTAGTACTAGTAGTTGCAATAGCAAGAAGTCTGTTAGCTTTGCACAAAAGCCAGACGCGAAAGCTGAGGGGCAAGTAACACAGGCAAAGGTTGTCGAAGAACTCAAAGTGGCAACCGTGGCTACGCCACCAAATTCTCCCAATATCTCAGCTATAGTAGCACAAAGACATTATCAGGTAAAACAATTTTATTTCCTCTCAATCTGCATCATAGTGCCATTTAGTGCCTGTAAGTATTTTTGTTCTTTTATTTTTTTCTTAACACATTTATCTATCTTATGTTTTCTTATTTTTAAGATTCTCTTGTGTTCTTCTTTGCTGTTTTTTTTTCCATCTAGAAGATGTTTTTTTATGTTACAAAATCTATTTTATGTTTATTTGCTTCATTCATTAGCTACTTCATACTTTTGAAATAGCTAACAAACATATAGTTATGATGATTAAACTTCTTACCGTTTCTAGGTCAAAAACTTGGCCGAAATGCCAATTTGTGAAGAAGGCGAAGTGAGTCCCGATGAATTTTTGAGTCCTACAAACGAAGGGAGACAAAAATATGATCTCATTGATGTTTCTCAAAAAAGAGGTAAATAAATGACCATTTTTCAAAAAATATTTAATTTTAATTCCACTTTTCTGATATTAAATTTTTTGTATAATTTGCAGCTCTAGTCTCAAATGTAACGGATGCAGTAGAGATGCTGATTCAGCACTTTTCTCCCGCGATAGATCAAGCAGAATTAGCTTTCTTGGGCGATTCAAAACAATCACCAGCTTGTGCCAAGATAGCTCTAAACGCACTGTGCCCTGCATTGTACGCCATATTTAGAGATGGCCTAAAGGAAAACATTGAAACGTCTTTCGGAGCTGTCAACAACTCTGTATGGCAAATGGTTGAAGCAACAGCTAGACAAGGTAATATTGATTCTATATTAGTTTTTTACAAAGATATTCACAATACATTTATACATTGTATATCTATATATACCATTTGATTTTCAGGCCCAATAACAAAGTCCCTAAACGAGTTAGTGTTGAGAATAAACAGCGAAGATGCTGTCACAGAAGGGCTCGTTAAATTCAATGCATTCATTTTAGGCCTACTAAAGTAAGTAATATATTTAACAAAATTTAAACATCTAGCACAGTTTGACAAATTGTACTTTATTAACGATGTTTTTTATAGCTCCCAGTCAGTAGACGCATGGGTTTCGTACGTACGAACTAGAGAGTCAATCCTGGCAAAGCACTATGGCCCAGATTCTCTTATCCTGGCTGGATGCGTGGGCGAGTCGCGTTGTAGGGCTCTCTTAGACACTCTGCTAGCCAGTCTTGAACCGCTCAAGCTACTACCATTCAACCTCGACCTAATGTTTGAAATGCGGGAACTGCATCGAAGCTTTAAGAAGATTGAGAGCGACATGCGAGCTGCCAGTCGGGTAAGTGCACAGTTTTACGCTTCCATCTTAAAAAATATTTCCATATACAAAATTCAAGGAGTAAGTACGGAATGTGTCATTCGTTCATCGATACTACGTTATTATATATTGTGCCGCAAATCTGAGCAGCCATCGCTTTATTTGCATTTTATTGTTCATTGCATGTGCTTCCGAGACACGACACGCCGCGAACTGATACTTTCAGCGTATATTTTCGTGCACAGCTTCCATAAAATGCAAATAAGGCTTAAACGATCGATATCAATATCGGTAACTTTCAAGGACGCTATTCTATTTACATTTCTAACGTTGGATGGTACCTTGCATGACTTAAAAACTTTGGTGTATTTAACAGCCCACTTCGATTAACACCCCGCCACTAACACTGAACCAGAGAAACCTGCTGAAGTTGGTCCGTTCGATGCAATCCAGCGCCATATCGACTGATGACTGTCAAACCAGCGTCATAATGAGACACAAAGAGCCTAAAAATAAGGAACCATCCACGCCAGATCTCTTAAACGATTCTGCAAATGTTAAAACAACTGTCGAAAAGAACAGACCGAGATCGTGTGTCAATCCTAGTACGATAGGCTACGATGTTTGTCCCAACAACAGCAGAATCGAGTTAGAGAATAATAGGAGATGGTCAGGAGTTCACCTCGGCTCTAAACTGATGCAAGCGTTTGACAGATTAGTCTTTGACGATAGTGACGATTACACAGATAGTCTTGAGAACAATAAGCCCCCCACTAAATCGTCCGGCAATGACACGAAGGTAACTTGGATCGAGTCTGTGGATTATTTGTTCCTTGTTTGGTAATTCGGTAGCATATTGTTTTGTTTTGTCACTTTGTTTTCAGGATTAGAAACGCTTTACGCTTTTCACCATTTGTTTTTTTTGTTTTAATAACATATTTGTGTTCTTGTTTGCGGTTTATACAACATTATTTGCTTTGTGTATGTATTGTTCATAGTTCATAACTTATATAACTCACGAGTAAGGAAACTCTATCGCCGACACGCCACAGGGTTTACCCTGCGGTTTATGTATAGATATACATTACTCGTAAATAATACCAAGCTTGCATGTATAAAGTTGCCTTGTAAAACTATTATGATGTATCTTTTGTAATAATTATATTGAAAGTATATTGTCCCTTACAAAATATAAAGATATTGTAGCATTGAAAACAATAATATAATTGAATTACAAATTTAACGAGTAGTATCAATATTACTATTATCATTAACGTAAATACGCTCAAAAATAATCTTTAAATAATTTTGAGTATTTTCACATATTGATCAAAGCTTATATTGTCTTCTGTCTATCTATTCTACAAAACCATGAGGTCTAATGCCGTATGCTATTCTTATTTATCTCCAGCTGGATACAAGTGGCGAGGAGCAATGGCGGCCCGGCTCCGCGAACAGCAGCGCGAGCGGCCAGACCGGCAACAGTAATAACTCCGGCGGGAAGTTCCGCCGTTTACAGCTCAAGTGGGAGATGCTGAGCAACGCTGAGAGCCCCGGCACGCCATCTGGTAGATAACTTAATTAATTATTATTTATTTTTGACTTTTTTTTTTCGCGTATTCATTTTGAGTTGATTAACCCATTCACAGTTAAGACAATAGGCACATTAGTTAAACAATTTACCTGGTCTATATTTGACGCAGCGGACACTAAACGTGTTAATGGCTAAGGAGATAAAGAATAGAACTTCACGAAAGTATAATATCTAATTACTCGATATTTCTGCATCTATATTATTTTGTTGTACCTTTTACTTACTATGCATAGATGGTTGAAGTTGACCGTCATTTTCTACGTGATATATACATCTAGTGTAGGTATAGGATAGGGACAATAAACTGCCTGGTTTTATTCCCGATTTTTGAAACTTATAAGCGAGTGCATACTCTTTTTGATCATCGTATACAATACGATACATATCATTTAATAGAATTATTCGCGAGTAAAACTTTTCCTTTTTTTTAACATAAAAAGTGAGATATTTTATTTTACTTGCGTAATTCAATACACATTGCGATAACAAATCAAAAATATGTCAGTTGATAATGGAATATTTTTATCACGATACAAATCGACGTTTATAAGGTTTCATTGTTCGTGTCCTGGATGCGGTGTTTGTCATCGCAATACAAAATCGAATATAAAATATAAATTATACAAAATCAAATAGGGACTATGTCCTGAATCAAGGTCAGGATATTTAAAAAAATCGTATCCATGCATTAATTTAAAGAATATCTAAAAAATTCATCGATAAGAAAAGGATGTTAAAAGATTGACGACTATACATCATAATTATTGTGAATGATAAAAATTAATGATTTAATTTATAATGTCATAAAATATTTTGTGTACTTGATTTCATTGATAATAATACATTTTGATTGTGCTTGATAAAATACTTTTTACTTCGACTCCTATTTACTTTCTTACTTGTTAACTTAGATTTACTACATTGACTAAACATGGTTAATGTAAAGCGTTAAAGATACAGCTTTTTCTTTGGGAACAAAATTGTGCACATATTAGGTACTATAATAAATTTGGGTTTTTTTCCTAACATTATTCACGGTATTTACCCAGGATCTACTTATTACTCTTGTCTGGTTTTGGCTAGTTTCTAGTTTTAACACAGATTGATTACCATCTGACCTCTGCAACCCTAAGGGCGAACCAATAAGTCATTGGATCGGAGCAAATGACCTATCAAGAGTTAACGATTTTTATTAAAAGTTTTGTGATATATATCGGGACCGGGAAGTATACAATCTAAATTAAAAGTAACAAGGTACTTAGTAATCAAACAATTACGTCATCACCCACTTTGGAAGCTTGCTGTTGAAACTTGAAATCACATTGCTATTTTAAACAGAGGTTCGATGCTTAGCCTTCGTATGGTTTTTGGTTTCCTGTTGATAACTATCGTTTCTCGAATATTCTATGAGGCTTTACGACATGAATTTTTCGTACATATCAACTCTTATCGAATACTGATAAACGGGCATATAAGACAATGAATAACGCTACAAATAAGGCAACACACGCAAAAGGACAACTTCCGTGCGGATTTGGTACCGTTAAAACTATCGATATAGAATTCATATTATTTTAGTTGAATTGCCTAATGTTAACCTGTTTAATAAAGTTTGAATAAGTTGGTTGATAACTGAAATTTGCTATTGGATAACAGAAATTTGACGATAATTTCAATCATATTCTGTAAAACAATTCTACGTGTAGTAATTTTACAAAACAACATTGGCAGTTTTTACGCAAATCAATATAGCAATAATAAAATTCAGGTTTCTAAATTTACCTACTAGACGACTTATAACAATACTCGTAGAATTACTACATGATAATTTTTTTTATCCTCATTTTGGTACATTACTGAAATTGTATGTATTGTATTGTATATTGTATTGGCAATACACTGATTTTTCATATTGCTCATATTTTGTTTTGTACACTACCGGAAACATACGTTTTGTAAGCATACATATCAAACATCCTTTGAATACACTATCGCGAGCGACAGATGCGCACTTTCAATTATACCATGACACATATACATAGTTCAGATATTCATGCATAAAACAGTTTTATTTTTTTGATATAAATCTTAGAGTAGTTTACAAAACAAATTATATATTATATTTAGAGTAGTTAACAAAATTTTTGTTACAGTTTGCAATGCCTAACATTGCAAACTGTAACAATAATTTTGTTTATTCCTTAACATATTTTAAATGTTTTAAAGTGATTAATTATTAACTTCATTCTCCTTGAGTCACAAAAATACCGATTATGATTCGCTAAGTCGGTATTTCCAAACCGCCAACTTATATGTAACAAAAAAAAACCTTAAGTACAAGGTCCGCCATTATAATGACATGAATATGGCGTATTAAGTTCAACATTATATTGGAAACGTTATTCAAACCTACGGACTCAACTCACTCACTGAAAATATTACAACAAATATGTTTGTTTTCAGGTGAAACATCACCAGCTACGGCACGAGGTTCTAAGATTCCGAGACCGGTATCATCGCCCGTACGTCCTCAGGCACCAGCTATTCAGTCGCCTGCCAAGAACACGCATAGGTATAACATATTTATTATCATAGAAACTAATACGATATATTTTTATTGACTTTACTTGAAATTGGGGAACTTTGCAAAATCTACAAATCTGCGCGACATTTACAACGTTTTAGTCTACCAATTGAGAAACTGAATGTATAATATTGTCTGGCTTGAGGAAACGAGATTCGCAGCGTTGGTTCCAAATCTCCTAAATGTAAATGTAATTTGAATGAATAGGGCGTTATATGAATAGTAGAATACCAGCAGCTGTTTGCATTATGTAAAGCGCGAATGAATAATGGATGTTGAACGTGACCTTATTTGACGTTTTTTGAGTCAGATTTGTCTGTATACGACTCTTTTAAATTTGGGGTGAATAATAATATTACATTTAGTTTTAATTTTTTAGGAATGAATTAAGTTGATTTTCAAAAAATTCAAATTTAGATTTAAGCTTTTTTTATTTTTTATTATAAATCCAAGCACGAAGGCGGCTAATACAGTTGCAGACTGTAAACTGCACTAGCCACCCTCGCCATGCCTAATCGCTAGACGCATCTACACGTCTCGTTTATAAGACGACAGTTTAAAAGGAGGGTATACGTGTGCCTGTTATGAATTCCACACTGTTTTGGACTGACACACTGTTTTTTCACATTAATATATTAGGCCTCGCAGGAGGCAACCTAAAGACGGAATCAACTTTGAGGCCCCGCTATGTAAGTTAATTTTAAAGGTTGGGTCTCCCGATGAAGTCAGTAAGACCAAGTCCAATAAGTAAAAAGCAATACACATTCAGAAAAAATTAGAAATAAAAATATAATGCTTGTAACACCACAGAGGCATCCCAGTGCCGGTGCGTAAGAGCTCGTCTCCCACAACCGCTGCACCGCGTACCACCAACACTGGCCGAACTAACACCACAAACAAAAAACCACCGCAACCCGCTAATAGGTAAGTTGTTGATTTTTTTTTGTTGGAAAACATTAATTGTTTTAAGTAAAAGAACCAACTTCGGGTACTTTCAAGATCTTTAGCTGTTTAGTATGTTTCAAACAATAGTTCAAATCTTTTCTATATTAATGCTGTTATTATTTAAGCACTGCAATGGAAATTTGCTAAATTGGTGAAGGATTCTTCATAGTATATATACGTAGATTGTGGTAATAAAATTTTAGTTTAATTGGTACTGGGGCTTTGTCACCAGCACAATGAGCTTTATTTGAATTATGCACGCTTCAGAGTTATACCGGAGAAGTCAGCAAGGAAACCCGCGGAAAAGACAAGAGTCTCGAATGTTGCTGTTAAAAACAATATCGGTGCTAAGAAAACGCCGTATGTACTCGTATTCTCTACCGCATGGAGTTTACTAACTAACTCCGTGTACTTCTAACGTAATTTAACTCCGATCTAATATTTAACGGCATGTTTGCATGATTCTATCTGGAAACGGTGATTTAATTTAAAAATTTCAAATTATATAATTTTACTAAATTAAACTAAACTAAATTGGTTTCATACTCTCATTGGTTCCACTAAATTGGTTATTGCTTATAGGAAGGAATAAAATACTTTCAATATTTATAAGTTTCGCAGCTTTAAAGATATACATTGCGAAAAATTTAATTTTAATACAAATTTAATCTGAAATTGTAATCTCAATAATACTACATTATTAACTAAGACTATTTATTGATTATTAACCAAGACCATTTCCCCTGTTGACAGCATTTGATAAAAAAAAGTAATAGCATTCAAAATTGAGTAGCATTTTGTACGATTCTCCATAACAATTCTGGCTGGACTTCTCGTACAGCCAAAATGTCTCATAATATTTGGGAATAGTTTCATAATTGCATAAAAATTAAATACTAAATTACCACATTGTATTTATTAACTAACAATCATTTTAATTGAAATAACTTTTGAAAATAATATAAATTTACTCTTACTTCTCTTATTCCCTCTACTATTTATATAAATTAGTGCTCGACTGAATTTATTTTAGTTGTTAACCTTCTACTGCTTCGGCAGAGGATCATATAAGATGCCAGTTTCTTTATTTGTAAGTTTAACAACATCGATCTATTTAGTATTGAAATATTGCAGATAATATAAATCCAGCAACAGTTCTAATAATAAAGTCTCAGCCAATTTCTTAATGGTTTCTTAACTGCTACAAAAATACGAACGATTTTCTGTTTACTTTAACTTTGTAGAACGTAGGATATTTCCTCAAATCGTCTGATATAAATATTGTATATCCACACGTTCTTTATTTATATCTTGGTCTGAAACTGGCGCTGAAAGTTTGAAAGTAATATGTAGTAATTATGTAGGCGTTATGGAAAGTGTAAGACATAATGATCCTCTGTCCATTGAATGCATATCGATCGAGCGTGTGTATCGTGAGTTGTGAGTGGTTTGCGTGTTGCGCAGGGCGTCGCGCGTGGACGGCGCATGCGCGGGGGCGGGGCGGGGCGCCGCGACCGGCGTCGCTGCCGTACGGGCGCGCTCCACCGCCACCCGCGCCGCGACGAGCCGCCTCCTCCTCAGCTGCGCGCGCGCACGCCAACAAGCAGCACGTGCAGAAACACAAGTAATACACGCACGCAAACACGTTTACACTTATTATCCTTGCAATCAACATACCATATTTTAAAAATTATGTATATTACCAGGATAAAAATTCAAGTATGGACTACACATCATTTAAATCTATTTATAGTCGATAATGCAACCAGACAGTAGTGAATCACGAATTTCGCATATTTTAAAGATCGCCGCCAAAAACAAACATGAATAAAAATCACAGTATATAAATATAATAGTAATATAACGTATTCTTAAAATTTTCAGATACGTTAGAACGCTATGGCATAGATTACCATCGGATTCTGGTCACCTGGCGTTCAACGAGGGAGAGCGATTGCGTCTCATCCTAGAAGTAGACGATCAGTATCTGCTGTGTTGTCGAGGGGAACATAAGGGTTCTAGTACCCGCGATGCGGTCCTTTTAGAGGATTTCTGATATTGGCAGGGATAGCCCGACTGGCAGCCGCACTGGCGCCCATTGCGCTTGGCCGCCAACCTTGGCAGACATTAAGTGCGGCGAGTTGGCCCAATCCGTGTGTGTGAACAAAGTGAACTTGTGGAACGTTTGAACCAATGAATCGGTTAGTGTTGTGAAAGGACGCGTTAGGATTGTATACGTTGTAAATAGAATAGAATGAGAATAGTGTACCCGATTTTCTTGATGCTTGAATATTTTGTAGTATTTAATTTATAATGTTACCCAATTTTAAATCTCGCCCATATAGAAAGTCTTCGGTCAGGGATTTCGGTGGCTGTGAAATTTTATTTATTACAATTTATTTATCATATCGATTCTTTATAGGTTTTATCTTTTATGACTCTTTATTTTTAAGATATAACATATTTCCTATTTTTATGGTCTTTGAATTTTTTCATAGAAAAATTCATTTATTGACTGATTGTAACCCGTCACAGTAGTCCCTGTCCGACGGCTTGACTTGACATCACTAAATTCTTCGCACATTTCTTAATTCTGTAGTAAAATCTAGTCTTACGTTTTAAGGCACGACATTGTTTCGGACTGTATATAAATTGTTATAAGTAACACTAATTGCGGGAATATTTATCGCGGATGTAGTTAGATCATGGCATTTAGTTATTATATGACGTCCGCTTCAAATGTTCCCGCAATGGGACGTGATAGATATTTACATTGTAAGGACGAATATCTCTTAAACGACAAACTCCCCTTATTCCATAAACCACTAGTAACTCACGATTTGTAAGAGAAAGACGCCCGGTAAGTATGAAAAGTATAGTTACATTTTATTGGAATTGATGTCTTAAATAATATATTATTATATTAATAAGTGTTTATCAATGTTTAAATTGTGTCTTATGTACAAAATATTCATACGAAATAAACATCAACGTGTGTAAATGTATTACCTATCGTCATATACTACATACTAGGGACAGGCTCTTCCATACAGACAAAATATCCGAACTCGCTGGTGCTCCTTTGTAAATTCATCGTAAGGAAAGGAAGTTAGTCACATGCTAACTTTATTCGATTATGTCGCAGGTGACTAACTTCGTTTCGTGCAGCGCCAGCCAGTCTGATATTTTGTATGTATAGAAGGGCCTATCTATGGTATATAGTAAGTCTATGCCTATCGTACTTAAAATTTCGTCTAGAATACGGCATTTAAAACGTCTCGTCTTGAAAACGCGTAATTTCGCCACAGACTTGTTAACTTATTTAGTAACTAACAGCATGCGGCCTTTCCACATCGCCTTCCTATCACGGGTTTGTGGTAAACTAAATTCCATTCCTTCTCGAAGATGCCGTACGATAATGGGAAGCTATAACACGGTCGTGGAACTAATTGCATGGCCTTTACCCACTATCCTTTCCTACGGCTTTCTATGACGTACGTTTCTAGAACGTTCTATACGGTGTTGGTGTTTAACAATCTCGTCAGCTGACCGCATGCGCCTCTCCACTTTCGCTCCTTTACCAGCACTACATGAACGCCACTATAACGACAGGCATTATCCTGACGTCACTATAACGACAATCATTATCACGACACTCGTTATTCTGACGCCATCCTGACGTCACGATTACTACAATCGTTATCCTGACGTCATTAACGAAACAGTATTATCCTGGAAACTGAACAACAATATCACCCTTATGAAATTCATACTTCGCTTTACGCTAAGCCTTAAGGTATCTAAATATTGTGATATAATAATCATATCGCCGCTTAATGCCGGGAAACGGATAGAAATGATATTTTTGGTATTGGTATTGCTCAAGTTGGTGACGATTTATCGGATGTTATATTAATCAAAGATAAAAAAATATACTCTTAATCGTAATCGTGTTATACTCGTGGTAACGATAGTATTCGTCTATTATAAAGAATTTTTTGTGTAAATAATTATATTATTATGAAATAAAAGTAGTAAAAATTAATGATCAAAAATTGAAAAGAAAAAATTGTATGCACGAAACAGTTCCTCTCGTAGTCCGTCGTGCTGTCGAGTCACATTGGTGTATTGTAGAGATGTTATCGTAGGACAAATTTATATGATATTTACCGGCGTCTTTCTCTAGTGTGATGTGATATGGAAACTTGCCAACTGCGTTCAATGTTAAAGAAGAGGCTCATCGCTATCTGTCTCAAACGAACGTAAGTTGATATTAGTACTGTACCATACGAAATATACATTAATTACATCTAAATTTTTATTTGTAGAACGTTCATAAATTATATCATTGTGTTTGTATTATAGATCCATTAATGCGTTTAGATTTATTGCGCTTTGTGACTGAATGTGATGTGGCCTTTTGTATGTATTAAAATATAGCAAATGTGTGAGTGCGCTTGTTGAATCGATCGGTGTCGTATCTACTTAAATGCATCGGGCTTCGGAAATATATATTGTATCATATATACTCGTGGAAATCTCTAATAGACGTTATAATAATAAAATATGCCTTAAAATAATCATTAGTGTTATAGTACGCAAGACCGTTACGAAAATTATGGTTCGCTTCGAAGCTTGGAACTAATCGCTTGAGAATTAGCTCGTGTTAGAGGAGTTTGTTAGTTGTAAGTTTTTATCAACTGTTTGTATTGGAATGGGAGTTAATTTTTATATATGATATTCCTGCGCGCTCATTTTAGGATGCTGTGAAGTGTGAATGGTGAGATGTCCTCTGTTGGTACAAACGGTTAAGTTATTACATTCTTTGCTTGTAAATTTTTTATTTATAATTTTTAATTATGATTGGGATCAATGAGTTAAATTTGAGTTAAAGATTTTATTTTCTTAATAAAAAAAACGTAAATATAGAAACTCGTTAGATTACGAAACTCGACGAACGACTGAGAAATTAATTCCGAATATTTATAAGTTATCTCGAAGAATCATCGTATATTTCGATTAGACATTCATCATCATTATATGTATTGTTTAAAATATTATTGTGTTAAGTGCCATAATTTAATGAATTAACAATGGATAAAATATTATTATAATGCATAACCATGTACACCAATAAAACAATATTAAAACAAAATGTTGTTTTAATCGAATCCTCACTCCATTGAAACAAGTTATTTGCTTACATGTCATTACCAAAAGGTGTTCAAACCTACAGCAAAAATTATTATTGTTTAGTATCATCAAAATATTTTTTTTTTAAATAAAACAATGACCGTACTTTTCTTATTTAATTTTATTATGTCTGCAATAATTTATTCCAATGTAAAACGGAAAAATTAGGCCTGAATTATATTTATATTCATTAGCATCGACGAAACTTTTGCTGGATGGTTTTGGACACACTTATGCGCATCGTATTACCGACCAACTACATCGGACTATCTTCAAATGGTTCGTTTTCATCCGCAAGCATGCGTACGCATGCCTCAGCACACTTTGACGGCTGTTTAGTACTGTAACGTGTTATATTGAATCACGAATGTTACACTTAAAAGCATTTAAAACAGAAAAGTGCGAAGTCTTGATTCAGAAATGATAATTGATGCGTTCGAATCTTCTTGAAACGAATCTTGGATAGATTCGAAACAGAATGCCGATCGATATGTAATATAATTCACGTAATTGATATGTAATTCAGGCATTATAATTAAATAAAAGAAAGAACATTTTGAAATTATTTCTAAGTTGCGGGGCAAGAGGATTTCGTACACAAGATCATCCATATTTAATCTTCATACTTATTCGGTTCAAAAACGGATCGGTTTTTATCGAGGATATATGAAATATTTAAATTAGAACTACTTCTTTTTGTAGTATATATAAATACTCTATTATATATAGAGTCAATGTTGTGTATCACGCCATAAGTAATTAATCTATAACTAATCAATATTATTTTTTTTTAATATGTGTATTCTAGTATTGTATCTAGTGTGTAGGTATTCTAGTATAAAAGTTAAATAAAACACTTGAGGAAAGTTTTTCAACATCAATATATTTATTGTGATTAAATTTTAAAAGGAACGTTCACAATGACAATGCAGATTATTTCGTGCTTATTAACGTAAACCTACGTGAAAACTAAGTCTTCTAAATGTAAATTTATAAGTGTGAAGTTTGATGTCCATCTACCACTTCCTAGTTTTTTTTTATTATGTTAACTTATGTTAACAAATGTTCTTGTCTACGTTCGAGTTGTCTTCGACTACGTTTGTTGCAGTTTTGTGATGAAGCTGAAGGGCTTCGTAATCATTCCAATAATATTCTTCTAACAATTCTATGTGCATAGTAATTCTATAAAATTTTAAGAAAAAATCTCTAGAGATCTTTGTGTCGGTACATAAATTCAAAATTGTTTTTACTACCTTTTTCCTCTTGAATGTTTTGGCATATTTTTGGGTGGTAGTGGCTTGGCTATAGAAATTAAATAAGTTTAGGTAGGACTATGATTTTTATGATAATTATAATTATCAATATTTAATACAATATTATGGACATACAGAATTGAAAGTACCCATATACTTTATCGAGTTGTGTGTTCTAAAGTGAATCACATACACATAGCTACGAGAATCGACATCTATATATTTTTCTAAGCACGTAATATTCAATATATTGAAAAAGCGGGTCGCTGTGTCAGCGACGCTCGACGTGAGCACGCGGAACGCGGTGGATCCCGAGCGGAGACGCGGCGGTTCCGCTCGTTGTTACGGAGCACGCGGTCGTCGCACGCCGGCGGAGGCTTGCGCGGTGACAGAGCACGTGGCGAACGCGGAGTACGTGAGAAGCGAGCCGACCTACTTCGGGATAATGGCCGCTCTTCTTCCGTCCACTCTGGCATCGTGTAATAGTTATCCTGTATAAAACAATCAAATTATAATCTTGCAATTCATTAAAATAATTACATTGTTTATTTACAATTTCAAATAATTAATAGCTGTTACTGGAACATATAATCTCTCCTCCATAGGGATATGGAAACACGAAGGACATAAGTCGAGAGGTTAAAACTTTGAAGTTCAAGTTTGCAGTTCAAATATATAAACATTGTTTGAACAATAAACATAACATAGCTCCTGTCATTCAATAATACTCGTTTCTATAGATATTCTTGCTCATACCAGTCTCGGTCATTTGCTAAAATCTAAGTCATATATCGAAATAGTTCTTACCAAAGTGAACCTATAAAGTAATTATCGAAACAGAATTTGGAGATATCCTTATACATAATATAACTAATCCTTAATTAATTTAAAAAAAAATAATTTTCACTTACCGAAGTAATTGAAGTTTTAAATCTTTCCATAATTTCAGTGCTTGTGCATTATGTGTTCTAATATATCGAAATATCTAAGATGACTTGTGATTTTACATAATAAATGATTTTTTATCTAACTATAACAGCTATTTCTATACACAGTGAAATAAAACAAGAATCGAGACATTAACTTGTATTAAAATTACATTTATCAATTTATTATACCTTTTAATGCACAAAGTTACGACGTATTTGTTATAAATTTTAATAAAGGTCCGTCTAATTTATGGAAGGTATCATATTCGTAGCTATAAATATTGAAAAATGTAAATTGTTAAACCTTATACTATTGTTACATAAAGTATTACAAAAACAATTATCCAGTTATAATAATTATTATAAAATTACAACATTGAACAAAGGTGTAGGTACACATATAAAATTAATAAATTTCAAAATCTTAAATTAATCAAATGCAGACTATTCTTAATGTTACAGTGTCAATGCAAATAAATGTGATTAAAGCATCAGCATCAGATTAATACGGCTATCTAATTCTAATTAGTTCTTATAACAGCAGTCACAATATAAAATATTCTAAGAATAATAATTTTGTTCAGTCAATCGCCAGCTCACTCAGTTCTCGGCCCAGCATTACAAATGTAAAATCTACTTCAAAACCAGCAATTCTTAAAACATCAATAAAAAGCGTATGATTACGTATAAATAACACAAGGCGCTCACTACTGAGTCGAGAACTTTATTTTCAATAACAATCACTCCAAAATATACCTACTCCGTCCGTGCATACAAGTCTACAGAATATCAACTAGGTAAAATAACCAATCAACGTTACGAAAAGTCTATAACACCACATATATCGAAATATAATGAAAGAAGAAATCTTTTCGATTATTCCATTATGTCTAATCCTAGAGAGTTAAGAGTGCTTCTAAGGTCTATAGTTTTTCCACAAGTAACTGCGTCGAGTGCTTTTTCTGGCTACGACGTACTTTAAAATTTCTCAGAGCGACACAAAAATATTATATAAACAGCTAACTCTTTTTTTATGCTATCAGTATTGGCACTCAAACTTACTTTCTGCATACTTTGGGGATAGTTAAATATTATTTAATTACAGCCCACAGCTACATCTACATTATAGACCTACGCATGTGGTGATTGGTAAAGGTAACAAAATTTGCTAAAATTGAGGTTTATTCAAGTCAATTTCTATAAAGACCAATTACCCATTGACCACTAAACTGAGTAGGTACATTAGTAATAACCATTAACAAAGTAGATAAAATATATTAAAATGTTTGGACTTTTCAGTTAGTATCGATTATCGAAAATCGTAGTTTATCGAAGTGTTCTCTCTAACACGGCTGTTGATTTAAATTTTCGTCCGCTTTCGAGAGCTGCGCAGACGCCGCGGTGGGCGGCGGAACTGGACTCTGAGACAAAGTAAGATAAAAATAAAAATATTGAATAAGGTTAACATTTCAAATTATGACAAGAATGCAGTATAAAACAAAAACACGAACATAAATTAAATAACAAAAATACGCGTGAAGTATTAAAAATAAAATAAGAATGGTTAGTAAATGTCAACGCTTAATGGCACACGTTAAAAACGAAATACCTTGAACCCAAAAACCTTATTCAATAAAATTTGTATAAATACTCTGGCTGAAACAAAAAAATGAAAATGTTTGAATGTAAGATGACGTAAAGCCTTCACCAAAACTCAATGATAAGACAAAACAAAAACCAAGAAGCAAAACTTTATTCCTACGATCCCAAGAGAGTCCCTCACCTCTTGTCGTGATTGGCCGTGGCTGTTCGGGAGAGGCGATATTCCGCCGATCTGCTTTATGTAATCCTTGTCATCGAATATTTTAATGTCACCGCCTCCTGGCTTATGTTTAACGTTGTCGAGGGAACCCACTTTACTTTGAGCTTTGAAATCCAATTTTTGATTTTCAATCTGTGTAAAAGTTAACGTGCAACATATACTAATATATAAATACAAAATATACATATATTTATTATAAAACATTCATTTATAAAGCTTTAAAAATAATGTGATTGAAAGTGAGGAAGTACAGAATCTTTTTGAACAAATTTGTTTAAAAGTAACACTATTTATGCTGGTTGAAAACAATCATTATTGCGGTGATATATAAATAGATATGAACAGAAGCTTATAAAATTGACATTGTTGCTATATATATAATAAAAATAAGATAATTCAGCGTGCAAGTGAGCAGCACATTTGAAAGGACTTCAGGTTCCATATTAGTCCTGGTTAACATGTCTTATAAAGTAACGATTATAGTTTGCTTTCAATCAGTCTTAGAGTAACTTAAGGTATATAAATAATACATAAATAGTTATAAAACAAAATAAATAGTTCCATGTGAAGAACAATATTGTAGTAGTAACAAACATTCCCATTCTCATAGTTGACCAGCTACGGATCAATGACAACAATTTCATATCCAAAGCATTTCTGAGCGTGAAGTTCAGCCGCAACATCGTCCTACAGACGTAAGATACCTCTTTTTTGGGACATAACAAAGGTATTCGTTCGTGAACGCCTATGAAAACAAAACTAACCTTCCTGCGAGTTTTACGAAAAAAATGACACGGTCTATTCGATGCTCTCCATCTCGGTAATGCCCATTTTACAAACTAAAAATAGCAATATTCTTTACACATGTATGTATATTATGTTACATAACTTTAAATATTATCTAACTCCTTACATTTTCACGGCTTACTAACAATTACTTCGCGATAAAAAATAGTAATCAATATATTTCAGTGGATCAAATAAGCGGCGTTTTGGGTATAAAGCATAATGTCGCATAAATTACTCACCGGTCTCGTCCCGGCACTTGAAATGGTCTACGAAGAAAAATTATGAAATGGTTGGAATTATCGTCAACATGATTTATATTATTTTTATTGAACATCGACCTAAATTACAGTGCAAATTAAACTGTAACTAAATATCCACTCTACATTACTTGTTTTGTTTTACGGTACGACATCAAAATCTAAGTGAACGCCTAACTAAATGTGTTTCCCTATCTGTTATACTCACAGCAGCCTTTTAATACTTTTTACATAGAAATAATAATATGCGTAAATTTTTTTTCTCGTTGCTGTTTTAAGTTGCGACCTGAAACTTTCTAAATTTTTCGTCATGTTACCTTAACAGTCCCTCCGCCAGGTTTATGGGTGATGTTAATGGTCGACGCCACTTTTGGCTTCGCTTTTTCTTTAAAATCCAGCTTTACAGTTTCAATTTTCTTATCTCCTCCCCCGGGCTTATAAGAAGTATTTTGGAGAGAACCAATTTTTGATTTAGCATTCCATTCCAGTTTCGTAGTTGTAATCTAAAAATATTCATACATTTAAGTTATTTATTTTTAGCTAGCTATAAAAAGAGCTTCCTTTTTCTTCTAAATTATTTCATATTTTACTTAAACAACAATTTTGCTACAAATACCTTTTTTGCACCACCGCTTGGTGTGTAAGCATCGTTTTTAGCAGCGATTTTAGGTGTCACGTTGTTAAAATCAAGTTTTCGATTTTCTATCTTCACTTTTCCGCCCCCTGGTTTATACGTTGTATTATTTAAAGAACCGATCTTCGACTTTACGGCTTTGATATTGGGTGATGGGGCGCTGCCAACCTGAACTTTATTCATGGGTAGTTCTGAAAAAAAAAAAACGCATACATTATGTGACCTTGTTTTGTGAATAACATTAATAACATAAATTATATAATTATTAAGAAAAATATGTTGTTTCCTAAATAAACTTACTCTTTTTTTCATTTGGTTGTGGAGTTTCGGGTGTTTTGACTGTAGCACTTTTGCTTGACGATCGAGATAGACTTTGTTTCAGGCTGCTACTGGATTTTTCTTTAGTTGGTAGTTTACTCGGTACCTTCTTGTTTGGTGAGTTAGGGGAACCGTTGAGATCCTATCAGATTAAAATAATAATTATGTTCAAGACAAGAAAAAACTTTTTTGAAATGAATTGATACTCACATTTCCTTGTGTAGATTCGTCGACGCCACTATCATTATCTCCATCTGAAAAAGTAAATTACATTATAGGTACGACCATATACATATATGCCATTTTAAGTACATAATATAGTATAGTTTGGTTCATCTCATCGTATGCAATATAAATTTCCGTAGTAATTTTTTAAATTACCTTTAGGTCTAGAACTTGGAGCCGAGACTATTTTACGAGGTGTGGATTTCTTTGAATCAGAAGGTGTTGCCGAAGTTTTAAGTTCCACTGGCTTTTTATTCATTGAGACACCTGGCTTCGTGTCCACTGGTGATTTCGACTCTAATATCGGTGATTTTGGAATAGTTTTACTTTGCGGTGATACGGGTTTCGTTTCCTTCAAATCTTGTTTTATTTCAAATTTAGGTGTCTTTGGACGTTGCGGCTCCGGTGTTCCGCTTTGAGATTTGATAGATGAAACTGAGCTCTGTGATGTATTTTTCGGTTCCGGAGATTCATCACTTCTAGTTAACGATGGTGAACGGTCAGAAAGATCAACTTTATTTTGAGATATTTCATTTTTCACTGACATATTATTTTGTGATACAACATCATCGTCATCATCTTGTTTCTTCTTTGATGACAAGTTTGACAATGAACCCATAAATGATTCTGTCATTTTAGACCCAGCCAGCCGAGATTCTGGGCGCTCTGGCATATCTTTAGTACCTTCAGTTGACGCTTCCGATTTCACACTTTCCTTCGAGCCACGCATATTATCTTTACTTCCTCTCATTTCTTGAATCAAACCAAGCCCAGAACCGCGAATTGGCAGTTCATCATACCTACTACCCACTGAACTAATGGATTTCCTGCGATCATCATCCATTTTAAGCGGACTTGGTGTTCCAGGGGCTGCTGCAATACTGAAGCTTCTAGCTTTAGTCGCTCCCGGCATTTCATTGCCGCTTTCAAGTTTTGCATGATTTTGGTTTTCATTTGGCGTAGTTTGGTTCTCCAGATTGACTGGTTTGTTTTGATACAAAGAAGGAGAATCAACACCCTTTAAAGAGCTCTGTGAGGGCTGTCTCGGAAGTGAATTGTTTACAGGCGAGCTCAGTGTTACACCTGTTTTTATTGTTCCGTTTGTCTGGGACGTCAATAGAGGCTTATTTCCCTCCGGGGTAGTAACGTTCCCAAATTGTGGAGGTTGACGGGGGCCAAATTGTAGGTTATTTGGGACTGGACCTCTTTGTTGTGGCTGCGCAGACGTCGGAGACTGCACTGGTCTCGGGCCTTGTTGAGATGAATTCGGTTGCTGACTAAGTGGTCGATAAGCTGGTGATTGATTTCGAATCTGTGGCGATCCTGGAGGGCCGGCGGGAGCTGGCCCTCTCTGCGCGGGACGTGGACCAAATTGAGGTGGGTTCGTTACTGGGCCACCTTGTTGAAACTGTGGTCTTTGTTGTGATTGCGGTCCACCTGGTCTCAGTGATTGCGGTGGAAAAGCTGAACGAGAATCAACTCTGGTTAGCGGAGGGCGAGCAGGAAGACCTTGACCTGGTGCTTCTAAGCCGTTGGATCCACTAGTACTACGAGGGTCCACTGGTGCCTTCATAAAAAAATTATGTTTTAATTATGTTATTGTGTCGTTTTTAACATAGAAAAATAAAAAAAAACATACTACATTAATATATGTTTTATAAACGAGTTATACATTATAAATATTATTCTTTTCTACGGAGTACCTATAAAAATACATCTGAAATATTAGCGGGGAAAAGAAATCGTTGTGAGGTAAATTTATGGCTCCCTAAGTCCCAACCTACACGAATGAAACGAGCAATGCCCTGAGACACAAGTTGTCACGAACTCGGCTACTAGGTCAACGCGATATTGATGAAAAAAAAATTAGTTCGTATTATTTGTTATACAATTATCTACATCTAGTTCAACTTAAAAACTTGTTTTAATAAATGGAAACCAAAAGACAATAATGTAGAATATAATATTGTAAAAGTAAACAAAGTGTATTCATAACTTCCTAGTAATAGTATTCATTTAGTATTTGCTGTATGGAAACAACATTGCGGCAAGCGAGGGCTACATTTGATATCCATCGATATGACTACCGCACCGCAATACTAAAATAGAGATTACTTCTACAATTCTCTAGTCAGAGCCGTGAATAGATAAGTTAATCGAAATGCGATCTGCTTATTTTCACGTTACATTATATCGAAATTAACTGAACATACGTTCAAAATTTTGAATTGCGTAAATCGCGATTAATAGATTACGCTATGGAAATTTTATTTTTTAGGGTTCCGTCGCCAAATGACAAAGAACCCTTATAATTTCGTAATGTCCATCTGTGCCTCCGTGTGTCACAGTCATTTTACTCCGAGACTATTGGCTCTTTCTATACGAAATCTTATAAAAAAATGTATTCTAAGAACCGCTAAACCATTTTCTAGTGAAATCCTAAAAGATATAAAAATTAAAGTTAGCAGTCCATACAGTGATAGTTGAAAAAAAATCAATCAAAAGATCTTTCAACCACATTTAGAGATATATTGGGTTTTCCCATAACTTTTTTCATATTACTTTTGATAATTTTTATGAAATTACTAACTTATTTTTGCGATCAATTTTAATTCGTTATTATTTTTAAAGTCCTTAACATTTTTCTTCATCATCAAGCTGCGGAACACTAGACTGGTAATTATTTAATACAATTCATTGTCATTAGTAAACTTATGTCATTTGAAATTCCATTTCTATAATTATGGTAATACGTAAAATTGCTTATAAGACACATTCAAAACATATTTTTGTCAAAGCATATTGTAATAGATATTATCTGCACATAGCGTGCTTCTTTAATTACGCCGGTACCTGAACTCATATTATGAGACGGTAAATCGATAAAATTATGATACTATTTCACCACACGTTACCAAAAGGTCAACGCGATCGCGTGGCTGCCTTATGTAAGGGAATCCTCCAATAAAACCAGACTGTTTAATAGACAATAAATTCAGCGATTTTACTTTATTCAAGCATATCAAATTGCAACTGCAGTCATGAACTATCGAGAATTTGTAGATTTATGTTTTGATATACCTTATCTTGAACCACGATGTCTGTCTATATGGTCCTTTTTATTTTATATTAGACTTTTAAAACATTGAACCTATAGTCTCTTGATAGTCGTCATAACTATCTTTACTGCTTCACATAATTATGTATATATTCAATATAAAATCGTTTTTATAATTATTAAATATTAACAACCTTAAAAATGCAAGCAATTTAAAATAAAAAACCATAAAATGTACCTAAACTAATTTACAAATCAATTGTATTTAATTCTCGTCTCTAATTAATATTGTGTATTACGAAACATCTGTAACTATTTATAAGTACTGCTAAATATACCACAATTAGTAAGCGACTAAATTAATCGTGCTTTCATCTGACAAATGCCAGAAATATTTCAAATTTAATACGTACTACAGTGTAATTAGTTATTTATAAGACTATATTTTTCTGGGATGGTCAGTAACCCTTCGTATTAAATAAGGTGCTCTATACTTTGTTATTTTCTTTCGTAGAGTGAGAACATTGTGCATAGATCTAAGTTCCGTGATACAACTGTGTTTATTGTTAGCCATGAGGCTTACCCGATTAACTTGGTTACTTGGTATTTGCTCCATAATATTTACGATCGCAAATTCTGGAGAAATAAAACCTTTATGTCATAATCCACGCACGATGGGGGTCGCCTATTTGCGATATCTCCTTGAAACTATAAAAACAATATTTTTATTACAAAGCTTTCACGCTAAAGTATATACCTATGGTGCACTACGTAGATATTGTGATCCCCTAAGCTTATTTCGTTATTAAACGTTCGAGCGATATAATATCTACGAGTGCGTCATTATTTTCAATGACTAAACTAAAATGTATATAATAAATCTTAAGCGATTAGTGTTCTAATTGTATCCTTAATAAAAGTGTCGAACCAATAGTGGAAGTTACGTTAAATGAATGATGAGTAACAAATTTTACATGGAATAAAGCACTAAAGATAATGTACTACTACAATTTGAATTAATATATGTTTTTCAAAGCCAAAACAAATGAAAACCTACTATAATTAGTTAGTCTCCAGCTATTTTAGTTTTATAACACTTTATTTTCTAGAATTCATATGTCTACTAATGCAGTGACTAACATTGAATCGTAAGTGGGATGTTAGTACATTTGTAGCGTCTATATAATTCGTATTGTCGTAAATTCAAATTTCTCATTTAAAAATGAGTCATTATAATGGCCATCACCATATTTTTAACAAAAGATAAAATATTCTTTTAAAGAAAATTCTAAAATTACATATTTTAATGCAGAAAATTAAAAAAATTACCATTCTTTTTTGAACTACCTTTTGTAAATGTTCGCATTGTTAATATTCCTCTGGTAAAATTATTTATGTATGTAATCGTTTAGGTACGTAAAAGCTATCGTTCTTATAATAAGGCTTTTCAATTACATTTTAATCAAACTAATATCACGTGTACGAAATAAGTTATAAAAGTAACAATCTTTTCTGTAAAAATTAAATTTTAACAATCTCGCTTTGAAGATTCGCCATTTTCAAAACCCATAAAATAAGTCGTCTCTACTATTCACACCGTCTCGTTTACAGTATGGCGCGTTTCGGCAAAATCCTATTGTGAATGTTATGTCCATACATATATCTTTATTCTTATCTTTTGAGCTTTTAGTTATGGTGGTTTAAATCAACGAGTAATTTAAGCCTCCATAGCATTTACAATGTATTCTTATCTTAAGTACCTTTTGAAGTTTATGTTTTAGTGAAAGTAAAATGATGGTCGGTAATGCTGGGAAGCATATAAATTAAAGATTACATTAATTTTGTATTGTATTTTGTATATATAGGAAAGAACGTAATTGACATGATGCTTGGACAATCTTTAACATTCACGTAAGAGTTAAGGCCCTAAAGAAGAACAATTAAATAACATCAAAAATAATAAAGAAGATTACAAGGTTTTGTAAAAAGAAATTACATTTGTTCTACACATTGCATAATCAAAAACAATTACTCAAACTTATGCGAATGCAAGCCACGTGGCCTGCATTCGCACACGGATAAATTAACAAGTATATACTTGATTATCAGGAATATCTTTAGATAACGAAAACATGAGTTATAGTTTTATTGACAGCATTATACTTCTGAACAACTAATACTCAAAATTTTCCAACATCAATTCATATTAGAGTCATATTCCTATAATTACGCTTATCAATTTTTAGATTGCAGTCAAATACGTAAGTGTTACGTAAGTGCCAAGTAGTTCCTCTAACTTTGAGTTAAATAATAATATAAGCTATACACCATGTTTACATATCATTTTATAGCCCGCCATGTTAATGATCTATTGTCGATGTTCTCGTATATGTAATAATATCTTGAAAGTTGTTTTTCATCCTTGAAAAACACGAGCGCGATCAGTATATTAATAAATAATATGTTAAAAGTTACAAAAAAAATTAAAATTGAACGCCTTTTATTTAAATTACATTACGCAAAAGGTACGTTATATATACGTCAGCGACTTTTTATAGTATTTCTATATATGTGTTTATCAAAGATTCTGCTGACACATCACACAGACGTCATCAAGGTCTAAAATTATGACGAATTGTAATCTGTAAATAGAGTTGATTATTATATTATTGATTTTCATCATAATTTTTAAGATACTTAAACTTAAAGTGACTTAAAGTATCGGAGAGAACATTACTTAAAAATTAATTAGGTGCAATCTATATATTTAGAGTAAATTATTATACTTTAATTTGTCTATTACTCTGGTACAGTCCACACAACCGTTTGTGTAAAAATGGCGTCCCTATAAGTAACACTTGTAGCAAAAAAGCTATGTTCTATTATTAGGTTTTTATAGTTAAAAAATAATTTCATTTTTTTTTCAGATATTTGACACGTTTTGAAACGTAAAACATCGCAAATCAGCTCATGGCAAGAGGCTCGAGCGCGGCAAATGCTCTCTAGCGTCATACAATCTGGCGTCAGAACCTGACGATGACGTTGTTTTAGAGTTTCTCTGCCAAATGTGACTCAGGTTCAATATAAAAAGACGCTCGCCAGCATAATATTGTGCATTTCACACGGAACCTTCGTCCAATCAGGTGGTTGAGACAATATCTGTATTATCAGTGACAAATGTTTGTGGACGGTGTTGAAGTTATCAGTACACGCTTGAATAATATAACATTGGATTCGTACAGTTTACAAGGTAAGCATGTTATCATACTATAATCATTATAATCGCTGAGTGCATTTAAAATTGTTAATTAGTTTTAATTGATTATTATTTTAACGTTTATGTATAACATTTAGTTCATCATAAAAACAGTATTTTATACATCTTTATTTGATGTAGATGAGTGGTCAATAGTAAACTATGAATATTTTGTTCGGTCAGTTAATTATTTGTTTTTGTTTTAGCAAACATGCATCCAAGCACTGAAAAGTCGGAAGTTTGCGACAAGAACCGACTTCCGCCCCAACTACATCTCACACCATCTAGTGCGAATCAGAAAAGGCTAGATGGTAGCCCACAACAAAGGGTCGACAACCCCTGGCTACTGAAGCCACAACACGAGATACCGCCCACGCCGCCGCCACAATCCGACCCTAAGCCCGCTAGCTTTTTTCAACAAAGAAATGGATAAATATTAAATGGGACTGAAAGTAATCGAAATAACATTGTAGTGGCAAGTTGCCATCTTGCCGGAATACAGACTTTCGAATAAGTCATATAAAAATACTCCATTACGATTATAAACCTAAATACGTAAATATTGAGTCCAGAACGAGGAAGCTAAATTGTGAAAAACAGGAGAGTGACATGAGCTACTTCGTAACCGTGCGCAAGTCAACATTTCTTTTCGACCAAATCCGCGGATTCTGTGTAGTCATTGTGAAAGAAAATATCTGACTAAATAAGTGTTTTAACTTAAAAACCATGCAAGCTTTAGTAAATTAACGCGTTTTTTGTAAATATAATTTTATAACCTAGTATATTATGTTATCAGTATACAGTATGATGTGAGTTAAACGTAAAAATGTTGTAAATATTTTTAATGTATGAAGTAATTATTTAAATATATAAAATCTAAAATAAAACAAGTTTAATTATTACAATTAATGTATCATCTTTTAATTTTAAAACAGCATACATAGAACTCTTTGTTCTAATTTTAAATAAATAATTAAAATCATTTTTGTAAACGCATTTATTTTATAGTGTTACCTATACATAAAAAATCTATGCCGATCATCAAAATCAACGCGAGATAAATATAAACGCAAATAAAATGTATATATAATTATAATTATTATTCAAATCTAATTTAGTAAATGGATTCTCCGCTCGTGTCTTTTATGTTTTTTTTACGATATTTTCTTATGGAACTGTGCCAAAAAACGTAACAATATGAAATTCTGTACACAGCTTATATAAAAACATAGAGATGGCTACCTCATAATAACTATTAACTAAGACTCTACATTATCATAATATTATGGATTAGGGTGAGAATATATTATTTTAGAAAATATACTCTATATCCGATATACTTAATACTTTATACATTTTAATATGTTTAACTAGATTAATCCCTTTAATATGAATCCTACCAAGTACATGATACATGAATATTTTTATGTCAAGGAACTTTTTGCCTTGTCTCTTAGGTTGTATGCTTTAAATAAATTTTATCATAATAATGTAAAGCTATGTATAAGTATAAATAATATTTTAGATATAGCATTAGGAAGGCTGACATTATATGGAAACGTTTCAAATAAATTACAAACGGGACTTCATTTTTAATTGATGCAAATTAAAAAATTAGATCATAATCTAAACCATTATTATTTGACCGCTTTGCTAAGTTAAGTGCTAAAAATATTTTTTAATGTAAAGAAGTTTTTTGGCAATACATCATCAGTGATACTAATGACTTATATACTTGAATCAATTAAAGTGTATCTCATCCTCTCCCTGCGAAGTGAATGGTTAAAATGATAAAAACTAGATAAATAAAAGTAAACGTGATAAAAAATAGTACCTATTGAGTAATATAGATTGGTAGTAATAAATAAATAAATGTATGACTTTCAATTGTCATATTAAATTGTCTTTACGTCAATTGATCATTGACTACGTCGTAACACGTGATAAATCACTTTATTTCCACAAAAGGTACGTTAACGTTAAGCCTTTTTCTTTCGCGTGTGATTCACAATGACTCAGAAGTGAAACTCGTATAAAACAAAAAGCCCGTAAATTTTCTTACCTAAAAATGTTTTTTTTTATCGTTTTTGTTAAACCTTGTAATTCTTGACGTTCATTATTACTTTTAACGTTGTTGACGTAATTTATCTAACGAGTTTACGTTTGTTTTTTTTATTATTTCTTTTAAACGAAATGATGCCCATTAAAACACAAGTAGTTATGTACGTGACTTTTTTGTTGTACTTATTCTGTGTCAAGTATTTGAGATTATGTTTTATTGTGTTTAATAAATTACTTTATAGATATTATACTAAAATTGAATGTTTATCGCTAATGCATTACCATTACTTACGTAATAAAATGAGTTGACAAAAACATCGTCAAAGACAACTAAATGAAATATAGATATTTATTTATGTTATTGTTCTTGCAATTGCTATATAATTACTAGGGCAGAATAAGTACATTATTATATTAATAATATGCAACAACAATCATACAACCTTAACCCTGTTAAAATAACGTTATACCAATTCATATAAAAAGCATAAAATTCTGAAAACGTATTAATAAATTAGTAAATATATTTACTTATCAAAAGTATTCATCAAATACAACTGAATACTATAACGATTGACCTGGCTTTCATTTGAAAAAAAAAAAATTGACTTCGATTCTTTCCATATTTAAGATTTCACAGATTTTTTTGTATTGCGTATACACCTCGAATTTCAGTTCGATGGAAATCCCAAATATAATAACTATGCACAATGTAATGATGGTCAACGTAGAACACTTAAAGTCTATATAGGTCGTAGTTGGTTTGTGACGTGCTCTGTCAAGTGTTTCCAATTGAGCAAATTAACCGAACTACACGATCCCGAACTAAACTTCCTAATTACTTTTACCTACATAAAAACCGACGATATGATTATTTAAAAAAATCCCGCTATTCTATTTACAACGCAGTTCAGTTAATTACAGTTTATTCTATTTACAACGCCACAGTTTATTACAGTTCGATATATTATATACTTAAGCTATTTTATTATAATAATATAAAAAAAAACTGTTATTTGAATTACAACTAATTTACCGTTGAAATTTAAGACTTAGAAATATTTAGAACTATACAAATCATACCCACGGGAATGGTGACAAGAATAATATCTGTATGAAATTATAAATGGAACCAAAATAGCAATCAACGTTTTCATTGACTAGTATACATTAAATTCTAATACGCTTAAGGATTTCATTAACCTTGAATGTACGTTTCGTAAAATACCTCTGGCTTGAAAAGAAACGGCAAGATAATGAAATGTACTACATAATTATTATCTGTTTACATTGGACCAGAAAACCCCACAAATTTGGACAGTTAATAATCTTCAAATTGATTGATAGTACATTATCATCGGATAAAACAAAATTTCCTGAGAAAATGACATATTACAGTGAGTTGAATATAATCAATTACTAGTTACGCCCTGAAAATTTGCCCGCGTAAATCCCGTATCAGCCCCGATCGATAATGCTATTTCATTTATAAAATGATTTATAATTATTCATATTATTTAGTCCACGCATTGTACAAAAAAGCATTATCATACATAAATTCTGTCTTCAAAGTAAATAAATTAAAAAAAAAATGATATATTAATATATAGATAACGTATAAACGTTATCATATCAATCGCCGTCGGAAAGTCTAGGAAAACTTAGTCATTCTCTCTTCTAGAACAGATACGAAATTTAAATTAATATTATTGCGAAATTTATATATTTTTTATGTATAACACAAAATTAATTATTACTAACCTTTATTTTTAAAAAAGGCTAACTTAAAATAAAAAATATGATCTATGATGAAAGTAGACGTATTTTTAATATTGACCGTATATTTATATCTTTATTACAAACTGAATGCGAATATAATCGAATTAAGTTTAAGGTGTAAGTATAAAAATAAATAAAATATAGTTTGGAAAAATTTCCTTTGCTCCGTTTGGGGCCATATAGTCTGGCAGGTTGCCTACGCATTTCCCGACAAGTAATAGGACGGTCGATATCTAGGCGAAAATGGATAAACCCGAAGAACCGTTTGGTAAAACGTGAAAAAACAACAATGAATACCAATTAGGCTACTTAACAGTTAAGTTTAAGCACATTTTATACATTTATTAGGTTAATATTAAAAAAAATTGTAGAATTTGACAAGTGCGTAATTTATTTTCATTCGACAAAACTATGACATCTTCTATTCTAAAGATGATATGTTCTATTGTATGTATGTATAGTGATGATAACAAAGTGATCGATTTTGTTAATAGCCCAAAATTATTATGAAACTTTATGCTAAGTGATATTGAACGACAGCGCTAGAATATTCGAGGTGAAATAAGCATTACCAGTGCGGGTTTTGATTTGAAGCAGGGACTCACCTGAGATTCCGCGAAAGACAGACACTGATATATTTAAATGTGGTTAATATATTACTTCATTAACAAGAAATAGCAAAGGACGCTCTCCGATGAGGTCGCCGGCAAAGCCTGATATGCTGTGATACGTAGCTGGCTCTATTGGCGACTACAGTCGCGTAGACAACAATATTATTTAGAAATGGCACTACCTCTACAAATGTAAAAATTACCCATAAAACAAATAATTTAAACACTTATTTTCAACAATACAGTATTCATTGCCAATAAATACTTATTTTATACAATTTTTTAACAATACAGTTTAGATTAATGACCTTAAATATATTTTTTATTTGTACTACTCTAAGCCTTCTTAGCTCTCGGCAAGGGTGCGTCCTGCGCCCTGAAAACGTTGCGCGCGCACACTCCGCTGTTCAAGTCCCTGCTACGAGATGTATTAGTAACCACATCGAGGCTATGTATCGACGACAAATATACCTGTCCCTTTCATATCAGCCTTCGAAAAACAAAGACAGAGATATCGACGTTTTATATGAAAATGAATACAGGTGAAATATTAAATATACCGGTAATAAGTCTACAATTATTCTATTTTTAGTAGATATACGATACAATTATTAAATATAATTACAAATAACATACACAATGTTATTTTACATAAGTACAAGAATACAAAAGTTGTGTACTTAAGCCAAAAATACTACTTTTAAAAACTATCACGTAAACGAGATGAACCAAACATTTTTAAATAATCATAAGCATAAATAAATAGATACCTCCATTCGAAGACGCATTTACCTGTAACAAATTAACAAATTCATTATAAATCGATGTAGAAAAATATATTTCAGGAAACATTTGCGCAAACATTGAACTAAGTATTCAAAGTTGTGGAATGTTTTTATCATAGCCATGTTTGTTAGGATCACCAAAGACATCACAGACTGTAATTATCAGTGCTTGGGGAAGAAAAAAGAAAAAAAGGTGATTTAGCAGGTAGAGTTTTGCTCCAACAATCGAAGGGTTTGGTGGGTACTTCGAATAAAACAACAATATGATATTGCTTTTAATAGTAGGGGAGCCCACGATGCTAAATGGGGATTTACTCGAGCGCTGTAGAGACCTATTGGGATGCAAAGCTTAGATGATAAGAAGAAAAAATGTTATATGATATATACCTTTACATCGGTGGGGGAAGCGGCTATAGATTTTTAAATATGTAAAAAAAACTGTTGCATGGACATCCTCGAGCGCGTCAGATATTGATAGCATCAATGCCCTACGTATTTTTAATAATGTACGTATGTTAATCTGATCGTTTGCATGATGCGGGTGGTTGTATTTAAGGGTTGAAAATGAAAAAAAAAAAATTAATCGAGCGCGTCAGATTTTCTAAGGCAGTGTTAAGTGCACCAAAAAAAAGCTCTCATTCACTCGATTTCGATGGGACGCAAACTCGCGGTCATTTTCATAATGTGCAAAAAAATTCGCCATTTTGAAATACTCAAGCGCGTCAGATTAAGATATATGTGGTTCATTTTTATGTTCTAAACATACTGTCTCATAATCTGACGATTATCTAGAGGGATTCGCCTGATCTAACAAAAAAAATTAGAAAAACGGTTCACCTTAAAGGCCATCCCTGCAACTTCCCGCTAATTCCATTCCTGGGCGCTTAAAATTCTCACGGTATTTTAATCGCAGTAAATAATTTATAGCACTGTGCGTGACATAAATCATTTAATGATGATTCCATCGACAATTCGAGGTTATCATATGTTCCTCGAGACTTTCGGATAACCGGCTTGCTCCGACGATATTCCAAAATATTTACACATCGGCGTCGGGATGTGACGACCCCATCGCCCACTGTTGGGATAACCTCTGTCACAGCAGAGATTATTCCACCAGTGCAATCAGTCACACTGGGGTAGGTCTTTTGTTGCAAGAGGCCGGCTAGGTAGGTACCACCGCAGTGTCCAATATTCTACCGCCAAATAGTAGTGCTTAGGCATTACTGTGTTCCGGTTTGAAGGGCACTGTACGCTGAGTGAAATTACTGGGCGAACGAGATTTAAGAACTAATATCCCGAGGTTTGCAACGCGCGAGTGGCACCTACTAATGGTGCTGCAAGCGCTCATAGGCTGCGGCAGCCACTTACCATCAGGTGGGCCGTATGCTTGTTTGCCAACTTCTAACATAAAAAAAAACATTTTTAATGTTTCTACCGAAAATTTAATTGTTTTTGTATGGTACTTTCACCACAAAATACATATTTCAAATTAATATCACTCATATTAAATATTTATAAACTTGAATTCACACAAATAATATCAAAATAGCAAAACGTTGCAAACAGTATACCACGAGTCTTTATGATCAGCTGTGATGGCGTCATGGCAGCAGAAACCAGAGTGGGGACGGAGTGAGAGAGTAATAGATAGAGAAAGAGTGAGAGAGGAATAGAAACGCGGAGAAGGAAATGTAGGCATCACGCAACTGCACGCATTTAACTTTATCGACGAATTTTTGTTATTTCGGCTTGCGGAAATCGTCAGATTATATATTTTTCATTATTCTTGAATTATTTCCTTCAAAATAAAAAAAAATTAGCTACGCTCGAGAATGTCGAGATGACGTTTTTTTTTACAACTTTTTGCCCTCCCCTTTTTTTACGTCACTCTCAAATTGTCAGATTAGTGGAATATACACTTTTAGGATGTAATTAACTCACCCTTCCTTAATCTGACGCGCTCGAGAATTTCTGATGGTCAATTTTTTTTTACTAATCTGATCCTGTATCCTTTACGGGCGGCCTTATATATGGGCCTCATGTTTTGTGGAGGTACTTAACCGGGTACAAGGTATCCCCTGTATATTAATCTGACGCGCTTTAGTAAATCCCGAAATCCCCGCTTGGGCTCCCCTACTATAATGTATAATTCTGCACTTCTTTTTATGCTCGAAAGTAAGTGCTCTACTATTATTTAATAAAATATTATTAATTTAAAGGCGCTCATCATTACAGTACAATGACACCAGACACTTTATAAATAGATTAAATATTTTATTTGTATCATATGTCAACCACATGCAATATAAATAATCAAATTGGATCAAAGCTGATATTCACTAATACCTATATAAAAGGCATAAATAGAATAAATAGGCATATTCGTGCCTCAAATTTTGTTGAATAATAATAACAATTTTTATTGGGATGTGGTAGGTATTTCGGAAAAACTTGTACAGCCAACAGGCTTCCACCTTTATATTAATTCACATTAAATCAAAATTTTAAATTAAAAACTTAAAACTATTGGTGAGTATAAGAAAGCAAAAAAAAACGAAACTAAATACTATCATCAAATTAAAATTTTTATTTAGTACAAAATAAATTGAAATATAAAAATACTGATACTTTAAATACCTACTTAAATAACATAGATTGATAACTAACTAATTCATCCCTAATATAAAGAACCAATACTGCCGTTTTCAATTAACACTATGTAGTTTCTCTGTGAGCTATAAGACCGCGCAACTTATAACAAAATCCTTAACCATTTCGAAATGGCTGAAGTATGATTGTTTTACGTTTTCAACCTCCATATCTCCGCCAGTCATGCCTTTCAGGCATGGAAAAAAAATAATAAAAGTAGGCCAAGGAAGCCAGCTTCCTCGTATCGGCTAACTCATTGCGAAAAAATCCAAAAACTTAATTAACGAAAAAGTTCCATATATTATACACGACGATCGGTTAGAAATGTGACCTACAGATTCTCTACGGCGGATATCCGGCTGCTAATATACATATAATAATAAATAAATAAATAAATAAACGCTGCACACTCAACGGTCCCCATTAGGATAGTAATATTCTGTATCGGGGGTCCGGAAACATTCACAATGACAAGGACAAATACACCCAGACCGGAAAATATGCTTGCATGGTCAATACAAACATATTATACCGAGCGGGAATCGAACCCGCGACCTATGGCGTTTAAGGCAGGTTCGCTACCGCTGCGCCACAACGTCGTCTAATAACTTATACGAAACCATTTTTGCGTAGATGTTGATGCTATTTAGGATTTTTGCAGTGTTAAGTACAAGCATTAAAATCTATTATTCTTTTGTTCAGACGCTTTCATTGTTATTTTAGATTAAGAACCTTGAATTTGAATAAGCGCTGTGAACGGGCACTTACCTCCACGGCTTACCCCGTGAGGGCTTTGCGAAAATAACGAGAAGTTTTTAAAAGATTTTAATGGTTACTGGTAAAGCCAGGCATAATATACCAAATCACTATTTCTTTTCAAATTTGAAAATGTATACACGATTTACATTTCGACACAAAATGTGAAATTACTATTTAGAATGACTTGCTTTTACTCGTATTTTGTATCTTGGATGAACAAAACAACAAAATATGAAAATACATTATAAATTTTTCCGACACATTATGCAAAAATCATAAATATGTTTATAGCTACTATTATGTCTGCTATTTTCCAATTGCCAAATTATATTGCCAAGAACAATTAGTTTTAAGACATAGATCAGATCATAAATATACCTACTTATCGGATATTTTTTATTGTTATTACAAGCATTTACAAAGACAACGCAATATATATATTTCGTACCGTTAGCCGTTAGGTCATCGTATTCTACCTCAGGTAATCAATATTGCTATACTATTGACTTTGTGTGTAAATGATAAACGAGCAGTGTAATTATAGGGTTGGCTTTCGTTCAAATAGATTTTTAATGTTTGTTTTGTTTAAATGATGGTGGTGGCAAACAAGCGTATGGTCTGCATGTAGGCAATGGATCATCGTAGCCTATTGCAATGCCAATGGTGACATCTCATGGTACTTCACCAATCCAAGAAGAAAAGGACAAGGAAGAGTTAAGATGAAATGAGAATTTTAGCAATAGTACGAATACTGTGGATTTTTGAGATAATAATACTTCCCCGATCGAGTAAGCTCATAATATCATCATTGATTAAAAATGCGTCAATTCGCAGTAGAGTATGATAGTCGATTAATTTACTAACTCTTCAACTTAATAGGAGAGAAAAGCAGTAGGGAGACCGAGGAGAGTTGTGTCAAAGGTAAGTTGTTACAAGTTCGATTTTTCGAAAACTGTGACCGTTAGGGAGCAGTCACAGGGCACGTTATATTGCATTTTGAACACGTCACACATGGAATAAGTGCGAACAGCCTGCCGGTAGCGGTTTTGTACATATGAAGTTGGCGTCAAAAAAATTGCTAAAAGTAAGTTTTTACTGCAAAATTAGATAGACAGTATTTTAATAAGTATTATACTCACGTTGTTGTGTTATATTTTCTAATGTATGTCAGTTTCTCACGTTTTAAACCACTCTATTGTTTCTTTGGTTTCGCCGAATGGTTGCAAGTTATAAAATGTTTTTTCGATATGATGCACGAATTTTGCTTCTAGGAGAATTGTGACAACTTGTCACAACTTACCTCTGTTGCTTTTGATTTCAACTTTAATGTTTTATTCGTTCAAAATGCTTAATGTAAATGTTATAAAGCCCGATATTTGCTTCTCTTGTATAACCATTCGTATGACTGGTTCACATATGGTTTTGAAAAACATAGAATTCCGCAGAGAGAATGTTAAAATTTTACATACATTCAAGTGTGGGGGACACTGAAGTCATGGTTATCAATTCAGCTCCATCAAGGTTATCAATTTAGCTTGTGAAATCGGAATGCGCTTAATTGTTGAGAAAGTCATGTCTGTCTATGATCTCCCGTCGATGACAAAAACCGCTTTTGATGTAGAGATCACACCAACGAATATTATCATTGGCTTTGCTGCAACTAGAACGTAGCCTGTTAAAACAAATATATTTGGAGATGCTGATTTCTTTCTTAGTGTAGTCTGTGATCGTATTTTAGCCAACCCAGTGACCCAAAATAGTGTATTTAAAAGAAAGAAGCCAAGATCAGAACTAGGAGGCAGCATTCGAACAACGCAAGACATCATTCATGCCAGTGACTAAAAGAACAATGATGCAGAAGATATTATTTTTTTTGTGTTGTCTTGAACCTTTTACTAACAGCAACATAGGAGAAATGGGTCGAATGCATCGAAAACCAGGGCTTGTAACATGAAGTATGTGCTAGAAGAGAGTCTTACATTTGTCACCATTGCTTTTTGGAATATATTTTTATAAGAAACTTAATTTAAATTCGACTGGTCTAATCTAGACAGAGCTTATATAAGAGCCTTTATTATTATTATTGTTGCAATGCAATTAATATTTCTTAAGGTTTTAAAAATTTTGATTATATTTCTGAAATTGTTAAATTTATACAATGTTGGACCAAAGAATAAATTATAAAGTGAATTGTCGATTATTGAACTGTGTATTTTTAATATATATATATATATATATATATATATATATATATATATATATATATATATATATATATATATATATATATATATATATATATATATATATATATATATATATATATATATATATATATATATATATATATATATATTATTAATTTCTCTACTAATAGTATCAGTTCATTTTCCAAAAAGAATATTTAATTTGTAAATAGTCGATTAAAATATAATTGTCACAACATACCTCGACCCCAGTCACAACTTACCTCGCTAATGGCAGCGTTGTGACACGTGGAATTGTTTTTTTTTTTATGTTAGAAGTTGGCAAACAAGCATACGGCCTACCTGATGGTAAGTGGCTGCCGCAGCCTATGAGCGCTTGCAGCACCATTAGTAGGTGCCACTCACGCGTTGCCAACCTCGAGATATTAGTTCTTAAATCTCGTTCGCCCAGTTATTTCACTAGCGTACAATGCCCTTCAAACCGGAACACAGTAGTGCCTGAACACTACTATTTGGCGGCAGAATATTGGACACTGCGGTGGTACCTACCTAGCCGGCCTCTTGCAACGAAAGACCTACCACCAGTGTGACTGATTGCACTGGTGGAATAATCTCTGTTGTGACAGAGGTTATCCCAACAGCGGGCGATGGGGTCGTCACATCCCGACGCCTTGCACGTGGAATTGTTTTGATTTTTATTGATATTCTCAGAAGTCTTGATGATTTTACTTAATTTTGTAATGTTTTTAGATAGAGGATAGAATAAGCTACGTACAGTTATGAAGCCCATAATTATAGGGCCTGTTTTTACGGATCTATACTTCTTAAAGTAAAAATTGTCACTTTTCTCCTCGGTCTCCCCTACTTAGGTACCTAAATAGTGTAATATTTAAAATTTTATGAATGTATTAGGTAGATACTACTACTTCTATAAGATGTCTTTGAAATCAATACGAATTGACTTAGATCAAAACCAACACTACCACATTTATTATTGTAAACTATAGCCCGTATCTCTGGTGTCGTGACATCAAAAGTATACAATCAAATTCGAGCAAAACAACGTAAAAATATTTACAAAACCTTAATTTGAAGTCGAAATTGAAAAAGTTAGTAATTCGTTCAAACTAATGGCTCAAATGTTTTTTTTATGTTAATAAGTTGGCAAGCATGCATAGGTACAGTCCATCTGATGTTTTTTTTGTATGATTACAAACATAACAATATTGCAGTAAATAATGATTGACAATTGAATTGCGCATTATTATTATTTTTACTAGATGCAACACTTTTCAAAGTTAGGTATTAAATTAGATTAATTTATTCACGTAGTATAACTATATTGAATTCGCATCCTCGCGTGGTATAACAATATATTGATATAACTCCTGCTGCAAAAATCCTTGAGTTTTACGAGTTGCGAGCGTTCGCCGACATCAGTTCTAAGCAGGAAGAACGGGGGTTGCGTGTCGCGTGTTGCGTTTCATTAGGTTACTGGGACCGTGCGTGCCGAATTTCAGGCGTTTGCCCAAACCAATGTGTCATACATTTGCGATCGTCTTTATAAGTCAATAGTTACCCTCAATATTTCCATAACTTCAATGGGCCTAAAAAATATTTAAAATTATTTATGTATAACATGCAATTTTGTAACTTAGGTAATATTTGTGTGAATAGATTGAAATACATGCTTTTCACACCAAATACCGCACCCTGTTCTGAGTAACAATAAAGTAACGATTACGCTGATATGAAACTAATTTAATTAAAATGAGCAGCAAGGTCACGGTCGAGCTTTTACCATTATCATTTAGTAATTCATCATGATTCTATATATTGTGTATATTTTTTTTATTTACTTAGATGTTACACTATACGCTGTGCATTTGCCGTTTAAGAACAGACTTTAATAATTATGTGGTTTTGTACGATAGTCTATACTTCTGAGGTGGTCCCAAACATATTATTTTTAGATGAATTTTTTTAGAATGATAGCTAACTTATTTTTAGTAAGTTCGAAGAAATATTAATTTTTGCTTGATTTCACAATCGCATTCTTCTGTGCTGCCATCTATGATCGAATGTATAATAACACTGCGTGCGGTTTACTGTACTTCTCAAAAGCGACATCTATCAACAAACTAAAAAAACATTTCTTGTAGCGCTATCTGGTCGAATTTTTGTTAGTAATACCACTCCATTTTCTGTTATAAAAGTAGATGGCGCTGTACGAGAATAAATAAAAGAAAAAATATATGGATAAAACAATAATAATTATAAAAAATTCAATGACAATTTTCGTGATGGTAAATATTGATGATTTTCATTTGGAGTTTAACTGTCGCAAGCATAACTACGTTTTCAAAGCATTTCTGAAAAATATTGGGAAATATTTTATAGGTACATTTTACTGCCATCATTCTGAAAAATTAACTAAAAAGTCTACATTGAATTTATTTAGGTCATGCATGTATACGTTTAACACCCCTAGTAGGAGATTGAAAACAATAGCGCTCACAGCATTGTTCTTACTCTGCCACCCTCTTTAAAGAAATGGGGAGACAAGAGTAAAAACGGGTTTCAAGCTTGATAGGGGTGTAAGTTTGGTGTAAGCGAGCATCGTAAAATATTCGGTGCTTAAAGATTTTGCGTCTCATCTAACGATATAAAGGGGTGATTCGACGTCGAGACGAGAATAATTGCTTTAAACGAAGATTTATTTTTATTTTAAAACGTCATTGGAAGGTTTTTAAGAACGTAGTATTTTATAAATAACGATATGATTTTCACAGTTTCAATTTGCAATATTTTAAATTTCAGCAATCTTTCTCTCTATAAAGATATTTGTGCCAACATAGATTGGTCATAGGACTGAATCCTGCTCGAAACACGGATATTTATTAGTTTGGGACTTGTCTTTACCGATCATGAAAACCTTAAAATTCCTTCTAAAGGCACAAAATGTTTCTAGCCCCGGTTATCGTACTGAATTTAGCTTAGCCTTGCTCCTCCCAGCACAATTAATCGGCCACTACCCACTAAAAGCCCGGCGTAAAGTAACAGTATCATTAGATACTGCTGCGTATCGTGCGATGAGTGAGAGCGCTGGAGATCCTTTCTTTTTCTCTTCTCATCCTTTCTGTTCTCTCCCTCGGGTTGACAACGTACATGTGATACGTCAAGTTTCGCGCGCGTTCGTAGGTTGCGGTGACTGCTTACCATCAAGCGGACCGTATGCTTGTTTGCCAACCATCATGAAATAAAAAAAATATATATATATATATATATATAATGTAATATATATATAGTTTATTTTAATCAATATAAAAATATAAGCCATGAAATTTAAGTGTTAATCATTCCTGCTAACTGCTAGACAAGACTTCCTCCAAAGTAGCAAAACTAATTTTAATATTTCATAACGAAAAACGTAGGTTATTTTATATACAAAAATATTTAAGATTATAAACTTGAACTAATGTGTGGACAGTTAACACTTATGCATGCGCAACTGCTACTAACTTGGTAAAAGCAATAAAGCTTCGCAAGAAAGACAGATGTTAGCGATTATCAATTTAGTTAAATACCTACTATTTATAAATAACGTTTGCAATTATTGTGAATTGGCTGGTGACCTTCAATCGCGTCATGATAACTGGTGAGCATTACATCATCATCAGAATTACTCAAACGCGTGTTTACCTCAACAGGTCACCGATACAGTATGTCGACACACCTCAGCTCCTCACCCCTCAAACTGATTGTTTTTATCATCTTATCACTTATCTTTTGTTATGTAAACTAAGGTAGTGGTCGTAATTGTTTAAATGTAACACTTTACCTATATTTAAAACGTTTTGTTGAAAAATATTATATTATTTGTCTAACCACATCGAATTAGAAATAGCTGGGTTTTTAAACTAAAATTAAATCTTTATTTTATAAATTTAAGGAAGCCGATTTTCACGCAAAAAAGTCTTGGTAATCCAATCTGAAGGTTGTATTTATAGATTGGTCCCACATAATTTATTAAAATTGTAAAAAATTACTCGTATTTTTAAAAATATTATGCATTTAACATAAAAATAATGGTCACACAGTAAGTGATACGCTTGGTTAGTGTGTCTTTAAGCTTTGCTATAACATCGAGAAAACTATAGCGCCATCATTAAAGTCTTGGGTACGATGCTACAGAAGTATCTCATGCTTCTTTGACGCTTCTTTGACGAGTACATATTGATATTATATATAACCTACCTATTGATTACCTACATATATGATTCATATTTCATAAGGATTGTATTGCAACGGTTTGGCAGCTATCGGCGAACAAACACACAATATACAGACTCTACATTTTTTTGAAACTAGAGTCTAGACCCCTCAGCTCTCCACTACGATAGTAATTATAGTAATTTTCTGATTAAATATCTTCATTAAATTGAAATATATCTCTACACTGTATAAAACATAGTAGAGAAAATCTGTATTTCTGCTCCTCCTAAACCACGCAATGGATTTCGGTGCAGTTTTCACAACCAGCAAGATAAATTTAGAAGTTTTTTTTATAATTATAACAGTACCTAAAACAAAGCAAGGGCGCGTTGCTTATTTCAAATAAGTGACTAAAACTCGCATGTTCTCTTTAATGTTCTCTTAACACAAATCTGGCGACGTCATTGCATAATAACCATAGACGTATGCAACATGAGAAACTGTGTCGTCAGTGGTAAACGATTTGCATAATACACCAATGTTAAATCAATTCGTATGCGACCTCACACCTCTAGCTCTGCTTAGAATAGTGAACTGAGAGTATATACTAGGTACGTAGGCCTTGTATAGACGATACCAAAAGATACAATTTCATTATTTCATTCAAAAAAATAATCTTGAATCTTTGTATTAAATATAAAAAAGGTAAACAGGATAAATTAACTGCTTATTATTATTGTGATAGAAAACTAAGTTATAGGTTTTATTATAAATAATAAAATTTAAATGTCTGCTTTTAATGTTTATTAAATATAATTGCGTATAGAAGTTTTTACTGTTGTGGTTGTTGTTGTTGTATAACTTTATTGTACAAATATAACAAAAATTGCAAAAGGTATTCCGGCAAATTTCCGAAACTATTGAACCGATTTTGCGTTTAGTAAAGGAAAAGGAAAAATGTGTATGTATATAATATAGCGGTAGAAAAGGATAAACAAAATGAAAGCTTAGTAATTATTGAACCCACGTAGGTAGTACTATGGAATCGTTAAAACTCTTCTAGTATTTATGTAATAAACTATAAATCATGGATGGATGAATGAAATGGATATCAAACATAGATTTTGAGTGGTCTTTCTATAATTATAAACGAATTGGTTATAATATTAATTTATAAAGCAAAACAAAACCCTGCTATCAATTTGTCAAAATTATGTAAATTCTCTTTAGACATTAGAACTTTTAAATATGCGGCTTACTTTTATTGTTTTATTAAACTTTGTAATTCGCAACATTTAATTGAAGATTATCATGCGATGTCGCGAATACATTCTACCGATCGGTAAAATTGCTACAGTAATTGTTGCCGTTTAATGCGGAGGCGATAAATTGCCTTAATTTAAACTCAATTTGGTATGTAATCCTTTAATCCAAAAACGGAATGATAAATGTGTGACTTAAATGTTTCTTATATACAATAATATATACTAATCATACCAAAAAAGAATTTTAAGCCGTATTAAATCTACAATTGGTATTTAAACAAAAAAACAAAAGCCTTAATTTTTCTTTCCATTTAGCGAATTTCACATGGTGATTGACGACGTTGTGGCGCAGCGGTAGTCGTGAGTACGATTCCCGCTGGAACAGATGTTTGTATTGACCATACAGGCATGTTTTCCAGTCTGGGTGTGTTCGTCCTTGTCTTTGTATAAGTTTCCGGACTCCCGACACAGGATACAAATATTATTATAGAGGTCATTTTGTGTGTAGCATTTGTTCCTGATTGTGCATTGCTATTACTCCTACTGGCCTTGACAGCGTCACCGAGCGGGAACTAGCATCCATCTATTAGCAGCCGCTATTGGCGTTCTGAATCCATCAAACCATAAGTCAAAATCCATCAAACCATATAGGCAACAGAGCGTGTTAAAGAAAAAGCATACAAACAAACTTTTGTGTAAACATATTTACATTATATTTTATTATTCACATAGAAAAACTTCTTCTGGTGAAGAAAGAGAAATTGAAATTCTTAGGATTTTGTTCAAATTCAAATTCGTTTATTTGGTATCACAATTTGTAACAATATTGCCAGGGGTCCTCGCACTAGGCTTCGCCTGTATCGCGAGGAACCAAATAAAAATTACATAGTGGAATTAAAAAAAAAAAGTTACGTAAAAGATACTTGATAAATCAAAAATTACAAAAAAGGAACTCAGATGAAACGGTATACAAATGAAACTTAAAAATATGGTAAAATAAAATAAAAAATTACACTTATTATAAAAACATTACAATAAACTATTATTATATATAACTTATTTTTAGGATTTTGTTAAATGAAAGCTTCCATTGCAACAGTTAACAGATTGAAGCAAACTAGATAAATGTACATAATTCAAGTGTAAATAGTTAAACAAAGAGAAATTGCCATTTCATGACCTATTAAAATAGCTGGAGTTTAAAGTGCGTAATTCGTAGGTGGGACGCGATGCTTGCGCTTGCGCACCGAACTCGTCCGGTAATTTACCAATCACGGGTGAGATGAGACTAAATTTGAATTACCCTTGATGTTAGATAACGGCATGTTTTAATCTGCAACCACTTGTTTTAAGTCGGAGACGTTACAGATATCTGAAAGATTACTTTAACTTTGTTTCACGCCTGCGCATTCTTAAGCGACTTCAGAAAGATTACAATTCAAAAATTTTAGAAGAATCCATTAGAACTTTGTGATTTTTACACTCCTCCAAAAATAGAAATTAAATCCTCAAAATTTGTAAGAGCTAATTAAAATACAAGCGCTTATTTATTTTTCTGTATCTTTTCAAGTCTTTTATTTTTTTGACCCCGATTATCTGATATCATTCTTCATAATAACAAATAAACAAACGCTACACACTCAACGGCCCCCATTAGGATAGTAATATACAGGGTATTCGCCGGGGGTCCGGAAACACATACAAGGACAAACACACCCAGACCGGACATATGCCTGCATAGTCAATACAAACTGCTCCGAGAATCGAACACGCGACGTAACCTATCATGATATGTACCATTGAAACTAAAGATGGTTTCTAAATCATCAATGTGTGTCATTATTAACGACGAAATAGCCCTAATAAATCTTTCTATTATTATATCCGCATACATAATAAATTAATAATTATGTAATTATAAAACACTGATTAAATATTTTAATAAATTCTGTGAAAATATACGTAAGTTTATAAATTTCTAATTTATATTTATTTATATATAACCACTTATTACTATATTTAAAAGAGGACGATTAAGTAAATGAATCGAATAGAGTAATATTTGATTTAAAAAGTGCGTAATCACTTTACGTTATGAATTTCCTTTGACTTGTACCTTGAGAGCACCTATTGTTCGTTTTACAGTTCATTAATCAACGTATTGTGGAGTTTCGGGATCATCTCCGACCACACCTATAGGGATTTTAAATCTCATAGGGCCTCATATTGACCACACCTTTGTAATAAGCACAGCGATTTATCTCAACAAAATTACTCTACATATTGACAATCGCTCGGGTGCCGAATCTGTTTACAATGCTTCGATTCGCACCTAGACAGCTGTTTAATACAAATGAATTATTCAAATCAATATTTCTTTTTGATTTTCCTTGTCTATGTACCTACTTCTAAATCTTTGACGCAGGATTTGTATCTTAGTAGTGTCGTTCAATGTCTCTTTCATAGACTCATTCCCGGTATTTTCCCCAAGGTCGGTGAGTACGCATCATTAATTCCTTTAAACGAGCCTGTTAATGGTCCACTCCTGGGCAATAATTTCTTTTAAATCTCAGAATTTCTTCCGAAGCTTCGTTAGGATTACCTGTTGCAAAACTCAGAGGACCTTGACCTTCATATTTAAATCCGTAACCTCAGGTTAAAAACATTGGATAACGTTGGTAAATGGTGGTGTTTGCTCTAAGTTTCCTAATTTATTCAATCGTATGACAAACATATGTTGGAATTGAAAATACTTATAAAAAACTTTAATTCCGTCCCATTTTAAGTTGGTCTCGTAAAAGGCGGAAATACATTAGATGTAAAGAAATAAATCTCTGATCAAAGGCGATGTTAATTTAGTTCAGGACAAAACTTATATTATTCGACATCGTTTATTTACAAATTAAAACATGACCTACTTTGTATTAAAAATATACGACTCTTACAATACTGTTATAGTAATAAATATGTCGTAATACATAGGTACTATTAGTACTAATTAATACCCAACATACATTGATAAAGAGCTGCATACATTCTAATTAATGTTCTTTAATCAACAAAGTATTTCCTAGTTTTCAATCGGCCTTAATAAACAAAATAGCCTGTCTGTATCCCAGCTTTATCTAATCTAAGATAAACCTACGATAGTCTTTACATTATTATTTATATGACATAATCGCATTCCACATCTCGATGAAACGTGGTCTTTATACTTTGACCCACTTATTTAAGCCTTTCATCCTTATTAGTTTTATTGCATAAAAGCTTGTTAGACCAGCAGTATTGGTGAAAAACGTTGAGTTTCCTTAGGGGCTAGGGCTATGCCAAATATGACCACGGGCCTGATTATATAAAACTGTTTCTTTGGAGTTACAAATAAAATAAATACTAAATAAACGCTACACAAGCCTCGGCCCCCACTTGGATATTAACATATTATTTTGGGGGTCTAAAAACAGGCAAAAAATGCATGGAAATGGGTGTTTTTGTGGTGAATACATCTGTCCTGAGCGGTAATCAAGCCCGCGACCAATGGCGTTTAAGCAGATTCGTAATAACTGCGCCACAAAATTTAAGAAAAATATTATTGACTTTTATAGTCAGTAAAATTTTGTCACCCCTCAGATTTTGGCATACAAACTAATACCTATTTAAACTAACACACGACACATATGCTTTGACGCTCTCATTGTAACTATAATTATGCCACAGACTTTATAAAACTATTTGTCTACTCGCGACCTATTTTTCTACGCAGTTTATTTCTAGTGATTAATTAATTTTTTATTAAATGATCTCATTATATTGATAAAAAGTATTTTTATTGCAATAGCATATCGCGAAACTTCTATGTATAGCCAACCCTGTTAGAAACTTATAATGCGCTAAGCTTAAGAAAAATGTTTGATTTGCTGAAATACCAGTTCAATATAAATGTCGATATAAAATATGTTAATAAACAATTCGCCCATTAAATAATATTACGAATAGCGTTTTTTATTATTCTATAATTATTAATATAGTTCATTATATTTCGTAAAAAAACGAAATCGGAATAGAATTTTGAAAGTACAATTTACCATAAAGATAATCTATAGCCTGGATTAACAACTTCTACCATTTCTTGATGTATTCCTAGCAAAGAGTTTGGTGTGGGTAAATTCGCGGGTGGTAAGCTGTACTAAATAAAAACAATACAAATCATTACGGACACTTTCTCCACATCATCCCAAACACGCTTGATAATCAGTTTAATAAAACAATGGCTTAACACGCTGGAGGGCAAAGACACTGCATTATCAGTGTTAACGAGAACAAGTGACTTTAATTGTGTTTATAGCATTACCACGACACAATAGGAATGTCGACACACTGAGGTTTTAACCATCTTCACGGTACGATTGTGACACTAGGGCGTATTACATTACACGAACTATGTTGATTTAAATATTCGTTATGACATAAATTTTTATAGTTGATGAAGATTCTTTTCAATCTATGTATATATTTTTTTTTAAATAAGCCCGGCGCGTGATCCTGTGAAGTATGATAGTGATCCACTCTGCAGAATTCCATTTTTTTGGCTATTTTTTCCTCATTACAATAAAAAAACGTGTTTATCTGGTTATATTTTTTAAGAATTTGAATTTTAAACTTATTCAAATATCAAATGTTATAATAGAATGATATTAAGTTTTAGACTGATTTAATTATTAGTGTTTAATTAGAAATGACAACAATAAGTAATCAATTCATTACGACCTACGCAATTAAGCGTAGATTACTATTATTTACAAACAATAGTATTTTTTAATTTATTACACATACATGCTGTGGGAATTTATTTATTATTGTTGATGCCACGATGTTATTACTGTTTTAAAAAGAAAAAGAATTCAGAGCATAAATAATGTAGAGACGGCGTGAGAAACATACTCTATCTACTTCCTACGTACAATCTGATGGCCCTTCCTTAGATGTATTTAATTAAAAACATCTGGCCTAAATAGTCAACAAATTATCTTTTACTAATCTAATATTTTTTGTAACTTAAAAAAAATAACAAAACCGCACCACAAAATTCACAATAATTAATATTAGCCAGAAATAAATTAGCTTACGAAAAACGCAAGTCATTTACCGATTGTTATGAAACCTTATTCATATTTGCCACAGATCGAATTCCTAGTATAATTAGATTTTTTGGGTCACATCTTCGTCTAATCAAACTATCCTATATGTTACTTGTGACAATTATATCGAAAAAAAATCTTGAAGAAATAAAATAAAGTCATTTGCCTTAAAGCATTTTAAGGGTTAAAGTTACGTCAAACTTTTATAAAATTATCAAGATTACCCCAATTAAGCATAAACGGAAAGTTACCGACTTTTGTCTTTGTCATTAGCGTGCAAATTAATGAAGCTAATCATCAAATAGTAATTAAGTATGGTTGTATGAGAATGGCGCTGCCTGTGTCAGGTACCGCTGTACGGATTCCTAGGAAAGTAGGAAGCGTCGTCACCACCTTGCCTTTGGTATGACTTTAGCTAGAAACTGACACAAAAATCCACAAATTGAGTGACTCTTAATTGGAATTAACTTAATAAATAATACGATGCTAACAAAATTAATGATTGATTCGTAACAATAAATTAAATAGGTCTTTTATACAGCGACATTACGTGTTTACTCTTTGTAACTACATAATTATATCGCTTAATTGGCTGACGCACAGAATAAAAAAAAATGCTTCATAATTTTATGTATTATGCATAAAGTATAATAGTATTATTCCAACAACAATTATTTTAATTCAATTTTGAAAAAATAATTTAAATGAGCTATATCTTATATTATCTAAAAAAATACTTTTAGAAATCTAATTTAATGTAGCCTTGACCCGTATAACATTAAAATGATAAATAAAAGCACTTATGTAAATAAATAAAAACCGGCTATCGTATTGGCTCGGGATAAAGATAAGACATGTCACAAATATAAATAGAAAAGAGCTACGACATATTTTCGTATCTATAAGTAACAAGAACATTATTATATTAATACCATTTTCTAAATACATATTATAGTCATAAATTTGATTAACTTATTACACTTATAATTTTTTTATCTGAGTGACAAAAGCATTGTATATGTTAGCGTGCTTCAACTAGCGTACAAAAATCTTCCTCTAATTTACTTATAAATATGGAATTAGTAAAGACAAGTAGCCCATAATAATTTTATGACAGTTTTTTTATTATAACGAAGTCACAAATCTAAATGTAGGTAATGTATTTTTAGATTTAACACCTACAAGTGATCTATTTGCAGTCACACTAGGACGGTCACCGAAACCTATTGCTAAATCTTAACATACAAATGGGACGAATTAAATTTTATTATGATTTTTTTCATATACCAACAGATTATTTGGATTAAATAGATATGATAACTTTTGTTTTAAATGTAAAGCAGATATGCGAATTATTTTATCTCTGATATATATATATATATAAACATATGACGTACAAATAAATATAGATTTATTTATTTCGGCCAAAGCGGTTGAGGGTGATAAGATCACTGAACCGTCATTTGCTAAAATAAGATTTTTGCTACTTGTCTGTAAAAATTGCCTTACAATCTATGTATTTTTTTTTTTTCATTCTTCATACTTATTTTTTGTTCTTCCATTAATTTGTATACTTATTTCTGGTTCAGTTAAATAGCTATAGGTAGGCTTAGTGTAAAGATTACGGTACATAGCAATTGTTTAACTACTTCGTCTATATACTATTATGTCCGTATGTGTATACCGAAGGAACTGAGAATAAGTTAATAGTCAATCTAGCTACTTGTTTCCCTTTCTTCTTCTGTATCTTCCAATCATTTTTTATCCAAGATCTGATTTAACACAAGGTGATTTCATTACCAGTTGGGAAAGAATAAATTGCTCGCAGTGTTATTATCAAATGGTTATAATAACCAGGACCGACAGCTTAAGAAAAGAAAATTAAATTAATAAATACTTTCCGGTTTATGATGAGGAGACTCACACTACAAAACCCTGATCGAAATAGTTCGTATAGCCAAAACAAATATCTGCTTCGAGCGAAAATCGAATCTGCGATCATCAGTGTTAAAACAGCGTCACTGCCACAAGGTCAAAATGTTCATCAAATGAAAAATCATATCTCTATCAGTCAATGAAGTCAAATCAAGATAAGTTTCATTAATAATTAATCAAACCCTAGTAGAAATGGTAGAATTTGAAAGAAATATGAAATCGAGAAGAAAATAATAGATTTATTTTTCCAAATATGTAATATATTACAAAGAATGCAAAACATAATAAAACCGTTTAGTTGAGGTTATACCTCAAATAATTTTAACATATCTACATTTTATTTAAATATTTTTATCTTTTATACAGATAAATTTATCTAGATATATATTACGATAAAACCATTTGCTAGATAAAATAGAAAACATTGGAAAGTCATTAATGATATGAAAAGCGATTTATTTCTTAGAAATTTCTAATAAAATGCAAAAGTATTGCATAGCCGAAGAATATATAATTTGTGAACTTTGAAATATATAATACAGATATGATAAAAGTAATTAATTATAAAATAGGTATGGAAGGATTATGTCCTCAGTCTGGAGCATGCGTTGATAAAGAAAGTATACGATTTGTTTACAAGAATTACAAGGGCATCGTCCTTATTGATATAATTTATACATTTTAAACCAGGGCATTTCTGTTAACCCTGATATAAGAGTTCTTAGTAACTTAACTAATTGTAGTTAAGGACATTTGTCTCTATAAAGCTAATTGGTCAAAGCGCCTCCCACGCAACTTTCAAATATCGTTAATTTACGTGGCCTTCTTACATATGAATTTTTTTCTAAAAATTGAAACTAAAAATATAAAAATAATTTAAAAAATAATAAAATGGTTTCCCGTACCGGGAATCGAACCCGAGCCTCCTGGGTGAAAGCCAGGTATCCTAGCCACTAGACCATACGGGAGATACGAATCTTTTTAAAATATATAATCATAAGTCATAACTAGACTTTCAACATGTTTTTTATTTATTATTATTAATAATCACTATGTTGCAGTAATAAAAGCGAAACTACCGATGCTTAGCGCAGATTTCCGTTTTGCTTCACCCTCGTGACATACGTTTTTAATAATAATCTTGGTGCTTGTACTTATGATTGTGCATTTTCAGATACAACACAGGATACTAACCATCCTAAAGCCCCCGCGCCTTGGCCCAAGTTAAGCGTGTAGCGTTTTTACGACATCACATTAGAAATCTCAAAAATAACATTATTTCTTCACTATTTAATGGATGTTATTATACATATATACTATGTAGTGATTATATTATGAGCGTTATACAATTTTTTTTTTTATATGTATAATTGTATACTCTCATTTACTAATTATTCGAAGACAAGCTTGACTTGACCAGGCTTGTTTTGTTTGATTCATCAATGTTTGCAAACATTTCCATATAAACTAATTCCATATAGAGATCGAGTCATACGATTTTCCATCAAGAATTCATACTATAAAATTCAAATAACGTATTGCATATTTAAATTTAATTTAAGTTACAATGTAAAGATGACTAAGAATATACCTATTTATTTTTGTGTTACAATATGTTTCTTAGTACCTATGTACTTTATAGCTTCGGTATATCATGTCACGTACAAGTGAACTTGAGTGCTTCTCAGGGGTCTATAGCGAGAGACTAGGGGTGCCGTTATTAAAAAATAACGCTGTGTTTTTGATGTTATGTTAAAATTTATAAACGATTGACATAGTTGTAACAGTGGAATTACAATGTCTAGAATGAATATTTCTAATGTTATAATTTATAATTACATTTACCAAGAACTAATCCATGTTAGTTACGAAAACTCTAATATTACATAAATTATATTTAATACAATAGAATAATATAAACTTTAGTTCAATTGTTATAAGTCAGTCATATACACGACAAAATTGTTAAAAAATAAATTCGTTCGTGAACATGTAAATAAATATGTTTTGCTAGAAATTATTTACTATACGCACTGTTAGTCAAAGCTCCAGCGAAAATATGCCATTCATTTTTAGTCCCTCTTTTTAAAATATAATCAAGTATTACTTATATTCTTTGAAATGAAAACAACTTTGAGCAAGTCGTCATAATGTATACTGTATGATTATTATTATTTTGCCACCGTCTAATTGTAAACGTATATATTTATTTACAATTATCGTGTTTTACAACCAACGTAATCGTTTTTTTAATTATAGAAAACCGGTACTCTTATCTCTTATAATTAAAGTATTAGTAATAGATGTAGAATTTTACTGTAAGCATACCTGTATTGTGTTTGTCTACGTGCTTTTCAGCAGCCTGTGTGTTCACCTCCGCCATTTTTAAGCGTATCTTATCACCTGAAAAATATTTAAATAATAATAATACCTACATAATAAACAAGCATTTTATCTACACTGAATAAAAATCATTTCCTTTATCCATGTAAATAATTTGTTGGTGGAGGTAAAATGTCTCAATTGCAGAGAATACAAATTTTAAAAATGGTGTTTAATTTAGGTAACGAGATCAACAAATAAAATTAAGACTATTTTAGTATTTTAGTGCCAAGACTTTTGATTATTGCGTATTCAGATCTATATCACTCGTCACTTAATTGTTCTTTTCAATAATAGAGATTATTTCTTTACTATAAATAAATACCATATCAACTTACTTGTATTTTGTATAAGTAAATACCGGCTAAAATGTTATCACTGTAATCACTCACTTATAAACACGGCTTCGAACTGCGAGAGCGCACTCACGGATAGTATTTGAATACTCCGCCGTCAAACAACTACTACAACATTGCGATATAGAGTCGTTCTGTGGACGGAAAACGTAGCGGTGTTGTCAGCGCGAAATAATTTTTTCCCCAAACGACTTTAAAATGTTTGCTGAATCGCTTTTATCTTATCATTATTGTGATAAAAATATTTGCTATATAAAAATTTTTTTGTTAAAAGTACAGATTGAATTTAAATTAAGTTTGAATCTATATATAATATTCTTTTATATTTAGAATAATTAAGATAGTATTATTTTTCTAATGTAAACAGTTTATTACTGTTGGCGTGAATATAACGATAATGTAAATGTGTATTATACAAATTGTTATTTTATTTTTTCCCTTATCGTAATTCATCTCTAGGTATGGTCATACTTATCTACAGCTTCTCCCCTCGACACTGTATCCGAAATAAGCCGAGTGAACCCGAATACGCTATTGATGCCCATAAACATTTTCCGCGCCATTTTCTCCATCTCTTGATTGAGATGGAAACTGTGCTCTATTTTGCTTAAAAATAAGAATATTCTTTCTAATTATTTATTCTATAGTCTTTAATCTTGATGCATTTAAAATCAATTAGTTGTAATTTGTGCTTTTTATTGCCTTTTATATTACAATTTAAATGAAATAGTAATTAATTATGTAGAAACATTTCAATACATATTTTTAAGGTAACAAATCATCCTTCTTATATTCTATTAACGTAGAAAAATGTTATCTTATCTAAAACAAGACTTACATTGATATTATGTTGCGTCGATATAGCATGTTTGCATATGAGCACAAAGACCTCATTTTCTTACACCTTAATCCATAGTCTGTTCTGCGTTGTTAATATATTATCAGCCATAAAATGTTTCACTCATGTAAAATTTTCAGTTCCAGTAACGGTTGAAACCTTGGAGTTGATTTTTAAATAATAAATGATTTTATTGATTGATTTTGATGATTTTATTTATTATTGATTATATACCAATACAACAAATTTTAGATAATAAATAATAAATAAATAAATAAACGCTGCACACTCAACGGCCCCCATTAGGATAGTAATATCCTGTGTCGGGGGTCCGGAAACATTCACAATGACAAGGACAAATACACCCAGACCGGAAAATATGCTTGCATGGTCAATACAAACGTATTATGCTCCGAGCGGGAATCGAACCCGCGACCTGTGGCGTTTAAGGCAGGTTCGCTACCGCTGCGCCACAACGTCGTCATAGATATACAAAATGTTTTGTTTTTGCATTCTGTTACTTGAAATAATATTATTCAAAGGTTTTATTATGCGCGTAGCACGCTCGCTTCTTGCCCTACTGCAATCATAGAAGTATTATACTGCGACTTTTTCTGACATAATAAAATTCTTTCAGATAAGACCTTTTCTTGCGATTTTTTCTTTTGTTGCTATTTATAAGTTCTTATAGATAGTACTTCTGTTTAATAATCAAATGTTTATTATCTGTGTAGATAACGTATCTCCGTACAAAAAAAGTATCACGAAAATCGAATTAGCGGTTATCCAGTTGCAACGGACTAAAATAGAGACGTATTTTCGTTATAAGGATATGGTAGCAAAAATTCAAATTCTTTAAATGTCTTAGACTGTATATATCTTAATCTTTATATAATATGTATAATTTTTCTGTATGTCACTGAACTCCTCCTAAATGGCTAGACCGATTTTGATGATTTTTTGTGTGTATTCTGGTGGATTCGAGAATGGTTTAGATTAACAATTGGACGCAGTAGGGGGCGCTGCTATCGGGTCTCACATTTTTTCATTTTAGTGGCAGGACAACGTCTGCCGGGCCCGCTAGTCTGGCCCACTGCCTATATGGAAGTGCCTGTTCATAGTTTATACATAGTTAGTCTATGATGGCAATCTTATCTATTTGTTTGTTCATTTGATTTTAAGACTTATTTAAAAATTAGCCATATTGTTTGGTATTAAGCAAACCTTATTATCGGTCAAGGCTCATCTCCTAAAGTAATCGGAACTTAATCAGTTACAACGTTCCATTCTTCTGGCACATACAGGTTTTCTTACGATGTTTTCCTTCGCCATTAGTCAAGAACAAAATCGAAACTATTATATTACCAAACGAAACTCCAGAGGTGTATATGTTAAATGGCCTAAGGTTTTTCTTTATCTTGATACGCTTTGAGGACTAAATTGCTTTATTACTTCTAGCATCTGAGTGATCGTTAATATCTTCTTTAATCGTAGGAGTAAGTATAATAAGTATAAGTATAATATCCATATATATAAGTGTACGTAACACTGTCTGCATGTTTATTAATTCTTTGTAAAAATTGATTGTTTTATATTTGTATATTAAATAGTAATTTGATTATTAGAATACGTTGAGCTTCTTTCTTTTCACCTTTTTCTTGTATCCTTACCGAAAATTGAAACAGAAACAGCTACAGGGCGGCAGAAGCGGGTACTGCATGCTTTCTTGATCATTTTTAAAACTTATTAACTTATTTTTAAAACTTATTCATATTATATCAACGAAATATTTTTACTCTCAGATTGATAATTTTTTATTACTTTTTATAGTTGTGTCTCCAAGTGAAAATATCCAAGTTCTATTAATCAAATGTAATATTTATGTATATGTATATGTAAAATAATTGAAATTTTTAAGTATTATTATACTCGAAAATAAAATGATCTATCTTAGTTCTTGCGAAATAAAACAATAATGCACCCTTAGAACAAGAAACCAAAATGTATTAAGACATTCAGGCAGAGTGTATAATATATAATATGTTATATGCCTCTCCAAAAATCCTGTGCAATATTATAAGAAAAGCTTAATATCTGTTTTTTTTTTTTTTTTTATGTTAAAAGTTGGCAAACAAGCATACGGCCCACCTGATGGTAAGTGGTTGCCGTAGCCTATGAGCGCTTGCAGCACCATTAGTAGGTGCCACTCACGCGTTGCCAACCTCGAGATATTGGTTCTTAAATCTCGTCTGCCCAGTAATTTCACTAGCGTACAGTGCCCTTCAAACCGGAACACAGTAATGCCTAAGCACTACTATTTGGCGGCAGAATATTTGACACTGCGGTGGTACCTACCTACCCGGCCTCTTGCAACAAAAGACCTACCACCAGTGTGACTGACTGCACTGGTGGAATAATCTCTGCTGTGACAGAGGTTATCCTAACAGGTTATCTGTTTGCTTAACTATTACTATATTTTTAAAAGTTACGTTTTATATCTAAATTCCTATTGTTCAAGTTGAAATAATTTTAAATTGAAAGTTATTTATGCGGAGACATTTTAGAATAAAAATATATCTGATTTAAACTAACTTAATTTAAAATTAATCGGTTTCGTTTTATCTGAGGGCCACAATATGAAATTACATTAATTTTTCGAATGACACAACCCAAGAACAAGTTAATAACTTGTTCTAATATGTCATGTTGATGGGATCGTGTATCCAATATTCGTTATCATAAAATAAGAAAAGTCGTAGAGAAATATTTAAATCTACTTTAAAAATATATCTTCTATACTTTTGTCTGAAACTTGCTGTAGAAAAGCTCAATGGATCAGATTTTTGCAAATATGTGGGATATGATAGTCGTAAATATATAATATTTTCGATAAACAAAAATATATCTAAAAGTTATTTAAAAGAATCAAGTATATTTGTATCCTTACATAAATTTTGTTTATTTATACTAGATTGACGAACATAACACAAGATATATTATTATTTAAATATTTTATTATAAAATTACTTTAACGGTTTTTGTGTTTTTGTCATTATAAACTTATAAATTAATAATAAATTTTAAAACACGTACAACGTGCAATTACAGTACTCTTTTAATCTTAGTTTATTATGAAGAGTCATAAACAGATTGTACAAAATGTATGAAAATGTTGTATCATATAAAAAGGGGTAGATCCGTAGCTAAGATGGTGTGTACGGCGACGTGATGGTAGAGGCTTGGCGGGCCCGGGGGGCCTAGCCCTCCGCGGGCGCCGCCTCCGCAGCAGCAGCAGGCGCTGCCGCTGGTTTGTTGCCTTGCCAACCCGCTACTAATTTTTTGAGGAAAGCTGGAAATTGAAACAAAAAACAATTAAATTCTGAACATCCTAATTCCTAAAACGTTACGACTAAATATTTATCACTTTAATGTAGCTATGATATCCATAAATTAAAAGCACTATAAATTATAAGAAATGGTTACAAAAATTATATTAAAGCATTATAGATAGACAAGTATGATAGACAAAGTAAAAAGTAAAAACACCACTTAAGATTTTAGACATTGACACAATAGCACATAAAAGATTTGCTGAAAATAAATAAGAAAAAGTCACAGAGTAGAAACATATAAAGCATTTTTGCATTGAAGCGAGAATATATTGCTCCAGCACCGCCACGGTATATAACTTACGATCTTATAGCTAAAGATATGACGTTTTACGTGGTCCTCTACGCCAACACCTTCTTCAGGAATGCTGTAAACGTACAAAAAGTCAAACAGGGGTACACACGGACAATCACAAAGATACAGGGGTGGTATCGACATCTGTCCTTACGATGTCTATGAGGATTAATAAATACATGAAAACGGTATACGTTGTATCCGTTGACGTTTCTAATCATTACAGAATAATATATTATTTTTGATTCAAAGGAGTTTGGAATCACATCTACTGCTCATAAGTATCTTTAACTACGTAATTAACACATAGCTTCAATTTTACCATGCACGTTCTAAAATTGTTCTCAATGTTCAAATTGCAACAATCTACAATTAAAATAAACATAAATAGTAACATTTATAATAGTTTAACTACATAAACACTAAAAACATCCACTGCATAGTAGTTTTTGTAATGACGCTAAAGTATGTGGTGTAATTGTGCCTATATATGTGTTGTTTCTAATAATTAATAAAAATAATTGTTGGAGCAATTAGTAGTTTAACATATTTCGTGAATCTTTGCTGCTTTTGTGATGCTGTAATTGTGAAATTTATCGAACAGTGATAGAAATATTAAAGTTGTAGAATACAATGACAGACATAAGTTTTCGGTGTAGGCTGTGCGATAAATAACATAAAGGCTTTTAAAAGTTTACATCAATAATGTTCACATTGTTGGTAAACGAAACATTAAAAATATAATAAGCAAATTTAACTCCGTATACCTAATCAAAATATCAAATAGTACTTTCCGATACATGTGTGTTTAAAATGTTCTAGTTTTTTTTGTAAAAGCAAAACTCAACTATAAATTACTGGCACCCAATTTCCAAACATATACTTACATGCATATGGGATCATGCCGTCATCATCTTCAGGGTCCATGCAGTCCTTTGTGATTTCTTCTACTTCCTTGTCCTCGAGCTTCTCACCTATTCATAGAAAAAAGTAAAAATAAAGGCTATTCCATAATATATTTTTTTTTTTTTTTAAAGAACTTTTTTTAAAGTCGATGCAGGAAGTGAATTGTAAAGGTGTTCTACTATCCCAAATAATCTAATATTAGTAATCTTTGAAATCACCTCCATTTGAAATGCTATGGCAAATAGCCAAATGATATTTTAAGTGGTCTACAATTATATAAGCTAAATAAGTTGTAAAAAATAACAGTGTAAATTGTAGAATTAAAATCACTTCTTTAGCTCTGTATCCATAGTTGGATTACAACAAAAATTAATAACAAATCGTAAACTTTCAGGCTTTCGTCTCACCTAATGCAAGAAGCGTGTGTGTAAGCTCAGCGCCCAACATAAGGCCATTTTCGTTTTTGTCGTACAGCTTCAGACATTCCAAGAAGTCTTCATAGCAGCCTTGGTCTTTGTCTTTCTTGCATTGGCTGTAGATGGGAAGGAACTCTTCGAGCTGTAGAAATATTTTTCTTATAAGATACTGCACAAAACTAAATGATAAGGCGTAATTTGGTAATTATTTTGTACTCATAAGTATTCCTTTAATCATATTATTAGTAAATAATAGTACCGAAAGCATTTTTTCGCCCTTCTTCTTGGTGCCTCCGAGCTTTTCAATGGTAGCCAATGTGGGGTTGGAGTTGAGTGCCCTCAGGATGTCGCCGAGGTTGAAGGCGTCGACCTTGCCATTTCCTTCGAAGTCATAGATGGAGAAGGCGAAGGATGCCCTGAGAGAGAGAGATCGTTCAGATTACATAAATAAAAAAATTGTATCATTGTTTGTTTCATATTAAAACTTTCTATTTTAATAATGTTGAAAAGTATTTATTTTAAGTTTTTTTTTCAAGCATATATTTTCACATTAAAAATATTTGAGCTATTGTTATTTAAAATGTGATCCTAAATAACAGAATCTTATTTTAAAAAAAATTAAAAACGAGCCTCGATATTTCTCATTGGCTTGATTATTCCATTGTTACAATAATTGCTCTGCAATTTTTATCAGTATCATACTATTTATAGGATTCATTATAAAAAAACATCAATATCTCGTTTGTAAAAAAGTTCTACATTATTTGGAACCAATAGTAAATGTTTCAAAACTCCATGGTTCAGGTGTCGCGGTGGGCGGACGTGGGCGAATTCACGCCGCTTTTGCCTCCACAAGTTTAAATTTGTTCACTGTGAACTCGTTAGTCATAATCTAATAATAACTCAATTGTAAGATATCGTCCCGATTCCAAAATATGTCTACTATTGCATCCTATCACCAACGATTTAAATCAATCAATAATTTCTAAATCAATTTTTAAGAAATTAAAAGCGTTTTTCATAGCGAGTCGATGATGATTTAATTATGACTATACATTTTTGAATACCTTAAAATAAAATCATTCATAGAATATAATAGTTAATATTAATTTATTCCTATAATGTAAATCATTTAACCTTGATATTGACAGTAAAATTTTATTAACAGCGTGATCTAGGTTTACAACAAATTCATAAATAATGATTATTAATTTTTGAAGAAATTTTTAAAACTATGGCGATTGAATACTTTGGAAATAATCCCATTAACAGTATGCAAGGAATTATGACAATGGCGCTTTCAATGAAATTCGAGCGCAGTTTCTCTGTTTGGGCGGGCGGTATAGTATGATCACGTGACGCAAGAGGTTATATTTGGAACCTAACGCTCGCGCGTATCAGCCGCACCACTGCTGCCGGTATCTCTTAGCAACGCGAACCATTTATGAGAATCGTTCTATACTTAGACTTTCTTTAGTTTCTCGAACAAAAAAACATGAATAAGATTTTCATTCTAAAGGATTAAATAAATTTGCATACAGAGTTATAGATATAGATGCTTATGGCAGAATAAATTTTACAAGCAGTTAGTTTTTGTAAGAAGCTTAATATTATATTAGATTGTAATTATTAAAATTGTTATTAATTTTAATTATTAATAAATTGTTTCAAATACTCACTTTCAATGTCGTTCTTGCTGAGGTCGCTCTGAAAAGGACCAAAAATTTTTTGTTACTTTTATGTCATAATTATGATGTATGTAGTGTGTAAATGTTGTGTCATACATCACGACACTGAGTATTTGTATATTATTTAATAGAATTCGTAAGATAATTAACATAATTTCTCCACATTTTTTTAAGCACATCACTGTTTTTGCTGTATTAGTTTGTGCTGAAACAATATGTTGCTTCCGGTCTGCGGAATCTATCACATTGTTAACGCGAATCATATTTCACTATATTATAGTTCCGTTTTAAACAGCACTGAACTCCTTGTCACAATTTCACTGCCCTTTGATATAACTCACCATTTTGTGTGGTGTTAGTCGGTTCCCTCCCGGTCTTCACTGGCAGACGTTCAGACAAGAAGTGGGGCTCAGTAACTTTTCGCCTGACTGTTTTAACTGACTCAGATGGCGCTCTCGTATGGATATTTGAGATTTAGCCCAGGAATCCGCGACCGTTCTATTTTCGGCGGATTTGAACCGTGCCGACGGCACCCTCAGACGTTAAACAAATATCGATGCGTGAAAGAGACGTGAAGCTTTTCTCAACACCTAGTTCGTTCTATTGTAAATCTACATTTACGCTATTTCGATCTAATGTATATCATGTATATGCGTCAGAAATCGAAGGTGTCCGGACACGAATGCAGTTACGGCATAAAAGGTGTGACGCTGATGACGAATACTAATATGATAAACACAGAGTTCCATATATGTTATTTTAATCATAATTAATATAACAAATTGAGAATATGTAAATCAAAATTCATCGTTTTCATTGAGACGCATCTTGAGGCCAAAATCCTTCCAACGAGATGATCGAACAAGAGTTTCGTTTACAGTGTTAAACTTCCATCCGACTGATTTGGAAGGCGAAGGCGTGCGTAGATTTCTTTGATCTAGGAGACTAGCAGCTCGACGACGTGCATCTGGCGATAGAGGACAAAGACCTCGTATTGAACCATAAACACGGGGCTCCTGAAATTGTATAGGATTTTACTCAATATTTACCCAAAGTACATCGAAAAAATATTGATGTATTAAAGTATATCAACCTTTCGTTTACCAAACAGCTTGCGTCGCCACCACCATCCTCTTAAACACGATAAAAGTCTTGCACCCTGATTCCGACAACGACGTATAATGCTACTCTTTCGGGTACCTGAAGTTGATACTGCAGAGATAGCAGTCAATGCATTCGAGTCCTAGAAATATCAATTATCTATATATATTTCAGAGTATATAATAGGTAGTTGCTTTTTTTTTATTAAAAATTGGGTAAGCTGTTGACTTCCATCGAACGCAAAGGCATAGATGAGGTCTACGGTGGAGCGAGCTTACTCATAAGAAGCCTGTGTACTCGCAGCTTGCATGTGCTTCTTTAATAAATTAAACATTAATAATAATAATTAATAAGAACTACACTACGTGTAGGGGTGTAGAAGTTCACACAAATCCCAGCAAAGCCATTCAAACTGAAACAATGGTGAAAATGTAGTCTACACGCACTGCCGGCCGATTAATCGCAGTAGCGCCCATTTTCGTGATATTCTACAGCCTATTTCTTCTTTATTCTCTGTATTTATCCAGGGTTTGATACTTATTAATCTTATCCTGATTTGACGGGTTAGTAGTTTTTATACAGAGCGATTGCCATCTGACCACAACAACCTAAAAGGCGAACCACTAACTCATGGGACAAGAGCAAATTACCTATCAAGAGTTAACGATTATTATCAGATGTTATATGACAACAACCGGGACCGACAGCATAACGTGCTCTCTGAGGCACGGTTGGGAGACCCACAAGGACAAATGCCCAGACCGAAGCAAATATTTATAACAAACATCTGCGTCGAGCGGAAATCGAACCGGTGACCGTCGAAACTCAAAGCAAGAGTACTACCATCACGCCACAATGGTCGTCATTCTACAGCCTATTTAATAATATCTTATGTTTTGAAATTGTTATTGAGGATTAATTTAAATTAAATAATATGACATGTGTGATGACTCTACCAGTGCTTGACGTGAGATTTCATTATTGACTGAAGTTGTGCTTGTTACTAGCTGCACATCCTGTAACGAGGCTGCTTTTGAATCTTGTAAGACTAGATCCTCTTCTTCCGAATATTGCTCATAATCGCCTAAAGGTGCAACCATCTATATAGATGTATGTATTTTTTTTAATGAAATAAATTTGTAAATAGAACTCTTACGATTCATAGATAAATAAGCATTTTCGTACAATGCAAGGTCGTTGTTATCCATTTTTTTGATAGTTTCATCTAAAGTCCACTGTAAAAATTACATCAGATAAATCATTGGGAATTATTTCAATAGGTACGTTTAAAGCTTCTGTTAGTTGTTAATGAAAAATTAGTTTGCTAACCGTTAATTCTTTAACCGTGTAGTTTTTAACGTCTTCCTGTGTTTTATTTTCATTACTTATATCATCAAGCTCTTTTTGAGGTTCAATAGAATTAGCGTCACTTAAAAATGAGTAGCTGGAATATTCAATACTTTTCAAAGATTCACCAGTATTTGGTTGAAGTTCATCCTGTATTTCTTTATAATTAAAAATATTGTCTATTGCTTCTGACAGAAATTCTTCAGATCTAGTGTTCCTATTCTGCATATCTGGTTCATCGTTAATCACATGTTCTACATCGCTCATGTCAAATAGGTGATTTATAAACATAGATGTAGACTTGCGCAATTCGTGCCTTCTCTAAAAAATATGTAATTATAAGTAGTCAAGATCTATCTATCCATTTAAAGAAAATAGATATTGGCGATAAAGAAACAAGAGAATTTAGTTGGATGTAAGCCAAAGATGATATCATTTCACTTACCAATTCCAATTCCTCGTCACCTTGACCCATCAAAATTACTTCATTCTTAGAGTTTTCAATCTTATCTATCAAAATATATCAATTCATTCTAGAGTAAATAATGTCTCCAAATAAAAATATAATTACTTAATTGTCTGCATGCGTATCGTATTATGTATTCTTACCTTCACATTTCTGAGGCGTTGATGTAACGACAACATTCTGATTTTCACATATATATTGATGATCGCCTTTTGATACTGCAAAAGACGAGTCTCTTTCATACGTTTCATCGAGCCGAAAGCTTTGCATTTTCTTCAAGCTTGATATATATCTCCATGGTTGACCTGCAATGATTTTTCTCGAAGAATCAAAATGTAAAGAATTACAAGGATGTACTAGGTCTCAAGCTTATACAATGAGACTGCTAGACAAATAACGGGGAACAATTTAACATGCTACAAGCGACTGAGATTAAATTTTGTGACAATTAAGGTATATGATACTCTTATTAAAACAATATTATATTTGTTGTTATTCTTATTTTAACATTTCCTAGCAGATTCAATAATTCAATGTTTTTATAAAGATCATGTTTATATTAAGTACAGTTGCAAATAATTTGGACACCGTGAAGGTTTGGACATTTTATTCTATATCAAAGGACCAGCCTTTGGTTTATAGTAAGTCAATGATAATTTCTATCATTTTTATTAGGAATTACAATATTGTTTATTTTGTTCACTAACCAGAATCCTTAGCAGCATTTACTATGATTGAAGCCTCGTCTAAAACCTGACTAACTAAATGCACCGCGAGGAGACTAGCTATGCGTGCATCGCGAGACGGATCTTCAAAATCTGTAATTATTTCCAGATATTTTAAAAAATCATAAATCTATTTTTATTATTACTGATATTTGATCAAGCACCCTTATTAATCGGAAATTGTATTACGTTTATGTAATTAAAATACTACGCACCCTCTTTATTCGTCATTTTCGGTCCTTTTATTATTCAGTTTATGCATACAAAATGTCACACGTGAAAAAGCTAAAAACAAATCACTAATTCAGCCAGTGCCATCGTGCATTTCAACTTTTAAAAAGTTTTATAGCCTATGCCTTAGAGCAAATCATGGTTCTTAGAATCTTAGCGACTTGTAGCCCAACCGAAGTGCTACACTCTCGCATAAGATCGATGTAAACTAACAGTATCCGTTCTTTTGGGAGCGTATCTAACGCCCAAAAACCACCCTTTCATATCCTTTCCTTTTAATACCTTCGTGAATACCTTTGGGTCGGCTGCGGGGTGGTTGTATTGCTACTGGTATTACAAATGTCTCTATGCTACGGTCACCGCTTACAACCGTCGTACTTTTTTATCACCTCCGTGGTATAAAAAAGAATTAAATATAGGCGATTGAACTGATTTAAACTCGTTAAAATAAATAGCATATTTAACTATATTTTTTATTCATACAAATAAATAAAATAGAAGTGTCTATCTTTAATTCCAAATTAACAGCTTTTCACTAATGCATTTTTTACATAAAAACATAATTTTTGTGTGTCTGTCTGACTGTCTGTCTGTTTGTTCTAATTTTTGAAGCGGAGGGACTGATTTTCGCTGGACTTTCACTTTCAGATAGCTGATGTTAGAAGGAGTAAATAACTTAGGCTACATTTATTTTGGAAAAGGAAGCGTTCCGGGCAATACAGATAAATCGGTAAACCATGAGAGCGGAGCCGCGGGCGCAGCAAGTATTATATTAAAACCTATAATTTTATGTTCCATATTTAAAATATCTTGGGTCTTTAATAATAACCCTATAATTAATTTTCATGTAACCAATTACCGGAACGCAGTTTACATAAAGAGCATTATTCATTCAAAAATACCGTGGTTATTTCTGTAACGCCCAGCCAATTGCTATAGTATTCTTCAGCCTCGAACTATTTTAGCTTGTTTCTCGATTGTACTGTGGAAAATTTACTTTCAATAAAAGTTTATTTATAAATGTCAATTGTTTTGATATTGATATAATATCTAGTCTACATTACATTTTTTATAATTTTAAATAATAATTATCTATCTTCTCCAATAATTACGATGCAAGATAAAAACTGCAAAAAAAATTCCTCAATTGCCACGTTCCTTAAAAATCTATGGCTAATACCAATGTTTTCAATAAGAGTAGCATTCATTTAATAATTATTTCCATTTAACTTAAACAGCCTAGAAAAAGGGGACTTTTCGCGATATTTCATGACGGTTGGCAAACAAGCATACGGTCCGCCTGATGATGAGTATTCACCGCAACCTATGAACGCTTGCGATACTTGAAGTATCGTATGTGCGTTGCCAACCCAATTTATAGGAGAAAAGGGTACAAAGGGGTTGGGAGATTAGGCCTCCAGCGCTCTCACTCTTCGCGCAAAACGCAACAGAACTCAGATACTTTACGCAGATTTTCTGTAAGAGGGTACTACTTCCCCAGTGGACCCGCTCTATTTGAGCTGGGAGGAGCATGTCTCTACTACTAAAAATTGCTCACCTGACTGAAACTACTTTCTTACATAAAACAACATAAAAAGTCACTTATATACAAATATTTTTTTATACAATTTTATTACAAAACTAAATTATTAAAAAGGGTCATTTGGAATACAATCTATAAAGAAGAAAATGTTACTGCCGGCGCTCCCTGTAGGCTCTATTTATAAATTGCCTGCCACCGTGTGAACATAAAACAACATTGTTAGTTCTACTGAGTGGCGTCTTTATTTACAACCAATTAAGGAAATGTACGCTATGTACCTACCTTAGGGGTTAAACATTTTATTATATATTACGATTTTATGGAAGTAAAGTAAATCGTAATTATAATTTAACACTAAATATTAAAAACGTATCCATTAATACATAATCTACTTGTAAAAGTTCAGACCGAACTTATATTATATATTCGTTGTATAACAGTAGGTACCTAATATTCATACATAGGATATAAAAATAATCTTTTCGTATGTAATAAGCAGTTCACAACTCTGAATCCGGTTAAAAAACCAGGAAAAACATTGCTGTGCTTTAAATTTCAAAATAATCATGGTCTTTAGAAAAGTTTATTGGTCCGCATACAGCCATATTGCCGGTTTCTATGACGACGAGAGGCTGCGGTGCTGCTGTTCCGCGACTATCTCCGCGCACAAATCAATGGAATCTTCATAGGGTTGTCGCTTTATGCTTTTATACCATCGCAATTTCATATTTTTGTTTAAGATAAGTCAGGAGAAACAAAAAAGAAATTGGAAAAATAAAATTATTTAAATTTTGTAGCATATTTACTTATACTTTCCTATATGTTGTTTTTTGATTCGTAATCTTTTTAAGCAAAAAAGTATTCGAGTGTAAGCCCTAAGTCTTCGTCTCGAAAGCGAATGCGCAAGGCCTCACTCTGAAACGAACCGCCCTTCTATTACTCGCGACAGTCCACTCTCTCCCTTGTCATCGCCACATCCTGTTAAAACCCCTGACATGTAAACAATGCTTGTCAGCCTTTTAATGATGTGACCTATATTACAAGTGTGACATTTTTATCTACTTTTTCATTTACTACTGCAATCTACTCTTAATGCACTTGATATGGATACAAAATATTGTCTCTAAGGTAAGTTTATATTTATAATATCCGTTTTAATGCGTTGTATTTTTATAAATAAAAAGATCTAACATATCTGGGTCTGCTATTTTTTATAAGTGATCATATAATTATAATAAAAATTAACAGAAGTAGGATAAAATATTTTTTATATTACTAGGTCATCGCTGATCTCGTTGAGTATGAAAGTGGTCAAAGAAATAACGGAGGATGACTCTGTCAATGAGGACAATATTCCGATCGCGGTACAATTATTCCTATGGAGGCAAACGACACCTTTTATGCGTCCAAGATTCGGAAAAGTTCACGAAGCTACATGCACGGTTTGTTTATTAGCTTTACAGAAAACAATTTGTTATTATTACAAATATAATTGCATATAATTTTTCATAATAATATATATTCGACCTGCAATTAGAATAATCTTAGCTTTAAAGAGAAAAAATTCTCTATGTATACCCATTGGAGATTAGATATTGATTAATAATTAGGCTTTATGGATTTCAAATTTAAGTAAGTCAATATAAATAATGTAAGCAAAATTGAAACTTTAAACTTTTTTTTTGTTATCAAATACCTGAAGTACTTTATACTTATAATGCCATATTTTTTAGTTACTTATAGACATCGTAAAACCCCACTTACTCTATTAATCACTTATTATTTATGTTGTCACAATAACGATATTAATAAAACTTAATCTAATTGTATATTTTATTGATAAACATGCAGTTCTGTCAACGGGCACCTGGGCATCACGTAAGTCTTGTTTATAATAATAATTAAATAAGTACGTTTATTATATATATTAGTATTTTTTTTCTAAAGTGATAACATTATTATTACATATGATATGCTAAGGTATATAAAACATCTTTAAAGGTGTTGTGTAGTATTCGTTTATATACTATATAATAGTGTTGGTAAGTAGCTCACCCAACTACTTTGAATTTATAGGCTTACAGTCTGTTTTGTCTCTCCCTTATTATATCATAATAATATTTAATTATGTGTCAACCTCCTTATACCTACTACTACCTACGTAATTTACTTTACTATCTCAACGGTAATTTTTTTTATGCTACTAATTTTGCCAGCAAACTTATGGTCCACCTGATTTTAAGCTATCGTAGCCTATGAGTGCTTGCAATAACACTTCTAGGTGTCACTAACGAATTGCCCGCCTCGAGATATTGGCTCTTAAATCTTCTTAGCCTCACTATTTACAGTGTTTTTCAAACCGAAACATAGTAGGTACTTAAATTTTTATATAAAGTTTAAACAAGTATTGGCTTAATTATTAAGTCCGAGAATTTTATTCCCTAGGTACTAACTTTTGCAAACATGCTATTTTTTTTTTTATTAAAAAATATTTGAACTCAATTAATTTCTCTGAACCTGAAATGTAGGTCATATTATAATGCATATCTCAGCTTATGGCTAAAGTCTAATCTTCGTTTCAAAATTCATGCATGTAACTTATTTAAAATCGATCTATATAGTAGTTTTCGTGTAATGGTTTACAAAGTAAGTTCTAACCTGTATATCTGAAATGTTTAAATGTTTTGTTAAAGTTTTTTAATAGTATGACTCATTAATTTAAAGCTGATGTGAATCTAAAATAGCAGTTAAGAAATAAAAATAAAACTTGTTATTTACTTTTAACCGGATTAACAAAAAGACTTTCCGTTTAACCCACATTTATATAAGTATGATACAAACAATGTATTTTTATAATTTTTTCCAAATATTTAACATGTTCTATTAAGTTTCAAAGACGGTTCTATTAGATATAACTTCTTTTTATTTGGTAATTACCTACGTATATAAAATATAAAATGTAAATACCTATTATAAACAAAAATTTCAGTGAAATTGGTAATTTTTTTTTCAATGTTGGCTTTTGGTTATGGCATGTAGGCACTTATTATCTCACCAATGGTAACATTTGTATCAGCTGACAGGCTGATGAGGCTGACATTTTTGACATTGACGCTTTGAAGTTTGACAGCACTTTGTTTATATTTTTGATTTTTCACAAATATACGATTTCTCTGTTTTCCTATGTCAATATTCTTTTAATTATAAAAAATGTATATTTTACACTATGAACTAATTACCAATTTTTCAATTTTTTTGCATATCATGTAGGAACTCAAAGAGGCCTGTAAGGTAAATATTAAGCTTTTTTGATTAAAATTTTTTGTCATTTACAGTAATGTGAAATATTAAGCCATTCGCAACATATTCTACACAAAATTCAATGCTCCAAACATTGATATTTATTTTCATATCATAAAATTTAAAGGATTTATTATATTTTTCAGTCTTTTGAAAAAGTTTTAGTCCAGAATCTTCGGTTTGGCCTTACAAACAACCTTATTGATGCTATAGAATCCATTCCACGATGGAGACTCATACAAGCTTCATTGCCTCATGTGATGCATGCTTTAGCTGGCCTCCTGCACAACAGGTATTTGAATATTATTAAATTAAAATCAAAAGTCATTTTATTTTTTAACTTTAGGTTCTTATATTCTTAAATCTTGCCACGCTAGCTGTGGCTCAATCTAATGTAATAAGAAATAAAAGTATTCTTGTGAAAAAAAAACAATTAATTTTCAGCTCTGTTGATTTAAGGATAAATTATAAAAATTTCAAATTAATCTATTAACTACTTATATAATTTTGTAAGCAGATTTTTTTACACACTAGATTGTTCATGTGAATTTCATGAAAACAAAACATTTATTTGATTCAAAATTTAATAATTCACTCAGTAAACTAACACTTCTTTATAATTTATATTAATTTCAGAGTCAAAGACAACATGCAAACCTTAGGAAATGTGGAGACAAAACTTCTCTATACCTTACATTGGATCTTACTTGACGCTTCTGATGAATGTGCAGATAATGACTATGAAAATGGGAAATATTACTCTAATCCCTTCCACTATCTTTTCTCTGTACCTACAATGACTGTGAGTAAATTTTGTACACTATAATATCTTAAAAATAATGATCATATTATTATTGAGAAACCATTATTATCAAATGAAAAATTCTTTTAAGAGTATCATTAAAATTCTTAATAACATCAAAATCATAATAAAAAATTAATATTTTTCAGCTGTTTGTCTTTCTCTTTGCTCCAATATCACATCACTTAAAGGAATCAGACTTTACCAACAACTACAGATTGGAGAATGGTTTAAAGCTATGGCAAGCGATGTGGGAATTTCGACACCCTGATTCAGCTTGCTTCACTACACTCGTTAAACCCAAACCAAGACCTCTGGGTGGGAAATATTCAAAGAGAAACCAACATGGAGATGTTTTTCTAGGCCGTAAGTAAAGACATTTTTTTAAGTTTATTCTCATAAATTTTTTAATTTTTGTTGTTATTTATGCTAAAAATTCCTTAAATTCAGTACCTAAATTTTAAGCCCACTTAAAATTTTAGTTTCAGTAATATAGTTAAAATAATATAAGGACCCAAAATAATTATTATATCCCATAATTCTTTGAAGTAAAATATTTTCAGGTAAATTTTCTAAAGAAGAAAGTATAGTCAATGGAAGTCCACCAAGTCAAAACGTATCAATGCCACAATCCGAGGCTGCTTCAAAACAAGCCAGTACCGAGGAAGAGCCGTGGCTCTCCTCACCTAAAGAGACAATTTTTCCAGAAACTATACCCGAAGAGAGTTCTAGTACTGAAGAGGAGCATGTGGTAACGAAACAAATCCTTTGTTTTGTCACTATCTCCCTTACTATAAGCAGGCTTATTTACAACTATTACTGCAAAACATTAATACATTTGAATTTGAACCTTATATCCATATAATCAAGGCCTTACAGTACGCTCTTGATAAACAGATTATAATATGTGTAACATAACCAGCTGATACTGCCTGACCACCATTGTGGCGTGCTAGTAGCGAGCCTGCTTTGAGCCTCGATGGTCAGGGGTTCGATTACCCATCGTAGCAGATGTTTGTTATAAATATCTATTTCGGTCTAGGGGTTTGTCCTTGTGGGCCTCGCCATCGTGCTTCAGAGATCACGTTAAGCTGTTAGTCCCGTTGTTGTTATCATAACATCTGATCTAATCTGATCGTTAACTCTTGAGATAGGTAATTTGTACTTATCCAACGAGTTACTGGTTCAAATTTGGTTTTAAGAGAGGATTCATGCTAGGATGAAGAGAGCCACCTGACACTGCCGACATTTTCGCCTTGAGCAGTACCCAATGTAAGCAACGCCTACTGCGGTACCTACTACGGGGAACCATTTTAAAACTTGATCAATTTCCATATTATTATTTGTTGGAAATACTATAATGAATCTGTTCTTAAGACGCATAAACCTACTGTGGCCTTATATAAAGTTTTCGCAAGTTTATAAACCTTTAGATAATACCGAGTTTGATATACGAATAACATGTTAAAAGTAGTTCATTTTATCTTCAGTTCATTTACCGCTTACCATCGGAGCAGAATTTTAGTGGCGCGAATAAAGGATCGTACACAGTGTACGCAGCTGACCCAAGCATATTTCAAGTTCGCAAATCTGATCCTACGAAACCGACTCTACCGGGCATTAAACCATTACCACAAATAACCAAAATGAGGTGACACATACATATCTACCAAAAATTCTTATACCTATTAATTATTATCGTACTAATCTTTTGCCGGGTGCGCTAACTGATTTGTAAACGATCGGTGGGTTAAGCAACTTTAGGCACGGTTTGTCAATTGATGGGTGATCGCGTAGTGGTATTTCAACTGTGCTGCTCCGTGGTTCGGAGGGCCAGTAATAAGTCGGTCCGGGCTATTTTCAATTTGACAATAGTCAAAAAGTCAATTCAGAGCTCAAAAACTCAGACACTAGGTTGGCCATTAACCACTCGATAAGAAAAACAGGAACGGAACCCTAAATCTTTTTCTAAAATAAAAGTAGCCTAAGTTACTCCTTCTAACATGCTATCTGCCGTCAAAAAAATCGGAACAAACAGACAGACAGACAAATATAAACTTTTAAAATAGTTTTTTTATGTAAGTGATGTAATACTTTCATATGCATTTAGTGAAAAGCTGGTAATTCTGAACAAATAGACACTTCAATTTTATTTATTTACATAGATTTTTATTTTTTATGTAATTTCAGTTCATCAGATAAAGAGTCGTTATCGGACAGCGGAGGTCCGCCCGGTGTTAAAGGCACTCCTACGTCGACTGAAAAAGGAACTTCTATTAAACAAATACAACATGTAAGTTAAAATTTACATAATATAATTATTAATGTTTAGTGTAAACTGCTTATATTTTTAATTTCAAAATTAAATATGCATTATTGTTGTCAACGACTTGAGATATCTTTAATTAAACAAACAGACGGCACGAGTAAGAAGATATATATTACATTAAAAAAAATTGGCAGATACGGAGAGTGCCGATAGAAATGAAAACTTGAAACTTTGAAAAAAAAATGACTTTTATTTTTAATTTGAGTGACGTATAAATAATTAAAATCTCATAAGTTGTATATAGAAATTATTAATATTAGTCTGGTAACATCAGTCATGAAGCATGCCGTGACGTCACGTGACCCGAATCTATATGCTTAGACCGAATCAAGCGTTAAAGCGTTAAGTTAATATAAAAATATATATGAAATCTTTATTGGTGGATGATCAAATTCCTAAACTTTTAAATTTTATTAATTTATAAAGCATTTGTTTAGTTATAAATTATTTCCTCGTTGCTTCAAGGTATCCGCCGCGACTTTTCTCGATGTGGCAACAATGCGATGCCTCTTCGCATCACAGTGGCAGGAGGAAGGGGTGTACTGGGCGCTGCATTACTTGTACAATCGGTTAGCTTACGATTCAATTATGTTTTCGTTATTTATAAATTAATAGACGCTGAACTGACATTTCGTTACCAAAATTCTAAATCATAAAAAATCTAATCTATTAACTATCTATTCACGGTTGTGCATAGGAATACATACGAAAACAAATATATATTAAGAAGTTTAACTGTCTGTGCAAATTCTAAGTTGTCGTATGACCCATCAAATATTTCTACGTATTTTCTAATTTTAGATTACGCGATATTTGTGATGATATATCAAAACAAACTCAGCCTCGGAAACGAAGTAATTCCTTACCGATACCGAAAATAGAAGTATCAATATACCAAAGCCCGGAAATAAAAGACAGAGATTCGTTGAAAAACTTCATCGAGATACCAGAAGCTAAGGAGATATCGCCTGTAACGGAAACACCGACAAACATACACAAATCAGACGAAGATAACATTATGTCGAGGAGAGCCAGCGAGAAAATTAAAAAGAAAATGAAAATGGCCGATTTAAAAGCTTTCGTCGAGACGAAATTACTGTCAAAGTCGGAGAAAGCTCTAGAGAAGATCGGTCATGACGATCACAAATTCAGTTTTCACACTGCAGTAAGAATGATATCTGTAGTTATTTTTTTCATTAGCTTAATAGCACGATTTTACAATGTATACATTTGAGCATATATATACTTAAGTAGAAGTGCGAGTCGCTTATTTCGCGATATCGATTTCGTCCTTAATAAAGTTAAATGTAGTGTATAATAGTGAACTAAACAATTGTTTGTACCCTCACTAATGGCGGCGTTGCCCAGCTGTATATATGTAAAACCGTGCCATAGTTGTTACATGTTTCACAGTACGAACAAATTGGAGTATATAATTGTACTTTTCAGGAATATCACAGAAGTCTCGATAACGCAGACGATAGACCTAACTCCGCGCTTGCGAGCAATTTTCCCCCTCTAGCACCGAGACTTACCGGAGATTTGTTTCAGTGTAATCTCATTAAAGGGAAAAGTATGCCGAGTCTTAGGTGAGTACGACCATGTGTAAATTCATCATTTCATAAATCCTCCATACGTAGTTTTCTTTAAAACATTTTTTAAATAATTCTTAGAATTAGTATTTTTATGTCAAAACATATAACTTAATTTTATCTTGACCATACATTACTTTATTTATCAATTTTTTTTCTTCGAACACAGCACAGCATGTTTCGTTTTCTTTTCACACGATTTCGAAAATTATTCCGATGAATTTTTCTATTTAAAATGTATTTTTCTCTTTCTCCCGTGTCCTTTACGCTTAATCCTGTACAATATTATAACGGACGAATACGATCGCTAGCTGTCTGATAGACGAGCTAGCATCAAATGGGTAAGTCATGAGATATCGTAAAACGATACTTAGAAGCTTCTAGATAGATCTAAAATTAGTGGAGTGAATAAGTATTAAAAACGGTAAATAGTTAGGTGTAGATAGGCGTCGAAATTTACAAGATAGCATAGTTCTAAAAGTAAGAGCTTAGCTTGTCGAATATTAGTCGATAGATTAGAAAATATGTTAGAATATTAGACTTACTATAAACTATGGACCGGCCCTTCCATACAGTCAAAATGTGTTAAAACTTGCTTGTGCCCTTACGTGAATTCAATGGAATTAGTCACAAGCTTACTTCATTGTGCACAACATTACCGAATGAAGATAGAGTGTGACTAACTTCGTTCCGTTGTTTACCCAATTTACGATGTGGCACCAGTGAGTCTTTGAAATATTGTCAGTATGGAAGGGCCTGCCCATACTGTATAGTAAGTCTGTGGTAAGAATAGTTAATTCAACATAACGAATCAAGTAACTGGTTTAAAATTTTTAAGCTTTGCTCGGTTTTGTAGGAAGTTATCAAAATTTTATTATATCAAATAATAATAGCTACAGCTACTTAGCATGTTAAAATCACATAAAATTAATAATTTGCATGATTTTTAGGGCAACGATTGGCTTATAAAGTATAAACTATTAACTAATATCTTAGCATTTAAAAGGTATTGAAGTATAACAATGCACAACATCAGCACACTCGGATCTAAAATATATATAAAAAAAAAATAGTACAAATATGTTCAAACTGCACCAACACTAGTAGACTTGTCCTGAGTGAAGTAATTAGGTAACAAAGACCATTTTTGTGGGATACTAAGCGGATACATTTTACAGATATATCGGTGAGATCAAAACGGAACGAGCACAAGGGACTACTTGCACTAAGCCAACGAATATGCAGAAGAAAAAGAATCCTATAATCACTGTGACAGAACACACGCCCACACCGTCGCCGGATTATCTCTCTAAAACAAGACAAGTTAGAATATTCATATTTTAAATTTATTTATAAATTAATAAAATATTTAATTAAAAATACTATAAGTTAAATTAATTTTTTTTTTTAATGTAAGAGGGGGCAAACGGGCAGGAGGCTCACCTGATGTTAAGTGATCACCGCCGCCCATGAACATCTGCAACACCAGAAGGCATGCAGGCGCGTTGCCGACCTTTAAGGAAAGAATAGGCTCTTCTCTTGAAGGTTCCCAAGTGGTATCCACAGAGTGGTTGTGGTTGTGATAAATCTCATACCTTATATTTATACCAAATATGCAATAAATCTCATACCTTATTATTTAAATAGATATTTATGAGTAGTGCAAATGAAGACTATTTAAGCTTATCTACGTTACACAAAGTTAAACAATTTTGACTGCACCCCGTTGTCGTTAGAAAAGTGGTGACGTATCACATCTTAAATGTAAATATTTTCTGTATTTAGAAAGTATAGATCACAGGCGCTTTAACGGCTACCTGTCATCTAATTCTTATTCTTCTTGTCGTGTCAGGGTTGTTCAGATCGCCTATATCGGTCACCGACTTCACTTCAAATATTATAAATATGAAATTCATAATAGCCAGAACTGTCTATTTACGTACCAACATAAAGACCACTGCAGTCACCATTCAAAGACTGACCACGCTTAATGCAAATAAAAGTGATCATCATTTATCTTATCACTGAGCTTAGCTATGAGCGCCTTGTTGCCAAATAATATACTTCTGACCTATACTATTAAAGTCTGCCGTAATATTATAAAGATAATCAAGTTTACCATTATTCTGATCTAGGGCTCGCTAGAATCACAAATGGATTCAGTTAGCATGCAAGGCTCTCAACACATACCGACACCGGAACGAAAGCCGAGTTTGACGCGGTCTCAAACAGACTCGAACATCACTTATATCGTAGAAGAGATTCAAGAGGCCGCGGGATCTCTACATTACATCACTAAAGATGGTGATATTGATTTTCAAGTGGTCCTCAAAGTAAGCATGTTTTTTTACATATAAGTGACTTTTTCCACTGTATAAATAAAATATTAGTGAAAAATTCCTGTAGGTGTCTCCGAAGTCCTTTTTTTGACTTCTTTTATAAGAAAACCGGTATGCTGGAAAAATATCGGCTAAGTACGTTTTGGAACCCTTTAATTTTGAAATTAAATTGGTTTTATTATTTGTTGTTACAACGGCCTTAGAAATACTCATTTGAAAAATTTATATTTCAATGTATAGGGTTTTTAGAGTCATGGGATTTTAGGAATTTTAAAATTTTAGATTAGTTTTTTCCTTATTGCAATTACAAAATTGAAACATTTTTCAATTCGTTATAATGACGTTTTTGTCTAATATTACAGGCAGTATACTCTGTCTCTACTATGGATACTTTCTACATAACAATGAGAGTGATGGAGGTTATGCTGAATTTAGTTGATACCTTGATGGAGATCGAAGTTCATAAAAATTGGCAATCTGAGCAGAATCAAGATCCTCACCCAGAAACAGTTGATCCTTTAGCAGATTTTCAAAAAGACAAGGATAGTAAGGTAGCCATCTTGACCATATCTTTTTTTTCAAAATTATCAAATGATTATAACTTTTGTATATTATTTTAGCAGCAGAAGATTTCATACTCTTAAAGATTAATCATTATTTATATAAAAAATTAGTCGCACCTCTCGCAATTCTAAGAATTTTTTCCTGAAACGTAATGTTCCAAAGTCTATTGGTGCAAAATTTTTATGTACTTATACTAGTAAAGTATATTAATATTTAATAATTGTTACCTTAAAACAAACTCTTGTCATATAAATTTCAGGAAAGAGATTCAGGTATACCGTGCGCTCAAAGTCAAGATTCCACAAACGTCGAAGCCGGTGGTAGCAAAGAAAAGTTGAAAGATGACGAAAATTTCGATTGTCCATATTACATGCTGATGTATATTATTTTAAGGTAAAACACAATATCGTTGCTGCTAGTACAATATACAGTCAATAAATGTATATTATTTTAAAATAATTACATTTTTTTATTTGAATATGTACACCGTACTTTCTTCGCCTACCCCTTAGCTTTCGTTCCGTGTATATACTATGGTGAAGGCGTATCGTTATACGCGTCGGATATTTGTTGAAACTACCGAAGAATAAAAATCTTATCCTAAATTCTAATTAAAATGTTAAAAATTTAAGTCTATCATAGGAAAATTACGGTCTTAATTATTTTACAGATTATTACGTCAGTTAGGGTGCTCTCACGGATGTACCTCCGCGCTACGCGGACCCCAAGCTGAATGCCTCCGAGTCCAAGCTCGGAACTCCCTTCGCCAGCTGCGATCAGCTTCCGTGACTAAGTTCACATTGCGACTCAAAGAAATGACTAAGTTCGCACCTATCAGAGAGGTTCTTGACAACCTGCATTCTACACTTGGGTATTGCACCGAACCAGCAACTATGGTGTCTCCAATGAGTAAGTCAAATTTAATTTTACTCAATCCATTACACTGAAAAATTATGAAATGTTCACGTTTTTGCTTTACTTATTAAGGGTACCAGCGGAAACTGGTCAGTTTTTTATATTCTGTAGGAACAGGCTGCACATGTGCTACTAAAAGTTTGTGTCGTGTTGTGAAATATTTTCGTTGTTGGCGTAAATTAACCGCTCTCCTGACGTTGTTAACGTCACGTTGTGAAGCAGCAATACCCGTACTGTACGGCCTCTTTGTCTTATTCTTTGTCTTTTCTATCTCATGTTAGTTTGGGCTTAGATAGGTCGACAAGCTACGGTGACTGTGTACTAGTAGGCAGGCCAGCTTGTTTGCCTGTGATATAAAAATAAACTAAAATAAAATATATGTTTTAGATCAACAGAAAAGGAATTTATCGAAATCACCAGAAATGAGTCACCTACAGACGGGATATGCTACTAACTTCGGAGCGGGGCAGGGACTCAACGCTAACAGAGCAATAGAGAACTTCATAGTTGAATCCACGTTTCGAGTCCTTGTAACACGTTTCGCGATGATGCATAAGGAATTAAAACTACTCGACAACTCGGTGAGTACACAAATAAAAAGCCGTTTCTTGAATTCTAAGTTTCGAATCTGAAATTTTAAAATTAGTTTCGAATCTGAAATTTTAAATGTTTGATTGTGTGTTGCTATTTTTTTTTAATGTCGTGACAGTCGGCAAGCATATAACGGTCCGCCTGATGGTAAGCACTTGAACCACATGCGCTTTGCCAGCCCAAAGTATAGGAGCGAAGGGAACAGAGGGGGTAGAAGATTGGGACTTCGGCTCTCTCACTCTTAACCCACAAGAGTACTAATACTGTTACTTTACGCCGATTTTCTACTTTGAGTCGACTCATTCGCTATTTACTGTGAAGTAAAACGTCTAGAGGAAACCTCTATCTCTTTCAAAAATTGAGTGACTCGTGTAGACCAACCCGTAGCCGACGTAAAGGACTAAACTTTTTATTTTTTTATTATTAACAGCTTTTGTCTGATAGCTAAACATGACAATGACTGTTCCTTACCTTTATCTCTTTTACCAATTAAAAAATACATCAAATGTCTTTTAAATCTAGGCTCTGTATGCCGAAGTACGTCTATTACTGAGCTACGTGCGAGAGGCTCACGGCGGAGAGTTCCGCGCGGTAGCGTTCAGTGCTCTCTTAGATACTGCGGAGAGACCTGGAACACAACCCAAGGAGTCCAACATGCAGACGACAAGGGTGATCAGGTATTTGTGGAACATGCAGTAAACTTATAATTTATGGTGTAATATAAAAAAATCATTCACTGGTGGTAGGTCTTTTGTTGCAAAAGGCTGGCTAGGCAGGTACCACCGCAGTGTCAAATATTCTGCCGCCAAATAGTAATGCTTAGGTATTACTGTGTTCCGGTTTGAAGGGCACTGTACGCTAGTGAAATTACTGGGCGGACGAGATTTAAGAACTAATATCTCTCGTTGGCAACGCGTGAGTGGCACCTACTAATGGTGCTGCAAGCGCTCATAGGCTACGGCAACCACTTACCATCAGGTGGTCCGTATGCTTGTTTGCCAACTACTAACATAAAAAAAAATTAAAAAAAAATCATTATTGACCGCCAGCGTTTTTAACCTTCGTAAAACTCTCTCATTGCCTGCTTTATAAATCCATCTCATATCGACGTAGAATTGAACCTATCGTTTTATAGTAACAAAAACTGTAAATATCTTCTTCTTCTTAGCATTTTTCCCGTTATTATATTTGCCCAGAACGATTGTCTTCCGACGTTTGTTACCCAAGGGGCGAACCAGTAACTCATTGGATATCCAATGAGTGAGAATGAGAGCTGTTATAAGCAATATGTTATGAGCAAATTACGTATCCAGAGTTAACAATTATTATCTGATGCTATGTGATAAAATCAAGACGGAAAACTTAAGGTGCTCTCCGAGGCACGGTGGGGGGCCCCACCAATTATTATTATTCAGAAGTGATAATTATAATAATGATTACATTAGACATATCCCACGAGTGCCCGATGATGAACGCGGTTCGGACACCGGCGCGGATTCCGGCTGCGCGGCCGACGATAGGAGCCATAAAAAGTTCACATTCAAAAAGAGGAGCACTTCTTCAACTGGTGCTCATGTGAGTGTACCTTTATCTTTAGTTAAATAGTAGTAATAGTACGTTTTTTCTTCAACTCCGAATGTAATAAGAAATGAAATCTGTATATTTTAATAGGTTATATGATAAAAAGAGACAGAGTTAGAGAGAGAGAGAGAGAGAGAGAGAGAAAGTTGCGCACCCGCCTGCACACTCACTTGCTCGTGTGCTCATTTGCTTGTAATAGGCTCGATACACACACATCGTACGGCATTTCGTTACGTAACAATTTATTTATTTATTTATTCACAGACATACCCAAGGAGACTTCACAGTTACCTCAATCATCTCCTTAGGCTAAAACACAATCAAATATTATTTAACTTAAAATTAAACTTAAAATTACAAAATATTAATATTTAACAAAACTACTACCCACTTTCTAATAACATTTCTAATGATGAAATAATCTGCCTTACAAGCTGAAGTGGTGGAGTGTGAAACACATCCAATTGCTTCTAAATTGTACTACCCGTAAGCCGCTTTAAGGAAATTCGATCCAATTAGTTAAGAAACAGCGAAGATATGAGAAATAGACTTAACATATAACATACAAACAAACTAATGAATTTGTAAATTGAAAAGTTTCTGATCAAAATGAAGAATACCTTAATAATGATATTAGGCTAATTAATTTAGATACCCAATATTGTACCTCCTCTTTCTGCTACCAATACTCTGAAATAAGTTTGTAGAAACCACAGCAGCGTTACGATTTTCAGAGTCTTCTAGAAACAGACGCAGGCGATGAGTCTGCAAGTCAATCACCTTTATCAGTACGAACACGAAGATACCAACTGACTCCGAGACAATCTGAACGAACAATCCCATCGGCTTCGTCAACTGATATAACTCCTCATCATAAGATATCACATTCGAAGTCAATACCTTCTAAATTCCACATTAGTGGTATTGGTAAGTGTAAATTTTATAGAACTTTTCACCTATGTAGTTTTTATTCGTCCACTGATTATTTATTGATTATTATTGGTCGTTTTCACTTTGGGAGTATTTGGTTATTTCGATTAATTATTTATGTAAATTTGAACTTATTTAGTTAAGCTATGGAAACCGCGTTAAAATTCAAAGCTATAGTCACATAACTAAACATTCGATACGAGATAGTTTAAAACATCAGTTTTCGTAAAACTCGTTCTAAAAACCGAAAACCTTTTCGAACTGAAATTACGTTGTAGTCACTGAAATATACGAAAGTAAAACGATTTCTTTCACTCGAATAGTGAATTGGTTCCGTCAAAAGCCGCAACCGCAGAACCTGGTCCGTAACGGTTGCGGTTCCGGCGAGTCGCTGCCCATCTCGGGCAGCATGGCGTCGCTCGCGCGCCCCTACCACGCGCAGCCGCTGCACGTGTCGAGGCCCGTGCACGTGAAGCGGCGCGTGGGGTACACGCTTAACAGGTGATTATCTAAAGCAGCGGTAAATAATCTAATAATAGAATAAGCTTTATTGTACATCACTTTTTACAGCATAAGTTACATTGAAGCACTTATTATAAGTATGTATATATCATGGGCATTACCACCATTTGGTCTAAGGGAGGGCAAAATCTTTATTTATTAATAAAATAGTGCATAGTCAGTATTTCGCAAGGTCCAGGGATCTGGATCTGGATCTGGATTGCGTCTATCTCGCTATTGCCATGGTATGTATAGGTAGATGGTCTTATAGCTAAGTAACGATTTCTTCCAAACACTTTTTAGAGTTTTATGTAGCCAACTCATTTGGTTCCCTTCCCTCCTTGAATTTGGTGTGGGCAAAGTTAAACTCATATATACTAACCACAACGGACAAGAAAGTGATCTTATAAGGGTTCCTTTTTTAACCTTTTGAGGTACCTAACAATAAAAAGTAGATAAATAGAAAAATTCTTTAATATTTATTATTTATACATGTTTATTATTATTTATACAGAAAAATAAATTTCTAATTTTATATCATTCCTTTGTATACTTTCCAGAGCAAGAAAAAGAGTTGAAGACAGATTAAATAGATTCGGTCTGCGGAAAATAGGAAAGAAAAGAGACGGAAGCATAGAAGAGACTTCAGGAGGATGTCAGTATAAACAAATAATAAATAAACTTATGAGTCCCTATTCCAGTGGAATTATTATATGAACGCTTTTTCTAGACATGTCACGCCGTGGGTCAGCAGAAGGTGGTTCAGGGGGCGGCGAATCAGAAGTAGTTGTTTTAAAACGAAGAAGATTAGTAGCGGCTGCACCATTATACGCTGGTCTCGCTAGATTCAGTTTTATTCTCGACGCTACACAACCCGGTGGTACTCCTGATGCATTATTTATGGCAGCATTATTGGATCTTGTAAGTAGTTATAGCATAGACATAATATGAGAGCGAAAGACCCAAAACTCTATCTTTCCTTATCTAACCCTCCCCTGTCTTCCCCCTCCGATCTCTTTACCTCCTCATCTTATACAATCAGTGAACATAAACCTCCATGCTTACTTATCAATATGTCTTGTACCTATTTGCTATCTTTTTTATAATATCAGAAGTAATAAGCATTTTCATTTGTGATTTTGAACTTTTAAGGCGATTTGGCGAAGATTCTTCAAGATAATATTATTCCTATTTCCTCTCAAACTAAGCATAATTATAGCATGTGCTAGGAATAAGTATGATACACGTTTACTGAATGGCCTGTACTTCCATTGAGTTATCAGAAATTCAATTATAATATAACAAAAATACCTTTCACAGCCACACACTGTCGTCGTTGGTCGGGCAGCGATGCTTCTAGAATGTGCGCATTTGGTGCATAACTGCAACAAGGGACAGTGGCCGTATTGGTTAAAATCGAATATGGCGAAAAACCCACGTAAGGACCATTTAAAATTATGTACATCTTTAAATTTTAGTTCCAAAATGTATTATAAATTTTGTTTCAGTGTCGTCAGCTCCTTTACAATTGAGAAGACAACGGTTAGCAGGGAAACTATTTTATCAGTGGGCAGAAGTAAGTAAATTTACAAGTTTTATATATTTGAAGTCAAAACATTTTTTTGTTTGTTAAATAAAAGCAAAAGATTTTTTTGGTTTTTAAAAACAAACTCTTTATCAAGGATTATATATAATGCTTTATATATGTAGAATGTGCTCGGTAATTTTTTTTATAATTGGTTTAAATACAATAATTTAATTAATCTTGAAGAAATTACAAACAGTAGAAGATACTTTAAAAATAGTATAAAATTAAAATATCATGAGTCAGTTATTGTCAGTGATAGTTTTTTCTTTTAATTTCAGGCAATCGGTAATAGATTAGAAGACATGTTGAATGAAGATAGAAAGCATATAGACACTGTAGTTAATCTGATCAATGATCCCGATGGACAAAGGGAACTGTTACAGCAGGATGAAGAGGAAGATTTCTTAGACGAAGGTAAATCTTTCTATACTAATTTTAGAAGTTGATAAAAATGGCATTTTTGCATTTAGGGTCTGAAAAAATCTTTCAATTAAAGCTATGAATAAATTTCTGCCTTTGTGTTTATTTCTCAAAGTCTTAATGAACTTAACGGTGTCTTGCTATTTTTCGAATGAACAGGCCTGCTGTTCGCATAGCAATGCATTTCGTTCGAAGAATGAAAACGTCAAAAACTTATTTGCCCAATTTTTCCATTTTTCTTTCTCCTCAATCTGCTCTTATCCCTTTGGGGGCAATACTCAGAGAATAGCTACTAGTTATGCCAATGTAGTCGTGTGAAGTCGCTGTTTCAAGACGTTTTCAGCGAGCGACAAACGTTTTTTTTAACGAAGTTCTTTAACGTGGCTTACGGGTAGTTTATTTTTATGTGAGAGGGGGAAACGGGCAGGAGGCTCACCTGATGTTAAGCGATTAGCGATTAAGTAGATGTCACGTAATCAAATACCGTATCCTATGTATGTGACGTTTGCATATAGAACCTACAAGCAAAGGAGCACACGAGCAAGTGAGTTCGTAGCCGGTGCGCAACTCTCTCTCACTATCTCTTTTCACCATATAACCCAATTAAAGAAACAGGTTTCATTTCGAATCACATTCAGAGTGGAAGATAAAAGAAAGGAACTTCGTCCCTGGCGGGCTCCCTGGCCGTACATTTTTAAAACTTTTATTCGAAGAGGGCCCTCACATTTTCCTAAATGACCGATTTGCCACTACCAACATGACAATACAGATGTTACAGACGTCTATAGTAACGACTTATCTTAAGACCGGTTGTATTCATATTTGTTATCATATTGCTTGTTTAACCTATTTGTTTACATATGTGAAAATTATTTTTTGGATTTGGTAAAACCACCTTTTGTTTCTGCAGCTAGTATCCGACTACCCGGGAAAACTATTGGCGCTGAGTGCCCCCGAGCTCTCAGACTAGTCGCTTGCATGCTATTGTTCGAAATAACAGCATTTCTTCGTGAAACTTATCACAATTTGCCAAAGTCCTGTCGATCGTCGTTAAAGGAAAGAGGACCTTGGGACCGAGTGTACAGGTACGATTTTTGCATACTATTTTGTTGTTATTTTTTTGGTAAGTAGTTGCCATATCTCTTCGTTGTGTCAATGATTATTTTCTGTTATTATGTTTTGCGAAGGTGGATGCAAAAGCGGAGACGTTTATTGTGTAATAATAAGTGAGTTGATTATGTTTCGTAAATTAGTAAAGATAAAAATCGAGTGCATATTTGTGATCAAACTTTTCATTTTAACAGGGCTCTTAGCAGTCAACACACATTAATGCCAGTCGAGTATGTTATCTGAAGGAATAATGCATGACTTATGGCACAATATGTGCATGCACATAGATTGTAACTACATTTAGAATCACGGTATAGGAATACTCAATATGTAAAGAGACACTTAGCCATAAAAAACTAGTTTAAAGTAGGTATTTCGCTTATTAAATACATCTTATATATAGCAAGGGATCCTGTGGCAAAAGCAGATGATAGTTCGATATGTACTTTATCATAAATTCAAAAGTAAAATCTGCCTTTCCGCGTTGATCTAATAAATAAAATAAACATATTGTTATTTAAAATACCACTCAAATATGACGCATGGTATGTTCTAAAGAACTTTAAATAATTAACGATACTTAAAGGTAGGTAAAATAAAATCAGTTACTAAAAGATAATGTTCGATAAAAACTTATTAGGTACAACTGAAATAATATAGTTTAGATAAACTTAGCAGTAACGCTTTGCTACATTGGCATGCCCAGTTTCGAGATTACCACAAAAATGAAAATTTGATCTAAATAGATAGAAATATCCTTCACGCTGAATGAAATATATCTTAATTACAAATAACAGCACCATTTGAATGTAGTTATGGTATTGTAGGGAGGCTAATAGACGTTGGAGTATGGCCCTGTCAAGTATGGGACACTCTCAAGCATCGGCTCAAAGCTTACAATCAATCACTGGAGCGGAAACGGAAAGGAAGATATCATTTGTCCTGCACGAACCAGAAAATGTGTCTGGTGGCAGCAGTGTAACAGTAAGACTAGATTATATCAAACATTTTTAACCCCAACGCAAAAACGGGGTGTTATAAGTCGGATTTGTGTCTGTGGGATCGTAGCTCCCGAACCGATTTTGATGTTGTTTTCTTTTGTTTGAAAATTGAAGTAGTTAGAAGTGTTCATTACTATGTTTCATGAAAATCAATCCAAGCTGGCCGCCGCCACAAAATGGCGGATTACATATTTTTTAACAAGTCCCTCAACATGGGTATAAAATGAAAGAGTTTGATAAGTGAATACTATACACTATAATAAATTTCAAATCCAAGATGGTCGCCACTACAAAATGGCGAATTTGATATTTTCTCGTCGAGGATTACCAAATTTTTAATTTTATTTGTAATGATAAATTACGATATAAAGTACAAATGCAATATCTTCATATTAGCTCTCTGATTCATATAACTCTTTGATTCCACACAATTACTATTAAAGCCTACTCTAGCCAACAAAACAAGAATCATCACATTGATTTTATTTTCAGTCACTTACATACCCAAAAAAGACTTCTAGACTAATATTAATTACAATAACTGTGTCTTTCTTACATTTCACGATTTTTCGTCTAAACCACAAAATAACTTTAAAGAATTTTTGATATAATCAATTTATTTTTTTCAATAAAACATAACTGAATAGGATGAAATGAGAAGAGGGTGAATGTTTGTTACGGAACCTTTTATTTCTATTGTAATATAGGTTTTATTTTAATAACATTAACTTAAATTAGGTTGAAAATACAGGCTAATCTAATCCATTTAGCTCCCCGAAGCGACACCAAGCAGCGACGATAAGAAGTCCCGGCTGGGATCCCGTGGGAAGGGCATCGCGCGCCGCAACACTCAGCAGCACGCCGCTTACGGCTCCTTCAAGAGACGTTCTATCAAACTACGACAGAAGGATGCACGAGAAGTCGATGAATGTAAATTATTCATTCTTTCCTTTTTTTAATGTGTATTGCTGCTGTCCCTATTGTCCTTGACCGCGTCACGGGTGGGCCGGCAGCCGAGTACTGAGCCGTGATGAAGAGACAGCCCTCAGCCTCGCGGTCTCAAATTGATTCCGTCCTTAAGGTGCCACCTGCGAGACTGAGTCACGGCTAAGGATTATCGTCAGGGTCTTGTAGGGCATGTTTAGAGGACGCCTTACTTATTCAAATCAAATTAAAGATTATCATTAAAATTAAATTCTACATTTTTGAGTTAATGTTTTATTTTTGTCATCCATTAAATCAATTTTCTTTACATCTTTCAGTTATAAATCGAAGGTCAGATTCAATACAAAGTAAGAGAAAAGTTTCGTCACTATCCGATAGAAGCGATACGTCAGAAGTTTATCCAGGAACAGGTATTATGAAAGAAAAATTGAATCAAACTATTGATTAATTTATTAACAATTATTTTTAACTGTTTCAGGAGGCACAGTAATAATGCCTAACGAAATGGATAGTGGCGGAGAAGAGAGCCCTGGCGTTTTATCTGACGACCATGATCATCCACCTGATAGTCCTGATAGTAACTCCACTGACCCTCCTGATACTAATAAAGGCTTCCCCTGGCTTAAGGTTGACATAACTATTGAATACATATTTGTATACTTTAAAATGTTTCAATAGTGATGTTTCGTTACTAACAAATTTTTCCTAATTTACAAGGTGATTGTCAAATTTATGAATTCCTTCAACTACGTCTGCTGTCACCAAAATTTCTGCCATCCGTACTGCTTCCGACGCAACATGCGAGCTACTGTTAGACTTATGAAATCTGTTCAAAAGGTATATTTCATGTATATGTTTGTCGTCCCAATCAATCAGTTGAGACGCTATAGTTCTATATATATTTTTTAGATATATGGCGAAAAGTTTGGTCCAGAAATAAACACAACAAATAACGAAGAAGGTTCAGGTGGGACAAGACGAGGGAGACGGACCCGCAAGCCTTCAGAGCATTCGAGTGATAGGTAACCTCTTCGTCCTAGCATTATTCCTGGTATTTTATTTTACCCAGGTCCTGTTTATTACTCTTATCCGAATTTGACTTGTTACTAGTTTTTACACAGAGCGATTGCCATCTGAACTTTGCAACCCTAAGGGCGAACCAGTAACTCATTGAATAAGAGCAATTTACTTATCAAGAGATAACGATTAGTATCAGATGTTATGTGATAACAACCGAGACCGACATCTTATCGTGCTCTCCGAGGCACGGTGGGGAGACCCACAGGCAAACGCGCAGACCGAGACAGAAATTTAATAAACGTCTGCCCGAGCGGGAATCGAACCCGCAACCCACAATGTCACAACGGTGTGGGGCGTTGTGGGTTGTGGGGTAGCGTGGTTTGTGGGTTGTGGGCGTCGAGTGATAGGTAACCATTTTATCGAACACACTATTCTAACCTTTAAAATATTATCTTACGTCTGTAATGGTTTTGTGTATAGGATTGATCGATCAGTGATTGAAAGTGCTGGACTGGCGTATCGCGCGGCGGGAGTTGAAAACACTCTCCCCAATAATGAGACCCCGACAGTGAACAAACCCGGTACCATTCCATATCCTCCCGTTGAACCGCCACCTATCATGAAGTACCTAAAAACTCAGGTGGGCTTATAACCTATTGGTTTAGGATACATTGTGTCCTATTTACTGTACACGTATAAAAAGAATTTTAAAGGCGTCGGGATGTGACGACCCCATCGCCCGCTGTTGGGATAACCTCTGTCACAGCAGAGATTATTCCACCAGTGCAATCAGTCACACTGGTGGTAGGTCTTTTGTTGCAAGAGGCCGGCTAGGTAGGTACCACCGCAGTGTCCAATATTCTGCCGCCAAATAGTAGTGTTTAGGCACTACTGTGTTCCGGTTTGAAGGGCATTGTACGCTAGTGAAATTACTGGGCGAACGAGATTTAAGAACTAATATCTCGAGGTTGGCAACGCGCGAGTGGCACCTACTACTGGTGCTGCAAGCGCTCATAGGCTGCGGCAGCCACTTACCATCAGGTGGGCCGTATGCTTGTTTGCCAACTTCTAACATAATAAAAAAATCAAATATTGAATTAATGTTTTAGGAAAAGAATGACTATTCAACCTTTGGTCAATTTAATTATACTGTACTATTGTTATAATAATTTCGTTACTTTCATATAACGATACACGAAAATAATTTAGCATAACTTTTGATTTAAATAATTATTGAATTCTCGTTTCGATACATAGTTTTTATCACAGGTAAAAAATTAATATATGTTTTTGACCAATAACTGAAAATTTTATGACCACAGAAACGTTTCGTTCAAAAGTTACGTTGGTATAGTAAAACATACTTTGTAATTTGAAAAAAAAACATTGTTTTTCGATGGGAAAACCACCGATGGAACGAAAGCTAGGCTTGATAAGTGCTATCCGGAATCTGCATAGATGATTCAACAGACTCGAGCGCTCTAAAAATATCTAAACTTTCAGTTTTGGAAAATCGTGAAGTGAAGATGCAGTTATCAGCTATTAGCTGACAACCTAAAGATGTCAAAGAAGTAGGTTTTATTTTTCACGAGCGTCTATAAATAATGTGTCTATTTTTCGAAGCGGGTGCCTTGTTATAGTGGACCAAAAATCATATGGCAGGAAAAAAAATGGCCTTCCACCAGACGATCCACAAGTCGTTGACTGTTTTTTTCAAATTCCTGGAATTGCTTCCGCATCCTGTTCTCCAGATTTGCCCCCAGGGATTTTTAGAAGCAAAGTGTCGTGTTACAGGTGCGCGACGCGTACCACGCGCCGCTGGCCGCGCTGGTGAAGGGCGCGACGACGCTGAGCGAGGACGTGTTCGCGGAGGCGGCGGGCGCGGCGTGGCACCTGCTGCTGGAGCCGGACCGCGAGCTGAGCGCGTGCGCCGCCGCGCTGTTCGTGCTGGCCGCCGTGCGCGCGCCGCCGCACGCCACGCACCTCATGCACAGGCACCTCAAGCACCCCGACCCCGCCGTGAGGTAAGGCAACACCGCGAGCTGAGCGCGTGCGCCGCCGCGCTGTTCGTGCTGGCCGCCGTGCGCGCGCCGCCGCACGCCACGCACCTCATGCACAGGCACCTCAAGCATCCCGACCCCGCCGTGAGGTAAGGCAACACCGCGAGCTGAGCGCGTGCGCCGCCGCGCTGTTCGTGCTGGCCGCCGTGCGCGCGCCGCCGCACGCCACGCACCTCATGCACAGGCACCTCAAGCACCCCGACCCCGCCGTGAGGTAAGGCAACACCGCGAGCTGAGCGCGTGCGCCGCCGCGCTGTTCGTGCTGGCCGCCGTGCGCGCGCCGCCGCACGCCACGCACCTCATGCACAGGCACCTCAAGCACCCCGACCCCGCCGTGAGGTAAGGCAACACCGCGAGCTGAGCGCGTGCGCCGCCGCGCTGTTCGTGCTGGCCGCCGTGCGCGCGCCGCCGCACGCCACGCACCTCATGCACAGGCACCTCAAGCATCCCGACCCCGCCGTGAGGTAAGGCAACACCGCGAGCTGAGCGCGTGCGCCGCCGCGCTGTTCGTGCTGGCCGCCGTGCGCGCGCCGCCGCACGCCACGCACCTCATGCACAGGCACCTCAAGCATCCCGACCCCGCCGTGAGGTAAGGCAACACCGCGAGCTGAGCGCGTGCGCCGCCGCGCTGTTCGTGCTGGCCGCCGTGCGCGCGCCGCCGCACGCCACGCACCTCATGCACAGGCACCTCAAGCATCCCGACCCCGCCGTGAGGTAAGGCAACACCGCGAGCTGAGCGCGTGCGCCGCCGCGCTGTTCGTGCTGGCCGCCGTGCGCGCGCCGCCGCACGCCACGCACCTCATGCACAGGCACCTCAAGCATCCCGACCCCGCCGTGAGGTAAGGCAACACCGCGAGCTGAGCGCGTGCGCCGCCGCGCTGTTCGTGCTGGCCGCCGTGCGCGCGCCGCCGCACGCCACGCACCTCATGCACAGGCACCTCAAGCACCCCGACCCCGCCGTGAGGTAAGGTAACACCGCGAGCTGAGCGCGTGCGCCGCCGCGCTGTTCGTGCTGGCCGCAGTGCGCGCGCCGCCGCACGCCACGCACCTCATGCACAGGCACCTCAAGCATCCCGACCCCGCCGTGAGGTAAGGCAACACCGCGAGCTGAGCGCGTGCGCCGCCGCGCTGTTCGTGCTGGCCGCCGTGCGCGCGCCGCCGCACGCCACGCACCTCATGCACAGGCACCTCAAGCACCCCGACCCCGCCGTGAGGTAAGGCAACACCGCGAGCTGAGCGCGTGCGCCGCCGCGCTGTTCGTGCTGGCCGCCGTGCGCGCGCCGCCGCACGCCACGCACCTCATGCACAGGCACCTCAAGCACCCCGACCCCGCCGTGAGGTAACACCGCGAGCGAGCTGAGCGTCTTCGTGTCGTTTGACGTCTCTACAATTATTCAAGAAGTCGTGTTAATTTTCTAAACGATGATATTTTGATTTGACTACTGACCTAGTGCAATATTGATAATCATTTAAAACTCTAAATCGTACTCAAAGCAACTTTTTTCAACGTTACACACAATGTTTTAATCATCACCGTCTTTGGTGGACTCTACTTGTTATCAAACATCAAAAATGTTTGACCTTTTAAATTAAAGCATAATTTTTCTTCGATATGAGTCCCAATCAAACGATTTATATCAAAATGGTGTGAAGTATTTTAATTTTTTTTTAAACATTCTTGTTGTATACGCTAACCTAGAAATATCATAACATATATAACTTTTGTACCTAAGGCTTTTAATATAAAAAATAAACCTAATCTAAGTATAATAATCGTCTACTCTCATAATAATTCCATATGGGAATTTTAACATAGAAATACCTTTTTATCCTTCCCACACTCTTTAATCTATAAGACGATCCTTTAGACATCAAAATCTAGCTTTCAAGTGCCACAGAAAAATTAAGAATCAATGAAATGAAATCTAAATTGTTTCAGAATTAATGCCATATTACGTTTCCAAGTAATGTGGAAACTAAGATACCAAGTATGGCCACGCATGGAAGAAGGAGCTTCTATGACATTTAAAGTGCCCCCACCGGGTATAGAATTCACGCTTCCATCTCCGAAGATTGGAATCGAGTCGCTAGCCGTGGTCGATCCACCGTGGAGTCCTCAAGTTAAAGACAAAGATATGGAAATGACTCTAAATCAAGAACGTCATGTAAGTAACTCCACAATATAATTTTACCATAAATTATTTTAATAATCCTTACTAATAGACTAATTATATTAATATTATAAATGCAAATATAACTCTGTCTCTCTGTCTGTCTGTCGTGCTTTCACGTCGAAACTTCTGAACCGATCCAAATGAAATTTAATTTTTTATTGAGGTACACAGATAGTTTAGAGTCTGTGAAAGGACATAGGCTACTTTTAATGCGAAAAAGGTTGTAAGACGTTGAAAGAGGGGTGAAAAGTCTTATGGGAGTATCGTCATTCTTAGCATTAGGCGCTTTATTTTTTAGCCTATAGGTCTATAGGGGATGAAAGCAAAACGTTATTCACACGGGCGAAGCTGCGGGCAGAAGCTAGTAACCAATGAATTTAATCTCATTTTTAGCGATCTCTAGTCACTGCAACTAAAACACGGAAAAAACAACAAACAGAAGCAATCAAGAAGGCATTACAAGAACGTGACGATATGAAGAAAGCTGAAAGAGAAAGTTTCCTTATAACAACTATACCGATCACTCGCCAGGCTGCGCGAGAGCCCGCTTTAGATCACGCTGCAGACGATCATGTTGAGCGTATGAAGAAGTTGTTCTAATTTCCTTGTCCCTTAATAAAATAATAAATATGAATTCCCGCCCATTCCTGTATTCATATGCTTTTTAATCTACCCCTTATGCAAGCATATCAATTTTACTGATGCGAAAAAGAACTGTCTACTCTTTTTGGTTTTTTCTTAAAAAAGTTCAACTCAAACTCAAGAGATTTTTGCATTTAAGACAAATTTGTTATGTCTCCAGTTTACTTAGTATAGTCTTCACTACATAATGAAAAAGATTGTAATAAGGAGCTAAGAATTTCTCTTCAGCTCCAGCAGACGAAGAAATGGCAGAAGGTGTTCGTGGATCGCATCACACACAACTGGCTTCCGCACTATTCCCTTCAGTGCTTTGCTCTGCGGTGGCGGAAATCATATCGCTACTGGACGACGCGGCAGTTTCCAGGGAAGGATGCTCCGTATACGAAGTAGCCTATCAGGTATGATAGTGTTACGGTGAACCTTATTACCGAGGTATAGGGTTCAAAATCGCTTGCTACCGTTTCTGTCTTTTTGCTTCGTTCGAGTAGGTTCTAGAAAGATATGCTCTTCAAAAGTGCAAGTGTATAACATTCCGTTCCGTACTATATAAGCGGTCCGGTGCGTCGACTGAGTCATTCAGTTCTGAGCAAGGAGCGAAGAAACTACAAGCGATACAAGTATTCTTTTGGACTACGTTTGTGTGATCCAGAAGATCCCAATAAAGTCTTATTTAGAGCCATCAGGTGTTTATTTCGAAATCCGCGAACCTCAGCCCGTAACAATAGTAATTAATTTCGTTTCGAAAAAAATAATGATTTCAACTTCCAAAATACCACTTTCTGATACTCATATTCGCAGGTCATTTGGGGATGTCTAGTGGAAGATTCAGCACTTTTCCTTCGTCACGTACTGGAAAGGCTCACAAGAGATCATCAAGACGAAATGTTCAAACTTCTACGTCATTTGATCAGGTTTATACCACGTCTACCGCAGCAGGCTGCCTTTGCTTTGTATAACTATATTATAGGCTATGTAATGTTCTATGTGAGGACACCGCATGAAGATGGACAGAGACTTATTGGAGCTGCGTTATCTATTCTATGGATGGTACTTAATTCACTTTTCTTCAGTAATTGATTCCCAAATCTTTAAATGTATTGATGTTCATTTATATAATTTGTAGGTAGTACACAGTGTCCATGGTATAATGTTTAAGGATTTGAAACAAATCTTACGTAAAGAACAATGTGATGCCTCGATATTGTTAACTGCAAACGTACCGGCTGCGAAGAAGATAATAGTGCACGGTCCCTGTATGTGTCGAATTGTTGAAAATAATTATTACAAACTAAAAAGTTAAAAGTTTAATTTAACTTTAGTCACAAAATATGATGTGATGTTTAAATATTTCAGCTGATAACGAAGGTAGCATACCCTCTCAGTTCCCTGTTCAAGAAGACACACAATTTATTCAGATTTTAAGAGAATCTCTCGATTACTTTGGAATACCAGAACGATTACATGACGAATACTTCCTAGTTGATTTTAAAACGCGTAAGTTTTACTCTGACAAATTTTTTGTTAATTTAAAATAGAATATGTCAAAAATATATAAAATATACCAAATATATATAGAATATATCAAAAATGTTGATAGGTCAAATTCATAACCCTCAAAGCTACGTACGTGACCACTATTTCTTCAAACGTTCTCAATACCCTCAACTGGGCCTCGTTCACATGGAACCAGAAGAAGCGTTTGAAAAATTGCAACAACAGGAGCTCTTGCAAAAGTTTGTCGAGACGGGAAAAGTTTTACTAACATGGGCTATACTTAAAAATGTGGATATGGTGAGTGTGGTTTTTAAGTCAGTACTTTTTAAGTATACTTATAAACTGCTTGAGACGAATGTATTAAGTCGATATTTATTATAAAATAAATAAATAAACGCTGCACACTCAACGGCCCCCATTACGATAGTGATATCCTGTAGGATCTGGAAACACACGATGATAAGGACAAATACACCCAGACCGGAAAATATGCTTTCATGGCTATTACAAACATTATGCTTCGAGCGGGAATCGAAATGTTATATAATTTTAAAAAATTGTTTTAGGTGGTACAACGTGTAGTATTTCTCCATGATGAACTAATGAAGTTGCCATCATTTCCAAGAAAAGCTCTTGAAGCCGATCTCGCCTTGTATAGTCGAGGTCCTCTTGGCTCAACTTTACTTGGATTAGATGTACTACATAAATTCATGTGAGTAATTCAACGAAATCATAATCAATATTTTTTTAATGAATTACTACTACTAACCAAAAAGTACCAATTTTAGGTGGGTGCGTCTTATAGCTCGTATGTTTGAAGCTATGGCGGGAAATTTCACTTCGTCAAGAGATATCCATCTGTTTCTAAATGTCCTTAACGGTGCTCTGATGCTCCACAGCGAAGACTCACTAATTCTTCGATACGTTATAGCTACATATGTGAATGCCGCATTTAATTTCAAGAACATATTTTCTACTAATGGGTAAATGGGTCCAATTAACATGTTCTTAAATAGTTTTATCCATTGATATTGAGATACATTAGTAAATGTTATCTGATTTTTGCTAACTAATAACGATTTTTAGTGCTTTTAGGATCGTGACTTTTTTCCACTTTCTATTAAAACATACATGCCACATTTTACGCTAGGAAAATGTATTGATACCACACATTTTTACAGATACCTTCTAATAATGCCCACTCTTTTACAAATATACTCAAATTTTCAAACAAACAAGTTGGTCACTACAACAATAGAATATGCTGTCAAGCAATTCTATTTGCTAAACAGAAAGCCTTTCATACTTCAAATGTTTGGTTCCGTCTCCGCCATATTGGATACAGATGAAGAAGCGGCGTTTGGAGATGCTAGTAAAGTATGTAGTCTATAATGTTATAAAAAAATACTGAATATAGTGACATAAAATTACGGTTTACCGTTTTAAAATAGCTGATTAAAGTGCTATCTCTGTGCTTCTTATAATTTTTGCTAAACCTGCGGCCTATGTATTAATGTCGAAAAATCAATAAAACCCTTTAAATTTTCTTTCCCGTTTAGGTACAATCAAGCTGTCTATTCAATCTCCTACTAAGCCTGGAGACCCCTTCCCCTGACCCTCTCCACATAGCGGAGTTAATCAAAGAAGAGAAACCTCTAAAGCCCATAGACTTCTGCTATAGAGATGAGGATGAAATGGTTAACGTGCTGGACTGTATAAGTCTTTGTGTGATGGTCGTTTCGTACTCCGCTGAGAGTATGCGCGGATATCAGATGCTTGTGAGTTATTTATTGTCTTCACACATCATTAATATAATAAATAAATTATTGCTACAAACTCAACCCCCGAGGGTCGGGAAACACACAACGACAGCGACAAACATACCCAGACCGGAACACGTGCCTGTATGGTCAACACAAACATCTACTCCGAGTGGGCATCGAACTTGCGACCTTAAGGCAGGTGCTCTACCGCTGCGCCATATTTGTGACACAAGTATATTTGATAAATATGTTTCTTAAGAATTAGTACAAATAAAAATTAAATGTTCATAACAGATAATACTCGAAGCCATACTGCCATGTTATGTGAAGCAAATACAATTACCAACGTACAATCGGGAGGGGAAAACAGAAAAAGAAATTATTCAACAACTTGCGATCGCTATCAAAACTCTGGTCAATAATTGTGAAGGATTGTCGAAGTAAGTTAAGTCTTGCAGGTGTATTTAAACTCAAACTCAAACTCAAAATATTCTTTATTCAAATAGGCTTTTAAGCGCTTTTGAATCGTCAAATATACAGTCTGTTATGTCCGCCTAAGTGAAGCTACCGCCGATTCGGAAGGTAGATTCTGCAGAGAAGAAACGGCAAGAAACTCTACAGTTACTCTTTTCAAAAATAATCACATTACATTTGTCAAATGTACAATTAAGATATAGATCCCGCATGAAACTCATCGTATATTATTTCCATGCCACATTATCTGCAATATATTCATTAACGGAATAATAAGCTTTATTTAGTAAACACCGCTTGATATAAGATTTAAATTTCATAAGTGGTAGTTTCAAAATTGTCTGCGGAATTTTATTATAGAAGCGAACACCTTGCCCCAAAAGGACATACTCACTTTGTGAAGCCGAAAACTTGGTGTAACAAGTTTATCTTATCTTCTTGTCTTAAAGCAGTGTCTGTCACTGTTTGTGTCAAACAAATCAACATTTTTATGAATATAAAGGATATTGCTAAGGATATACTGCGAAGCATATTATTATATTATATATATTTAGCATGACATATAGTTTTAAAATATTTGCCAATTTCTAATATTTGGAAAGATTTTCCTCTATAGTCAACGAAAACTTTTAAAATTTTATATTTAACCTAGCTAGTCTTATTTAACATTTCGTTGAAAATTATTGATAAACAAATATTGTAGACAAATGGGCACTAAGAACACATTTATTAAAATGCTCGACACTAATCTTTTTCTAGCACCTACTCAATTATTAAATAAAATAAATATACGCTACCGGCTACTCACTCAACTCACATTATTAACTACTTGATTTGACACGAATGGGCATAACGAGGGAGGTATTAAACCTTGCCAAATACTGAGAAATACACAAATATAATGCAATTTGAACATTTTAATTAATAACTATTGAAGGAAATAGTCATTTTGCCCACTCTAGACCCTAAATTAAGATTTTGCCCCCTAGGCCAAATGCTGGCTAAGCCCATGTTGACATTTCATTAAATATACACGAATTCTTCTACTTCTTGGTAAGATGACCATAATAAAAATAACACGATGATGATACGATCAATTCCCTAGATCCTACAACGGCCCGTACCGCACGTCCCCGGAGCACAAGGGCTCGTCGCAGCGCGGCTGCGCGCGCGCCGCGCCGCCCTTCATGACGCTCGACATCCTGGACGACGAGTCGCACTCGCGCTACGTCAGCGACCACTCCCGCCTGCCGCCCGTGCCCGACTACACGGGCGCGGAGGACTCGGAGGTATAAATACAACATGAAACTAGCTTTTTCCTGCGGCTTCTCTCGCGTGAATTACTTTGTTTACGGAAAATGTAGAAAATACATGTTTCATATACAAAGTTTTATCCTTTTCAATTTTTTTTTGCAACAATCAATAGCCTATATTCATAGCCTTACTATAGACAGGCAATTTCATACAGACAAAATGTCAAAGATTCGATGGTGCTCCTTAGTAGCATCAACCCAACGAAACGAAGTTAGTCACAAGTTTGCAACATAATCTAATAAACTACGCCTACATCCTTCTTCTACTACGCCTACATCCTTCTTCTAGGTTCCATCTCTTTCTATTACCCAAAAATTTATTAGCCGGTTTAGACGTGCAAACGTAACAGCCACACTACATTCGCAATTACAATATTAGTCTGGATTCTTTTTTCTAGATTTTATATGCTGGTATTTAATTATTTACAAATGAATGAGAGGGAGATGCAAAGTTTTACTGATAAATTCCATTTTTACCAAGATTACATATCACGCTATCTTTATATGTAATGTTAAAGTTGGTTCGCGCTGAATATCGTCGACCTCGTGACGTGCTACTCTCCTTGGTGGGTGAGTTTATCGGGCGCGCCACCACGCGCCTCCTCGAACTCAACGGCTCAAAGGGCAGCGGCGGCTCGGAAGGGAAACCCGTCGAGCTACTCGATTCCAAGTCGCATGCGGTAAATCGAACTTATTTCACTAGAAATGCCTGTGGCTTCGCTCGCGTTATTCTAAATGTTATACCGGAAGATTATCTGAAAATTATTTTTCTATGCAATATGTACTAATAATACTAATATCCGGAACATACAATACAAACATCTGCTCCGAGCGGGAATCGAACCCGCGACCAGCTTGAGGCAGGTTTGCTACCGCTGCGCCACAACGTTGTCAAATATTGTATGTAAACATGTAGTTTTTTTATTCATAATCCAACAGCAATCAAAAGTTTTTCGGTATCAATAAATATCTTAAGTGTTACTCTCGGTAATAAACTCTGTATTCCAAATTTCATCCAAATCCATTCAGCCGTTCATCCGTGATAGAGTCCAAACAACAAACATACAAACTTCCACATTTATAATATAATTAGGATCAGTTGATTTTTATTATAAATTTTAGTAATTTCATACCCATTGCAGAGGCTAGCTGAAATAGCGCATTCTCTTCTGAAAGTATCTCCTTACGATCCCGAGTCTATGGGTTGTCGTGGTCTTCAGCGCTATATGACACAAGTCCTGCCCGCAGCGGACTGGGCTGATGACGCCTTGAGACCTGCTCTCATCATGATTTTGAGACGACTGGACAAGGTCTTTCTTAAAATTGCCAAAAAGCCGAGTATTAGGGTAAGTCTTCATGATTAAAACTTAAATGAACTTATGAATTACTTACGAAGCATCATTAGTTCAACGATAAAAGAGCCGAATCCGCTCCGTTAACGCAAGAGTCGCGGGTACGATCATAACCCATTTGGACTTGTCGTATCCACTCCTAGCGCAAGCTTCGAGCTAATTCGGAGGGGCAATAGGAATATTAGTAACGCCTTGATAAAGCATTCCTAATATTCTTAACTGTCGTCTGCGCTTTAGGCAAGCTAGCAGGCAAGCCAAGCACCTAGGCAAGCCTCCAATGAATAATAGCCTCAATACCTCAACGTTACAAGGGTCGACTCCTTAAACCCGAGAGATTCGATCGTGACCACTTTGAGCTATTGTCGTACCCACTCGTAGCGCAGACTACGACCTTATTATGAGGGGCAGTAAGTATTAGTAATAACTTGCAAAAGCATTACTAGTACTCACTCGATTTTACCAGGAATCGATCGGTATGTTAACAAGTCCACAAGGCAGTGGTTCAAAATTCCGAGACTATAATGTTTTTAGGGCAGTTACACATAATGTCTGTTTTTGTCTTAACTGCTTAAACAATTCTTTATTATTGTTTTTCAATAGAGGAATACCGACTGGGATGCTGCTGCTGTGTTATTAAAAGGTGTTTACGAAACGATGATACGATGTCCTTATATAATGCATTGGCAACAAGTTAAAACACTGCTAAATACAATACAAGTAAGTTATTTATGTGGAGTTTTTAAAATAAATAACAATTTAAACATATTACTAAGGAAAATGATTTTTGCAGGCATTAATAGTATCGGACAATAACAGTGGAGAGAACTTGTCTTCAGCAACAGCCGCTTTGATGTCTCAACCACCGCCACAACATTTCTGCAGCACTGTTGTTAGGTTGATTGCACTTCAAGTGATTAATACTGGGGTTAGTAAAAATATAATTAGCAGCCAAGGTCGTGGTGGACCACGCACAGTGGAAACTAAAGGGTTCCGTAGCTTGAAATAAGGATCTTTAGGATATTAACGTATTAAAAGCGACCGCAAATATAAGTTTGTAATTTCATAGTAAATACTAAAAATAATATGAATAAACAAAGTTATGGAAAACCTATATACCTCTGATATTTTTAACATATCTTGCTCAAAATAAATTATCGTTGAAAGTTTTTATGATGGTCTATAACCTTAAATTTTTCAAAATTTTAAATCCTATAGTTCAAAAGTTAGTTATAATTTTTATGACTTTAGGAGTTAATATTTAAACAACGGAGTAAATAAAAAAGTCTAAATCATTTCATAATTTTAGAGACCTATTCAAAGATACCGCACGCGTTGCCGTACGCTGAATTTTTTTTATACCGTCAATTACATGTATGGGCTGCTACCCTTAATTTTTAAATGTTTTGTTATTTTACCACAAAACCCTGTAGCAGTTCATAGAATACCAAATTTGTAGATATAGAGCCAATAGACTCCGAGTAAAATGACTGTGATATAGGTACGGACGGACAGACGGACATGACGAAACTATAAGAGTTCCGTTTTTGCAATTTGGCTACAGAACCCTAAAATTGATGGTGAATTTTAGGATTTTAAAATGTTAAAAATAATGTTAATATTTCAGGATAGTTACTCATTAGAGCAGATGTGCGGAGGGAGTGCAATATTCCCGTCAGCTGACAAAACAGAGAACATGCTGATGAACCTATTCATGCCGCTTTGTTTGAGGGTCGGTAGCGGCAGGAAAGGTTAGGTCTTCTATTTTCACTTATTCAATTTTTTTTTTTACACCACCGAGGGAGTAAACAAATACGGGCTGCACCGCATTGTAAGCATTCACCGTAACCTAGACGTTTGCAATACACTAATATTAAAGCGTGTTGCCGACCCAGGAGATGGTGGTGATATTTTGATAATAGTAGAGCCATGCTCCTCCCACCACAAATGAGCTGACTCGACCAGGGAAGTACTACCCCCTCGCAGAAAACAGGCATAAAATAATAGTATCAGTATTGTTACGTTACGTGCGACGCGATACTTGGGTTAGTAACACGCAGGTGATATGTCCAGTGTCGCGCGTTCATATCGCGTAACTGTAATAAAAAACATTCATAAAAGATTCAAAAATAAAGGACAAGTAATGGTAAGAGCTTTGACTTTTGTTCCCCCTCCATTCTCATGTACCAACAAAAATGTGCATGTTATCTTCTAATCAAAGCTAAATTTCACAAAATGTTGTACCTCGCAGACGTGCCCCCGCTGCGGCAGTCGGACGTGTCGTACCTGGTGTCGGTGGTGGTGAACGCGCTGTGCCCGCCCGCGCCCGCCGGCCAGGCCGTGGCGGCCAACTCCAAGCTGGCCACCGACGCGCGCGCCAACTCGCTCACCTTCACGGGCAGCCGCGACACGCGCAACACCACGCGCCTCTCCAACCACCTCTACAGGATCGCCTTCCTTGGTGAGTTTCACTCCACCTCCGTCCCCAACTTCAAGTTTGCTGCCAACTTGCACCTTTCATTGGCAGTCGCAACAAGATAAGTCTCGCTCTGCTGCTCATTTTTGCTGGCCTGGAGCTGGCCACCGAAAACGTCAAATTAGAAAAATATTAATGACAAAGTTACTCGTTTTTTTTTTTTTTCGGAATGTGTATTGCTGTTGGCCCTACTGGCCTTGACAGCGTCACCGGGCGGGGGCCGAGTACTGAGACTCAGCCGTGATAAAGGGACAGCCCTCACGGGGGCTCAAATTTGATTCCGTCCTTAGGGTGCCTCCTGCGAAGCCGAACCACGGCTAAGGATGTCATCGGAGATGGAGGCAGCGCTCCGAGCGCATTCTATACGATAGACTCACCCGACCGTGTGAGCGCGACGCGACGTGCGAAACAAAGTCCTCGCCGGCGAGGACGGTGTTGTGTGCGTGTCTGTGCTGCGTAAGGGGCATTTTCTATGTAAGGGGCATTTTCTAAAAAGTTACTCGTAGTGCGATAAATTGATATCGTCGTTGCGCGTGCAATACCGCGGAAGAGCAGTTTGTTAATACCGCGTAACTACAAAAAGGTCAAAATTGAAATATCGTGGCTACAGACCCTAATGGCTGATTCGCTTATACTCCTTCTTACAGAATTTAATTTAGCCAAAAGGAAACCTCATAATTCAATTAAAACAATACCGCGGAACAGTATTTCTGTTTGAAGTCACCGGCAAGTCCGCGTATGTACGGGATGGGCGAACAATTTAAAACACGAATAGTGTGTGCTCTTGAAAAAAAAATTTTTATAGTGAATTAAAGCTTTATTATCACTACATTTTTCGTATCGGGAATGCTGCTGAGCTAAGTCTATTCGCCTATTTAGCAATATGGGGGCCCCATTGTAGTTTATAATCTACAGTTATACTATTTTCTCCAAGAAAAACTGTAGACTACATCATTTCTAGTATTTCTCCATTCAATATTACATTAGACTGAATCTGTCTCACATTAGGCATTCTAAATTAAATACATTTTGTTTTTTTACTATTCAACAGTAAATTATTGACACTGAACCAATGAAGAACATTAGAAAGAGCATAGTTTACATCGTCATAATTAATACTATGTCTTTTAAGGTTAATAATAAAAGAAGAGTCGTCAGCAAACAATACTATTACTTGAGCTCCTTCCACAAAATATGGTAAATCGTTAATGTAAACAATAAAGAGAAATGGGCAGAGAATGGCGCCCTGTGGGACTCCCATATTTGCATTTATACCTTGAGATCTCTTACTGTTTACGTTGATCTTCATAATTCTATGTTGCAAGTAGGAAATAAGAAGATCGAACGCAGTGTCACGTATACCATAGTGCTTTAACTTCGTGACCAACGTCTCGTGCTGTATGCAGTCAAATACCTTGGATAAATCACAAAAACACCAAGTGCATCCCATGACTCTTCTCAGGCATCGTAAATATTAGAAAGAAGTTTAAAACCTGCATCAGACATCGAGCGACCCTTGGAAAAACCAAATTGATTGTTATGCATTGGTGTTATTTATTAAAATGCATTAGCATCTGATTTAACATTATTTTCTTTAAAAAATTACTAAGAGTCGGTAACACCGATATGGGTCTAAAGTTAGATGGGTCTGACGTACAGCCAGACTTAAATAACGGTATTACTTTGCTATATTTCATTAAGTCAGGAATTATCATATTCTACACTATATTTAATGATTGTGTCAAGTCAATCATTAAATATAGTCGCGAGATACGGTGCAAAAACATCTTTAATTGAGCTTACTTTTAAAGACATGCCCCATTAATCTGCTGTTTTCTTCATATCAATCGTTTTGAATACATTAATAATGTCCTTGGGGCTCACAAAAATGAAATTGAACTTAGCTTCACATGATTTAACACTATAAATAAGTAGTAATTCAGCAACGGTTGGAGAAGAAATTAATGATTCAGCTGACAAAGCTGGAATGTCAGCAAAATAGTTCTCAAAAGTACTTTTGGTATTGAAACATTAAATTATTTTCTTATTTTATATTTGACTAAGAAATTAATTAATAAAAATTTAAATGCTCTGATTTTAGAGAATCTTGAAAACTATCTAGTTTATTTTTGTTAATTAATCGATGGTAAAGTTTATTTTAAAAATTTAAGTTATATCTAGTGCAAGGTTTTAATTTTTCATAAGAAGATGCTATTTTTGTCTGTTTTTTGTACAAGAAATTCTATCAATAATATAAAAATTATTACTTATTTTATTTCAAGTCCGCATATCTGCTAAAAGTGTACTATTTTTAATTTAGTTTGCTGGTACAAAACCGCGTAAGTGACTTTACTCGAAATCTATACAATTTCTTAGTAGATTTCCATTAAATTCCTATAAAATAGGTAGCAAAGAAGCTACTATAAAGTTCAGTCGGTGATATAGTTAAAAATTACAAAGTTTTTTCTTCCTCCTGTAAAATTCTAAAAATGAAGATACGCGGTATTTACAAACTGTTGTTCCGCGGTTTTGCACGCGCAACGACGATATGCTAATTTTTCACTGTAATAACCACACCACCTTCACATGAAAACATTTTAGTGAAAATTTTTGGAACTCCTTACCGCGGCCTACGGGTAGTGCGATTTAGTAGAAATCGTCACGTAACGCTGTATGCTGTGTGTGTATGTGTACGTGTCTCGCTTTCTCTCTCTCTCTCTCCATCTCTCTCTTTCTCCTTGAACAAAAACGGGGGTCTACAATTTGTCGATTAGTTTACTTCAGTTATTTTCACAGTATTATGTCTTATGGCCTATTACTTTGGGGTAATGCTACAGACATTGAGACTGTATTTATTCTTCAAAAAGAGCTGTTCGGGCGATTTATAATTTGCAAGCTAGAGACTCTCTTCGGGATGTGTTTACTAAGGCAGGCATACTGACGGTTGCTTCACAGTATATCCTTAGCAATATCCTTTATATTCATAAAAATGTTGATTTGTTTGACACAAACAGTGACAGACACTGCTTTAATACAAGAAGAAAAGATAAACTTGTTACACCAAGTTTTCGGCTTCACAAAGTGAGTATGTCCTTTTTGGGGCAAGGTGTTCGCTTCTATAATAAAATTCCGCAGACAATTTTGAATCTACCACTTATGAAATTTAAATCTTATATCAAGCGGTGTTTACTAAATAAAGCTTATTATTCCGTTAATGAATATATTGCAGATAATGTGGCATGGAATTAATATACGTTGAGTTTCATGCGGGATATATATCTTAATTGTACATTTGACAAATGTAATGTGATTATTTTTGAAAAGAGTAACTGTAGAGTTTCTTGCCGTTTCTTCTCTGCAGAATCTACCTTCCGAATCGGCGGTAGCTTCACTTAGGCGGACATAACAGACTGTATATTTGACGATTCAAAAGCGCTTAAAAGCCTATTTGAATAAAGAATATTTTGAGTTGAGTTGAGTTGAGTTGTCCACAGCTCTGAAGGTGCTGTGCGCGTGCTTCACGAGCGAGCTGTGCAGCGAGTGGGGCCGCGTGGCGCGCGCCATGCGCGAGCTGGGCCGCCGCAACGAGGCCGCGCACCACCTGTGGGACTTCCTCGAGCACATCGTCACCTACCGCACGCCGCTCTACGTGCTGCTGCAGCCATTCATTGTGCACAAGGTGAGTTAACTACTTTTCATTCATTGTATCCTGCTAATATTAGTATGAAATTGTGCATACAGATATAGTTTTTTATTTCTTGGCGGTTGACAAACAAGCATACGGTCTGCCTGATGGTAAGCAGCAACCTATGAACGCGCGCGATACTTGAAGTACCACAAGCGCGTTTCCATATCAAGGAACAACAACAAGGAAAAAAGGAAGTGAATAGAGGGGTGGAAGATTGAGCCTCTGATTGAGTATTAAAACACATAGAATAAATTAAAAGAAACACACTAAAAGACTTGAGTTTCAGTATGTATGGATATTGTGGAGACCTGACTAATTAACATTATACAGATTATTATTATAAATTTGAAGATCCTTTGTCCGTAAAAAAAAATCTCCAAGAGGGTGCAATGGGGGATGAAAGCTTGTATCGGGAACTATATATTTCAATAAAGATACCTCATTAAAAATATATAAGGAATATAAGGGATATAAGGGAGCAGGCATATAAGAGAGCATAGTACCGGGAAAAAGCTGGCTTAAAATAAATTTTATTAAAAATAAATATGTTGTCACTCCAGCTATCGCAGCCGCCCATCGGTGACCACGAGCGCCACATGCAGTTCGTGGTGCGCGAGCGCGTGCGCGGCCTCAAGCTGCCGGCGGCGCGCGCGCGCGGCGCGCTGCTGGCCGAGCTGGCGCGCGAGCTGCGCACCATGAGGGACACGCACGATCATTACAAATTCGGTTAGATGCTACTTCACTGCGACAACCATTTACTGATATTACTCAGAAAGTTAGAATTCGTCAATTCTAATGTCGATTAACCTATTCGTTCTAAGTCATTATTTTAAAGATTAGACATGTTTTATTTTATGATGCTTAAAAAGTGGCAAACGGTTTGAATTTAGTTAGATCTTTAAATACACTTGTTTCAGTCAAAATGAATTTATCACAAAAAATTTAAACAGATTAGATACTATTCCCATTCTCGTATTACTTCATTTTTGCGGAATGAAAATGTAAAATGTAAAAAATTGGCATCAATAATACATTTTTCAACAAATTATGGGGTCAGACCCTTCTGCTTAGCTATTTTTGGGTCGATTAACCATTCATAACTTTTTACTTATGTACATTAAGTCTTTTTTATTTACCTATGTCGAAATTTCTAAATGTTTTGTTATAAGTTAAAAACATGTGATAAAACTAATCATAAGCCTCAATAGCTCAACGGCTTAATGACTTCCTTCCGTTAATGCGAAAATTGCTGATTCGATCCTGACCTCGTTGAGCCTTTATTGAACCCACTCGCAGCGCAAGCTCGGAGGGGTTAAAAGGAGTATTAGTAATGGCTTGTGTTTTGTGAAGAGCAAATAGCGGAGAACATCGGCGCGGGCGGCGGCAAGCGCGCGTCCGAGGCGCAGCCGCGCGCGGCGGCCGACAAGCAGCAGCAGCACCGGCCCTCGCTCATCTCCATGCTGGTGGGCCGCGCGCCCGCGCCGCGCACGCCCGACCACCCCGCCGCGCTCGCCGCGCAGAGAGGTACCTCCACCACTCGCGGGACCCTCGGCCCCTCCTCTGCAGTCACTCTTCCCCCACCCAACCAGTAAAAATCACACTACCCCCCACCTAGGCTCCTAGGGCTATCAGTAGTAGGCACACCAAAAAAAAATTACCTTCACTTTTACCTTAGCAGTCCTGCATTCAACGCAGTATTCATTTCACGCAGTGACTATAAATGGACGCAAATAAGCAATACCATGTCAACCCACAAAATTGAAAAAACTGAATTATATATGCAGAAGTGTTGGTAAATGGCTGAAAAACATTTTTCTTTAATATTTGTAGGGTTTTAAGCTTTAAAACTTCTAAAAAGCCATTTTTAATCATGCAATTTATGCATTATGTTAAACGTTTTGGGTTATAATTATTATATACGAAATATGCAGTTTGTAGACTTATTTTTTGTGAAAATAAGTATACTTACATAAATCTGAAATTGCCCCAAAACTTGACCAATACATACAAAAAAATCATATAAAGCAAGTTGTTCAAAATTTTCAAACTGCTATATCTCTTACAACGTACCTGAAAATAAAAAATAGCCAGTTACAAAGGCTGCTAATAGACGTGAAAACTTGGAACTTTAGAATAACTGTACTTTTTTGTATTTTTTTTTATAGTATGAACAATTAAAATTTATTATTTGTAAATTTACATGAGTTTTAAATGATAAACTTTAGATCGGTAACAGCCAAAGAGTCAAATACGTCATGTAAAGCGTATCAGTGACGCGAATTCATTTATATAGAAAGAAGTTTGCACTTCAACAACAAAAAATAATTTAACGTTATTTTTTTTTATTATTATTCATTACAATCATAAAGCAGAAGTATTGTTTTGGCAGAGTCATTATCCAGCAGTTCGACAACAAGTCAACCAGTATTCGATCTACCTTTGCACAATAATAATGGCCGATATAGCGACAATGGCAACTATAGTATCAACAACGCTAATGCACATTTGGGTATGTATAAGTACAATATAGGCCAAATTAAAATGATTAATTGTATCACAATTTATTGTAGTATTATATGGACTCAAATAAGCAATGTAACCCACAAAATGTCAACCCACAAAATTGAAAAAACTGAGTTATATATGCAGAAGGATTGGTAAATGGTTGAAGAACATTTTTCTTTAATATTTGTAGGGTTATACGCTTTAAAACTTCTAAAAAGCCATTTTTTCAATCATGCAATTTATGTATTTTTAAACTTTTGGGTTATATACGAAATATCTGCATTTTGTATACTTATTTTTTGTGAAAATAAGTAAAATAACTTGACATTCGTGTGGGTTGACATGGGATTGCTTATTTGCGTCCATATATAATTGTTATTTGTCACAGGAACACTGAATAATAATTATGGGGGCGAACAGAAATCAGTAGGCACACCACCGTATGGAAATATACAAACAAAATTACGTTTCATGTCTTCTGTCGAATTTAAACTATCAACCGGTAAGTATGAGATATTTTAAAAATAATTTTCAGATAAAAAATGAAATTTTCAATAGCCTCATTATTATATGTGTACGCTCCTGTAAATGTCCTTTCATTTGTCACAAGCTTGCAGCATAATCGAATAAAGTTAGTAACAGGGAATCTTTAGACATTCTTTCAGTTTGGAAGGGCTGGTCCTTTTTTCATTTCATGTTCGTAAACAAACATACGGTCCGCCTGATGCCAAGCAGTCACCCCAACCTATGAACGCGCGCGATTGTGAACGAACGTGGGAGATTGGGCTCCTCAAACGTTCTCATTCATCGTACGAAAAGCAATGGTACCTACTGATACTGTCACTTTACGTCGATTTTCTGTAAGAGGGTATTACCTCCCCGGTCGAGGAGGGCTATTTGTGGTGGGAGGAGCATAGTTCCACTAGTAAAATTTATCCTTAGCTTATAGGAAGTCAATATGTATATCTTTTATCACTTAACGGAATACCAGGCGAGACGTCGCTGACGCCCCTGTCGCCGGTGTCGGCCGTGTCGCCGGGCGAGTCGTGCTCGGAGGCGGCGGAGGGCGAGGGCGACGAGCGGCCCCGCCTGCAGCGCGCGCACGGGCCCTCCAAGAAGACCTTCAAGTTCCGACGCAGCCGATACGCGAAGCCCGAGGTGAGCTCCTCGAATTTTATTGTAGAAACTTATATAGAACACTAGCTTTTGTCTGCGGCTTCACCCGCATGACGAATTTTTATGAGGTATCTTTAATATAATTGGTTCCCCATATAAACTTTCAGCGTCAATTTTACCTTGTTCAGACTTTTTGTGGCAATAAAACTTAGCCTTTGTCCTTTCCCAGATTCTAGTTTCATCTAAATCGGCTCGGTTTAGGCGCGTAAAGACAGACAGACGGAATTATTCTTTTTTGTGACCATTCAGCTGTTTCTGAATTATACGGAAAGAAAAATAAGTTCAAAAATTTATTGCTTGACTGCTTTTGCTGATTTATTGCTTCATAAGGATGCGACTACACACAATCAGTAATTTCAAGGGGCGCGCCATGTTATTGTTGGTTGTCTGTACTGTAATTTGAAACTGAATACCAATATGTAACTCCAGCCATCCCGCGCGCGGCTGGAGTCGGACGAGTGCTCGTCGCCGGTGGCGGAGGGCACGCCGGCGCGGCGCGCGCGGCCCGCGCTGCTGCAGCCCTCCGCGCCCAACACCGACACCTCCTACGACAGCGAGATATCGCAGACCTCCTCCACTTCCGGTTACAGGCCAGTGTTTTACGCCTTAAGCTTTATAATGTCATATTTATATTTAATTTTGTGACTATGTTGGCAATCAAGCATACGGTTGACTTGATGTAAGCGGTTGTCGTAGTCTATGAGCGCTAGCAACACCGTTCATTTGTAGGTGTCACTCACGCGTTCGTAACTTTCAGGTTCCTAAATCTCTTTAGTCCAGTAATTTTATCAGCTGTAGTGTTCTTCAAACCGAAACAATACTGCTTTGCGGTAGAATATCTGAAACTGTGGTGGTGAGCTCAAACAAATGTGAGAGTACTTCAGGATAAATTAATGTCAAAAGTAGTCCTACAATATAGGTGTTATCCGTTTACATTTTATTCTATAACTTTTTGGAAAACATGTATTAATGGGTAAATGTTATAAACTGCTAAAAACGAAAAATAAAATTGTACAACTAAATTTTGCCAATCCGTAATGTAAATGTCGGTGTGCAGGGAGAGCTACAGCCTGCAGGCGTCGATGTCGGAGTCGCCGGGCGGCTCGGTGCGCGCGGCGCGCAGCGACTCGGCCACGCCGCACGCCAGCCCCGACGGTAATCCCGCACCGCGCTCGTATGTACCGCGCCCACCTACCGCGCCCGCCGCACCGCCGCACCGCACTCCCTCTCGCACTGTAGCTGTCTCTCTCTGTCCCTCCTACGCACGTTTGTTCGCCCTACTGATCTCTATATTAAGAAATAAGCATAGAGAGTATCTGTATGTTCCAAAAATAACATCAACTTCTAACTTGAGTGCAGTTAGATCACAATACTAATTAATTTCTGCGTTTGTGCTGAACAAAATTTAGCACACATGGATATTACCAATACTTGATTTCTGATTATGTACGATGATTACTCGGTTGACCTTAACGAAGTGTTTAGCTGTCTAGGCACATTGCAGAAGATATTGTAGCGTTTATTTTTTACATATCTGATTTTTAGCTACCTCACGACGCCCTATTAACTGACCTCCCAGTTAATGGTTGGGCTCTCTCATAATCACTCATAAGTCTCACACTCGTTGAACTTTATTCATAATATTGAGATCAGTGTCTGTCTCTGTACCCTTTCCGCGTACGTTTATTCACTCTATCTTATTACCATTTATATAAAAAGGAATATCACAAATTTTCTTCGTATTCATTTTTGTATGAATCTATTGATATTTCTAACTAAAGATAAATTTAAAGTAAAATACGTATTTTTTAACTAACAATATTAATGAAACGTTATTGAATACGCAAAAAAAAACAAATGAAATAGTAAAGAAAATAATTTTAAAGTAAATGAATAAGACCTCATTCTCGTTATTTTTATAATTACAGACACGAAAAAATGTAAAAATACAAAACTTTTTTATTGTGTACTACGACTTTAAAGTTATTAAGACAGGAGAGGAGAAATTTGAAAACTTAAGATAAGGAAAAATCAAAAAAAGGTACACTGAGGTCACAGTTCGAGTCAATTTTGATTTTCGATTTTTGTTTGTTTGTATGTACCTATTAATGTGTCTCATAATATTTAATGCTAGAAATTAATAAGTATGCTTATCGGGTAGTTTTACATGTTGTATTTATCAATCTACTATTATATTTTAGAAAAATAGTGTTAGTAATATATACTTATCTATTTTGATTTTTTTTGTTTATTGTCACCATCAATTAGAGCCCTTACTCCGCAAAACTACTTAAGTAGTACCTTGTTAATTGGCTTTATTTTTAGTGTTTTTTATCAATGTGCCTTACGTGTTTATGTAAAATCTCCTTTAAATTGATTTGTCACAGCTCAATGTTTGAACCAATGTTTATCAATGAAAGTTATTGTTTTTCTCATATACATTTATATACTAAGACGAATAAAAATAAGTTTGTGCTATTGATATATTTGTGTCTTAATGGCAAAAATTGAAAAAATGTCACTTAATAAATAGTATCTTTATCCAACTACACATCATTATTTATTATTTATTTATCTCTATAAGCAAAAGAAAGAAAAAAAAATCTTCTCAATTAATAATCTTAATTAATATTTAACATAATTATTATTTCAACAGCATCTTTAAGCTGTGAGTCAGCAACGTCATCAGCTGAAAGGACCGCTTTGCTTGGGGCGGCCAGCCAGCGATCCCTTCTTTTGAGCAGCGAGCTCCGAGATGAAGACACACTACTATAAGCTATATTGTCAACAGTTAAAACTTAACAACCTTAGTATATCAATAAAGAATTTTAAATACATAATTTATGAATTCAACTTGCACTAGTGTACTATCTTCTTTATAGTGATGTTAAAATTATAGCATTATATAATGACAAAGATTAATAATAATATTTATGTATAATGAATGGCAGTTATTAAAATTGTATGTAGTTTATGCAATGAAGTACAACATTAAATTAATTATATAAAATAGTTTACCATAAATGATTGGGTAGGCAATAGTAGTTGTTTGTTACTAGATGTTTATGTAATAATTGACTAAATTTAGATGTTTTTTTATTATTTTTGAATAAATTTTTTAATAGTTTTTGTCGAATTTGTGCATTTTATTTACAATTAATAAATGATTAATACTAATAAAATAGGGTGAACTATTCCATATAGATATGTTCCAGTCTGAGTGATTGTGTTTTGTTTCTGGAACACCAATACAGGGTATTAGTATCCACAGACATAAATGTCCAACCTAATCTCTTGAACCTAGAAAGATGATTTTTTTACAAGTGTTGATTTGAAAACTTAAACGAGCACTAAGAAAAGATTTATCAAATTTCAACCTTCAAGGGGTGAAAAGTGGTTGCAAGTTGGCCTGGGTCTGCTTTACCTAAAAACTAGTGACCCATCAAATCAATATAAGCAGACCCTGGGTAAATACGAGGAATAATGCTAGGAATAAGAATTTTTACTCCACTGTGAATAAGCCATTACACTTGATGACTCACTATTTTCTTTATGTAAATGGACTGTAGAAAAAATAAATTATCAAGGATGTTATAAAAAGAAATATTTATTAAAGTCTATATTATCACAATCATGCCTCCTTACACATTAAAAATGACTGTACAGCAATTTGAACATCATTGTCTAGTGGTATCTCATTTATAAACTTAGAAAATGTTAAAACAATTTTATATAGGCTTCTCTTAACAGATGATAAAAGAGAATTTCTTATTTTAATAGCTAGAACGTCATTTAAAATGTGCCTTTTCGGTACAAGACCTGGTTTTGTCAATTTATCTAGATTGTGTTTAAGATTAATTAATGTTGAGATAACTATTGATAGATCATTTTGGACAACCCCATATTTATCTTCTTTTAAGGAAGCAGATACTATATAGGCTAAGCCTTCACAAGTCCATATAACGGGTTGTGCTTGAATGAGAATATATTTCAATTTAGTGTCAACAAGTTCTCCAAAGAAATAATTAATACCTGGTTTTTGACTCAGTTTATGAAGAAAACTATTAAATTCTTCTCTTAGAGCTGTAGAAAATGTATCATCTACTTTATTTTTGTTGTGATCTTTGAGTTCAAGTAGATGTGGTGATTGTGCCATATTTCTTAAGGATCTTGAGTATGGAGATGGTGGTGTCAAAGGAGCAAGTGTGTTGATTACTTTTCTACTGTGAGAATTATCAGCTTCAACTGTATGAGACTCTCCATTTATCTTTTCTAATTCTCTATTAAGTTCATTTATAATAAACAAACATTGATCCAATAAATTATTCCAGTTTCTTGGATGGCCTCCTGGTTGAGAAAGTGTAAAAATTTGAAATCTTCTTGAAGAATCCATAAGTGACATGTATTTTAAGTCCTGAGCACCCAGATATCCAGTAAACTGTTGTCTTTGCGAGAGGGCTTTACTCAATGTCAACTGGGTATCACTTTCAATTGGAAACTTTATTGGTTCCGTGAGTACAATATTAAAAATTGTTTTCATTGTGTATATAGAAATGAAATATAAACTTGTATAAAACCAAAGTCCAATCCAAATACCAGAGCTGACCAAATTGATTACATTATCCAACGGTGGGTCCTCTAGATATAAACTATACAGTTCAGATACAACACCTCTAGGCTTATTGCCCCAAAAGTAATAAAAAGTACAGTAATATACTACTGGTGTTATTGAATCATGAAAACCCATCGATACTATATTGCTTATAACCAATTTAATTTGTTGTAATTTTTCTTGATATATGTGAGGGAATGTCAACACTGTTGCACTAAATAAATGAGCACTTGTAAAGTAATATAATCCAATCCACATGCCTCCAAATTGTAAAAATAAACTCTGTTCTGCTAAACATTGCCCATCGTAACCCTCACATTTCTTCTTCAATATGTTAAAGTTGGTTTTCGCCAATGAAGAATACAGGCTCATAGTAAAATACCCATTCAGGGCATATAGAGTGCTGAACATAATATTTTGTACAGAGAATATGTTTAAAAACATTGAGAACCTTGTAAAGTATTTTGGCATGGGTACTGAATAATAGCTTCCATATAAATATGCTTGAAAAAATGAGACTAATCCTAGAAGTATTACATTTAGGGCCATTTTCCAACTAAATATATCATTAAATGTTGAAGTAATCCACGATATTGGATGTATGAGATCCACCTGAATAAAAAACACTAATACTATAGCAAGCGATATTTGTAATGAAATGTTCCATATTACCGCCTTTACCAAGCGTTGAGAAAATATTTCACTTTTTGTTTCCATCCTGAATTATAGGTTAACTTTCCTCATTTGTTTTGTAAATGCAATCATGCCTTTTTTTCGGGAAATAATAATTGATTCTCTCGATAACTCTCGAGATGGTTTAGTTACACAAAAATACTGACAAAGTAATGATATTCACAGTAATCTTATTTAAATATATTTTTATGTTTCAAATTGCAACGGCTATTTTGATTTTTGATAAATTATTGGTCTTCAAACTTGAAGTCTCAAGAGTTGGTAAGCATCACAGAGCATCGAGCAATTTTTAGACTCGATAACTCGATTTTTAAAATCGATGTGTATTACTGGATCGATTCAATAAATCGATATACAGCCATAAAAAATTGAAATTCGTTTTTTTCTATTTTGATAAAGACCATAAAATTGTTTACAGTTTATCAGATATAATTATATACTCAAACACATGGCAAATAATAACGGTTATTCACTTAATTACTCAAACAGTCACGAGTTGGCTGTGTGCTTAATTTCCTTGCGCCTCCTTAGTAATTAAATGAAGTAAAAGAAGTTGGGTGTATTATTTGTTTTTTTATTCAATATCCTGTAGATAGGATGTCTTTACCTACTTAACAATCCTGGAAGGTCCTATCATCCTGCTTTGGTAGCAACGATTTTCCTATCCACCTCAATTTAAATCACAAGAAACATTGCGCTAGTCAATGCTAAATCCCTTTATTTAATACAATTTAAAAAATTATCCTGATTTCGCATTTTTGCAGGACAGTTAAAGTCTCCCCTAAGGCTTAATTCTCAGCCCTCTACTTTATAGCATATACACTAATGATATCGAATTATCGGTAAATAATTTTTATGACACTCTTCAGTATGCTGATGACATTATTTCAACTTTAGAAAGACAGAAAGAACTTCTATCTATCTAAGATAGAAGTTCTTTTCGAATATGAAATTAATATTTATAAATTTTAAATAGTTATTTATTGATTACACTGCTATTAAATTTCTTTTTTTTTAATGATAAAAGATCGGTAATTATGTGTATCTTTCGTGTTTTTCTATACATTTTAGTATATTTGTTTTGAAAATAAAAAATTGTAAAATTAGATTTTTTTTTAAAGTCGAATCATCAGATAACCTTTTGAATCGATTTAAAAATCTTTCTTTTTTTTTTTTTTAAAAAAAAATAGACATCCCTATTCAAAAGATACCATAAATATAGAAAGATGTAGATTGCAGATAGAGGGCGACAGACAGAAGCGCATGCGTTGCAAAAACTTTGAATTCAATTGGTCAATATCCCAGTAAAAGTAAGAGTAAGAATTGGGCTGGCACAGGTTCTGGGTCTTAATCTAATAAGAATATCATGAGCGGCATACCATGTCGCCGCTCCTGTAACGTTACGAAGAACAAGTACAATACGAGTACAAGAAATAGATATATATAAGTTTGGCAACTTCTTTTTTTATTTCTTAAATGTCAATAATGGCATGATTATACCCGGTCAAGAGTGTCAATTATATAGGTAATTTGACACATAAAATACGTAAAATATTGGCATTTCCATTTCCATATTGTCTCCTTCTGTCTTTTTTCTCTTTCTACAGTCCCAGCCATGCACCTTTTTTTTTTTCAATTTCTGAATCATTTTATAGGTGGTGCTAGTTCATCCTTAAATTTTTACCAATTTCATTCCAGTGTTCCTTATTTACTAAGATATTTATAACTGTAGAGGTTTTCTTCCTAAATGTAGAGTGAAAATAAGTGAGTTTGGTTGTATTTGGAGCTTTTAGCCACAGTTTAGGGGTACATTTTTGGTAACACTGTTACATTCCTGAGATAACTATCTATTGTCTTCTATATCTATGAATCTGTTATCTGTCATACATGTTTTGTCAAATTGTCATTATTTTATTTATTTAGTACCATTTGACTTTTTACGATAGATAAATGCCTTAGAAGGTGCTGTAAGCAGTTTATTTTCCTGTAAAAGCGTAAGAACTGTAGAACGATGATATGGCACTAAATTTAGGAAATTGGAAATGACCAATGGCACAGAAAAATGGCATGAAAAGTATCTAATTATTTAGGCCTACGCCTATAATCGTCGCGTACACAAGTGCCCTACATTTCATGCTTTTTCTCAAATGGAAGAAAGTTTCGTACTTGTGTTTCTCATTAAAGGAGTAACATAGTACAAAACTTGTGATGGAAAATAGTCTCGAAACTTGTGGTGTCAAAATCGATTGAAAAACTATTATGTATACATTAATAGAGGTGGCTTTGAGCTTAGGAGTGTTAGTCACTCTGGTAACTCTTCTCTTAGCATGCGTTTGTGGCTGTAAGAACTCCAACCAAAAGTAAGTCATATATTTTTTTATTTATATTTTTAAATATTTGTTAATTAGTATCAGACTGTTAAGACTTTGAAGTTTTTATATTATGATTAAATCTGATTGAATAAAAAGTTACACATATAAATATTCAGTATATTTATTTAATTATATACATATATATTTATATTAAGTTTGTAATAAAGTAGTACAAATTTTAAGTTATAATTAAATTTGCAGAGTGTATATAAGTTATCATATTTCTAGACTATAAATACGATTACTAATGTTATAAATTACATTTGAAAGAAAAAAGGTCTTATATTAAAAAAAAATTAAATATTAAGTAGAGAACTTTCAATGTAATTATTGTAAAATGTTTTATTAATAAATTATTTTAAAATAGCTACAATTCAAAAATGTCAAATTTTTTAAGAAACATTATATTTAACAGAAGTGAGTTGGTTGGTACGGCTGGTGTGGTCAAAATCCGTTTAGATGAGGAGGTACCATCTCCGACACCCACCACACCGGCCTCAATTAAGCGGTTTGTTATTAGCATGCCCTAGACAAAAAAAAATTACAATAACAGGGCTAACATAGTTTAATGCTAATAGGCAACTAATTTTATTGTGTTAACATAATTTTCTCATATCCTTTATTTATATAATTTCCTTAACATTACTTTAATTTCTTTTTACTCTGCTATTTAAATATAATATAATTACTTTGCTATTCATTGGCTAGATACCCTTTATACTAACTTGTGGACAATTGTGTTAATTATTAAATGTTTATTATATGCTTCAAATATTTGTTGCATGAATTTATTAGTTATGTATTCAATTGGAATGATATGTTGTTGTAATTAATAAAATTAGATGTTGCTCTGTGGTTGCTATTGTTATTGCTAATTAATTGTATCTTATAATTCTCAGCCAAGTGCTTAATTCGAATTTTTGATAAATTTTCTTAACAGTAAAGAATAGCTATACATCTATATGTATACAAATAAATAAAATTTAAGTGTCTGTTTGTTATTCTATAATAACGATTTTTAAAATTTTTGTCTGTCTGTTTGTTCCGGATACTCTCTAAAATCGTTGCACCTATTTAATAGGGCTTTCACTTTCACTACCATATAGCTGATAGGCTACTTTTATTTTAGAAAAAGAATTAGGGATCCCTGCCATAAAGTAAAATTGAAAAGCCACACAAGCGGAGCCGTAAGCACGACTATTTAAACATATGCTAAACAGTTTTATATTATGTTTTTTTTTTACTTTTTAAATTTAAATTTTTTTAGGTTTAAATATAAATGTATATTTTTGAATAGGGCATCCACACAGAACAGCCAGCGCAGTCTACCAGAAATTCCACAACCTGTTGGAAGACATGACAGCGGAGACACTGCATCGGAAATTTATGCTACTGTTAATTTAGATGCAGGTACAATAAATTAGACTAGAAGTTTTTACAATCATTGTAACACTAATTTAGGACTATTTTTATCTGTCACCACAGATAACAATTTTACTATTGTATACGGTTCACCTGCAGTCTTGCCTCATTGAAATAAACTCAAAAACTCAACAATATAAATATGTAGATATGATACTACCCCGTTTAATTGTTCCGTTAATGCTGAAAACGGCAAGGTTATAATACGAAACTAGCATCAATAATATCAGTTTGGTAATGTTGTTCTTCTGCCTATGTTGCTACAACCCTTTGTGGGTCTTGGCCTCCCCTACGAAGGTGGTGGTACTTTGCTCTGTCTCTCTTGCTATTGTTCTGCATGTTGTTAATTTAACCTCTTGCTTGTTCTTAGATCTTCTTCAACACAACCTTTCCAACTTTTCTGGGTCACCCTCTTGGTCTCTTATGCTGGGGTATCCACTTTAGTATTGCTTTCGCCGGCCACCTTTAAACACTGCTGTGGCTTATAGATCTTAACACTGGTTTCATTGTTCATGAGCTATTCCAGCTCATTTTTCATTCGTAGCCAATAGACGCTGTTATCATCTCTACCTAGACCTCATTATTCTTCTTTCAAATATAACTCGCTTCAGCTAGTCTTTCTGAGCCAGCGTCCAGGTCTGGCAAGCGTAAGTCGCAACAATTTTTTGTGCAGTGCTACGTTTTGCTACCAGGCCCGGTCACGACAAAAACATTAAGTGTAGCTGGCAACATCGTCCATTGCAAAGTTACAGATGGGGCTGCTAAGTCAAACTCATTTCGTAACGCTGTAAACCCTTATAAATTGATATCATTTTAAATGTTTATATTGGAAATTATTCCTCAATCAAATTGTAGTGATTTCGTTTTACTGTAAAATGAGCAGAACGCTTAAAAGAAAATTAGTTCCCATTCTATTCTAATTTTGTCATTATTGGTTTGTTATTTTTGGTTCTACGATAAAAAGTTATGGGACCATACAAAAAAAGATGTCTCCAATTTTCTATCCAACCTTTTTTATCCAACTTTTGCCTTAGGAAAAGCATAAAAACAATTTTAACTTTTTCAAGATGGCGGGCCGACCCCACAAGGGCTGTGATCCGCCAACTAGATACTATCGTCACACTACCACCCCCCAAAATGGACACCAAAAAATAAAATTTCGTCCTTTGACTTTTTCTCGCTAAAAAAAATTGATATTTACTGCATATTTTGCTGTTAAGTCAAGACGAAAAACGAGTTACCATACCGTTCCGTACCGTTATAAGAAAACCATGGAACAATAATTTTATACAATCTCTTTTATTATCGCATACTTAGTACCTTAAGGTACATCATAAAATTACTGTTATTGATTTCTTGGTATTAGATGTCTCAATATCAACTGTGATATTTGCATTTCACAGAAACAGAAAAGATAATAATCTTAGCCGTATTCTTATCCTTTTATCTTTATTTGTGCAAGTTGATTTTGTTGATAGGTCTAGTATAGATAGATCTAATATAAAGATCATATTAACGAAATATATACATTTTATCTTACTAGAAATTCCTCACAAACTTTCTGACTACATCGTTAATACTCTTTGTACACTTCGTTTTATTGTTAGTTATGAAAACAAAAGAACGCCTTCCTAGCCGCAACCTATCCTACTTTTTAGGAATTCATTATTCTAAATAGATATTTTTTCGGAGTGTCTATTTCTGTTGCCCTAGCGGCGTCGACAGCGTCACCGGTAGGGGAACCGGGTCGGTAGACCTCGGCCGGTCCATCCATCCTAAGGGCTGTCCATTCGTGTCTGTCCTAAGACGTCGAGCCTAGGCTTAAGACGTCATGGGGTAAGAAAGTTGGAGATATTCAGAGCGTATTGGTAAAAAATCCTCTCCTAATAAAGTCTGTTATGTAATTGGGAAAATTAGTATTCAATTTAGGTTTAGTTTCAAAATTACGACGTTTGAAATCTCATTCGGTAAATAAAATTGTTTACACGCTGTCACTACTCGTGTATACACGTCACAAAATATATACAGTTTTTCTCCGTATAAAGAATTAAAATTGAAATATACGACTTTATTTTCTAGAAAAACATAATATTATGTATCTCAGTCTCAAAGTAACAATGCAGCAATGAATCATATTATCGTGCGAATCTGACTAATAGCTTTAATGGGACATAGGTACATTTAAACTTAATTACGGTACAAAGAATGACGAAGAGGACTCTATTGCAAATATTAATGCATTCGCTACTTTACTTTACCAAAGGAATCTAATCTATAATCGATATATAATTATCATTTCATAAATTTAAAAGGGTCGCTGCTTTGATCTTGTAATTTAATTGTTGATAAGACATCGTATAGTGACATGTTATCGATTGAACGTTACGCATTCTCTCTTCCAGGTAATAAGACCGCAGTGGTTGCGTCGACGAGCCGAGATCATCCTTACGAACATGCCTATGCTAAACTTCAAAACGAAAGTCACAATGTGTAAGTGATTGTATTATGAAAGGACTAGGGCATTTTTGTATCATTGATAAATAATATCAATTTTTTTTCACAATAGGCAAAGAGTAACCACCAAAATGTATTTATGTTGAGTACATAATATCTTAAAACATCGTACTTTCTGTCGTTAAGTCTAGTTTTTTTTAGTCTTTGCCACTTTATATGATTACCTTTACTATTCGGTTACCTTTTATAGGTACAAATAAATAAAATAAATTTAGATTTATACCGAATATACTTCGCAATCTCCGTAGTGAACCCGGAAATAAGACAAAACCCTACCCAATAAATCTTGACGCAATAACACAATTTTGCTTTGCATAAAAGAAAGTTTATGTAAATTAATAACTTAACAAGCACATCTAGACCGGAATACAAGCTTGTATGTTCAATACAAAACATCTCCCTGTACAAAAAAACAAAAGCATTATCATTAATAGGTGAGCTTGACTTTTGTCGTTTAGATATGTATCTATAATCTATATTTGAACTTATATTAAACTCTTCGCCTTCATAATCCTAAGAAAGAGTATTTACCCAGGGTCTGCTTATCCTGATTTGATGCGTTACTAGTTTTTACACAAAGCCATAGCGATCGGACCTCCGCAACCCAAACGGCGAACCAGTAACTCATTGGATAAGAACAAGTTACTTATCAAGTATTAACGATAACTATCAAGTGATATGACAACAATCAGGACCGACAGGACAAACGCCGAGACCGAAACAGATATTTAAAAAATCTGCTCCGAGCGGGAATCGAACCCACGACCGTCGGGGCTCAAAGCAGACTGGCTACAACGGTCATGAAATAAATTGAATTACTTGTTTCAGAACTGTAGAAATAACACCTGACGAAAGATCTGATGATGACATTCAAATCGACGAGAGAGAAGCGGCGTCTTCATCTGCAGGTATATTTTACAATCATTACATAACACTTGTTTATCTTAGTATGTATCTATTATTATCTATTAGTGTCTGTGTTAACCTTGAATTGAGAATAAATTATGACATATTTTATTAAAATAAAACATTTTTTAGTACTTAATTCTAATGATATAATAGTTAAAAATTTTCATTTCATTGTTTTTTAAATTTAGGCATTTCCAATTTCTATTATGTTTCAATCAATATTATGCCTCCATTACATACCTACTTACAATTCTTCTTCCCATAATTTTTTGTGCCATTTTTCCAGTCTCTATATTAACTGGATTTGACAGGCTACTAGTTTTAGAGATTGCCATCTGAACTCCGTCACCCTAGTAATTGAGAACAGTGGTTTGTTCTCTCATTTGATAAGAGCAAATTACCTTTTAATAGATAAGTTTTTTTTTTTAATTATAAGATGCTATGTAAAAATAACCGGGGTTGACAATTTAAAGTGCTCTCCGACGCCCGTTATAGCTCACTAGGACAACGATGATGATATCCAGTAACATTTCTGTATTATCGATACAAAACATCTGCCCCGAGCGGGAATCGAATCCGCGACAATCACGGCTAAAGGCAACAAGCAACAGTAAAGATACGAAGTTTTCACATTTTTTTAATATAGCAGAAGCCGTGCTTATATCAGCGTCGGTGGCGATCAGTGGCCAACTACCATCGAGTCAGGAGCTTCCATACATCACACCGCCCTCACCGAGACCAGAACCTGTACACTTCAGCGGGGATTCCACTGATTCCGCTAGTGAGTATATATTAATATTTGACGACGTTGTGGCGCAGCGGTACCGAACCTGCCTTAAACGCCACAGGTCGCGGGTTCGATTCCCGCTCGGAGTATAATATGCTTGTATTGACCATGCATGCATATTTTCCGGTCTGGGTTTATTTGTCCATATCATTGTGTATGTTTCCGGACCCCCGACACAGGATATAACTATCCTAACGGGGGCCGATGAGTGTGCAGCGTTTATTATTTATTATTATTATTAATATTAATGTGCCCGCGGCGCCACTCGTTGTAATGTAGTTTTTAGAAATAGGAACCCAAGATTTTTCGGTATAAAAAAGTATTGTTATGCGCTGGGGATTATTAGATCCTCCAAATCATAGGCCAATTATAGTCCAGAATAAAAGCCGAGGTCACTACGTTACTCACTTGATAACTTGTATCGATTGTAGTTTCTTCGCTCTTCCCTTAGAACTGAATGAATGCGTCGTCACGGCGGCCCGCTTATATAACGCTTAGCAAGAGTTCGGGAAACTTCCATGCACGAAATGTTATGCGGGTTTTATAGAAAATCTACTTTCTAGACTTTACGCGTTATGAAGAAAATAGACAGAGAGCGTAAAAAGATCTAGACATTGTCTGTCTGGTAGCGATAAATATCTCAATGATAAGACCACCTTTTGTACAACTTATCTTGTCATTTTAATATGGTTTTTCTTTGTATTATGGTTAACAAATAAAATGTATTATAATTATTATAGATAAAGGTAATTTTTTTAAAGGTTCCACCTGCATTCATGCTAGTGTTTAAATTTAGTTTCGAAATATTTAACTACCGCCTTAAGGGCGCGTTTACGTATTTGAAGAAAAATAGATGTATTTCGATCTAATTTCCGACAAAATCAAAGTAAATTAAATGGAACTTTTAATTACTATGAATAGCCTTCAAAATCAAGCCTTTATCTTTAATAACGCTGTAAAAATATGAAATTTTCTTATTATTTTTTATAGTAAAACCGATTTTCCGGAGCCTCTTCACACCAAATTAACGATATCGAGCTGAGTTTAGGTAGCCTTTTAAACTATTTCTTACGTGATATCAATTAAAAAAAATACCTCTAATAGTAAGACATGTTCAACTCAAACCCTAGGAAGAAATATTTATAATAATACGACACATTAGCTCAGAAAAAAAAATATCAAATGTATCTTTTTCACATATTTTGCTTCTAAAGTTGTACCTTAAGCTGTTGCATTAAGGCCTATTTTGTTTGATGACTGCTATGATTTATTGTTCAAAATTTTTTAGTAAAATATTAGTCGGCGCTGAGACGCCTTCGTGAGTGGACGCTATGTCGCTTGTAAGCAGGAGGTTATATTAAATAAGATCGCTAAAATATAATATTATATAGAAAAAATGGACTATAACTACAACTCTTGATACTTTATTTTAAGGATAATTTGATAAATATTTTCTTTTTTTAGAGATTAAAAATTCTAATTCGTCTTATACTTATTGCTCAGACCTTAAGGTATACATCCCTGACTGCTAATGAAGTATCGGATGATTGTAGTTTTTTTTGCCGTGTTTGGGCTCGTTACTATGAGACCTTACCGAACTTGTTGGAGTGACCTGAAGGTCTACTCCGATGACTGATACAGGATCTGCAGCATGAGTAGGGTTATGTGTGCCGTGTTTGGGCTCTATTTGTTAGGTACGTAGAGACCTTACGTCCGAACTTGTTGGAGTGATCTAAAGGTCTACTTCGATGACTGATACAGGATCTGCAGCACGAGTAGGGTTATGTGTGCCGTGCTTGGGCTCTATTTGTTAGGTACGGTGAGACCTTACGTCCGAACTTGTTGGAGTGATCTGAAGGTCTACTTCGATGACTGCTACAGGATCTGCAGTATGAGTAGGGTTATGTGTACCGTGTTTGGGCTCTATTTGTTAGGTACGGTGAAACCTTACGTCCGAACTTGTTGGAGTGATCTGAAGGTCTACTACGATTACTGCTATAGGATCTGCAGTATGAGTAGGGTTTTGTGTACCGTGTTTGGGCTCTATTTGTTAGGTACGGTGAGACCTTACGTCCGAACTTGTTCGAGTGATCTGAAGGTCTACTTCGATGACTGCTACAGGATCTGCAGTATGAGTAGGGTTTTGTGTACCGTGTTTGGGCTCTATTTGTTAGGTACGGTGAGACCTTACGTCCGAACTTGTTGGAGTGATCTGAAGGTCTACTTCGATGACTGCTACAGGATCTGCAGCATGAGTAGGGTTATGTGTACCGTGTTTGGGCTCTATTTGTTAGGTACGGTGAGACCTTACCTCCGAACTTGTTGGAGTGACCTGAAGGTGTACTCCGATGGCTGATACAGGATCTGCAGCACGAGTAGGGTTATGTGTGCCGTGTTTGGGCTCTATTTGTTAGGTATGGTGAGACCTTACGTCCGAACTGGTTGGAGTGATCTGAAGGCCTACTTCGATGACTGATACAGGATACGCAGCACGAGTAGGGTTATGTGTGCCGTGTTTGGGCTCTATTTGTTAGGTACAGTGAGACCTTACCTCCGAACTTGTTGGAGTGACCTGAAGGTGTACTCCGATGACTGATACAGGATCTGTAGCACAAGTAGGGCTATGTATGTCGTGTTTGGCTTGTTTTGTTAGATATGATGAGACCTTACCTTCGAACATGATGAGTAGACCTTCAGATCACTCCAACAAGTTCGGACGTAAGGTCTCACCGTACCTAACAAATAGATTCCAAACACGGCACACAACCCTACTCATGCTGCAGATCCTGTATCAGTCATCGAAGTAGACCTTCAGATCACTCTAATAATTCGGATGGTAAGGTCTCATTGTAACTTCCTAAACGATCACAAGCACGGCACACATAGCCCTACTCATCTTGCAGTTACAGTAGCAGTCGTCGAAAAACATCATCAGGTAACTCCATCATGCTCAGGGTAGTATCTTATTATTTTTTTATTGACGACAATAAAAAATATTCATATAAAACATTTTTATTACCTATAAATAACCTTTAAATACAAATAATACAAATAAGGAAAAATAATAGTTTTTACAATATTTATGTACATAAAGTATACAAAACAAATATGACTATTTATTACTTACTAACATTACAACGTATAAAATATACCCACAAAAAATTAAACATTTAAAGTCTCAAAATTAGTTTACCGTTCATTATTCCCGCCGATCACAGTCGTGCGCTTGTGTGATCGATTCGTGTGAATGTAGTGGTGCGATTCGCTACCTATCTATTTTGCAAACGCGTCCTTAAAATTAGCGCGTTAAAAGTGGCTACATTAGCGACGCTTAGTGCGTTACAGATTTTTGATGTCAATTTGTTTTAATAAGGGTTAATTATGATTTTATGATATAATAAATTAGTTATATGACGAAAAAATATTAAAATAAAGGCGTTAAGTCTTAGCCATATCTGTGTTAATGTTAAAACATCGCGATAATTAGCCTACTAAGAGCCTGCGCACATTGGCGGCACGGCACGAATAAATAAAATTTAAAATTATGTCAATATATTCAAAATTTCAACGGTGATGATTGTTCAAGCAGTGGCAAGCTTACACGTATTGTAAATGTATTTTCCAATTTATTGTCATGCTTTTAGGTTATTTATATTTGTCACAAACCCCTGCGATGCCGCTTCGCCAATGAGCGCAAGGCAAGTATATCTTCCAATTGCTTATTTAATCCAATTAATCCACAGAGGGCTACACGAGCATCTCGGTCCGCGAACCGCTGAGTAACATTCGCGCTCAGAGCACCAAGCCCGCTCAGCCACACTACGCTACCGTATCTGATGACTCAGGTGAGTTGCTTACTATAAAACAGTGAAGAAATAGTGGTTGGTAAAAATGGACTTTAACCGAAGGTAAAAGTCAGAGTTTAATAATCATTATATCTTTTCTTAAGTAACATGTGAAACTAGATGTCAGATTTTTTATTTCATAACGATTGGCAATGAAACATACGGCCCGCCTGACGGCAATCGCTCTCAATCATCGTACGAATCGCAACAGTACTGATAGGTACTGTTACTTTATGCCGATTTCATGTTAGAAGACCATGGCTCTACTACTTGATATTTCTTTCAATCGAATAACTTTTTTTTAATCAGACGAAATACAGAAAAGTTTTATTTATTGAGAATACGCCAAATTTAATGTTAAGTTTTAATTTATTTAATTACAAATAACAATAAGACGCGTGTTCAACAGACGAGATGTACGCGGCGATCGAGGAGGCGAGCGAGCAGGGCTCGGACACGTACGCGCAGATCGCGCCCGAGCCGCGCCGCCGCGAGCCCTCCGCGCCCCCCGCGGGCCCCGCGCCCGCGCACGCCCCCGCGCACGCCCCCGCTCCGCAACCCGATGCGTCGCACCATGCGCGGTCAGTGCACTCTATATCTCTCTCAATCTCTCTCTATACCTCTCCTATTCTTCCTTTGTATGTCTCCTTTATATGACTTTCTTCATCTCTCGTCTCATATTATATCATAAACATCGTGTAATAAAGGTGTGAAATTTTTGTTGAATTTTTTATTTCATGTGATTTACAACTAAACGTCACATATAAACATACTATCTGCCTATAGTTCACTAACAATACCAAAAGCCTTGATAGGAGATCTAGGAGAAGAGAAAATATGAGGAAAGAAGGGACAAATGAATTTGGACTAAACAAATACAACTCTATATGGATATTCTGTGTTAAGGGATTGAAACAGAAAACATCAAGGCCATTTAAACAATTATCCCATTTCTAACCAAAAAAACTGATTAATCCGCTATTTTAATTTTTTTTTTTTTGTAATTACAGAAGGAGCGCTCCACCTGAAATCGGAGCGTCCACGTCCAATGCGACACATTCACGACAAGGTAAAGAATTTTTCAATGCACAGAAATAATGCTTCTATTATAAATGTGAAAGTCTGGGATGAAATTTAGCACACACATTTATATGTATACATATGATACTTTTTATCCCGGAAAAAGGTTAGGTTCCTGTGGAATTATCAAGAAACATTCTACAGGATGTATTCAATTGAAATTCAGTATATGTGTCTTCTGAAACATTATTTACTTATCAATGATTCATTTCTCTTGGATTCAATTTTAAGATCACTGCAGACGAAGTCGCGGGCATGCTAGTGTGTTATAAAACCACATCAGATGGACTGATTTCGATGATTTCAAAAAATATTGATGAGAAAGCTTAATTACTAAATAAATAACCGCTACACACTCGACGGCCATTAAGGTAGTAATATTCTGCGTCAAGCTCAAACACACCCAGATGCCTATACGGTCAATACTAATATCAGTCCCGAGTGGGAATCCAACCGACGACCTGTGGCGCTTAAGGCAGGTTCGCTACCTCTGCGAATTAACTAAACAATTATCCTCATTGTACGACTTCACTTTGTTATAGCTTCGATGTCTTCTTGCTCAAACTCAACGGGCGCGCTGGGGTCTCCCAAGCCGGAGAAGCGGCAGGCGAATTCACCACTACCGCCACCACCACACCCCACACACCCACCGCTACCATCACACCCAGCACACCCAACACACCCAACACACCCAGCACACCCAACACACCCAGCACACCCAACACACCCAGCACACCCAACACACCCTCCACACACCTCTCACCCGCCCCGTACCGCAGACACGCTCGCTCAAAGACACCAGAGGATATCTAGTACTGGTAAGATGTCACTCCATCAATCTCATAATCTTCTTCTTCCTAGCATTGTTCCAGGTATTTATCAAGAGTCTGATTAAACTAGTAACCCGTCAAGGGTTACTAGTTTTTACACAGAGCAATTGTCATCTGAACCCCACAACCCAAATGGCGAACTGCGAATTAATTGACGATTATTATCAGATGGTATGATAACAACCGCGACCGACACCTTAACGTGCTCTCCGAGGCACGACGGGAAGACTCACAAGCACAAACACCTAGACCGAATATTTGTAACAAACATGTACCCTGAGCGGGAATTGAACCTGCGACCGCCGAGGTTTAAAGCAGACCCGCTACCAGCACGCCACAACGGTCGTCCTTCATCAATCTTAAAATATGAAAATAACTAAAAAGAACCCCCATTTTATTTTGTACTAGTAACGAATGTTAATATTTCAACAGGTGACCTCCATTTTAATCACGATAAGTTACGCCGCAGCCTCAACGAGAAACATCAAAGAAATAACAGCTGCGTTAGTTCATCGGACTTTTATGGATGCAATTATCCTGTAGAGAAACATCGATTCAGTTCCGGAGATCTCATTCGTCCGCTCGTTGCCCGGGAACTGAACTTCGATATCGACCAAAAAGAGAATCCCACCGACAATTTTTATAATTCCATCGACGGTCCCGGTTACAGCGATTATTCTTCTGCTGAACCGAACACGAGCATCAACTCCGAACAACGTTCGACCGAAAGTCCATCCCGAAACGTTGAAGAAATGTACGCTAAAGTTATGAAGAAAGGGAAAGCGAAAGAGGAATCGGTAAGAAAATCGAAAGATTTCACCGACATCGAAGCGGAAACGAAGCCTAAATACCGAAACGATGATCCGGGATATGAGACTATCGATCGAAAGCAAATAAACCACGGCTACGAAACCATAGCGCGTAAAGAACGTAAAGGCTCCAATCAAGATCCTGGCTACGAAACTGTTAAAGATATAAATAAAGTTACTTCGAATAATTTATTAAAATTAAACAACTTGACTATAGATAGCGGCCCGAATAGTATGTTAAGTAGCGACGCTGGATACGAACATATATCAAAAACGGATGCCAACGCTTCAGATTCGGATCCTAATTATGAAGTTCTAAGGAACCAACCACCGACACCGCCATATGCAACGATCGCACCAAATTACCAAGTCCAACCTACATATTCTACGGTTAACAAAAAAACTGGAAAATATAATAACTGGTCTAGTAATAATGATGAAGCAACTTTGGAACCGAATTACGAATCGATGTCCCACGAACCATTCTACAATACAGGGAGTGAATCTGATCCAAATTATGAATCTGTTCGTCCGAAAGACCCGAATTACGAGAGCGTCAACGCTCAGGATCCTAATTACGAATCGTTAAGATGTAAGGATCCTAAATACGAATCTGTACGTTCAAAAGATTCTAAATACGACTCGGTTAGATCTAAAAAAGATCCAAACTACGAAAGTGTTAAATATTTCGAATTATCGAAACGGGAGCCGCCCTACGAGAAGGTCAACAACGATACGGCTGAAAGCTCCGGTATAGATAGATCGGACTCGTCGGCTGGCTATGAGAAAATCAACGTTCCAAACACGAGGGAACCAAAAAACAGTATTAACAATGGCGGCGATTGCACTGTAAGTGATTATTTCCAAGTTTAACTTTTGATATGAAATATTTTTACATGTAATTGATATATGACGTCATAATTGTAGTGCTATGACGATATACCTGGGAGTCGCTTTGAGATTTTGTGCTTTTTATTTATTTACATTTTTTTACAAATATACTGTGTATAGTACCTCAAAGATAGATGTAATCTAAATATCTTCCTTAGGTATCTGTGATATATATTGTGAGTATAAAATTGATTTTTACTCAATTAAGTTTTAAGTTGTACATGGACGTTTATTTTATATCAAAAGGCAAGCTTAATTTCGTAATCTCCATTGATTAGTGTGTTCATATTTTTATAAATGAGTATAATAAATGTGACTACACAATATGTACAAATTGTAGACTGTATAGGTGGTCAAAAAAATTTTTTAGATTTGTTTTTTTTTTTTAAGTTCTATTATCTCAAAATCTGTTTGGCATTACAAAATTCCTGCTTAAAGCGCAGCTCGATATCTCAAATCTACACGACGCGCATGATTTTTCATTTTCCCATGAATTTTTTTTTTTTTACCCATAAAAACTTTTTCAGATTTCCTTTTGCCACAAATATTCTTGTAGAAAATTAAAATTCTCTAAAATACCTATATTGAGTTACTCCTTGAGAGAGATTTATTTTATGCACAAAAGAAAGTAATGAGATAATAGGAATAAAAAAATTTTTTGAACCGCTCTTTGTACATATTATTCACATAGATAAGTTGTATTTTACGGTTGTATTTTTTTTAATGTACCTTAGCGAATAATGCTGTAAACAGTAGTCATGTATTGTGTATAGCTAAATGTATTTATTTAATGTAGACTTATTGATCCATAACACTGGTAATAGATAACTTAATCTTTTTCTTAAGAATAAGGCCTTTGTGTAGCCATTTTACCAGTTTTTATTAAAAATGTATAGTATGAACCAGTGATGCCAGATTTTATATAGCATGCAGATTTTTCCAATATTGACATTAAAAAATGCATGTGAACAAAATCAGAATACTACTAGTATATAGGCACAAAAAAGTCAAGGCCAATCTATTTTTAGAACTATACAATTTTTTATTTTTGACACTAATCAAAGTTTCATGAAAAAACAAAAAGCGGGAATTATTGCAATAGAGAACATACTGTTCTTGATGCAATAAAATATTATGTCTGTTTTCACCCGAATGGTTATCGAATACCGAACGGTAATCGAATGGTTGATAATATAATTTAATCGCGAAGGCATTTAATATAAGTTTATCGAATTTTAGCAAATGGGCATTTAACAGCCAAAATCAATCACTATCGATATAGGTAATCCTATACAAGTACTAAAATTTTCCTAATATATTTAAAATATAGTTTGTTTATATTAATGGTTATTTTTTGTTATAATTAAACAAAATATGTTAAAAGTTATTATTAAGTATATTAAGTTAATTTATCGTCTTAACGATTACATATAAAATAATAAGGTGACTTATAAAGTAGTACCTGAATCTTATGTTTTAAAATGATTATTTATTGAAAATGTTTTAAAATTTGAGTGAAATAAATTTGGATTTAATAAGTACTTATGTATATTATAGTAAATCCATTTGGTATAGTATTATTAATATTAACCGTATGTTATTATGTATGTATCTTATTGGCTTTGTAACTTGTCATTGATATCAAAAAATACTCTTGATCTTATAAAACAAATGTATTTAGTTTTGATGCTCAAAAATATTTAAACATAAAAAAATAATTGATACTCAATATATAACCATAATCTTAAACTATGCAGAAAACATTAAATAAAAAGGTGCAAAATGTCTACAAATATATATATAAATCTAAAATCATTAAATTTGCAAAGTAAGGCTACACTCAAATCAGCTTGGAGACATTTCTGCCTTACTGATAGTGTACAATGCACAAGTGTGTAAAACAAACATCATGAAACATTTGTAAAAAATAAAAGATTCTTCGAAGTTTCAAGTTTTCACTTCTATTGGTGGACTCCATGACTGGCCATTATTTATATCTCTTTCAAGTATCTGTGTATTACTTACACTACTACAAACGCAAAAAGTCTCATAGCTATTTTATTTATTTATAATTATACACATAACTACAACATAACAATACAAAATAACATTAAACAAATATTTTATCAGGTGTTTGCAGCAGCTAAAATGGTATAACATGGTATGTTATGTACAATTTTAGCTTGTTAGCAAATAATTTCCTTTCAAACGATTTATATGAAGAAACGCTTACCGTTTTAATTAATATTGTTTTGACATCATTGCATCTTAATATTTAATGCTTAAAAGAGCCTCTTTTATAGTTTTAAATGTAAATATATGTTACGCTAATAAATTTTAGCTTTCTGTATTTATTTATTTGTATGATTATAAAGAAAACAACCATTCCACAATAACATTTAATGGGTAATGATATTATTCAACGAAATAAAGTATGCCATATAGATAAATGTCTTTTATTGCATTTGAATTGAAACAAAGTGGAAACCTGGCTACAATATATAGCCAGTTTTTTGACGGTGGTCGTCACTGCCGGTCGCAGTGGTCGCAGTGGAACTGCCTTTACCGCCTTTGGTCACGGATTCAATTCCCGCTCGAAACATACGTTTTTATTCACCATACAAACATGTGATCCGGTCTGGTTGGATGTCTGGATGTAAAGGAAAAATCGGATATATAACTCTCAGTATAAGTTGAATTGCATGAGCAATAGCACATTTTTGGGTCTTAACCAAATGCGGAATGAAAGGGGTCGCTTAATAATATAGAATATATTATAGACTCAAATTTTGACATTTATAAGGTGATGTCGATTTTTGAGGTTCAAAATATTACCGTGCGACTTAGTAAATCGAAAATAAAAATAAAGTGTGGAAAAAGAAGTTAAATAAAAATTGATATTTTAATTGAAACCACTTCATACGTAGCGCTAGTTCATCATTCAATTTTTACAAATTTCAATATATGGGAAAGATACAATAATTATGTAGCTGTTGTCGTTCTATATCTATGGGTGTCGGACATATTTTGTGCCTGATGACGTGCATTTGTTGACGTTTTGACAATGACAAATCTCGATTCATCGATTGACATTTGACAGTTCAAAACTTCAAAATAAAAGGGAAATAGTGGCGAGGATTTTTGATTTTTCTGTGTGTATTCTTATTTGGAAGAATCGTACAGGAAAGAAGTTGGCGATGCTCTTTTAATATTTTTTTAACCATATTCCAATTGTGTAAATAAGGGTGGCCAGAATGTCATACCAGAGTCAAAACGATTATTCTTGGCAACCTCAAAACAACAGCCAAAATTATACTTTTAACACTTCAAACACATTTGGTGATTCTCAAACCTTAGGTTAGTAGCAATGCATAGTTTTATAAACATGATATTACGTTACTAGAAGAATAAAACGTGTTTGTTTTGTATTTTCAGACTTCCAGAACTTCACAGCAGACCAACAGAATTATTCTTTTGACCAAGGCCAGAGCATTCCCGCCAATAATAATCAATATTATAATCCTAATATATTTACACCAGCTCCTATACCAGGAGAACCGACGCCAGGAGAATCGTCAGAATTTGATGAGCCACCACTTCTTGATGAATTGGAAATTTACCCTGATAGAATATTAGAGAAGACTTTAGCAGTACTGAATCCATTCCATGGTCAATCTAAAGCAGATGATGCTAACTTTTTATTAAGAGATACTGATATTGCAGGTCCGATTGCATTTTGTCTAGCTCTGGCTGTTTGTCTGTTGCTCTCAGGAAACAGAGCACATTTTGGTTATGTTTATGGTTTGTCAGTAATGTCAGTTATTTTAATGTATTGCTTACTATCTTTAATGAGCCGTACAGAAGGAGTTTTCACTTTACTGAGTGTTGCTAGTGTACTGGGTTATTGTATGCTACCTATGGTGGTATTAGCTAGCCTAGGTATATTTATTTCTCTTGAAGGCTCTATAGGTCTCACACTATCTGCTGTAGCAGTAATATGGTCTGCTTTATCTGCAAGTCGACTATTTGTAGCAATGTCTGGAGATGTGGAGCAGAGACCACTTATTGCATACCCTTGTGCATTAGTCAATGGAGTGTTTGCACTTCTTGTCTTATTTTAATTTATAAAAAGATCTATTTTCTTATAAAATTAGAAATATATATTATTATAATTATAAGATAAAAGAAAATTATTAACTGCAACTCTTTCTATGTCTTTATTAATAGAACTTGTATATCATATAAAAATATTGTGTTATGAAATAAATAAATTGTATACTTCTTTGTTTTATTACCTATCCATTCTTATTAGATAATTGGGAAGGTTTATATTATCAAGAGTCATATTATAACTATAACTTAGTTTTTGGTACATTTTTTATTACTGAAGTAAAAACAACAAAACATTTCCCATGAAATATATTAATAAATATACTATTTAATTTTCACTATTACATTTTATTGTATAAAGTGGGTCGATCACTAAAGAAGTTCTTTAAGACCATAACTTGAGCGAGTGCTACGCACACAATAGCGAGAGTCTCACCCATGGACCACCAGAACACTCTTTCATTAAGGTCTTCTGCCCTTTTACGACCTTGAGCTTCCCTTAACCTGTGGTGGGTTTGGTGGTCAATAATCCTATTGAGTGCTGAATGAATTTCTTCAGCAGAAGACTCCAACTAAAAAAGAAAAATTAGTCACCAAAAAGGAAAATAAATATTTATTTGTAATTGCCATATTTTACCTCTTGTCTGTGAGAGCTAGCCTGATGAAAATAAAATTATTGAAATATCAGTGCACAATATTTATATCATTATTTAAAAAGGAAGCTTATATTATATTCAACCATTTTTTTTACATTAACAGTTATAAATATATAATAAATAAATGGAATATAGTTTAGTCACATATTAAATAATTCAATGTGTAAAGCTTAGTTGGACGCAAATAAGCAATACCATGTCAACCCACACAAATGTCATTTCGAGAAAAACATGTTTGAAAATTTTGAACAACTTTCTTTATATATTGGTCAAGTTTTTGGTATTTTCAAGATGTATGTAAGTTATTTTACTTATTTTCACATACTGCATATTTCGTATATAATATTACCCAAAACGTTTAAAATAATACATAAATGGCATGATTAAAAAATGGCTTTTTAGAAGTTTTAAAGCTTAAAACCCTACAAATATTAAAGAAAAATGTTCTTCAACTATTTACCAACACTTCTGCAACATTTTCACTTCTTATAACTCAGTTTTTTCAATTTTGTGGGTTGATATGGTATTGCTTATTTGTGTCCAGTTAAGATATGTCAAACCTATTACATGAGTAAGTCACTCATTATTACTATAAAGTATAGAGTATATAAACAAAAGAATATAACCTGAGTTAAAACAGTTGCATGTTCTCCAATCCCAGGAAGTGCCTGTTCTGGTCCAACATTAAACTCCATATACACAAGTTTGTGTGAAAAAGTACTGAATTCATTGCTGAAGCATGCTTTGTAAACACCTAGTAAAAAAATGGAAAGCATAGTTTTTATGATAAATGTAAAATATTGATCTCTGTCAGGAAATTTTATTCAAATAGGTCATCTTAATTACAATATGTTAACTCTTGACAGGGAAATTATATAGCAATACTATTAGTATATTATTTAGCAGAAATGTTACAGAATAGTATTGTGTCATAAAATATTCTCATTTGTATGATGATAATATCTACCATTATATTGACTCAGATTACTATATATTTTCAAAAAATTCTTTGTAATTCTAAATTTTTAATAATAAAACAATTTGTCTTTTTTATTTCACAAAATAAATTTCAATAAAATTGTTTGCAGTACCTGTTCGTTCGGCAGTAAATTGATGAGAATCATACTGCATTTTTGATTGTTGGTATATTATTTGTTTATTAGGACCCTCAATTTTCACATCTACATCATACTGGCCCCCTGTTATAACCTGAAATCGAAGCCGTTACGACTACATATAGTTATAAAGACTTAATGAATTATTGATAACAAATATTAATACACAATTTCTCTTTTTAAGTTTAAGGATATACACAGTTATAATGTAAGTAGGTGTATAAAAAATAAAATGTTTGAAGTGTTTTATCAATGTTAAAAGCATTAATCCTTTAATTAGGACTTTACTTTACCTGGTATTCTAGCGTGGCAGAAGTATTTTCATCAATTTCTTGGTAAAAACATTCTACGGCGCTATCTGGTAATTCAAATGTTAGTTCTACACTTTTAGAATATATACCACAAATTAAGGTAGCTAGCACAGTAAATAAAAGAGGTGTAATAAACATTTTGTAATTAAAATTTGAGATAGCACAAATATTAAAAATAATATCGCTAAAAGTAATAAGTATTTTATCGCATTATTTGACAGTGAGTAGTGACATTGCCATCAACAATTGACTGACATGATAAAGTTACACGTAATATTATTAAATTGATTTATTTAAATAAGTAGTGGCAACTTTTCTTATTATCAGGGCATTATTTTATATTCCCAGTCCTATTTTTCCTCAGCCTCTCACTCATGATTGATTCTAAACTATCCCAATTTTAAACTCATAAATATTTAAAAAAAAATACTTCAGTATTTTTTTATACTTCAGTAATTTTTAGTATTTTTTTCATACTTCAGTAACAAAAATATTTCAGTATTTTTCTTGAATTTCGAGTGCATTTATGTTATCGTTGAAATAAAGCCGTTTGTATCTCAGTTTTGTCAGTACTTAAAGTTTACACTATTCTTATACCAGAGGTACCCAATATAATATGTATGTGATTAAACTTCATCAGAAAAAAAATATAAATGACTAAATATTGATCTGCTAGTACAATGTCACATTCGCTTGCGGCTGATATTTGATTTAAGATGTTGAAAGTAATGTCACTCCATAACGCTAAAGGTAACATTACGTATATTAGGTATATTGTTGCCTATATATTGTATTTGAAGCCTCAATAGCTCAACGGCAGAAGGGCCGACTTCGCTCCGTTAACGCGAGAGTCGAGGGTTCGATCCTGACCCCATGGGCTATTGTACCCACCCATATTGTACCGTACCCACTCCTAGCGCAAGCTTCGAGCTTATTTGGAGGGCAATAGGAATATTAGTAATGCCTTGAAAAAGCATTGCTAATATTCTTTAAAAAAATTTAAAAAAATTTAAAAAAATTTAAAAAAATTTAAAAAAATTAAAAAATTAAATTGTAATTAGAAACAGATCACAGCCATGAACTAGTTCGTGACATATATCACTTGTATCGTTCTTTGAACTATTTCCGTCATGAAAGTGACCTCCGTAACAACTGGGTTTTGGGTCTCATAGATAAAAAAAAATAAAAATGTCAAGTAAAAGTGTCAGAAATGGTCTAATATTGATGCGCCAACCAACTGGCTGCGAACTAAATGCGCTACAAAAAGTTTAATTCTCATTGCTAAATTATCCAGCCCATTCTTACGGTAAGGTTACCTTATGCGCCATTTTAATTTTTTTGGCTGGTACCTCTACCTCCTCTAATTTTTACTAATTCCTTATGATCTTCAGAGTTTAGACCTCAATCTATATTTTTCTCTATATCTATGGCGCTAAGCTACATTGTGCTCTCTGCAGTACTTTTTCGTTCATTTTGTGTAGTCGCCGGACGTATAATCAGAGTGATCAAAGCCTAACTTACAGAGTTTGCGATTCGCAGTCCGTCGGGGCGGGTCGTCTCTGCATAAGCGCATTATTATATTACACTCGTTAATTCGTGTATTTTGTTTTTAAGTGTAGGGCGACCCGATACCTCACCCGACTTAAGTACTTAAATCAGACATAATGTTACATCTAAAGAATATAGCTAAATCTGTTGTACCGCCTCTAAAAAACACAATTCAAAATGAGGCAGTCAATAGTATGCTAAAGATCGCTCCTGCTACTGTGAATGTTTGTTGCCGTACCTACGCAAATCATGAAATCCCAGACAGGCTCAAAGATATACCGACAAGTGCCAATCCAAGATTTTTTGACATGGTGGAGTATTTTTTCCACCGGGCGTGTCAAGTTGTTGAAGACAAATTGGTAGATGATATGAGATCCAGGGTATCCATTGAAGAGAAAAAGAAGAAGGTCGCCGGCATTTTACAAATGATGCAGCCATGTGATCACATTATCGAAATTCAATTTCCTTTACGACGTGATTCTGGTGATTATGAAATGATTCTCGGATACAGAGCCCAGCATTCTTCACATAGGACACCAACAAAAGGAGGTATGATACTTCTAATAGTTCGCCACTGCTTACATCACTCAAATCCGCATGTCCAGCTGGCGTAGTTATTGTAATTGGGATTTTTTATTTATAGAACGGTAGACACGTGATTTTGCCGACCGTAATGTTACGTAGATAACCAAAATCTATATGAATATAACCTAATTTCGGAAAGGTAAAAATGTTCGAATAGATTAACTGGTACAAAATAATGAAATTGAGAGTTAATACGGTGATAAATTAATAAAGAATAAAAGTATCAACTACATATTCGTACATTTAATTAATATTATGTTTACAAAATGACGGCTACTATCGAACTATTTATATATGTATATATATTATAAGTAGTGATATTTAGATTTCTGACAAATTAATTCCCAAATTATTGAATTAATAATTAAAATAAACTTAAAATTGCAATATTCGGATGATAAGTAAAACTATTAATTATTACTTCAAAATTCGTAAATGGGTCATTTTTTCGCGTTAGCTATTAATTAAACCGTTACTAAAATCAGTGTCGTCGTAGTGCAGATGTTATTTGTAACTTGCTTAATTAGGGTTAACACAGCTTACTATTTTTGTTAACTGTTAAAAAAAGTTGATTTATTTTTTCGTGTGACAGGTTTATTACATACTAGCATCATCCGCGTAGATTTAGAATAATGTATGGCTTTATTGTTATATTTCTTGTTTTCGTCATTGTAATGAGAATAAGATATAACTTAAATAATAAGTATCATAAAAGCTTTTAAATTTCATTGTTTTTTTGGCGAGGAAATTAGCCCGAGGAAACGGACACAGACTCTTCAATTTTATTTATTTTTATAGATGTGTGGAATGTTATTTACTAAGTTATAATTTACCTCCTATCGTTGGCATAGAAGAAATATATTAGCTAGGTACTAAGAAGGTTGGGATTACGCAGCGTGACTGCAAAAGGAAAATTGTGACAGATGCTCTCAATGGTAAAATTATTGAAATTTAATTTAATATTATAACATATTCTATTCTAAAGACGTAAGTATCAAAAAGGCGAAAAATGTTACTACTAGAAGTATCAATTCTAGACAAAATCTTTCACGGTTGATAATCAATCAAGCCGTCAAATGTTATTACAATATATTGTTTTATATTCGATCCCTGAAATTAGATTTTTAAAATTTGACTCATAAATTATAAAAAAAAATTTCAAAACCAAAAATCTTCCTAAATATTTTAATTTGTTTGTAAATCGAGAAGCCCATCTGGACGTCGCTGGAGTGACAATAAACGATATTAGATACGCAAATGTTATGGGTCTGTTCATTCCCTCAGTAGGTGGCCCGAAAACTGAGAAATCTTATTAATATTTGCGTAAGTTTATGATCTCCACATTTTTCGAGCGTACAACAAAACAACAAAATATTCGGCTATTTAGGTGTTCCTAGAAATAGACTAGTCGCTAAAGACTGATTTTTTTGGAACATTATTTGCTTAGTAATAAAAGTTAATTTGAGTCAAGAGCAAACTGTCCTATCTCAATATCTATTTACAGCATGTTCAATTACACGAAGTAGATGTAAAGTATTTCCTAATCGTAATAAAACGATCAGTTCAGTGTATGATTTTTCAAAAGCCATGATATTGCAGTGCGTCAGCGATTGCGGATTTTAGACGTTGTGATGCAATTCATGCGCAGACTGGCACCTATACTGCCCAAAAATATAGAATCCTTACACCTTGGTTGTACATAAAATTAGTTATATCAACCAACCCTGGTTCTACATGGTATATATTCTCTATGATATTGATCACAGGTCCGTTTATCGTCTTTGTACCATGAAGGTGCGAATTCTAAAAGTGATGTCAACTTTGTTACGTAAAAGCTGCTAATTGTTGCGCCATAGTATGATAGTACCAATCTACGTAGCTGTAGAAATCTTGCAACATATAATAAAATTATTAAATTAAGCTCCTTACCAGCTAATGGTCCTATAAACTAATCCTCACTTTTTAGCTATGTGTATTGATGCCTTATTTCATGTAATAAAAGAGAAACCGAGGTAACAATCGTGCACTAAAAAGAAAAAATCATAATAAAAATGTTATATATATATTATCGACAGGATATTAACATATTTTAATTATTTCATTATTAAAACAAAAGAGTTCATTTGTGTTTCAAAAATTAAATGTCTCAACCGACGACTGTTAATAATTTACGCAGTTCGTAACAAGCTGTGTTAATTGAAATGTCTCCCAACTATTTAAATTAAAACGAACCAATTGACAACGTCCGCTAAACTATAACAACATCATAATTTTTAAATGCAAAATATATACTAATAAAGAACATTTAAGATATTTTTTAATAATGAAAAAAAAAAATCGGATGCGAATGAAGCTGAGCCACGCTGGCTTATTCTAAAAATATATTTCATATTAATTCACACAAATATGTATGTATATAATAAAAATACCACTTTATCGCATATCAGAAGATCTCTAAACTCTAACTAAACAATACGCCCGATTGACTTTAAAATTTGCATAATTTTCGATCTAAAACCCTAGCTAAAAGATAGGAGAAGGATTATCCGATAGTCCAAAAATTTTTAAAAAATATTGTTAACACTAAAAATCACTATTCAAAAACGGCGCCATTGTTTGACCATAGTTACATTGACATGGGTGAAACCGTAGCTATGAGCTAGTTTATTATAATATACGGCTAAAGTTCAGTTATTTAACATAATTTTAATCAACACAGACATAAAAAATCAAGTAATTTGTATATTCATATAATTGAAGAAAAGAAACAATTTAGAATTTCCGTCGCCAAAAATAGATAAAACAAAAATAACGACGTGTTGATTGCAACTAAGTAGATAACAAATACGTATGTATGTGCTTAAACAGGGCCGATGGTAACAGAAGGCGTGGCTGTGACGCAGTCCACGTCATATTTACGTAACAAACGTTTAATCCAATTGTTAACTGTAATAATATACTCAAGATTTAACACATTCTTGTTAATTTGCCAAACGCGACACATGATGATTGAAAAAGTAAATTTTTCGAAGCACGCCCAATCACGTCTTCTTAATACTAAGGTTGACATCATCACTTGTTATTCTTGGGTTTTATATATAATACTAGTAAACATTGTAGACAACTTATCGAATAAATGCTTTTATCATCGAACGAGCAAACCTTTACTTAATTTGATTATTTTTATCTATTGGCATTATACACCTAGAAACAGAATTTTGGTATCGGAACAAGCTTTTCCTTTATCTAAAACTAAATTCAAATTACGCAAATAAGATAACGTGTGATTGATTATATAAAACATTCAGTACCTAGTTTTTGCTATTGTACTTGAAAATATTATTTATGGAATATACATACATGTACTAATTCACACTTTATATCGCTATTCTGTAAAGGGTAGGGCGTACCTTCTCGACCTTCTATCGAATCTGGACATTAATGATAACACAAACGCTCATAGCAATAAATTAGCAGGAACTACAGATGAAAAAACAAAGAATACTTATAAAAATTGTATTTAGATAGTAGAGCCGTGGTTTTACGGATTAGCGTATGGCCTTCATATAAACTATATGCTGAAGGATTCCTTAGATTAGCATTGGAGTGTAGAAATAACTAACAATTAGGTATGATACCTACTAAGTAACAAGCAGGTATGATACCTACTTGTTAGTTGTTATAGTATGGACAATAGTATGAATTAAAATTGAAATAATTTAAGTTTTAACATAATTTAAATACAATTTAAAGAAGCAGTAAAAGGTTTTTAAAGGGATGGCGACACAAATACCAGCCCATATCCATAGGCTAGTGTGATCTATATAAAATTTTTGTTGACAGTTGCTACCAGACTTTTTTTCTATTCTTGTATTTAATTAGCAAATTAATATCGAAAGAATATTACTGTAATGCCACAATTAGAAATATACTCTTGACTTCAATACAAGAAACGTTATGCATTTTGTGCAGTAGCTCGGCGGTCTGTTCGAGAATATTTCGCAACAAAAAAACGTACAATCTTCGGCATCGTAGGAATAAACAAATCTTCAACCACACTTTCTACGCATTTTCTTTTTCCTACTTTTTCAAGTTTCTTTCTAAATTAGAATTTTGTTTAAGACGCAAATGCTTACTTTGAACTGCAATAATACTAGCGAGTAGCGGCAGCTTTTATAAAAAACTATTACAATTAACACTAAGATTATTTTACGAAACCTTATTTGCATTGCAAATTTTTGGGTAAATACAGGAATAATAAATAAATAAATAAACGTTGCACACTCAACAACGCTAGAACGAAGAAGAGAATTCAGAATTATGGATATTATATTATAATATGCATGAAAGATATTTTTTTAACTTGTCAATTACAATGTCTTCTTTACCCCAGGTATACGATTCTCAACTGACGTGACGAGGGACGAAGTGAAGGCCCTGTCGGCTCTGATGACATTCAAGTGCGCGTGCGTCGACGTACCGTTCGGCGGCGCCAAGGCCGGCATCAAGATCAACCCCAAGGAGTACTCTGAGCACGAACTCGAGAAGATCACGAGACGTTTCACTCTTGAGCTCGCCAAGAAAGGATTCATTGGTAAGTTTATTTTTAATTAGTAAAATTTTTATCGAATCTGCCAACCCAGACTCGATACGTTACTTGTAACCCCAGTTTTAAAAGTTCATTGACATCACGATTGGTTCGGTTTTTTTTTACGAAAAAGCAAAACACAAAATTCATTTTATAAATCGCCTTTAGTTTGTTTTTTTTACTATTTGTTAAATTTGTACACCATAATTGTACAACATTTCAACCATTTACTTGCATATTAGGATATAAAAGATACACGATACATCCTTTTTAAGATAATACACATCGTCACTGTGCCATTCTGTTCCAAAACCTGGCCACATCAAACATACAATGTAATAGCATAAATATTTCGTCAGTATCTCAAAATTTATAATAGCAAAAACACGAGTATCCTTGAAAAGATCCAATAACCCTTGTTGGATCGATTATTTTAACGTAGCAAAAACCTCGGAACAAAATGCCAGGAGCTTAGTCATATCGGCATAAAGCATAATATCGAAATTTTTTTTATTAAATAAAGTACACTGCACTGTTTTTCAATTCATCTAGTTTTTTTAGTTCCCATACTATTTATATTTATTGAAATGTACTCTAAAAATATTAATATTTCTTATTATGTTGGTACTAGTTGCTCCTTGCGATTTTATTGTCATTGATTCCAACCCGGGGATATGTATATTATTATTTTTTATTCTAGAATGAAGACTATAATATGTGCGCTAAAATTATGCCTATTCAAAAATCAATTTTATTACAATATGCTTTAAGTTTAAACTATAGATTCGTCCTTTGGTCACGTATTATTTATATTTTATATGTACCTCGAGCTCAATGTCCACGATGTTCATTTCTTTGCTTAGTGTATCGTTATCACAAAACAAACATGAATAGTTAAAACAGGTGTTTAAGAACAGATACATATTATTATCTATATAAGTGCAAGTGTGACGTCGTCTGTTTGATGTGTCAGAAAAGACTATAAAATTCTTGGATTGATTGCATGTATGATGTAATATAAATAAAGTATGTCATCTCAATAGGCTAACTAATTTATAGAAATAAATATTTGTTCAGAAAAAAATTAATGATAATTTCTGTATTATATGTTACTAGCGGCCCGCTCCGGCTTCGCACGGGTATAAAATATATAGCCTATGTCATTCACTGAAGAATCCAGTAGTTTTGATTTATTAATTACTGCCCGTGGCCCGCATGTTTATTTACGACATCACATTAGAAACCTAAAAAATAACAGTATTTCTCCAGGATGTTATTATACATATTATCCTTCCTCTTCAATCACTCTATCTATTAAAAAAACTGCATCAAAATCCGTTGCGTAGTTTTAAAGATTTAATTTTACATAGGGACAGAGAAAGCGACTTTGTTTTATACTATGTAGTGATAGTGATTAATGCATTATTAACTGATATCCAAAAAGAATGAGGTTCTCAATTTGGTTATGACGGCGCGTCCCTTATTTAGATCGTGCACTTGGTGAGATAACGTGAGATTTAGGTGGAGCGTCTGAAAAAGTGAGTTTTTTAATTTTATTACGTATGTACGAATTTAAATCTGAAAATCCATTCAGATCCCTCCATGAGATTTGCTACTTTCGTAATTAATTGATGCTCTCATATTTAAGTTTGTAAACTTATAACTCAGTCATTTATAAAGAGACTGAAAGAGAATTCCTTTCAAAAAGTAATATAGATTATTAAAGAACTATAGAAACTTCATTACAATCGATTCAGTAGTTCACTTCTTACATTAATATAATAGGAAAAATATGTCATCCAAATAAACGACATTGCGTATAGTTTAGGAGGTAACAGTCCAACTACTTTATAACCTATATAAAAAAAAAAATATTATTTCTTGTATTATATAAAATTATAAAATATATGACCTTAAATGGTCATATTCGTATATAATAACTTCGCAAATCACTTTACTGTGCCATAAATTGCCTATCAACCTCTACACGCTTCGCCTTCCACAGCAATAATCCTATTCATTTGGTCGTAACAGAATTCTGATCCGTTATCGGGAATCGAATGAAGTTAAATTAACATGTCAATAACCTTGATATGACATTAGCAACGATATCTTGCAATTCATAACTTTTTTATAGCAACAAATATCGTTGAAATCACGACTTTATTAAGATTAGTGAAATTGCAATGGATGGTAATTGATTTCGAAGATCGGACGTGACTTGGTATTACGTAATCATTTACCGAAGTCAGTTAGGAATTTATACATATACAATGATATACTTTGATAATTTAGTAGTATAGGGATTAATATCATAGTAATATGAATATCATCATACCATTCTATACTACTTTTGTTTGAAAGAAAAGTTTTTACAGTGACTTAAGTTTTTAGACTTATTGGATACAATAGACAGGCCCTCAGACAATAAAAATAATTTTCGAATATCAATGCATCGAAACTAAGTTAGTCACAAGCTTGAAACATAATCGAACGAAGCTACCTTCGTTTTTTTTGTTTTAAATTTATTAAGGAGCACTAGCAAGTCTCTGTACATTTTGTCTGTATGAAAGGGACTGTCTACAGTATATAATCTCTTAGTCTATGTATGTACCGCAATTATTTGAGTAATCATGAGAATTACAAAAATATAAAATATATAGTTTCATGTACTAACGATAGTTTTCACAGCTCGAAATTTTTTGATACCTTGACTTACATTATTACTTGTTTTGTAAAGACCTTTAATTTTAAAAAAATGAAATATAGTCTATGTTACTCGCTGATAGTGGAGCTTTATAAGTTTATATAGATAAAAAAAAATTAACCAGATTTAGAAAAATTTTAACTTTGAGTTTATTTATTATATATGGACATACAAAAAATCCAATCTTTTCTCTTTATAATATCAGTTTTAGATACGTATATTTATTTTGGAATGATTTAGTATGTCAATGCAACATTTTAACATGTCTATTTACGCATAGCGTCTACGTCGTGGAGGTGTGGGCGCATTACTAAACATAAAACGTTGAATAGATATGAGGCGTGAGCGAATTGGGATTTTTTGAAATTGATACTAATACAAATGGTCTATAGAAATGATATTGCTATCAAGCGGCTTTTGTAATCAGTGAGCTGAGTCAGAGTCACATTGTCATGTTGCCAAAACGGTCCGCCATTCTCTTCGATATAAATGCATAGCTACGTTAAATTAATACATATTTAGGTATTGTCTGCACCCTGTCTGTCAAATAAACTATCGACATCTTTCAATTTCTTAGGAATACGAAAATGTATAAAATTCTATATCGCTATTGAATTCAATATAACAATGATTTTTAATACATAGAGATTTAGAACCGTAACTCGTAGTGTCCTGTCAACAAATTACATTTTTTTTTTGTTTTTGGTTATGTACACACTGATAAATAAATAAATAAACGCAACACATTCAACGGCCTCCATTATAATATTGATATCCTGTGTCGGGGGTCTGGACACATACACAACGACAAGGACAAACACACTCAGACCGGAACACTGCCTGTATGGTCAATACAAACATTGCTCCAAGCGGGAATCGACTCCGCAACCTGTGGCGCTACGCCACAACGTCCTCAATTCCGTTAAGTTTTAACTTAACGTTGCAATATAGTTTCTATATAAAACTGTTTAGTGTCGTCGTGTAGTGTTTTATAAAACAATATCATGGGCCTATTTAAATTTAATTTACATAATTACATAAGCTTTGCCCGCGTCTTTGCTCCCGTTAGGTGTATCCGCCCTAATCCACCAACTACCCTTATCTTATCGCTCGCACTTTCTTTCTTATTGCTCGGCTTCTAAATATCGTATCGTGATGTTATGTAACCTTTCTTAGAGTCGACAATGTGCTATCCAATGCAAAAATAATTTTTCAAATCCGTTCAGTAGTTCCAGAGATTAGCGCGTTAATAAAAAACAAACAAGCAGACAAACTCTTCATCTTTATATAATATTGCTATAGAAATGGCCACTGAAATAATATCATATTTTTTATCGCCCTTAAATTATACTATCACGGTTTCTTAGAATTAATTAACTAATTAATAAATATTTGTTTAAGTTCTTTTTATAGAGTTAATTTGCTACAAAACCGTAGGAAATCATAGATATAAAAACCAAGCTTCTGATGTTTTACTAAGATAAAATAATTAATTGTTCTCATAGGCTAGTTATCTCTGGTAATGTTGTCGTGGAAATGTAATGTATGGTAAATATATTCTGCACAGAGGACCAGTTATTGTGGTATTAGGAAATATACAAACTTGTATCACAAGTTTTCCGTAATTTAATAATTTTCTATTTTATATTAAATGTATATATTAAATAACAAACATAATATAGTTAAATATAATATATTAGAGGAACCATTAATGTTCTTAAGAATACAAAGTTAAAACGAAAAAAAAAAAAGGTTTTAAAGGATGTTTTGTTTATAAATGAAGCCTCAATAGCTCAACGGGAAAGGGTTGACTTCGCTCTGTTAACGCGAGAGTCGAGGGTTCGATCCTGACCTCCTTGGGCTGTTGTCGTACCTACGCCTAGCGCAAACTTCGTGCTTATTTGGAGGAGCAATAAGGAAATGAGTAATGCATTGAACAAGCATTGCTAATATTCTTTATTTTAAAAAATGGATTATTTTCACTGGATTCACGCGTCGTAAAAGTACTTATTTGTCAAAGTTGTAGTTCGTACGGTGTATTTTAGTTTTTGGCACTCGGTTAATGTTTATGAAAATTATAATTAGATTGGATAAATAAAATTTATATTTGTGTTTTGTTTTGTTCTGAACGAATTTTCCACTAGCAGGTATGATAATTCTAGTGTATTAAACAAAAATAAGGTATGCTTGGCAAGCTTACCATGGGCAACCTTACCTGGGGGCCTATCATGATATTCTCATTGCGATTCAAATAACGACCTTATCAATCCAATTAAATGCAGGTAGTAAAACGATTTATATTTTATATAAGCATGACGTATAAATACATATGTCATGGTATGAAATAGCGATATAGCTCAGTTTAGGTTGTCATTTAAATCGCAAAGAGTTAATGGTTGGCTACTGAGGCTGGCTCCGACTTGCGAGTTCGACACTGAATAAAACATATTAAGAAGCCATAGTATTACAAATTGACTGTATTTAAATTCTACATATACGCAAACATTACTTCATTGCCTATTTATATTTCATACATTACATTATAATGTAAAACAATAAAAAATAATTTCAGAAATTAACGTCAAATTAGTTATTTTAAAAAACAAATGCTCAAAATGTACATTTTTAATGATCTTTGTAAAAAAAATACTAGAACATTTCTTTATATTGATTCCATAACAGTCTTATATTTGGATTAATCGGAAATATCGAAAACCATTCACTCCCTTTCAAGTTATCGGTTTCCTCACCATGATTGTGTCTCAGGGCCCGGTGTCGATGTGCCCGCCCCTGACATGGGTACCGGCGAGCGTGAGATGTCATGGATTGCGGACACGTACGCCAAAACCGTCGGCTACCAGGATATCAACGCGCACGCTTGTGTTACCGGCAAACCCATCAACCAGGTATAATATTATATATCTTCTCTCTTTCTAATATTGTTATCCTATTCTAATCCAGGTATAGCAGTTTTTGACATGACTGTATTGTTTATTTAGAATAATAATCTTATTATCTCTGAAAGAAATCGCAATGGAGCGATAAGACCACTTACCTGTATAAACTATACTATGTAATATGTAATATCGTACACTACGTACGATAGAGCTATGTAATTCTATTCGTAAATGATAAAAATAAGTTATAGTTCCTTAAATGTAACTTGAACCAAAATGGCCGCTTCTGCGCAGGTACAATAATGGACAAAATGTTAGACAAAAATATTGGTTTCGTCTTATTTATATCGATTCTTTATAAAGTAGGAAAACGGAATGAAGTATATAATAAAGTTATTATTTTTTCTAAATTCAATTAATTATTTATTTATTATCGTTATTAATTACTTAAATCGAATAAAACAAATAAATAGTATAGAAAAGAGGTATCTATATTTAAAAAAAATATTTAAGGTACATTATTAATAGTGAGACAGACTTCTTCGTATCTTCCGCAGTATTATTCAGGGAAGTAGTTACATTATTTTCTTTAAAAAAATAACTATAAACGTCAAATACAATCCTTCTCTCCCGTCTCCTTAAAGTTGATTGTGGTCGAGGCATTATCTTGAAATAAATGTTAACACACTTGACAAAACTAATTTATATTTTAATTTATTTTTAATAATTTATTATTAAAGAACTAAAACAACCGTGAGCGAGTGTACTAAACCCGGCCCCCTCATACCGCATACGGTTGAGACCCAAAAACGTGTTACTGCGCAGGGTTCAAGTTACATTTAACAGACTATACCTTAGCATATCTTCATTAGTAACACCAGAAGTATCAACAAATCAGGTGTAGAACTAGATTAAGGAAGGGTAGGTTTTGGGCTTTTAGGTCTAGCACTAACACTGGATACGATTACTTCTGTAGATCTGTTTCAATAATAGTCTGGTGTGAGTGTAATACTGTCCCGGTCTGACCTGGTAGCAGCAACGCTCTCCTACTAATAAAATTAAAATAAATAATATTTTCCTAGATACGCATAGATTTACTATATACGAGTAGTATATAGTAAATTTTGCCCCTTCATTCGAACAAAATGACAAAACCCAATGGAAAGAAGTTAGTCACACGATAACTGAATTCAATATTCAGTTATGATTTGAACAATATAACTGAATGAAGTTTGTGTGCGTTGGTGTTGAATTTACGGAGGGGCCAGATGCCAATTTTCTGTATGAAACGGCTGGTCCATAGCTTTTAGTATGTCTATGAAGGTAATATTTTTTTTGAGCAAGTGTGTTCTCTGTACGGCCAATGTAAACATATTCTCAGCGCTGGAATTAAATTTCAATTCAAGGCCGTCGACGTTAACACCATCTCCCGCTAACCTGCCAGAATAAAGACCAATCTTATTTTACAATTGTATTAAACAAGGAATATTACTTTTTGTTATAAAGGGCGGTATCCACGGCAGAGTGTCCGCCACCGGTAGGGGCGTGTTCCACGGCTTGGAGAACTTCATCAACGAAGCTAACTACATGAGCATGATTGGTAAGTAATTACGAATACATTATGAAAAATTATTATTAGTCAACCGGCACTCATTTCTTGACAAATTAATTTTAAAATAATAATAAAAAATACAAAAAAATTTGTAAATTAATGGTCCTTACAAAAACTTGATATATTTATTCTATTGTAGTATGGAATCCTTGATATGTGTGTGTGTACTATACCCACCAGATTATTGCAAAATTTAAAACTCTGCTATGAATAACAAGACATGTCCAAGAGAACAATTTACAGACAGATATAACAATATAACAATAGACAGGCCCCTCTATACAGACAAAATGTCAAAGACTCAGCCACAAGCTTATCATATAATCAAATGAAGTTAGCGTCACAAGCTTTAGACATTAATGAATAAACTTAGCGTGTGACTTACTTCGTTTCGTTGATGTTGAATTTGCGAAGGAGCTCCAGCAAGACTTTGACATTTTTTCTGTATAGAAGGGCCTGTAGAAGCATATAGTAAGTTTTTGCGTGTAATATAATTAAAATATAAATAAATAAAATACACGCTGCACACAACGGCAACGGCAACGCTGCAACGGCCCTCATTAGGATAGTGATATCCTGTGTCGAGAGTCCGGAAACACATACAAGGACAAGGACACATACATCCAGACCGGAAAACATGCTTGTATGATCAATATAAACATATTATGCTCCGAGCGGAATCGAACCCGCGACCTGTGGCGTTTAAGGCAGGTTCGCTACCGCTGCGCCACAACGTCGTCAAAATTCAATATGATATCCTTCAGGTACAACTCCCGGCTGGGGCGGTAAGACGTTCATCGTGCAAGGTTTCGGTAACGTGGGCCTCCACACTTGCCGCTACCTCGTCCGCGCCGGAGCGACCTGCATCGGTATCATTGAGCACGATGGCTCCATTTACAACCCTGACGGTATCGACCCTAAGGTAACTAACTTGTACTATAAACCTACTAGCAGGCCCTACAGACGTTATCCTGCCTCGAAAAAAAATCTGGGACCCGATAGCAGCGACCTAAATGAGTCTAATTGTGAACAGAAGTGTCATCCGAGATCATTATTGAGTACTAATAGCGCTTTTAAAAATAAGGATTGATGGTAGAAAGGTGAAAATTTAGAGTTGTATGTATTTTTTAATGCCACATGATATGGATTTCGAGAAGTTTTTGGAAAGTTTAAAAATATAGGTATTAATTGTATTTTATTGTTAATGAAATAGGTGAACAGCTGATATCAATTATATATGTTGTAAATATAATTCAACAATAATAATCGTGAAGAAATTGTCGATGAAATAAAAAACTATTTGTGACAAACACAACAAGCATAAATTAATTTTAATGTTAATTATGACATCTGTATGCAAGGTCAAAAAATTCTTACAACAATTGATTTTTTATACTATGTAGTTATAAACCTTCAACAATAAATATATTGGTCATCTGTCATTAATAAGATCATCACAACTTTGGGCCATTACATTTGTATGGGACCAACCCGAAAGAATACAAAAAATCTTGTCAAAAATTGTTTCACAAGCGCTCGTATTTCGATGCAAGCGCATAGAATATAATAAATGTCGCAAATTATACACACACACAAAATTAAATCTATTGATAAATAATCATTTTAAAGCCGGTTAAAAGTATAGTTTTCGTTATTCATGTTATAAGTAACTTATAATATGAATTTAATAGATTTTGACGATACAGACTCAACGGACCCCATTACACGTTATATTATTTTTTATGTTATATCTTGTGTCGGGGATCTGGAAACATACACAATGACAAGGACAAGCAAACCCAGACTGGAAAACATGCCTGTATGGTCAATACAAACAATACAATATCTACTGCGAGCGGGAATCAAACCCGCTACCTGTGGAGCTTAAGGCACGTTCGCTACCGCTGCGCCACAATGTCGTCAATTATAGTTTACATAAGCTAAATATTTCATAATATGAAACTTTAAATATTCAATTATATTAAACCTTGATAAAACTATACACTCTAAATTAATTGAGTTAAAGATAAGAAGAAACACCTTATACTAGAAACCTATCAATGTAGGTCGCTTTAAAACAGCCCTGACTGAGGCTGAAGTGATGCTAAAACGATATCGACTAATAAGATTTTTTTTTTCAATATCATGCCTCGCCTCGCCTTGTGATAAGGGTCCTTGGTACGAAAGTACTTAAAACACAGTATTTCTGTGTTCTTAAAATGTATGCTAAATAATTTAGTGTTGACCGTTCATTATTGTTTTATTCCCATGATGCTAAAAGTGGCTTCAGAGTATTCAGATTCTTATTATCGCATAACCACACCAACTAGGTTGGGCACTATCCAGTGGCCAATCTAGTGTCAGAGTTTTTCTATATAGGCCTCTGACTGGACTTATCGACTGTTATCAAAATAACAGCCGGTACCGACTTTTTACGTGCCCTCCGTAGCACAAAGACGCTCTGTTGAAATAGTACTATGCGATCACCCATCCATAGACTCTAAAGTTGCTTTAACTATGAGACGCTAATTAAGATATTACCTTATTTGGAACATTGTTGCAAAGTGTTTTCGCAAAACAACATAATACTCAAAATGATGAGATGACATAGTCACAAGCTTGCAACATAGTCGATTAGTTAGCGTGTGACTAACTTAGTTTCGTAGCGTTGGTGTGAATTTACGAAGGAGCACCAGCGAATCTGGACAATTAGCCTGTATGGAGTGCTGGTCCTTAGTTTATAAATACAATAGAACCAACACATTTGTTTGAACGAATCTCTCATTTTGTGAATCAAATGTGTTATTAAAGGGAAAATCAAGTGGTACTTCACGTTATCTGAAGTGAAATATTGTATAAAGTTATCACGAGGTGCTATTAAAACAATTTTATAACACACTACGGTTGCACTACATTTTTTCAATCGCTCTATTAACAGTGCCACGCTTACAGTCGCTAACTTTTGTTTATTTAATTAAACTAGTGTTCGCCTATTTTTGAAAATTTGACAATAAACATGATTGATGTTTTTTAATTTCGTAACGCAAGTAAAAATCGTCACGTAACGAAATACCGTACGCTGTGTGTGCGTGCGTGTGTGCATCGAGCCTACTACAAACAAATGAGTAAGTGAGTGCACAGCCGATGCGCAACTCTCACCGTCCCTGTGTCTTTTTAGCATATAACCTATTGAAATATGTCGATTTAATTTCGAATTACATTCGGAATTGAAGAGAATACCCAAGGAACTTCGTTCCTGACGGGGCTTCCGCGACCGCACATTTTTTTTATTGTAAACACTAAAGTTCGGCAATAAAATTTTATTATGTGACTTAATAGAATAGAAATAAATTAATTATATAATATTATGACAAAAATTAAATTATTGAAACATTTTTATATAAATACGTTGTTATGCTGTTTATAGATTAGGTACTTTTAATAGTAGGTAGCGTACCATAGTAATAATATTCAAATCAGTTGAAATTTTTGATTAGATAGTATATCGCGGTACTTCATAATTCAATACTTGACTGATAAAACTTTCTTCTCATTTTTAAAATAAATATATGTCTTTAAGAGATGATAACGACTAAACAACTCAAAATAAAGTGACAGCCTTTATCTGTGTACTATTATGTAACTGTCATTGAAGTATTTCTGAACTTTATAAGATAAATTAATAATAAATAAACGCTACACACTCCCACAGCCTCTTGTCCAGAAAACACATTGATAAGGACAAACACGCCCACACCGGGAAACATGCTTGTGTATTCAATACAAACATCTGCTCTATGTGGGAATCGAACCTGCGATCTGTGACGCTTTAGGCAGGTTTGCTACCGCTGCGCCACATTGTCGTCGAATCTTAAACAAATATACACAAAAAGTTATGAATTTCTTTAGGATATTATGCTTACGTGTCACAACAGCTGTTTTTGGACCTAACGTTGAAATAACACATATGTAACGCTTTTCTTCCCGCTTTAACACAACTTTGGTGATCTCAGATTAGAAAAAATATTCTTTAATGTGGTATGACACCGTTGTAGCGTTGTGGGTAGTGAGTCTGCCTTTAGTCTCGACGGTTGCGGGTTCCACACCCGCTCGGACAGATGTTTGTTAAAATTTCTGCTTCGGTCTGGGGGTTTGTCTGTGTGGTTCTCCCCACCGTGCTTCGGAGAGCACGTTAAGCTATCGGTCCCGGTTGTTATCACATAACATCTGATAATAATCGTTTACACTTGATAAGTAAATTGCTCGTATCCATTGAATTACTGGTTCGCCCTTAGGGTTACAGAGGGCAGATGGCAATCGCTTCATGTAAAAGCTAGTAACCTGTTAAATCCGGATGAGAGTGATAAGCAGACCCTGTGTAAATACAATACCGGGAATAATGCTAGGACGAAGAAGATTGTGTAATGTGGTATATTTTGGTTTATTTACCATAATTATGTACACCGATAACAATTTAATGTGTCCGTTTGTCCGTCTGTGTCGATATGATCAATATTGGTAACTCCACGACGTGTTTCACAACAATTTCTAATGAATAAAAATTTATCGGTATCATAATTATTTAACCCACGCTTCCTGTACAGGCTCTGGAAGACTACAGGATCGAGAACGGCACAGTGGTCGGCTTCCCCGGCGCCAAGGCCTACGAGGGAGAGAATATGTTGTATGAAAAGTGCGACATTTTAGTGCCCGCCGCCATCGAACAAGTTATCCACAAGGAAAATGCACACAAAATTCAAGCTAAGGTAAAATAATTTTATAAAATTGACATAATAATTCATCAATTATTTATGACAATAACTTATTAAGGATCCAATATTATTTTGATGACTTATTAATAATAATATTCTAATATTTTCCGGGTAAAATTGCGGTAACAAACAGACGACATTTCTAAGGACTTGCTTGTTAATTAACTCTGGAATCCTAAAAAACAATTCTATCAACAGATTGCTATTAAATTATTAATCCCGTTTCCCCTCCACTAAGCGTGTAGCTTGTGCTAGGAATGGGTACAATAGCCCAAGAGGTCAGGATCAAACCTGCAACTTTCGGATTACAAGTCGGCCTTCCTACCGTTGAACTATTGAAAAAATAACCCTTTTTTAAATATCCTATTACTTTGATTTACGAAGTTTTGATTAAATATACTTAGAACTTGTGAATTCGTATCGTAATATTATTACGGCGAGCCCTTGTTAAAGCATTATGGCTTTATTACATAGATTAATAATTTAGGATTCAATAATCACGTATTATTTTAAAAGTACTAATCATGTTTTCTTTTTTAAGTATTAGCGGTTATGACGTTATTAAATCTTATTATAGGATTATGTTGATAACATACATAAAATATACACGATAATAATATCAGTATATTTAGTTAAAAAGCCCTATCGCTGACCAATTAGATAACTCACAATCACAGTTGAGAAATTTGGAAAACGATAAGTAATTATTACTGTGTTTATAATGTTATTCTTATTACTGCATTTTTTACAAGACAAGGTAATGTAACATACATTACCGTTTTATTTATGTTACCGATCTCATTTCTTAACATATAGATAAAAATATGTATAAAGATTTTTTTGTGCTAAAATACGACCAACTTCAACTGCATAAAGCCCAAAATAGCTATATTAAAAGATATTGATTAAAATTGGATTTACTATCAGAAAAGATATCGCGTATGCATATTTAGGGAAACAGAAGAATTGGTAATCTCTGTTTGAAAAAATTAATGAAATATATTGTTGTTATTATTATCATATTTTTGTAAATTGTCATAGTTATGTTGTAGTTATTTGTACATATATTATTTAATTGAAATAGTAAATAATATTATAATCTTGCAGTCAAACCTATTATTTTTGGTTTTGTGAGACTATTATCTTAAAAATTGTATTTTTTTATGATTTAATAAATAAATAAAGATCAACAACACCTAAGCTCAAAATAACAGTCAGGATTTACAACTATTTTCGATACCAGCGTTCTATTCGCGTCATTTAGCAATTATTTTATTTAGTTGTCGTAACTGGCCATTATCCAAAACGAATAGCCATTTTTAAACAGGTCACTAGCCTAAATATTCTACAACTTTTTTAAAATAAAAAGTTAGTTATTAATTCGTTAATATTTTGCATCGTTTTTAATATTACATATCGCAGACAAATTAATAAACTTCTATTAAAAAATATATCATCAATATAGGCTTAGATACACAAAAAAAAAATTGAAAAGATTTGCGCTAAAGACGTTAGTTTTTGGAGGCGTTCGTATTGTTTTTAAAAGATCAGCCTGAACGAAAATTAAAAAGATCCACAATAAAATGTTTTTTCCAAAATGTTTTTTCTAGTTCTCAATTGTAATTTTATTGAACTAATTTCACAGATAATCGCCGAGGCAGCCAACGGACCGACCACACCGGCTGCAGACAAGATCCTCATCGACAGGAATATTCTGGTAATCCCAGACTTGTACATCAACGCTGGTGGTGTCACCGTGTCCTTCTTCGAATGGCTGAAGAACCTCAACCACGTGTCTTACGGACGTCTCACGTTCAAGTACGAAAGGGAGTCCAACTACCATTTGTTGGGTGAGATATAATTTTCTATATGTATTTTGAATGTGTAAGATGCTTAAAATTCAATGCAACGCTTATAACCGGTATACAAATGTTAATCGTTTAAATCCGTCTTCAGGCGAACTAATCTGTGCTCAATTAAAAATTAAATTTAATTCCAATTGCTGTTTTTTTTTTCTTCGATTATTTTGTCCAAAGTAACACGTTAGAACTCTTCTAACATATTTACTCTTCTAACATGTTAACCATTTGTTATGTGAATGAAAATTAATCCATATCCGTTTATTGAACGAAATCGGTTTTGTTCAATAAACCGGTTGAATTATGGTTCCAATAGAGGAAAAGCTCTCCATGTTGAATTCTGCCGTTGTTTAACAGACTTTGACCTTTCTGTAACGTGTTATAGAATCTGTGCAAGAATCGCTGGAGAGACGCTTCGGTCGCGTGGGCGGTCGCATCCCGGTCACTCCGTCGGAGTCCTTCCAGAAGAGGATTTCCGGTGCCTCCGAGAAGGACATCGTGCACTCCGGGCTCGACTACACCATGGAGAGGTCGGCTAGGGTAAGTGGATTTAATTATATTTTAGCGTGTTTCAGTAAATATGTGTCAGTAAGTGATCTTTTTTTATGCGAAGCAAACGCAAATGGCCCACATAATGGTAAGCAGTTGCTTTAGCCTAAGAGCGTTTGCAACACCATTCATTTGTTACTTACGCGATACCAACATTGGTTATCCAGATATTGGTTCTTAATTCTCCTTTGCCTAGTAATTCAAAGCTAGTATCCTTTACAAAACACAACAATGCAAAATACACTACTGCACTGCCGCAGAATATCTGTCACTGTGCCGCTTTCAATAAGAGCCCTAGCAACACATATATTAAGAAACTGAATAACTTCTTGGCGTGTAAATAATTAATACAAATTATATTTATCTATGAGATGTTGAAAAATAACTTTTATATGAATGTCCTTATAAATTAATATGACCAATCTAAACTTGTTACAACTAATTTTCTCCATTTTATAGTTTATACCTACTTGATGAAGTTGTTATGAAATTTTAATACCTATTTTTTTTCACACAGGCTATAATGAAGACTGCGTTGAAATTCGACCTGGGTCTAGATCTGAGAACTGCGGCATACGCCAACTCAATCCAGAAAATATTCACCACGTACGCCGACGCCGGTCTCGCGTTCTAAAACACTCATTAATTTGACGAATTTAAGTATTGTCAGCATTTTAAAGACACTTAATCCCTTTGCACTTAAGTATAACTTTTAAGACATTATAATCACAGTATTTTACTTTATTTGTTAAAAATCATGGCTTTTTACTTGTACACTTAAGTGAAGCATTGTTATTAAACCTTTAAGTAAATATTTCAACTTCTGATGTATCGTCTTTTATTTTCGAAATAAATTGTTTTACTGTTATTTAGTTGTTTTATTGTGTTATATTTATTTAGTTCGATTATAGACAGTTTTTATAAATACTTTATTATGCAACACAATGGGATATGGCATCTTGCTAATCATAATTCACGAAGGACACGGAAAACTTGAAATATTCGAAAATTAATAATGAGTCAAAATACTGATTAGATTCACAAAAGCAGATTTTTATTATTTGTTCTTTATAATTCGCTCATACAATTCGAAGGGACGTGAAATTTAGTTTGTGTCTAATGATAATTTTTAGGAAGTACTTAAGAGAAGTTACCCTTGCCTGCATAACAGGGATGTATGGGGACTCTGATGGAGATACGCATCTGCATTTTGCTGCAATACCTAGTTTATATGATCTACCCCCGCAAATCCGAAATTCGAAATCCCTGGACACTTTTAAACGTCGTTTGAAACAGCATTACCTTAACAATGTTTAATATTTGCATAACTTATACAATGTCAATGGTTATATATACATATTTATGTTCTAATATTTGTGTATTTGTTTATTATATATTTATATATATATATATATATATATATATATATATATATATATATATATATATATATATATATATATATACATATATATACGTTTATTTAAATATACATATTCGTATTGTTTAGTATATTAATATTGTTTAGTACATGTAATATAGTATTATATATTTTGCCATATTTGATATTAATTTTAGTTTTGACACTTATTGTATGATGTTTGTTTGCTTAGTAGATACCTGTTTATTTTTATTTTTTTTTGCACTTGACCCATTTCTCTAACTGTAACAGTTGTTCCTCACGACAAAAGGTTGTCTGTAAGAGATTGCTTGTAGCAATAAGACCGCCTTTGCACACCAGAAACTAGCCTAAGTTCAATTGTTTACATTACTTTGTTTTTTTATTATGTGCAATAAAGCTTTTTATCTATCTATCTATCTATCTATCTAGTTTAGTGAGTCTATTACATTGATGACCTTTCTTTCCGCTTAGAGAGGTATAACTCTCTCAATATAAGTTGAACCATGCGCAGTAACACATTTTTGGGTCTCAACCGAATGCGGAATGAAGGGGGCAGCGTAACTATAGCAACGCGGCGACGCTCGACCAGTTTGGTACACTCGCTCACGGTTGTTTTAATTCTTTAAAAATAAACTATTAATAAAAATTAAATTAAAATATAAATTATTTTTATCAAGTGTGTGAACATTTAATTTTATTTCAAGATAAAGTGTCATCCCAATAAGTGACAGTGATTAAAAATGTACATTAACTATTTTTTTAATGTACCTTTCTATGCGATTTATTTGTTTTATTCTATGTATGTTATTAATAATGACAATGAATAAATAAGGAATGAATTTAGAAGAAACAATAACTATATTATATACTTAATTCCGTTTTCCACTTCATAAAAAACCTATTTAACCTATAGACGAAATCAATATTTTTGTCTAACATTTTTGTCCATGATTGTACCTGCGCAGAAGCGGTTATTTTAAATTGAGAGAACTATACGCCATTTGGCATTCGACTACTCTAATTACAAATTGTTATTCGAATATCAAGGTGGCAACGAATCGATTAAAAATGAAAGACTCATTATCAGCAAACAACACTATCTCATGTTTTGGCTAACAGAACAGGACAAGTCATTTACATGTATATGAAAGAGTAATGGGCCGAAAATAAATTTAATTATTTAAAAAGGAACAAAAAAAAAAGAAAACCCTAGGTGGGAAAAAGAGCAAGCTATATAGACAAAGTATGTAGAAGCTATCCAGAGCCAGTGCTAGAGTTCTAGCTGTGAACCATAAGAACAAAGTGTCGAACTAGTTCAGTGACTGGTATTGATTGAATCATGTGGTTCGCTCCACATTAAGAAAATTTTATAGGTGCAAGAAAAACAGGTATAAATTATTTAAAGTATTCCTGGGTTTTCATAATTGTTTATCTGCGTCCGATTGTCTGTTTGGTGATTGTGGTCTACAGGCCATGAAAATTGCGATTCAAATAACGACCTAAACTGAGCCATTCTACTAGCGGTTCAGCGCGTTTACGTATTTGACGAAAAATAGATGTATTTCGATCTAATTTCCGACAAAATCAAGGTAAATTAAATGGAACTTTTAATTACTATGAATAGATCAGGCCTTTATCTTTAATAACGCTGTAAAAATATGAAATTTTCTTATTATTTTTTATAGTAAAACTGATTTTCCGGAGCCTCTTCACAACAAATTAACGATATCGAGCTGAGTTTAGGTAGCCTTTTAAACTATTTCTTACGTGATATCAATTTAAAAAAATACCTCTAATAGTAAGACATGTTCAACTCAAACCCCATTCTCATCCCGACCTCCGTCCTGTACGGATGTCTTCCTCGGAGCACAACTCTTTTGTTGTCGCTCTGACTACCATATTAGTGGCGGCTGATTTCGCAGCTTCGGCGCTTTCAATAAAATCAGGAATTTCATTGAGCCACGGGGAATCTAAAGACTGTAGCTCTGAGTCTAGCTTTTTCCAGTCTAATATAGTTTTAGTGAGAGGAGTCTGATTATTGTCTGATCCAAGCTGGATTTGGACGGGGCGATGGTCTGAGTCTAACTCGGATAGTGTCTCTATAGAACGCAACTGGAGAGTCACGTTTTTCAAGACGGCAATGTCGAGTACATCGGGGCTATCACCGGTGTCCCTAATTGGGTATCTTGTGCAAGTCAGGGGTGCAATGACCTCGAAGTCATAATCAAATGTGGGGCTAGAAGTCAGTCCGTCCAGAATTCGTCCTCTTGTGTTAGTCTTTCTGGAGTTCCAGCGGGTATGTTTACTGTTGAGGTCGCCGGCTAAAATTACCGCATCGCCTAATGAAAGGAGTGATTTTATGTCACTCTGTAATAGAGTTTTTAATGGGGAGAGGTAAACTGAAGCAAGTACAATGGGCTGATGGCCCGTCATACCCACCTGACATACTGAAGCCTCGATGTTGGTTAGCGGCGGACAATCGAGAGGCACGCAGTGCAGAGACCTCTTATAATAAATAAGCGTACCACCGAGTGCAGTAGCTCTGTCATTACGTATCAATCGGTAGTTTGCTACCTTCGGATCGCGAATACTAGGTTTTAAAAAGGTCTCTTGCACGAACATGACATCTATATTGTGTTTTTTAAGAAATTCACGAACTAAGCCGATTTGATCGATAAGACCGTTTGCGTTAAACGTAACTAAGCTCAGAGAGCGGGGTTTCAGCCTAGCGGCTTGAGCCATTGAAATTGATGATAGTGTTTACCATGGTCGAGTGCTCTAGGAGCGCTGTCATGTTATTAATGTTCGGATCTCTAATTTTAGACGCGAAAGCACTAATCTCGTCCATGTCGATTTGGCCTAATAAGCTGCATATGAGCGTCAAGTCAGCGGTTGGCGAAGCTTGTGTAGGTATGGTGCTAGATTTGGAAGGAGGGCAGGGGTCTGCCGGAGCTGTCTCCGATACCGCCACATTGGGCTTTTTCCAGGCTGAAACGCTGGGTATTGGGGCTGGTACGAAGTCATTTTGAGGTTGAGCATTTGAAGTTGTGGGATGAGCAGCAGCCTTGAAAGGCGTGCTTTTACTATTATTGGTCTTACGAGGAGCCATTTTGCACCCGCGATAGTTGGCGGGGTGGCCCTTTGTCTGACAAAGGACACAACTAGGGGGTTCCGTGGGGTCGGGGACTTTTCGGGGACAGTCTGAGGTACCATGATCTCCCAGACACTTTACACAACGAGCTAGCCCAAAGCAGCTATGAGCAGAGTGTCCGTAGCGTTGGCACCGGTGGCATTGGCCCGGGACGCCACGGTTTCTGGGGACTTCAACCTTGAGGCCGTTACGTAAACGCGCCCTTAATAGGCAGTTACAGACAATTACGTTTAAGAATGTTACGTCACGCATTTAATACCTAATTCTTATTGTGATTCAAATGACGACCAAAAACATGCGACAAACTGACATTATCATCGTTATTTCGTATCATGACATAATATATATTTACAGGTCATGCTCACATAAAATTTGAATTGATTTTCTGTCAAAATTGAATAGAATTTTTACTAAAAGTTAATGGTAAGCCCGGTGAACTGAATTGCATCGCAATAGAATGGTGTACTAAAAGTTGACGGTAGCCTTCTGGTCTATACTAAGACTATAGTATACTATCTATCTATGATGATATTGTTACGGAGAACCTTATCACAGGGGTATAAGGTTAAAAATCGCTTGCTACTCTCTTTGTTAATTTCCTCGACCGTCGCGCGGGTTCGAGAAAGATGTATTCTCGAAACATGTAGTATAGTGTTCCGCGGGCGGAACTTTCTTGAGCCCGTGTTCCGCGTTATATAAGAGGCCCGGCGCGTCGACTTGGTCATTCAGTTCTGAGCAACAAGCGAAGGAACTACAAGTGATACCAGTGAACAAGTGCGATAATTAGTGACCTCGGCTATTATTTTGGACTGTGATTGACCTGTGATTTGTTAAGTTCTGTTGTGTAATCTAGACCTCAATAAAATCTTACTTAGAGCCAGCAAGTGTTTGTTTCCAAATCTGCGAACCCCAGCCCGTAACAATATGCCTGTGCCTTAGATCATTTAACATAATTATGAAAGGACACGTCATGAATGCCAATTTGCTAACCAGCTTTTCTTCCATTTTTGAGACAGCCGGAGAGGCGTGGTAGCCACTACATTGAATTGTTCATTGTAGCATTGCACAGCCTCAAATATATTTTGTGTCATCACAAAACCCATACGTATAGAAAACTAATACTAGCCAAATACACCTAATTGAATTAGAACTTAATTTAATGTTAAGGCTTAACCTTAAGCAGAGAAAATATTATCAAATAGGTATTACTACTATTCGAATAAGATTTTAGATTTTTTTAAATTATATTAAATAGCCGGATGTCAGAAAAATCTGCAATAAAAAAGATAAAACATTTCTAAAAATAATGAATGAATTGTACGACAAGACTTAAGCTAAAGGCTAGGATTTTCGAAATTGTTATTCAAATTTTATGAAGAAAGGAGAATAAAAATATTGAATGATTAAAAAGTATTTATATTTCAATAATACATGTAATGATTCACATAGTGATAGTGACAAATGCACACATGTATATCGTAAAAAATCGCCACACGTTTTTTAGGATATGCTTCCTATATTTACTTCTTATTCTATTATTCTTAACTTCTTACGCTATCTCCAGTTTCTTACATAATATTAAAGTAATTATTGTTGCTTTTTAACAATCGAAACCGTTTTTTTAATGCCCTCTCCGTCCTCCAAAACGACTATACTTTCGAATTCCGAAGACAAATCCTTTACACAAGTTATTTCGTCCTTCGATAGCCCATATGGCAAATCGAATTTGACAAAATCAGCACATTGCGCCAAATGCTGGCAGATGCTAACGACTGTATCTTTAAAATTACTGTCAACGTTATATGAAACCTTCCTGGTTACGGATTTATTTTTAAAAGCGTTTTGCCACAATTCCCGCTCTTCGTCAGCTGACTTCTTATAATATTTATCTAAATTAGCTAAAGCCCGGCCTATTTCAAGATTTTTCGGTTCTAAAATCAGTGCTTTTTTGTAATATTTCACAGCGTCGTCATACTTACCCAACATCTCGTGGCTTCTGGCGCAATAGAACATAATTTTACAATTCTTTTCTGTATCTGTAATATATTCTAAACTCTTACAAATACTTATTAATTGTTTCGGTTTATCCAACTTATAATAACACACAGCTAAATTAGTACACGACTTTACTTTCAACATTTTCACTTCGGCTTCTTCGATTTTCGATTTTGTTTGTGCCATATTCAAAATGGAAATTGATTGTTGGTAATTCTTAACGGCCTTTTTGTATTGTTTCTTCTCAAATAAATGCTTCGAGCGGCTGTGTAGAGACCTCACTGTTTCCATTGTTATTTCATATTTTTTTTGTTCTTCTGCTGGAAGGTTTTTGTACCTGTACATTAAAAAAATATATTATACCTATATAATGTTTAAATAGAAATCTATTAAGTATTAAAAAAAACCGGTAAAATGTGAGTCGGACTCGATAATAAAGGGTTCCGTACATCTGAAGAATATAAATATGCAAGTACCTTGATACTTATATCTTCACTTACCTAGCAGCCGCCTGGGCATCACCAACATCATACAGAGTTATAATAAACAATGCTGGCTCAGGTTTGATTCTTGGTAGAACACCTTGGACACCCCACGCCATTTTCGGTTGCAAGAGCAGTAGGAACTTTGCTTTTGGACCCTTGATACAGGTCAAACCTAATTCCAGGCCTGGTAGAAAACGACCCTTGCCTAATTGTAGTTTCTGAAATTGTCAATAGTGCAATAATAGTATAATTAATGCAAATGCACGATTACACATAAAAAAAATCAAGTAGACCACATAAAAAGAACAAAAAAAGTCAATAATAATTGTATAGATCAAATACATTTACATAAATACAAATTCAACTTTCATCGAATTCCTTGATCGAAATAATAAATATATTCATTCTTACTCACCGTTGGAGCTCCATTATTCATCATGTGGGTAGAATCAAATGGAACTTTTTCCCTTTCAAAGAAAGCGGCATAGTGTATTGTTACTATGGCATCATCTGCAACTAAAGCACCATCTCCTGGAACACAAATATTAATAATAATAAATTATAGTCCAGAAAGACCACCAAGAAACGGTGGCCAATGGCTTAAAGGTAGTAGTGTGCAATGAGCCTATCAATATATAAGTCTCAACAAAGGAATGGTCAGGGTTGACTTCAAGCTTATTAGCAGCCATGTAGCCTATTGTGGATGTGTCACGGGTGGATTGTGCCTTCATGATACACTCCATTTTGGTAGACCAACTCCGTGTCTACAAGCCAGTTGGATATAACTAGACTGTAGTAGTAGTAGTAGTAGTAGTAGTGGGGCTCTCTTTTCCACAATTAGACTCGTAATTTGGTCCTTTTTGTGTGTGGGATTGGCCAGTCTATTCAAACCAGCCCAGCTCCTTCCAGAAGTTCAGAACTTTCCTGGGACGTTCATAGACTTCTTGGAGCGACCTCATATCCTTGAGGATTTTTGCCCGTTGATCAGCCACCCCTGCACAGTCCAGGATTATATGGGTGACTGTCTCTTCCTCGTTCAGACAGCCCCTGCACAGGGGCTGTCCGTTACGCCGATTGTAAATAGGTGTTTATTTAGTATGTAGATATGTGCCCTGTAAGGGTGCTCACTAAAATTCGGAGGTCATGCTTGCTGAAGCCGAGGAGTCGCCTGGTCAGTCTTGGCGACGGTGCAGGTATCGCTTCTTTCGACTGTCGGCAGCTCGTGAGGTTTGCCCATCGGGCATTATGTTCGGTCTTGGAAAAGGCGCGTAGCCATGTGCATATTTGGCTGTAGGGTATTGGCAGTAGGGGCATGGGGCCAGCCACCTGAGCCATTGATCCCCTTCTTGCCAGCTCATCGGCTGCGTCGTTACCTAGTGATCCACTATGTCCTTTAATCCATTGCAGGATTACCCTGTTGGCGGAAGCTATCCGCTCTAGGGACTTGTGACATTCGTAGATTAGCCCTGAGGTAATAGTATTACTCTGCAGTGCCATTAGTACGGCCATACTGTCGGAGATGATCCTAATATTATGATCGTTCATCTTCCGTCTCAGTACGGCGGTGGCTGCCTCCTTGATGGCTACACATTCGCATTGGAAAATGGAGCTGTGTTTGCCTAAGGGTATTGATATTTGTATGTTTAGTTCCTGTGAGAAGACACCAGCAACGGTTCCTGGCCCCATCTTTGAACCGTCTGTGTAGATTCTTACTTCACTTGTGTTTGATTGATCTTTCTCTTCTTCGGATAGTTGTATTAGGTAGTGCTTATGGAAAATGTTTACTTTTGGTATCCTGTCGCAGGGGGCCTCGCAAAGGGGATGCTGCTGTTTTGCTCTGTCCTACAACGCTGCGACTGGGCCGTCTTCGCCATTCCATTCACCTAGCAGTTTTAGGCGCAGGGCTGACATTGTCGCCTGATGTTGGATGTGAAGGTCCAGCGGTGTTAGGCCCAGGATGGTTTCCAGGGCCATTGTCGGAGTGGTACGCATGCAGCCCGTCATGGCTGTGCAAGCCAGTCTTTGGAATCGCTGCAGCTTGGTTTGAACAGTGGTAAGCTGTGTCCTGGGCCACCAAGCTATTGCACCGTAGATGATGATCGGTCTTATGACTGCTGTATAGAGCCATCTGCAAATCTTTGGGGCAGGACCCCAGGATTTGCCCATGAGTCTTCTGCACTGCCAGAAGACTATGCTGGCTTTCTCTAATTTGTAGTCAATGTGTTTGTTCCAGAGCAACTTATTGTCAAGAGTGATACCCAGGTATTTGACTTCATTAGTAAGGCTCAGTTCGGCATTGAACATCTTAGGTAGTGTTAACTGACCTATGCTGCGTTTGTTGGTGAAGAGAATAAGCTCCGTCTTTGACGGATTCACCGTTAAGTTGTGCTTTGTGCACCACTGTTCCACGATCTTAAAAGCGCGCCTCATGAGGTCGCATAGCACATTCTCAAAGGGACCCCCTATGAGAATGGTAAGATCGTCCGCATAGCCTACCGTGTACAGTCCCTGTTCATTGAGGTCTACGATGAGTTCGTCCACCACAACGTTCCACAGAAGCGGCGAGAGTACTCCCCCTTGCGGGCAGCCCCTCGCCACCACTGCACACACAACACCAGCACCCGGTGTTCACGGTAAATTGTATCGCTCTATACCTTAACATGTTGTCTATCCACCCGGCAACTATATATATAACTAGACTGTCAACATTGTTGTCTAGAATGTTCTTCAAGACTTTCACTTCCCTGCGCTTCTTTTTCTCTTCTTCATCCTCACCTACATCTTCGGTCTTTGGCTTGTCATCCAGGATACTACCTCTACACCACAAAGGTTGTGGATTTACAAATTTTATTTATTACTACCAGTAAAATAAAATAGGATGTCACACAGGTTGCATACCTTGCATGCCAATTACATACTTCGACCTACTTACTATTTATTGTCCCAGAAAGGAGACAGATTGTAGTAAAAGAATAAACAAAAAAAAAAACTAGCAGCGCCTGCAGCTCGCGTGGTGTACCGATTTTTATTGCAGGGAACCCAATTCCTTTTTTCCAATTTATTTCTAAAATAAAAGTAGCCCAAGTTACATAAAAATGTAATATCTGAAAAGCTAAAAATTTTGTGTTATAAACAGACACTTAAATTTTATTAGTATAGACTAGCATTTGCTCAGATGCTCAGAATTGGCTCCAGAGAGAAATTAATATTATAATAGTAATTAGTACTTACTAATACACATCTATACTGAATTTTAAATGAATATGTCGTGGGTATAGAATTTTCTGATAATCCCACAGGAACCGATCATTTTTCCGTAATAAAAATATCCTATGTTACCGGGATTAGCACATAGAATACTTTTTAGCACATGAAAATGTTAGGTTCAAGAGCCAGTAACAAAAAAAGGCTTGAATTTCGATTTTCGATATATTTCAATTTTGTGGAATCTAGGTTAATTGATATTATTCAGACTGATATTATGTAACTCTGTCTGTCCGTTATCCTTTCACAGCTAACCTGCCGAACCTATTTTAATATTTAAAAATGCAAAAAAAAATTTGTTTCAGAAGCCATTTATTACACTTAGGATACTTTAATAAAAATCGTTATTCATGCGAACGACGTCGCAGGCAAAAGCTAGTTATTTTGTAATTACCTTCTTCAATAATAAGCATTTTGACATCCCCACTGCACGCAGTTAACCATCTTCGTAGCGAGATCTGTGAATGACTTATATTCAGGATAATAGAGCATCATCTTCTCCACGGATAAGTCCATACTTTTATAAGCTTCTTCATTATCACTGAAACAAATTTTGATTTCAACCACTACAAAATTGTTAATATATCTTATGTATCCGATTAGTGTATAAATGGATTTAAATAAATAGATTTTTAGTCGTAAGAGCCATGCTCATCAGCACTAATGGGCCAGCTCGACCGGGGCAGTACAACCCTTTCACAGAAAATCGGCTTAAAGTAGCAGTATCAATACTGTTGTGTTTTGTGCGATAAGTGAGAGCGCTGGAGCTCCATCTCCCACACACTCTGTTCCCTTCCTTTTATCCCTTAGGTTGGCAATGCACATGTGATAAATACTCCGAGTATCATATATCACATACACACGGTAACTTATTTCTGTTATTTTGAAAGCTGACTAAATTAGTTTGGTTGTGTTTATGTCAAATTTATGAAGGAGCAACTGAGATTGTTTGACATTTTATCTGTATGAAAGTGCTTCTTCATAGTGTATAGTAAGTTTATGGCTGTTAGTCTGCTACCTATCACTATCTTCCATATCTGGTACCAAGTCCTCATCACAGCAATTCATTAAGTTCATAGAACTCTTCTGGAAGTCCAAGTCTATATGAAATTCACAACTTTCGCTTAGTAGATCTCTGAAAACAAAGTCATACAATGAATATTCATTCAAAATATATTATTGAACTAGCTGCACTCGCGGTTCCGTTTGTGTGGTGTACCGATTTTTCTTTATTGTACAGGACCCTAATTCTTTTTCTAAAATAAAAGTAGCTTTATAACAGCCGTTTCAGAGATTCGCCTGAACAAACAGACAGACAGACAAAATTTTAAAATTTAGTTTTTTCTATTATGTACCTTTAATAGTAAATAGCTGTTAATTTGGAATTACAAACAGACACTTTATTACTTTTATTTGTTTGTATAGATACTCTATAAAGTATCTTGGGCTGTACAATTAAAAAAGTTAGCTAAATTACCTAGCTGATCAGCTTAGCTAATTTAACTGCTAGCTATATTAGCTTGGCTAATTAGCTGGAGGTTTAACAGGTTTTGGATTATATTTAATAATAACATATTGAAATAAAAAAAATAATATAATCCTTTTTTAATCATAAATAAGTTAAATTGATATAAACTGACGGGCAATAAACTAGGTATAAAAGGGAAATTCACCGACATTCTATATATTTTGAATTTCAACATTTTATTTTTTTAGTATATTGGGTTGATGATTGTACTTCGATTTCTAAAAATATAGATTCTGCATAGCTTTAGCTATTTGCAATTTTTTTTTTGTAACATATCATATTTTAATACTTATCTTGTAAATTTATAGTTAAATCTATCAATAAAAAGATAATTATTTATTAAGTTTTAAAACTTAAAAAATAATTATCAGGAATAGATAACATGAAAATTAACACTTACTCTAATTTTACACCTTGTGAAAATTGTACGGGGTCTTTAAATATTTGTTCCATCTTTGTCAATTTACTAAAATATTGTTAATACAAAAATGAAAACAAGATTTCGGAATAAGAGAAACTAAATGAACTAAAAATACTGAATCGTTCAATACTAATTTACTATTATATTATTAATTTACTATTTTACAAGATTTTACAATATTTTACGATTTTTTTAAGAATTCATTCCGAATTTAAACTTTTTAATGGCACTGACAGACTGATCCAAAGAGTATAGATGTATAACAGAAAGACTGCTCAATGCTCATTGATCAATGATCATCAGCCATCTTAGACCGTTGTTAAATGGTCTAAGTCAGCCATACATTATACACTATAAACTAGTATAGATCCCTCAATTAAGTTGAACCAAAATTCTGCGCAGGTACAATCATGGACAAAAATTTTAGACAATGTTGATTTAGTCTTCTTTAAATAGATTTTTTATAAAGTGAGAAAACGAAATTAAGTATATAATATAGTTATTTTATCTTCTAAATTCAATTCCTTATTTATTCATTAACATTATTAATTAATTACATAGAATAAAACAAATAAATAGTATAGAAAATAAAATACAATGTGCTTTAGACCACACGATTGAAGTAAAACGTCTTTAGCTAAAATTAGTCAGCGAGTAAAGGCTTAATCTGTCAGTCTGTCTGTCTGTCCATCCGTTGGTCGGTCGGTCGATCTCTCTGTCTGTCTGCCTGTCTTCAGTAAATCGACAAAAGAATGAGATGAATATATATAATATAAAATAGTATGTATATTTCTGTCTCATTCATTCCTACACATTTTTGTATTTGTGTCTCTTACCTGTCGTTTCTTCCGTTGCATCTGGTTTGAAATCACAATGATTCTAAAGAAGTTTCACTTCAAAAGTACATAAAAAACATAATAATAGTTAATGTACATTTTTCACTGTCACTTATTGAGATGACACCTTCTACATAATTTTCAAGTGGTATGGCACCAGAGTTTGGGCTTCCGAATCTCCAACTCGTATTATAAATTACTTGATTATTTTAATTTAATTTTTAATAATTTATTTTTAAGGAACTAAAAGAACCGTGAGCGTGTGTACCAAACGCGTCAAGTGTCGCCGCGTTACTATAGTTACGCGCTCCCTGTTCATTCCGCATTCGATTGAGAGTCAAAAATGTGTTACTACGTATAGTTCAACTTATATTGAGAGCCAACATTGAGCACTGAATTTATTAAATTTTTAGTCGATTTTTTTTCATAACCTTCACTCTATTGGTAACCGAACCAAAGTTTCAACTGATAGTTTTTACATGGAGAATATGCCTTTGTATGCTTCCCTACATATTTCTCTTCATGGCTGCCTGGCAATCAGATAGGAACAGTGAAGATAACTTCACCGACAATAAAAATTGCTCTCGAAAGAAAAATTCAGTTACGAAAATAATGGTATCTATGGATCAGGGTCAGGTGGAGCATTTACAGAGCAATTTAGTTTTTATATTATTTATGAACTAATAATTATTTAAAATAGTATTAAATGTTTTTTTCTATACAAACTGTCATTGATTTTAAATTTCATTTCAATACTGAACTAGGTAATGACTTCCAGTTATTTTTCTGCGAGCTGTCACTTAGTACTTTGACAGCTGACAGTTTATAGGTGCCAGGTGTCAATTATCATTATATTCATAAATTCGTATATTGTAATAATATTCCAATTGAAATTTTAATTGTCTAAACTTCTAAAGATATATTTTGCGCGTCTACTATCGTTGTTGATTGTGTTATGTTATAATTATATTTATAATCCCGCTAGCTTTTGGCGCTAACGGCTGAATTTGGCATTTTAGAAACTGCGAACTTGAGGACAAATATAGAGTTTATAATGATTTGCAAATTATTTTCAAGTTGATTAGTTTCCAACGATTCTTAGAATTATCTTTTCTCTAAACGGGGTAAATTCTTTGAACAAATTAGAATTTATTGTGAAACGTTCTAATAATAATAAATTTTTATGATTACAGATTGAGATTTGAGAATGACCATCTTTGATTGCGACGAAGAATTAAAGACTATCGATATTTTACCTGATGAGTTAATAATTTGTATATTTAAATGTCTTCCCCTTGATGCAATTCTTTGTTGTGAAAATGTGTGCAAACGATGGCGAAAATTAGCTCGTGATCCAGCGTTATGGAGACGCATCGTGTTAATTTACTCCGGCAAACCCGGCCAAAGTGAAGTAAGTGAAAAAAATCTGGAGATAATATCTACTCATAATGTGTATATTCGTTGCTTAAAAATACAGTATGTCTACAGTTATCCAGTTATAAAATCTTTATTAGATCAGTGTGATAATTTAGTTAGTCTTGAACTAGTCATGTGCAGAGTCACTGAAGAATTTGAAAACGATATATTGAATTGGCCTATGTTAAGAAAATTAAGTTTAAAAAATTCTACTTTGCTTGTAAGCAATTCAGATTTACTTATTCAATTTGATAGGCTTAAAGAGTTGAATTACCTTTCCTTATCTGATTTTGGTCTTTCTACGCTTAATTGTCAAAGTTTATTAAAATGTCGCCATCTTAGTCATATTTTTATTTCAAAAATAAAAAACTTGGACTCCGATTTTATAAGGAATTTGATTTTATCCCAACAAAGAATACTAGAAACTTTGCATATCTATGGCGGAAATTCTATTGATGACAATTCATTAGAAATTTTATCACAATGTTTTAAACTAAAAGATCTAGCCATAATTAGATGTGAAAATCTAACTGATAAGGGCTTGGTTTCTTTAATATCTTTAAAAAGTATTGAACATATACAGATATGGAATAACACAAACTTTTCAGAATTAGTTTTGTTGAAGACTTTAGGAAGTAGTAAATTTATAACTTTACAAAGCTTAAGTCTATCTAGAATACAAAACATAACTCCCATTATAGTTGATCTTATATCAGAATATTATAAGAATCTTAAATTCTTAGCTTTGTATCAGTGCCAGAGGATAATTAATACAGATTATGAAAAACAACTTAAATCAAAATTTAGAAATATAGATGTAGTTCTGTATTAAAATATATATTATTATGGTCAAAGAAAAATCAACTAAAATCCACAAACTTAGTATATTCACAGTATAAATAATGGCATTGTAATAAACAAGACAATGAAGTAAATAATAACAATAATTCACTAAACATATTTTTCAAGATCTTGATTTTGTTACACCAGTACAAACATTTATTTACTTTGTGTTGTACTAAAAACTAAAAATAAATCAATATTACTAGGTAACTATGATTCACTACTGTCATTAGCTTAGAACATTAAAACTTACAACTACAAACTATTGGTTTAATACATTACTACCGTTCCTAACAAATGTGTAATAACAAGACAACTATACTACATTTAAAAATACAATTATGTAAAAATTTCATGATTCCATTCATATTGCATCAAATGTAATCAAAATTTTATGGCAATAATAATTTTGTTTTATAATGGAATCTTACTTTCTTGAATGTAAATATTGTTATTTATATATCAATGTTGGAACCAAAGCAGTTATTTGTAAAAAACTATTTATTGTATAATTAAAAACCATAATTATATCAGTGAAGTTGTAAAGCTAAAGATAATTTTTAATATTAGTAAAAGTGTGATGTTTTATTAGAGGTTTTTAATTCATTGTGGCAGAATACATACAATTGACATATTATATATAGGAGTTGAATAATAATATAAAAATATATCTCTGCATTAATTTGAAACCTCTTATCACAGTAACCTCAATACGGTTTTCTTGTTCTGTAGATTTTCATATGAATTTTAGCCAAAATATAATTATATTAAATAAATATATATATATACTACTTTTTGTTATTTTATTGACTTGCTATAATAAAATTATACAAGTTATTAATATGTATTACCAATGACAGTTTTTATACAAAAAATCAAAAATGTTAAAAGTAATTATTTAATAATTTCATGTTAATTAGATGTTTTATGACATTTTTTTCTGTACAAATTCCTTTTTGGTTTATTTCAGGAACAAAAAATACAAAGGACTAAATTTAGGATTGTTTTAAAATATAAGGATTTTCTATTTCTATCTAATATTTACAAATTTACCTACATTAATTTTTATTTCAAATTAGTGCATAAAAAATGTAAAAAAACCTCTTCTTATACCTTGACCTATCACACCAGTATATTTAATATTAATTCTAGTAAAGTAAACTTGCAATATTATTCATATTTCTGTAAAACAAACAAAAATCTTGTTTACGTCATTTTTCGAAACAAACATTAAAATTTATTTATTTTTAATTAACAGACTGCATCATTTTCTAGGATGTAGATTATTGGTATTACTATTTAGATGTTATATATATTTTGATATTAGTATATTTGCAATACATTTTTGGGTTAAGAAAGAGAAAGTATCACACCATTGTTAAAAAAAAAGAACGGAATTTTTTTATATTGATTTTACAAATATATTTAATATTTATAAGTCAATTCAACAAATTAAATTGTTAAAATCGTGATATCTCGAATTTTTTTGTCAATATGTACTTTAATAATTATTTAGAAGATAAATTAAAATAATTTTAAATCTTCAGAATAATAATTAAGTTATTCAAATATTATAATAAATTGATAATCTGAATAACATGAGATCTAAATAAAATGCGATTTTACACCGCACTAATCTTCACTTACCAATTTTTTTTACTTATAGTTTGCAGTTTCCAGAATTTCATTACCAAATATTTACAAAATTTACAAGACCATCACAAAAGCATAAGTGCAGATAAGGGTTGTCACGTTTTTTTTATGATATAGAATTTTTCTTTTTTATGTAAAAATTTTAGAAATATAGAGCAAACATTTAATTATATCATTATTTATTTTATTTGGAAAGCGCATTTATAATGACTTTTTGTTTTGGCCAGCAGAGTTCTGTTATTTTTAAAATAATCATTCTGAACAATTTAAATGAATAATTACTACCATGTTTTTAATTTGTGTGAAATAGGTAATTATTGGAAACTTCGATAATAACGCGGTTTTCTCAGACGAGTTTATTGATAATGAATTGATAACGACAGAATGTTGACATTTAGTTGGTCTATCAGACAAGTTTTCTTATGTTATGACAGTTGGTAAACAAGCATACGGTCCGTTGATGGTAATCAGTCACCGCAACGTATGAACGCGAGCCAAAGGTGGTACTTGAAGTAGCTATCAAAAGCGCGCTGCCAACTCAAAAGCTTGGCGGAAAGGAATAAGAACGGAAAAAAGAAAGGGAATAGAGTGGGTGGGAGATTGGGAACGCAAAACCAACAATACTGATAATGTTACTTTACGCCGATTTTCTGTGAAATACTTTCACGGCTAAGCCGGGCCGGTTGTGCTTGAAAGAGCAAGGCTCTACTACAACTGACAAACATATCTGATCAAAGACGTTAATTTCAATCTGACATTTTCCATGTTGTGCAGTAGACGTGTTCCAGTTTACAGTTAATATATGAAATGCGCGCCAATGAAATAAGCAATGAAAATATAGTACAATTGGCTAAAATATGGTAAGATACTATTTATCTTAGTGAAGGTGGCAACCCTATTGCAGAAATCACGTAATAAAAATTAAATGAATTATGAAACCTGTAAAGTCGAAAAAAAAAAAATTATCACATACAAACTTAAGTTTGAGATATAGCTTCGATAAATTAAATAAGAATTTAGTAATGCGCGGGTGAGTCGCTAGTTGGTTAATAGAATAAACTAGTTGTTTAAGAATAGTCATAACTATACATAGATAAAGTGGCAAATCCACATTACACACTACACCCCACATTAATTATATGTTAGATAATTTATAATTTAAGTTGTAGTAATAAAATAAATTTTGCACAGTAACACTATGCTAGTGTTGAAAAGGTAGAATTTTTATACATATTACATGTAATAAATAATTAAAGTTATAAAATTCAGTTCTCGGTAAAGTATATAAAAATAAATGTAAACCACATACAAGATATTAATACCAAACAATCTTCGAACCCCAATTTTTTTAAAACCTCAATGCTTTTATTAAAAGTCTTTTTATAATAGGTACTTACTTGTCCATCACCTGGTAATTTGAACAGTGATAATATTTTAAGATTCAGATAAAATAAAATTTAAGAAGGAAAATCATCGTTTACGGCCTCGTAGGAACTGCAAGGCCTTCTGCATGAGTGGTGCTTTTTTGGGTTTCATGGAAGATGATGAAGAGACAACAGGTGCTGGTGCAGCCCGACCTCCCTTGAGGACATTAGGTGCAGCTGCCAACGAAGCCACTCGGGCCGCCGGGCTTGCTGTTGCTGAAAAAGCTGTTCCATGCTGTGCCTGATGTAAATAATAATAATAATTATTTTTAATTATATAAATTTACATACTCAATGAACCTTATTAGGATAGTATTATCCTGTGTCTTGGCTCCGGAAACACATAAAAACACAAGAGTTAGACCTAGACTAAAGGTCATGCTTAGTTGGCCAATACAAACAAATATGCCCTGGACTCAAAATCAATTCCATCTTTAGACTACCTCCTGTGAGGGATTCTTCAAAACCTTGTTTGACAATATTTGGTTGAACACAAACTTACTTGTTTTTTGGCAATGTTCCGTGGTGGTTTCACGACTGAGTCGACATAAGCCATTTTGGTTTGTTTTATAGGAGCTTTCTTCGCTTCTTGAGCAATTTTTATATTAGCAGTAAGTGACCTTAGTTTTATTTCTTGTTCCTCTTGGCATCTCTACAACATAAAGTAACACTTCACTACATAGTATAAAACAGTCGCTTTCTCTGTCTCTATGTATGCTTAAATCTTTAAAACTACGCAACGGATTTTGATGCCGTTTTTTAAATAGATAGAGTGATTGAAGGGGAAGGTTTATATGTATAATAACATCCATTAAATAGTGGAGAATAAAAAAAACTGTTATTTTTGAGGTTTCTAATGTGATGTCGTAAATAATTACATTTAACACGTGCGGGCGGCTACAGGCCATAATGAATAAATCAAAACTACTGGATCGATTTTAATCATTTTTTCAGTGAATGACATAGCCTATGTATTTTATATCCGTGCAAAGCCGGAGCGGGCTGCTAGTGTTATATGATAGAAATTTGTCTCCTATATGTATCCATCTGGGATCTAATATTGATTAAAATGTAAATGATTTGAGATTTTGAAAATATAATGTTAAATATACATACAATGTACATTTCCCTCCAAGTTTCCATTTCCTGTCGCTTTTTGTTCCTGAAATTCTTCTCACAGAACTTCTGCCAGAGGTGATCCGTGTCTTCCATAAGGTAAGCATTGTAATGTTCTAAAACGAACAGCTGTTGCGGTGTCGCACGATCCACTACCGGTTTTAGTATTTCATATGGAACACCACCGGTGTATTCAAGAGCTACAAAAATTTAAAAAAAATATATGAATTCAGCATTGCCACTGGTGAGGTCGTGAGGTCGATAAATTCTAGTCTGTTCAAGAGCTCATTAATGGCACGGCATGGCAGGCATTTTTTTGTAACAAATAAAATTTAAAACATTGATAATAAATTGAAAATTTCAACTATCATCATTGATTGAGCTGCAGCATGCTTAGGCATACCGCGTCAGTTTAATTTAAAATTTCTTGTAAAAGGTTTAAGCACTATAGTTTTTTAATGTCTGGATTACCCATCTTAATGACTAATTTTATGATTAAATGTTGGCTGTCCAGTACTATATGAATAAAATTAAAAAAAAAAAATAACATCTCAAATTAAACATTAAAAAATATAGCAATATCAACCAACATTTTCAGCATATCAATGGGTATATAGTGTAGAAACATTTTGTACCAACAATTTCCTTCATGGTATTATTTTTATAACGAGAATAAAAGCCCAAAGAAAATAATGAAATTACAAATTAACTGTGAACCCGTTTTTGGTCTGTTAAATATGAACATAAAGAAAATATGTACAAATTATCAACTCCATTGTTAAAAATTATGTTGCATATCTAAACTTACCGTCAATATGTTCTTGCAGTATGTGTACACACATTTCATACAATGTAGTTACCTTCCCAATAACTTTGTTACCAGAGTACACTTTAGTTCTGAAACAATATTTACATTATAATAAAGATAATGATAAATGATGAGTAATTTTTATATATAGTTTTAAATAAATCTCATAATATGGTATTTCACACTTTTAACAGCAGTAATTGACCAATCTTTGACCAGACCATATAAAAAAAAAATCAATCTGTTAAAATTTCAATCAATAAGATACGACAAACAGGGCTACAATATAACCAGTCCAAATGGTTTCAAAATTAATAGATTTTAATATGAGTGACTATAGATAATAATAAATACACGCGGTTCTAGATGGTGGGTCATGACCCTCCCAAAACCGAAGCAAACACAACAATTTTATTTTAAGCAGTTTGATTATTTTTGACTTTTTTTAATAATGAAAACCAAGGTCTTGTTTATTAATTACTTCTGAAAAAAAAGCATTACAAATTACAATAATCTATAAAAAAAAATCAAAGAATAAAAAAATAAAATAAATTTGATGTACAGTTTCTAAGGTATATCGGATTGACCGTGACCCTCCTCAAAATTTCATTCCAGATCTGTGGATGCTCCCAAATTTTATATCCTCACACTCAAGTCTAGCAGTTTTATAAATTACTGGTAAATTATATCTGGAATTCCAGTATACCTTTGGTTCTTAGAAGATATTCCAGCATTCAAAGCGTCTTCATCAGTGAAATGTGGTAAGAATTTAGGCGGTGGTCGAGGTCGATAGTTGGGTGATATTTCCGGTAACGCAGATATCTCTAGTGCGGGTAGTGGAGCAAGTTTCGCAGTTGGCGCTAGTAGAGATGCTGGACTTAGCTGAAAATGCAAATAATGAAATGTTTTAATAACCTAATAGCTAAAGCCTAAATAGTAAACTGAAACAAATACATGGTTGCACTAGTGAAGATGGAATGCAATAGTGAAGATGAACATGGAAATGAGTTCAAGTAAGGAAAGCTGATGAAGACGAAGGAGACAATGATGGGAGCACCCATTCATATTGTTACAACAAATATAAGAAAATACATAATTCAATTTTAATAAGTACTACTCCTATGTTCATTATTGTAACGCAACAAAGATATTGTTTAAAAACATATAAATAAGAGACTAGGTTTTTATTTTTATTTATATACTTACATCATCATTGGAGCTTGGTGACAAAGTGCTATCTTTTGTAAAAGTAGGTTTCTTTTTCGGTTTGGCTGGACTGATCATGCCTAATACTTCAGCAAAACTAGCACCTAAAATCAAGACACTGTTATTTATGTTTTCATAGCATTAAATTAACTTGGTGAAGTCAAAATTCAAGTCACCTGAGCCACAATCTATACCATCATCACTATCTTCCCCTTTAAGCTTTTTCTTTGGTTCATCATCTTTAGTTTTACTGCTCCCTGATTTATTGGAACTTGATCTATGTTTTTCTTTTTTACTACTTTTATCTTCACAGCTTTCGGATTTTCTTTTATTTTCAGATTTTGAATCAGTTTCTTTCGACGAAGACTGCTTCTTGTCGATTTTGTGACTGCGGTCTTTTTCTTTAGACAAACTACTCTTTTCTTTAGATTTTTCCTTACTTGATGAACTATGCTTATCTTTGCTACTACTACTACTACTACTTTCTTTCGACTTGCTTTTATCAATTGAGATCACTTTTTCTGATGACTTGTGTTTATCTTTGTCAGACTTGCTGGAACTATGTTTATCTGAAATCTTTTCAGAATGGTTATATTTATCTGAAGTATTTGGTTTTTGTTTTTCAATATTACTACTGGACCTATGTTTTTCTGAATTGCTGCTAGATTTGTGTTTTTCAGTATTACTGCCACATTTTTGTTTCTCAGAGCTACTGCTAGATCTATGTTTGTCTGAGCTACTACTAGATTTTTGTTTCTCAGAGCTGTTTGTAGAATAATATTTATCTGAATGTTTACTTGTAGATTCACTTTTATATCGTTTTTCAGACTCTGACGATCTATTTTCTCTATCTTTCTTTCCACTACTATTTTCATTTTCTTTGGAACTTCTAGATTTATGTGAACTTTTCGACTTATCTTTTGAAGAGGACTTATCAGAGGAATGTCTCATTTCTGAACTACTGCTCCTGTAATGTTTATCTGAATTGTCTTTTGTGTTTTCAGAATAGGATTCATGTCTTTGTTTATCACGGCTACTGCTTGTTTGTTTTACTGCTGATGGTTCATATTTTTCAATCTTCATACTTTTTTCTTTCACTTTGATGTCGGATTTTCTTTCTTCATCGGATGACTGTGAGTCCTCACTGTCAGAATCACTTTGTGAACTATCATCTTGGCTATCTGCTTCACTTTCTGAGGGCTCTGACTTAATTTTTATTTCTGGTTTAATTTTGTAGCCATTATTTTTTGTACTTGAATATTTGGATTTCTTTATTTCAGGTTCTTCTTCCTGTAATTAATAAATATGTAATATTGGCCTAAAAGATGATGATATTGTAACAGATGATGACACAGTACGGACATAGCCAGGTCTAAATTTTAGTTGAGAGGATGTTATTCCATGACAATTTTTTAAAATTTCAAAACTCAAAAAGTGACTGATGAATTTTGGCATTTTAGCCCAAGACTGTTTATAAATATTTTGTATCCCGTAACGCCCATGGGAAGACTAAATCACGATGAAGCATAATTTCGACTTAAACATATTCTGGAAACAAAGCAAAATACATAATTTTTTGCATACTTTTTAGAATTACAAGTGCACACCAAAACATATCGGTGTCTGCTAGAATTTATAACATAATAGATTTAATGGTATGACTGACCTCGCTGCTTTCATATCTTCTCTTATTTCCATAATCACCATTTGTATGCTTCTGATCTTTTTCTTCAATCTTTGGCACTCTATGTGACTTTTCATGTTTTTCATATTTACTCCTAGATTCACTTGAATTATTTTCATATTCTCTTCCATGTCCATTATAGTTTGTCGCTGCTAAATAAATATTATTGTATTAGGAGATTTTATGAAACAAAAGGCAAGGTTATTTGGATGTAAATAATTACTTTATTCAATAAAATCTTATAAAAAAATTACATGCACTTTAAAAAATAAGTTGTTTTTTAAATTTTAGGATTATTTTCTAAGTTTAGGGAATGCTCACTATCATTATTTATTTCTTCTTGGTCTTCAGCAGCTACCATAGTCTTCCATTTGCAAACAAGTGCTCGGGCAGCTTGGCCCACATCACCCGGTTCTTTACGAAGAGCATTTACAGTTCTACCAACTCCTGTCTCTTGCAAGTGCTGAACTGTCACCGCCAAGTTATACAATTTGTCTATGTATTTTAAAATCTGTAATTTAATTTGTTTTTATTAAAATCTACTTTTATAAAGTTCAATTGTTTTTTTAACTAGATGATTGATGTATTGTTTTTATTTTTTCCTAAATACAATCTCCAATACATAGATAATATTGCAATCCAATACAGGAATTTCCAAGCCACATCAGTACACTTTTATAGGTAAAGAATTATGAGAAAATGATTTTTTCACTGCTAAAATTATAATGTCTACTCATTTTTATGTACTTTGTCATGACCACTGTTGACAAAATTAGTAGGTAAATAAATAATTTTCTAGTGTTCAATTAACTCAAATGTCATTTTTAAACTAATTAAATTATCATAATTATAGTATTTTTCGGATTTCTATTTTTAGGATACTTTCGTGTTTGTAAGAGTCATCATAATAATAAACATAAATCGATAATTCTCGTATTAAATTATTCAAAATATTAGTTAGTTATAATAAGTTGAAAACAAGGGCTCTACTGCTTTAAAGATAGGTTTTAGGGGTTCGTTTTGACCCTTATAATCCGCCGTACAATAATTATAACAAAGAATAAAGGTTTTTAAATTATCTAACGTGGATATTCCCTAAACATATCCTGCATATGTACTTACTTTATGCTCGTCATTTTGGTATTTTCCTATAGAATTTTGGTAATATTTTACCAAATCTAGAACAGACGCCATACCACAAAACTTTTCAAAAAGTGTATTAGTTTTTACTATGTAATTAAAAAATAAGTGCCAGCTGGTTAATGGGCACCATTTTTGTCACACACATGTCTTGATGTCTATGACGTAGAAGTTAGGATAGGCCAATAGGGATGCCAGAAAATAAAAGACGAAATAATAAATATGCATAGAAATAATATAAGAATAACGACAATCACTTGTAATTTAATGTTAAATAAACTCACACTTTACTCATACTTTACTTTATAGCTAAATATTTAAGTTCAATTTTCAATACTTCATACTAAAACGAAAATTTGTTCGAGAAAGAGATACTCAAAATGGTACTCGTGTCCCTTTCTCACAGGTTGCCCTCACAAAAAAATTATTTGATAAGGTGGTAGTTACACAACTTCCGAATATATTTATAATTTTTGCGGCTTAACGAAAGTCTCTTATAATTAAAAACAATTGTTCCTAAAATTAATAGTTTTGATCGTAATATAATAAGCCTTTAAATACACCATTTTCGGTTAAATGACTTTAAATAAAGGATTTCCTTTATTACTATTCTGACAACACAGTTCAAAATTTACCAACAAATTTGCGTTATTTTGGTTACTATAGTTACGTCAAATTTTCAAATCGCAGATTGGGCTCTTCAAAGCTTTTTAATTGATTTTTAATAGAAAAATGGTGAAAAAATGTAAGGTTGTAAGAATGAATCTTATCCAGGTTGTGGTAAATCTTTCCACCTGTAAGTAATTTTGTTTTATAAGAACCAGGGTGACTCTGCTATGTTAAGTTCAAAGACGATTCTTGATTTTTTTATCAAGTGTAATTAAAAATTTAGAAATAAAGTTATGTTATCTTTATTTTAGTAGTAAAATTTTATTTTCAGTTTTTCTCGTGACGAGGAAAGAAAAAAGAATGGATAAAAATAAATATAATTTTATTATATTTTCCGACTTAAATGCCACTACTATAATACCACTGGCTAATTCTAATAAAAATATAATATTCCAATAAAATAATATATTGGTTTTAATTTAAATATTTTAATAGTATGCAGAAATCAAGATGATTCAAGTTTGTATTTTGTCCTCAATTATTAACAATTATGGTGTTTCGATTAGATAGAGACAAAAATACCATTTGGAACCTCTCTTTTGTCACAGAAATGTTGCTTCAGTGAGGTTTCTTGTTCTTATATTAATTCTATGTAAATAATAACATAAGATTTTTTTAAGCATAATACCAAAGAGTATCGTAATTTTCCTGTACAGGAATGATACCAAATATTTGAAAAACTGATGGCTATAATATTTCCACATTATTGCCAATAAATAAACTCAATGAGTATAACATTAAAATATGGATTATTTTTTAGGGGCATCAAAGAATACTAAAAATGGAGTTATTTTTTTAAAATTAACAATAGGTACCTACTTAAAAATTCTTGGCATTTACATATTATATCAGCCTTGTAAAAATAATCCACAAATTAACCGCTTCTAAGGAGTTACTAGCAGGTGGCACTGTTACGTTTATGCGCTTTTTTTCTAAAACAATTGAGATCGGTCTTCATCAAATATTAGTATTGATTTTATGTGAAGTATGCTCAAGAAAAATATATTGTATATATATTTTTTACAAATATTTTACATGGAGCCATCTATCTTAAAACTAACAAAACATATTAATTAATAATGTAATACGCGGTATACTAGATGGCGCTGCTGGGCTTTATGTAATAAGCTAATAAGCTTAATTGCTGTTATTTGCCGCCTTGTTTTACGCATTGACCGATAGCGTCAATGATATGTATTTTGTAATTTTAAATTTGATAATTGTTAAGGTAGCATAGCCGGGAGCCACTTAGGCAGCTAAACTAAACCTTTAGATTTAACAGTTTCATCATATTGTATGTACAGAGGGAACAATTTATTCAATCGTTAAAATTAAGTATCGAGTCTAGCAATCTATCTACAATAGGTAGGTAAGTCTATGATACTAATATATATTTTTAAATAAAAACATTTTAAGAAAAATAGCTGTAAGATTCGATAGCTTATGATGCCACATCATTCATTTCGACATTTTGCAACGTTTTTATTGATAAAATATTTTGTTTATAACAAACGTCACACTGTGCATTTTGAACTTTTTTTTTATGTTACAAGTTGGCGAACAAGCATACGGCCCACCTGATGGTAAGTGGTTGCCGTAGCCTATGAGCGCTTGCAGCACCATTAGTAGGTGCCACTCATGCGTTGCCAACCTCGAGATATTGGTTCTTAAATCTTCTCTGCCCAGTAATTTCACTAGCCTACAGTGCCTTTCAAACCGGAACACAGTAATGCCTAAGCACTACTATTTGGCTGCAGAATATTTGACACAGCGGTGGTACCTATCTAGCCGGCCTCCACTTAGATATCATTAAAAAAATGTATTTTTAGTTTGACGAATGAGAGTTGAAAGTTGATAAATGTTTATGATACATCATCGCTTCAAGATGACATGAGTAGTTGTCTGAATGAAGATTAGACTTTCCAACAGTCTCTCTATATCGCACGTGTACCATATTTAATGTGTATTTTGTTTGCAAATAATATATTATGACTTTGAATACGATTCATAGCTTTAAATTGTTTTAATTTCTTTAGAATAACTTGGAACGAATAAAGACCATTTTCATAGATGAAAAGTTTTTTGTTGACGCCTGTTTGAAATGGAATATTTTTTCAATAACATTTGCTTTTAATTAATAACAGGCTCCGTGAATTATATATACTTATGGATAAGTAACTTCTGTAATATTGTTACATTACATTATGTTATACTACATTATGTTCAAGTAAAATTTACCAATTTGATACCTTCATTGTGCCAAAATTAATACAAATATGTTTCATATGATTATATATCCGTCCATGTTGAATAGCTGATAAAAATAATATGTAAGTACATAAAACACAAAAGGCGAAAGTTGTTTGCGCCTGTCATCATGCATCAAAAGCAGATTTACTTGAAAATAACAATGTTGCATATAGGTAAACTAGTGAACTTCAAATTACCCACTCGAGAATAGTCCGCATGTCAGTCGCAGTGAAATATGGCCTAAGTAATGTGAACGTAGAAAGGGCCACTGCGCTCACGTATTTCTAGGCACAATGGTGTGTTTCGTACGCAGCGAGATCGTTATCATTTGGGAATCACGCTAACAAGTAAACGTGCACGGGCAATGGGAGTCGGAACGTTAGCGCCAAATTCAATATATAGTGCGGAAGCGTTGCTGCGGTAATCTGCTTGCGCTGTGTTCTTAGATCGAGATATTTACTTGTATGCTAATGGGGACCCTTACCGTGCGACTGCGTTCCGTACAACCTGATGTGATAATACCCAACGGTATCCATATAGAGTGATACTAAACAGGAGGAACACGTGTAGATAAGGAAGACTGTCGCGACCAACGGTAATAGAGACAAAGGGACAAGAAGCGGTTATCGTTTTAATAGGTAGCAACTTACTCCAATATTGTCATAACAATACCCTTCAATACCTAATAATCTCGTTATTGTATCACCAATGGGTTCAAGAGTCGATGTTGATAGACTTTTCTAGGCAAAGTGGCTGTTTAAATAGAAAAGCGTTAAATTATCTTTATAGCTCACTCTATTTATATATCTTCACTCTATTTTCTTGGTGAATGAGAGCATCGTCGATTCCTGTCCTAGATTATTATCATGAAAAGGTGTAGTCCAGCCGTGTATTAGTTTCATAAGGGTTATGTAATGTGTTAGTTTATATAATTATATATTTGTAACGCACTATGATTTAGTTAGTGATTTATTGTCCGATTACAGATATATTTTTACCTATACTTACGACTTATGACGAATATTTTTTTTATTTCTAATTTTCATGACGTTGAAGCATACGGTCCGCCTGATCGTAAGCAGTTACCGCAACCTACGAACGCGGGCGATACTTGGATAATAGAAGAACAAAGGATATGAGAAAAGGAATGAGAAAAAAAAGGAAGGCAAACTGAGGGTGTGGGAGATTGGGCCTCTGGCGCTCTCGGTCATCGTACGAAACGTAATAACTACTGATACTACTTTACGCCGATTTTGTATGAGAGGGTAGTACTTCCCTTACATTTGTGCTGGGAAGAACATGACTCTACAACCGTTAAATGTAATGTTAGTTGTTTCTTAATAATCTTAGATTACTAGTGTACTATTCCATGCAAATTGTTTACAGGTAGGTCACATTTAAAAATTTATTTACTTATTTTAATTAAGCTGGCTACAACGTAGGTATGGACTGTGTAAGTTTTGTAGGTTACATGTGTTCGTTTTCATGTCGGACTATATTACTCTATAAAATTTTAATTATTCGTTTCATTAATCATTTATTTCATTATAAATGATCTAGTAATGAATAACTGGACGTGAAAGCGGCGTTCTCGAGCGCAGATAATCTGATCAAACGCGCCAAAGCCTCCCAGTCGAGAACAAGGGCTTCGTAATGTAACAGTATATTTGCTGATAGCCGATAGATTTATTAATTTATAACCATCGCAAGTAGTATCTCCGCAAATTATAATGAATTAATCATTTTACTAGTATAGTGCTTAACAGTCTTAGGATATGTACCTATGCGACTGAAATGCTTTTACGACTTTAAGTGATTAGATAGATATAAATGTGAATTTTTCTTTGTTTAGATGTTGGTTACTCAATCACACAAAAACAATTTAACAGCTTTAGATGAAATTTTGCCCACAGCTAGCTTATCTGGATGAACATAGGATACTTTCATACCAACCAGAAAAATTTTAAGTTCCTTTGGGATTGTCAAAAAACGTACCTACTGAAACTTGAAATTTAATATTATATATACTTTACATGCTCGACTATGGGATATAATTTACTTGCAAATATTTCATTTTTGTGTTGAGTTAATCACCTTAGATTTCGGGAAGATGTTGCGGATGCTAGTTCATCTTAAATTATAAAGTATATTATAATTAAAGCAAAATTAATTTAATAAATAAAGTAACTATATAAAAGTAAGTATTTCAAAGAAAAAAAATTAAGTGGTTTAAAATGTTTTGATTTACAGCCCTTAAACAGAGGTCATTTCACAAAGCTGTTGCACAATATTGTCTTTTCATCCAAGTAATAACAGCCTAAGTTATAAATTACACGTGCGTTGTTTGTACTCCGAAGTCCGTACTTCAGTGCATTCACACACAGCTATTTGGATTAGACGCTAAGATAAGTATACTGATATTTCTTCCCTGATCATCGACTCGCGCCTTATTACATCGCCATCAAATTGATCGATGTCCTGTCTGCGATTGAGTTGTATGATTCCTGCAACAGCTCTGCACTAAATATAATAATAGTCTTGTGTGCAGCTCAACTAATAACGGATGATGGAATGATTCCAATATATTTAATTCGTGAAACGATTAAAGTACTAGAATATATCGCAACTTGGAACGAAGACGACGTAACTCAAAAAGCAATTCTTTTTTTTATTAACATCTGCAACACCAGAAGGCATGCAGGTGCGTTGCCGACCATTAAGTAAAGAATACAGTCTTTTCTTGAAGTTCCCAGGTCGTATCGGTTTGGAAAGACCGGTGGCGGAAGTAGATTCCACAGAATGGTTGTGCGAGGAAGAAAGTGTCTTCTAAATCGCACTGTTGTGGATTTCCGGACATCGAGGTATTTAGAATTTTGTCGCGATGTCTGATGGTGAAATTCAACCGGCGGGATCAATCCAAACAATTCCTCAAAACATCTTTCATATATTATATTTTCTTAGTTACTTATGTCAGTTATTTACGCTCGAATATGGCGCTGTTTTCGTTCTAAAGGTGCGATATCTTAGAAACAGAATATTCTTTGACTTTTTTAATTTTATAGATAACCATTGCATGTTGAGAAAGTAACGTTATTTTCTTATCTAGATAATAAATCATATTATTTAATGATCCTTACCCATATTTAGGCCAATGCTTAATATGGGAAAGCATGTAGTAAATATAAGGCCGTAATTGATTCTAGTTGCATTTGGAACTCTTGTACCATCGTGAAATTCCAAGCGAAGTGTAATTTTCCTTGCAACTAGGTTCAGTTGTAATTTTCATTACTAGTCCCAGAGGTTCGCGACCTACTCTAATTAGCTTAGATGCTTATGATTAAACGGCTCGGTCACGATCCGTCGATTTACTTCAAATCAGTTGCGGTTTTGTCTTGATAAGTTGAACATCAGTCAAGCCTGTTCCCGGCCCGGGTATATATCTCTTATATTAGATACTTAATTTTATTGACGGTTGTGGCGTGTTGGAAGACAGTTGGCCGACAGTTAGTCTCCACAGTCGCGGATTCGATTCCCGCTCGGGGCAGATATTTGTAATAATCTTGATTACATCAGCTTCAGTCTTATTTACTGCCTCGCCCTTAGGTTTGCAGAGGTCTAAAGACAATCGCCTTGTAAGAGTAATAAACATACTGGGTAAATACCGGGAATAACTCAAGGAGAAAGAAGATTATGTACTTAATTTTGTTATTATCGATTTTATTAAATAAAATATTAAAATTTTATAAACAAGGTCAAATCTAAACAAAGTGCTAAAATGTTGGGTACGTTACCTTAAGACAATAATATCGTAAACCCCTAAGGTTTAAAATGTATTACTAGAATATAATATGTAGATTATGATTATTGAAGTTCATTCTGTTAAAAACTTATTCAAATCCAGAATTAATAATGAACAACGACAATAGATAAAATATTTATAATTAAAGAATACATGATGGTAATCTTATACGGTTGTTTTTCAAATAAAAATAAACTTAGATTAAAAAATGTGTTGAATATGATAATGTTTACCGAATTAGAATTTAATTATGAAGGTGTAATGATAATATCTAATTAGCTTTATATGGGAAGTGTTAATGTTATATAATTAACATAATATAAATTATAAAAGCATTTTGTTTATACTTACTGAAATAATTATCTAATAATATAAAAGTACATAAACAGTAACAGTTTATATGATCATTTAAATAATAGTAAGTATGTAAATGAAATAATAGAAAGATAAATAATCAAAACGGAAATATCCGACACTTTTGTTCTATTTATACGTAATGATACTATCTCCAGTTCAAGTGAACTTCATTCTATATTTGCATAATTATCTTCATTTCCCGCTAATTAAAAGAGTAAAGCGTCAGTGTTCGCGATAAAAATAATTGATTTAAATGTTTTAATTCAAAGGAAATTCTCATACGAGAATAATTATTTTAAGTTTTAATACTAATTTCTTTGTTATAAAAATATGTAAACGAATTCTATAACCTATTTAAAATCATCATTTGAATTAAAATCATAACAACTTGTTCATTTTTTACTTTTGAATAATTAAACAATTTGTTGAGAGTTATATGTTTTACGCATATATAATAACAAACCGTTATTGTAAGAATTCATTGTTCCACATTTTAATTAGACAAGCCGCCTCAAGTAATAGTTATTAAAAATACAGTTAATAACTTCGTTAAAAACTGCGTACTAATTGCTGTTCAAGTCGTATGCTCCAGGCAGTCTGTCATTCTAGAGCAATGCATTCACATCCTTGCTCACTTTATATTATAAAAGATTGCCTCAGGCCCTGCCCACGGTGGCTTAATGGGTCCCTAGGGAACCTGCTCTCTAATTATGTGAGGTCCTTGGTAATTGTCTGGAGAGCCTTTTATTAATTTGCTTCGCCCGCAGTATATCAAAGTAGGCAAATACACATTCTGTATATGGTGGTAGAAGTTGTTTGCACATCACATTCGAGTCATAAATTAGGTTCTATTTGAATTTTATTCAAATATGTCTTGTATTTCTTAATATATTAACTACTTTATTACTAGCGATAAGAATTGAAGAATTTATGAAATACGTGTTCTATTTGTATTTATTTACTTAAAAAGAATAATGTTGAACGCATTGATATTAATTTATTAAGTTTTATGTATTTAAAACACAATGTTAACAAAAAAGAGAATCCAATCTAGAAAATGTCTTGGACGGTCAAGATGATTACTTTCCTTTCTAATAAATATATCTAAATCAGCAGATCAAATCAGGTAAGTAACGGATTTACATCTGCCACCGACATCTCACGTAGGATTGTTATTGTTTCCGTTCACTTATGCAGGTATTTTTCCATTTGCGCCCGGCCTGCATTGTACTTGATGTAGGTTGTGGTCTGCATCGGTGCGGTTCCCGTTTATACTTATATTGACCGTGTCGCGGTCAAGAGTCCTCTCGATGTCCGCCTGCCGATAGCACAGTGTTTGCCGAGCGGCTTTCACTGGGTCACCGCTGCGCACCTGTCAATTAGCCACGCCTCGACCCCCATAATTACTTCCTAAATATTGCACTTTATAATTACAATGCCATGTCCAATTTGCTCGGAGGTAATAACTTCGCAGCGGGCACTTTTGTCAATGCAAAAACTAACAACGACGCGCGAATACTGTTATTTTTGTTTTGCGTATCGGTTTCGGCCTATTGAAAGACGCCGGTACGGCATATGGCTAGCCCCGGAGAAATCAGATATCGGTTTGTCCATTAGAGGAAAACATAAAACATACCACCTGTAATAATGTACCCACATCCATCAAGATGCTATCTTCTTGAAATAAATTAATGAATATAACTCAGGTGAATCAACATCGAGTAATCATGACGATGCAGATCGCACCTCGCAATTTGGATTTAGAACAATGAACCATTTGGTCAATATGCCTTGTACAAAATCTGTAATATATTAATAAAAAATATGTATATGCAATTCAATTTCCACTTCGATAGTAAAGCAGGTAGGGCTGACAAGGCAGCCGTTTATGTCCGATGTGGTTTTAGTACCACAATCTAGTCTGGTTTGACTAATTAGGTGGAGACGAGAGTAATAAGCGGGCAGCCATTAAGGCGCGCACGCGCAGACGGCGGTGACACGCCGTGCGACCGTCGACCCGCACCAGCTAGAGCTTAGCTTTAGCCTACTCGGATTTGCATGATAAACGCTACCTCCCTGTGTGTTGTTATGAAGACGTGATCCAAACTTCCTTTCCTATTTTAATATGCATGAAGCGATGTTAGATTTCAGAGAAATATCTCGAAAAAATAAATATTTTCTATTCCAAGAAGAGCGCATGCTCTGTAGATACTACATTACCTAATTGTTATTTTATATAACGATTGAGTTTCTTCCTAAACTGCATTGAATAGCGTTGCAAAAGAGAGTACGGAGAGTGTAAATTAATTAATATATATTATTAGGGTCCGACCGAAACTGGTTTTTCAGCCGAAACCGAAACCGAAACCGAACTTTCGGCTTCCCTCTCAGTTTCGGCCGAAACCGAAACCGAAACCGAAACTTTTTAAAATATTTAAAATTACGTTTTTTTTACTGAAATTTGAATTTCAAGTTTTTTAAACATTTATTTGCATATATACGTAGTCAACTAATTAGGAACGGAAAATAATTTGGTTAAATATTTTAAAAGTTTCATTTTATGAGATAATGTTCGTTATAAACTATACTGTTCAATGGTGTGTACTTTTTCGAAGCTAAGAATATTTTATGGTGGTTTATTAAAAAAATTATTAGTAAAAAGAAATCTCTCGCATCGAAATTGACCATTTCCGATTTTTTAAAAATAAATCTGAAATACAAAGGCGGAAAGCCTTTGTGTTTTTATTTGGCGGCATTCTTTATTTTATATTTTTGATTTCTAAAATTAATATCACAATTTATTACTTAAACATGGGTCATTTATTTAAGTTATGAAACGACCAAGCGAAAACAATTTCATTACAACGTAAATAGCCATACCCTAAAATAGCGTATCATTTCATTTACTCCAAAAGTATGGTTTTCAACGCTGTGCAATATTTTCAAACCTATAAAAGAAATTTAGATCGCGGACTGGTAATAGCTTTATAAAAAGTTCCCTTTGTGGACTCTGTAATTATTAAAAGAGAAATATTTGGACTAGAACTTAGTGGCGAAGTTACATGGGCGCTTTAACACGAAAACGATTCAAAATATACTTCACTGTTCAATAAATGATATCTAGCCGGTGAACTACTATCAGTTTTAAATTATCCTGCCAAAGCCTAGACATGAATTCTTTGGAACATTTGTGGTACAACAAAACTAGAAATTTAAACCAACTCTATAGTAGTTCCAAAGACGCCTGGAAGAACTTCACTAATGAAACTTGTCATTATTTGATCAAGTCGATGCCGCGCCGATTTCGATATGGCTATAGCTAATAATGGCAATCACATTTAATATAAATTTTTAATAGAAAACGTTTCCTTTTAGATGAATTTAATAATAAATATACATTTTTCTCTTCCATTACATTCTGTGTTCATTATTTCTAATGTTTTCTTAAGCGTCCCTAATTATTTGTCCAGAGTTATATTAGAACGAAGGAGAAGTAAAGTTGAATTTTAATTGTTGCCATTTTTAATTACAATCCATTCCAAAATTTATTTATTCTACCAAGAAAACATTGGTGAAATGATCAAGATCCGATCAACATTAAAAAAACGTAATGAAGACGTCATGTAAACTGAAATTACGGAAAATATAAATAAATGTTACTCTTATTATACCAATGTCCCTAATTAGTTGACCACCACTTTATATAATATAGACAGTTAAATAAAATAAAAACAAAAAATTCATTAAAGTCATAACCATATTTTTTGTCATGAATATACAGGACTTACTATTGGGAGTACTCTTAAAAAAGAAACAACTTGTAGTTAGATATACTAGGTACATAACTAACTAGTAATACGTTGTGTTCACAATATTTTAAAGATCAATCTAATACTTATGTCTGGAGATTTTTGGCCGCGTTAGCGCGCGGTCGCGAGTTGTCTGCGAAGTTTACCGAACAACGCACGAAAACTCACGAACACTTGAGTTTCGGCGAGGCCGAAAGTTTCGGCTATATTTTGGCCGAAACCGAAACTAAAGCCGAAACTAGATTTTTGGCCGAAACTGGCCGAAACCGAAACCGAAACCGAAATTTCGGTCGGTCACTATATATTATATATATATTTGAGTTAACTTTGTTTTCGCCGGTTCTTCTCTGGTATGAAGTTTAATTACCGTCATAACCTGGCATGAATATAACTTTAACAAGGTGTTAGGCTTAACACCCATTTGGAATAGTTATTAGTTTTTTTAAATTTCTCGTAAGATATGTTTTTCTTAAATTATCCTGCAAATTTTTATTCAGATCAGACCAGCGATTTAGTTAATCCATAGAATTTACAAAGAAACAGATTTAATTTCATTTTATTTGGTATTGTTATATATTACGCTGTTCTAAAATCTAATCTTTAAGCGATTTAAGCGACTTAAGCGACAGCGAGGACTGCTTGAGGCTGTTCCATATTCAGAGCAATACGCAAAACGAAATTTCGCTGAAACCGCACTGTGCGTGATCATTCCAAAGTGTGAGGATGCCAATGGTGAGCGGTACGATGGTAGAAAGTGGCCGTACTTCAAACAATTCCTCTAAACCACAACTCATTACAAAACAAAGCAAGCAAACAATAAAACGGTATTACTAAATATATCACTATACAATGAGTTAAATATTTTTTTTATAATTATATTGATGCCGAAATATTATATATGTTTTGTAAATTTCGAAATTTCTATTTTTCTGTATGTTTTTGAAACTTAGCAAAATTTTCACAAATATTTTTTTAGTCACGAGAAAATTTCACACATACAGTTACAATTTCAAAATCCTTCCAAAGAAATTTGTATAAAAAGTAATAGTGCCTTAATTAAGTCGTTTATTAATATATATAAAACATAAGTACTTATATTTACCGTTATGTACCGATATATATAATCTATAAAATTAATAGAGCAACAAATAAAACAAAAGCGATTCATGCGTGCAGTTTGACCACTTAACGAATGAAAGTAAATAAAAGTAAAATATACAAATAACAGCTATCAAAATAGACATTTTTTTAGCTTGATTACTAGCTTTCTGTTCAGCAAAAGGTGGCAATTGAGCTAAAATAGCGCGCATGTTCGTGCAACAGGTATTAGTCGGCTAGTGGCTACTATGTCAATAGGTAAATAGCATTTGAATAAATCACCCGTGACGATTATTTTCCCAATGAATTTTAACTGTAATCGTCTAATGGACGTGTGAATTTATAATTGCTGTATATGGTGAGGTAGTTAAGATTAAAGGTAAAACTTTCTACAAATAATAATACAAACTCGTGTACAATTTTAAATTATTTATTCTGCGTAAAGGTACATCGTAAAACATGCAACGGAATAAATTTTATTATAGACACAGGGAACGATTTGTCAAAGCAATTTTGTTAAACTATAATATGAAAACATTTTCACAGGCACATACAAAAATGCGTTCATAATCCTGTCTATGTCCGATCTATGTCCTTAATAAAAGGTCGACATATTACAATACACCAACGATTTAAAAAAATAAGCTTTCGTAAGTTCTTTTCACACAAAAGAAGGAGACAAATAATACACCTCGCTATTAAATTAAAGAAGAATAACAAATATTCACTAGAGATGTCACAATACTGTACTGGAATATAATATTAAATTGTTGGAGTATTGAAGCTATTTACTAACATAAATTATTAGGATTTTTTATATAAAAATATTAAAGTGTGTGCACGTTTTTAACAATTCTTACATGCTAGACATTCGCAGAACTTAAATATTATGCATTTTATATACATATAATAATATTCGGTGTACTATTAAAACTTTTAAAATTAAAGCCATTAATAGATATAACCAATCTAATGAATGTATAAGATATTTGACAGAACCGATGGCTAGTTAATTAATTCATGACCTTTGCAAAACTGAAAAAAAGTAATAAGGTGCAAAAATGTGTATGAGATTGATTTGATAGGGAAGTGCAGATGATAATTCGAATTTTTGTTACACAACAAATAAGTAAGCGTAATTATCTATATAATTATAAAACTGTAAAGGGCCTTCGTCTGCATATTAGAAATATTTAATAACAAACGGGATCGGCTCTTTAGAAGCCTAAACTAAAAACAAATCTGTAGGATGTAGTGGCATACAGCTAGGTACTGAACGGATTATGACACGCTTTTAAACGTTCTTTAACTTAAGATATAATCGTAGGCTTACTGTATACAGACAGGCCCTTCCATAAATACAAAATATCATCGACTCGCTGGTGCTTCTTCGCAAATTCAACATCAACGCAGCGAAACGACGTTAGTCACAAGCTATCTTTATCAGATTATGTTGCAAGCTTGTGACTAACTTTTCGTCACAAATTTACTAAGGAGCACCATATAGTCTATATTATATAGGTCCTTCACCTGTCTATATTATATATAATAGTATATAGGTATAACTTAAAAATCTAACCTACGCTTATTTTACATCCGTCCAGTATTCCCAGCGATATACATTGAATTTCCATAGAATAATAATAATTAGACACTATACGTATTACGTGGAGAATACCATTTCTAGGTAATAAACATATATTTTTTTGTTATATACCTTTATGTTGAATTCGACTTTATTTCAATTCGGTGAAAATAATTATATTGTTTTGTCAGTGATCGTTGCCCTGTACCACGATTCGTCACGTGTGGGCCGCCCAAATGCTATTATAATAATATAACCATTAATTACATCTTAAAGGTTTTTACAGACATCTCCATGGGTGATTACTGGGAAACAGTTACAGTAATGGCCTATGACTTTAGACAAATACTCAATTTTGTTACTGTAAAACTATGATCAATTTTAGTATACTCGATAGGTGTTTTAATGATTAATTTTATTCTGAAACTAAAAGGATTCTCTATAATGCCTCGGTTATATTCTAATGCGATTAACTTATCATAATTGTGATGTTTTTATGCCAGGACATATCGTTTTAGTAGGTACCTAATACTGATAATGAGTATTAAAGAAAATTAATAAAAAGTTATATTTATTTTTCTGGAAATATCAAGTTATAAGATTGTGTCAAATACCTTGAAATTGTTTTATATAAAATGTTTACAAAATATTAGTTATAAGCATTCAAGTGAGATGTTAAACTCAATATACATTAATTGTAAGTTTAATTTAAAATTTATTTTGGTGTTATTATTTATTCATACGCACTATTTTATTGTATGAACTCATTTTAATCCTAAAAAATCTTTTACATTTTCTTTACAATATACATAAAATAACTCTTGAAAATAGACTACTTTATATTGACAACAGTATTAGAGGTTCACTACACAGTACCTTATTATAATTTTTGATGCTATATTAAAATTTAAAAATAAGGAGCCAAGTTTTGATATAACAAATATTTATATAATTTACATACAACATTTTAAGTTTTCATTAAACATCGAAATCAGCATTTTTATTTATCCATTACAAAACAATCAGAGAATGTGACTTAAGGCTAAAATTATTAAAATTCATATAAATATAATCTATGATGTGATGTTTTTAATCACTATACCGACAAAAAGTCTTTATAAAAGTCAAAGTATAATAATTATAATTACATCAGTCACACTGAAATATTGTTGATAGAAAATATATACTCGCATATAATACGCGTTTATATTTAATATTTAATGGCAACACAGCAGAAAAAGTTTTTGATAAAAAATATTACACATAAGTAAATAAGTATTAATAAAAGGCACATGTTTTCAGCAATGCGCTGAATCATTAATAATATGAGATAAAAGCTAGTCATTTGCCAGCAAAAACTATTTTTACACACGATACACTTTACCGTTAGCGGTTGTAATACGAACCTTGCCCTCGACGAGTTTACAAGAAAATTTTACAGTTTTAAATATAATTTAATTTAAATGTGCGTACGTAATTAATATAATGCTTACGGTATGATTATGTTTGTGGAAGAATAAAAAAAAAAATTGTACTTAAATGTTATAATTTAATATAATTTTTATATTATTAAAACAACTAACCTAACCACCGTTTGAGTATATATCAAAGTTGTTTTTCAATGTAATGGCTCAGTGTCATTTAAATCTATCTCCCGCATGCATATTATTTGTAAAAGGAAGACGTTAAATAAATTTATGTTCATATAGTTGACGTTTTCATTCATTCTTTAAGTTACCAACAGTACCAAACTAAATTTAAACGAATAAATGTGTCAAAACTGAATCCATTAAATAAATAAAAAAAATCTACATGTGACTAGTTTCCGACGTAGCTAACGATATTTTAAACGTGATTATCGTCACCGTTAGGTAAATATACGGTTTTAATAACGAATGGCAATTTAATATGTTTAAAAAATATGACATGTTTTTTTGGCAAGAATAATTTTAATGTAGAGAGACGAGGTGCCATTTTACAATCCCATGCAATGTAGACGTTAACAGAGACGAAGGTTAATGAAGTGTAATTTGAGCGACACAAGATTAGATTTTTGATCGATTTCCATCCGGCATCGTGACACCAGTTTCGAGTAATTAAACCGCTTGTTATAGGCATAATTATATGTGAAAATAGTACTTTATAAATTGCGTGGGGGTCGATGGACTTTCGATGGGAAAAAAGCGTAGGTAAGAAGTGGGCGAGCGTTGTCAAAATACGCGTCACGGGATTATGGATTTGTCGCCGAAGGCGTTAGACAGCGCCAGCGTACTGGCGGCATTCATAGGTGCTAACTTAGTATTGCTGCTTCGTAATTAATGTCTTCTGACAAATTAATGTTTAGTGTCACTGAACTCAATTATCTTATTCAGACGAACATTTAAAATTTACAATGTGAACACCCGGACGCTTGTGCCATAAAACTAGATGAGAACAATTTAATTGAATTACACGATGATTTCCATGGCTATATAATCTTTAAATCCAGACGAAATTATGTTTTCCGCAACGATAAATTTCAAAGTAAATTTAATATTAACGCGTAATCGCAGCTATACTGTATTTAAAAAAGCAAAACTACTATTTCTAACAAGGTAATGCCGAAAAAGAATTAAAACAAAAATTAATACACCATAACACATTTACGTTCAATAGTTCTAGTTACTATAAATTCGAGACCATAGTGAATCGTACAATACTTGGTCTATACTATTAATAGTTCGAATGAGCATAACTTAAATAGAGGTGGAATGTGAGTCGTGGGACTCTAGTCTAGGGTTGCCAAATGCCAAATGATGATATTACCAAAAAAAAAACACATGATACAAAATCATAATTATTTTTATACATATATGAATATGCCTAGCTTGTTCACACTCGGGATTTTTTTCTTAGTATCTGGCAACCCTGATGCCGGTTAGTATCGGTAGTAGCAACCGGCAGCCAGACAGCAGCGACTAGTTACTAGCAAGTGTCCTATCATTGTGTGTTAATGAGCGCTCTACACAGGTGGCTCGTGATCCTCCCCAGTTTAAACAAATATCATGTCACGTTGACAGCGACATACGACGCCCAATAATTTATCGCTCATTGTACCCTAATTTTGAAGATGCCGCATTATTATTCTCACATCACGATCGTCTAAATTGGATCTAGTCAGTAGTTCTAGCTAATATTGTTGCGGTTAGCACATCCCACGTTATTATACTCTCAATAGTTTTACGAACAAATGGTAATTCTCTCATAAAATATATACGATTCTAATTATAAGAACGAAATATAATAATAGTATTTTGTAAATTTAATATGTAACATATTAACCACATGAGGAATTATTAAAATCCTGGATGTTATAAAATACTTATGTCAATATACAATATAACTGGCAACATTACAAGAGTATTAAAAAAAAAAGTATAACAAACGTAGCACCTCTTTGTTACACGCCAATCAGTTCGTATTATCGAATACATACATCCCATTACTAGTAATATTATTTTAAGATTACCTTGATCGGTATCACTATAATAATAGCTGTCGTAACATCTAGGCATTACGTATATAAAAAAATATCGATATTATCGTCGACGAGTCACGTGTCTACGCGAATCTATGCAGGATGTCGGTGGTGATACCCCGTAAGAAGTCAAATATCTCTGCGCCGTCGCCTTCTGACTCTTCGAGATTATGACTGCTTATCTGTAATTAAATTTGAAGTTTAATATTACATGACAATGTCGTGACGAAAATTAATTTTCGAATTATTAACACTTGTATTTGACACTAAGCCGACTTTGATTCAATCGTAATAAAACTGTAACGGTGTCTGTACATAAAACAATTTTAGAAAAGGTTAAATAAAATTATCAAAATGTAAGTTTACAAAACAGTATAATTACTTATAACTATTTGGTGTATGATTAACAAAGTCAACCCTTATACCACACCGATGGTCAAACATGCATAGGGTCTATCTCATAGAGTTGTTACTGTTGAGTTTTCTGAGGTGGGAGTTTAAACTTTAAACGCAGCAGTACGGAGACTGCTACTTCGCATCAATATTTAGAGGAAGGGCAGTGCTTTTTACGTCAAGATACTACCAGTGGCGGATTTACCAGCAGACTGAGTAAGCTTGAGCCTAGGGCGCGGCAGATTTTAGGGGAGGCAAATTTGGGGACCATCGTATTTATGTACGTATTTTTTCCAAGTAGCAAACTTCCATATTATAGAGTAAAACAGCTAGTTCGCCGCCCCCAACTAGTATTCGGCCTTTTGTTAGATTGTAAAAATAATCTAGGACATGACAATTATAAGGGCGGTAAAAACCTTACAGCTTATACCTTTACAAATCCGCCAAAATTTGCAAATCCGCCACTGGCTACTATTGTAATAAAAACACTGCCCTTTCTCTTTAGTTCAGTAGGCTTAGACAATGTAGTAACAATCAAAGCTTATATACGCAATATACCTCTACTATTCGGTGGTTACTAATTGTTAATAAAAAGGGGTTCCGTAATAATTCTTTAAAAGAAAACGATTTTCGAAATATCTATAAATATTCAGTTGTAATTACTTATCAATAATAAATCATTTGATATGATAATTAGAATGTTTAAAAAACGACAGCCAACTTCCGCTGCCTAAGGCGATAAGTACACGAAAACTATTTTAATGCATTTTTCATAGGTAAATAATTTGATTTTACACTTTGAGGAGTACCGTTGCGTCATAGATTCCGTTATTTTTATTTATTTCATGCCGGTTGGCAAACAAGCATAGTCAATTCCGCTTGATGGTAAGCAGTCACCGCAACCTTTGATTCTTTGCCATACTTGATGTATCAGATGCGCGTTATCAATCCAAGGTATAAGAGGGATGATATGATGATAAGGGATGATAAGGGATGGGAAGGGAAAAAAGAAGGGTACAGAGGGGATCGGAAATTGGGCCTCCGGCGTTCACACTCATCGCACGAAACGCAACAGTACCTACTGATACTGTTACTTTACGCCGATTTTCTGTGAAAGGGTAGTACTTCCTCGGTCAAGCCGTCCCATTTGTGCTGGGAAAAGCATGGCTCTCATATTAATAATATTTTATCTTCGAAGTCATTGATTACATCGTAACCAAATTTCACGAAAGCTTTTTTTATAAGGCAAAAAATGATCATCAAAATTGATTCAAAGATATCATGTGACTTTCACACAAAAAACTCGAATTGAGAACTTCCTTTTTCAATAAGAAAAAACAAACCGACTCGAAATTGATAATGTGTTATGTATGGTTAACTGTTATTAGCTGTTCTCATATATTTGTATATCACAGCAGTATTTCAAATCGAATCCGAGCACTGGATTTATATCGTTCGTTAGCGGATTGCCGACATTTACTATGCCTTAGATATCCATAGTCTATATACGGAAATCGTTAGTAATAATTAAAATATACGCATCTATTGTATACTTATACTATAGACTCGAGTGTTTTACGTTTCTTAACACAATAAACATGTAAATCATTATAAAATAAGGACAGTCTGTTACATTTACGTGGAAACCACAGTCAAATATCAGCTCACGGAATGCGTGAAGATAATTTAATCACGATAAATACACAAATTTCGCTCGAGGCCAAAATTGACCCGTTTATGTGTTTAGTGGTAATAAGAATAAATAACAAGCGATCTAAATTTTGGAGACGAGATAGTATCGCGACAAGTTAAATGAATGGGACGTAGCAATGAGAGTGGTTCCGTGCTCATTGTTGCCGATTTCTCATAGCGATTTGCTAATAACAGTTATTACCTCGCCCCCGGTCATCTATTGCGTGCGGACTACCGGCCTTGGGAGCAAACCCAAAATATAATTACATCGAAACGGTATCACTGGACGTGTAATAGAAGGCGATACCGCTGTCACCTCGAATTTCGAGATCTGTCTTTCTATTACATTCAATGGTTTTTAGATATTATTCTAAATAACGGTATAAATAATTAGTTACTACCACTAAGGATCATCGAACCATTTTCCGTTCTAAACTCATATGACTGTGACATAATAAGTTGAATTTTTACATATGAAATGATGTTATTTTTTGTGTATCGTTTGCGGTAATTTAATCTCATTAGTGATCATTGAAACATGTCATCCGTTATTTTTTGTGCCTTCCAAAATTAGAACGCTAAAAAAACGGCTTTAATTAAAAGTTTTAAAATTTTATTAAATGGTAGTAGGTACGTGGTATCAAGTTAAGCCAAAAAGTAGTGCAAAAGATAAATTTCGTTTTTATTTACAAAAGTAAACATTTCACGCATTTAAATAGTTTATCAATAAAACCCAGATTATATTTATAAATCATCGTATTAACATCGACCTCGTGGTCTTTCGTATTTTTTAGCACGCTGATAGGTAAGATATATGAGTTTACATTGTGACCCAGCCAGTGGTTTAAAATATCGATAAGTATTTTCTACTATTTCGCATTCTACTTAAGATGAATATAAAGTTATTTAAGATATGGCTTTCAAAGAGAATCGGCATAGAAGATCTAATGTACTCCAGTCATTGCTCATCTGTCAAAGAAGCTGCAATTTCATTAGATGCGATTCACTGTATTCATTAGGCCTCACTTGAAGTCCTGTTAGATCGAACTAATGACGTGTTATTTGATAATCGGGCTGATGGATTGTTGACAGTGGTCGTAGAATGCGGTCTCCTTATCAGCTGAGAAGCGATTAAGATCTGTTCGTGTCGCGATTGTAGGGGTCATTACGCCGAAACTCTGGTCGCCCGTCGCAAAGCAACGGTACAGAGAGAAGCGCTTGAGGCCGTTTTTGACATCGTAATATCGAACTTTTGTCTACAGTAGCTCAAGTTAATTAGGCAGCTATATATTGATAATGATCTTGAATTATATTTTAGATCAAGATATAAACGACAGGTGGTTATGATTAATCGTCTGTTTCTCAAATTATATTGTTAAATGATTTGTTAGGTTTGAATTTTGATAGATACATCAAATGCATCGGTTTTTAAATCTGAATTGCTTTCAATTATACATAAATTAATTAATGGATAATCTTTTAAACAAATTTGTCTTCTTGGAAATATTACCTTAGAATGAAATGATAACCAACAGACAATCGTTTTTAAGTCAGTCATTCAACAGACAAACGTACGGTACACCTGATGGAAAGCATCCTGACGTAGCATACGTGTTCACGAGCAGCACTACAGACATTACCGTGCCCTACTTACTAATATTAGGAAGGAAGATAGGAGGGCGAAGAGCAGAAAAGGGACAGAGAGGGAAGCGTTTGGACCACTGATATTATATACATACTGATTCACGTCAACACTCTATATGACAGTAGTATGTAAAAAAGAGCAAGGCTATAGCAGTATATAAAATATTCGCCAGGTTAAAGTTTTACCCAGAACGATTTTTAGGGGAACTTCGAATATTTAGAAGGGACCTAGAACAACATTCGATTATATTTATTTTCATAGCGATCAATAATTTGATGTTTTTTATTGGTTTATTAATAATATACTAATAATTTTGTTTCTCACAAAAGGGCCAGCTCGAAATACTCATTGCAGCTTTTCTCCGATTTTCGCACGATGAGTGAGAGGAACGAAGGCCCAATCTTTCAACCCCTCTGTTCCCTTCTCATCCCTTCCCTCCTATTTGGGTTGATAACGTACTTCAAGTTTTGCAAGCATTCATAGGTTGCAGTGATTGGTTACCATCAGGCGGATCGTATGCTTGTTTGCCACCAGTTTTTAAAGGTAAGAACGTCGTGGCCCCGTCAATAAAAAGCGTTTCACTCAATTTATTTCTTAAATTTTAAATAGCAATAAAAGAAATATAAAATTATATTAGTATCGAAACGAATGGCAATTGTTAAAGCTATGTACAGTAAAAAAAAATGTAATAAATCAAATCAGCACCTTATTAGTGGAATATACCACAATACAACCTAAAAATAAATTTAAAGCAACGAGACGAACCTTGTAAAATGCCGACAAAACACGATACGAAATGAAAGTATGTCAGTACGACAATAATAAGAATACAATAACGATCACGCGTCTACAAAATCTGAGCTATTAAATTTTCTGTTTTATTTTTAAAACAATTGTTTGTCGGATGTTCTACGTTAGTAATTCAATCAAGCGAAAAGTTGGAAGGAGTATGGCGAGGTTTTTTTTAAAGAGTTCATTACCTGCGTCTCTCTGTAACCCGATATACACACTATAACATTTTACACGGCTAAAAATACATTTATAAAAGTTTCTATATATATTATTATACTTATATGTAAGGATGAGCGACCAGAAATAATGATAACTTTTAAGGGAAAAGTGAAGGTTGCAATTTTTAGAGGAGCAAGAGCGCAGAATGTTAGTCGAATTTTTTAAAATAAAATTATGACTAAAATATGGGCCAAAAAATTTAGGAATAATTAATTTACGTATCGAATAATTTTAATGGAAATTTTATTATTTATTTTCAAGATTAAGGGGACAAGGTAATTGTCGCTCCTATTTACACATCCCTGAGTACGTTAATGTTTATAAGTATATACATATTTGTGCCTAAATAAAATAGAGATATAGAGAGAGGCTCAGCCCTTAAAAGTGTAAATATTAATAGAAGTAGGTAAGTGGTAATTAGTACGCAGACGTTTCGGAATGGATACGACCTCCAGCAGTGAAAAATGCGATATAGAAGAAGAAGTGGTAACTCTCATATAACTGAATCTTCCGGTCGCGACTCTACGCATACGGCAACAAGCATAATAAATTAAATAAGCTTTCTTATGCCAGGGTTATTATGGCGGTGTAGTTGCAGTCATTTTACTTCTAAGAAATTTGACTCTTCTACCGATCATCTTCGTTAATCGTTAAAATGTATTTCGTACTTTAACGGTAACATGTACAAGAATTATTTTATTAAAAAAATCGTGTAGTCAAAGGTTTATTTTTAATTTTAAATCGGTTAATTTTCATTTGCAATTTGTTAAAACATAGAGACTTGCGTTAGATATTTACAAGTAAAAGTGTGACCATCCATCTGTGTGTCTAATCACGAAGCCCATAAAACGGAATTGTATGCGGTTTTCATCGTTATGACCTGCATTTCTCGCGGGAAATTTATGCGTATTAATAATTTGTTTATTATTAATAAATTATAGGTACCGTGCCATATTTACAGTGTTAACAATTATACGAAACTAAACGAAACGAGAACGAACATAATACTGATAACAGGGTTGCCGATTATGTATTATACTTATAGTATTTTTTAACATAACTAAGTCTAACATACAGTTGTATTTTTTTCTATATTTCTATATATTTTGTTTAATACTACATAAAACATAAAAAATTCTTCAAAGTAAGAAAACAATACAATAGAACTAACGCTTATATAGGGTTATAAATAGGCTGCGAAGCTAAATGGCAAAAAACGGAACTCCTTACAGTTTTTGTTCGTCTATCCGTCGTATGACACAGTAATTTTTGATTGGTTGTTTTTTTTTAGAAATGTGGATTGCTGTTGGCCCTACTGGCCTTGACAGCGCCACCAAGCGGTGGGATCGAGTACAGAGACCCAGCTGTGAAAAGGACAGCCCTCACGGTGACCGAACCAGGGCTAAGGATGTCATCGGAGATTATTGTATATGATTATATCTTAAGAAATACTATAAAATAGAAATAATTTTTTACTAACGTTAAATTTAAAATATGCGTACGTTTATATTTCCGTTTAAACAATGATTTTGAATATTATATCCGTCAAGTTCTTTCCGATTTTGTTTATTATATATTTAATGAATTTTATATTACAATACGATAAAAAAATATTTTAGGTCAATTACATATATCCATAGTGGATTGTAAGCATTTCATAAGCTTTGCACTTTAAAATAAACAAAAGAAGAGCAAATACGGTCCATTAGTCAAAGCGAGTCGGCAAATTCATGTCGCCGAGACAATATGGTCTGGCCGGCACGAACCCATACATACACTTATACAAAAAACTGAATGAAAGTCGAAAGTAACGCTTTCACTTGTCGGCGGTATTGTATTCTCTGATGGTATTCCAAATTCATTTTTAACAATAAAGTTTCATATAGTTAATGGTCGAATTATTGGTTGCCCAGGTGATTGGGTCAAGCTAGCTATAACAGTCAAATTACCATCCAACGGAAGGCTGTCAGTCACTACTATTCAGTGTTTATTAACTCAACTATTCATTCCGCGCAGCCGTGTCATTATTTTATAATTTGCTCGACCAGAAATAAAGGAATATAGTTTTAATCTACATAAAGCATTAGTGAAATTATCTTTCATCATTAATTGCTATCATTATCGGATATAGGATTGTTGATTTTTTTGTCTTGACTATAGACCGTAATTTGGTACACTTTTACAGTAATTGCACACTGGGATTTCTATGTATCCACTTATTACTGACAAATTCCGTTAGCACTTGAATCTGTTATGTACCTATGAGACTTACAAAGTTTGTTAAGTGCGTTAATAAATAAGAACGTGTCTAGACAGCATAACAGGATGAACTGCGACCTCCATGTCTAGTACTACGTGTTGCAAACTGGCCTAATAGTTACATTGCACTTCTTGTATTCACATTAATAAAAACGTTTATGTAACGTCTGACTGAAATATTTTAAGAAAACGGACAAATTTTACACTTATCCCGTTATCCGTATGTCATAAAAAATCTTACTATGGTTTATTATATAAAAATTTTGAGAAAACGCTTAAGGCGGTTTCAGACCACGGTTTTTTTTTTTCGAGCCTACAAGCTTTTTGTGACGTTTTCAGATAAAATTAACTACAAGGTATTTCTAAAATTTTCACATTGTAGTGAGTCAGCCGCTACGAGAAAGCTGGCATCCTCGGATTACTTATATTAATTTTTTTCCTATTCCTGAAAGGTCGATTAAATTGTGCCGATCGATTTTGATATGAAATATATTTTAAAAATCTATCTGATCGACTTTCTAGTCACAAATCTAAAGATTTTATCATTTTGTCAATTTGTTTGTTTCAAATCCACTGCTATTGAGTATCCACAGATATTATATATAAGTTTAATAATAATGCTAGAATCATAAAACTTATATTCTTCTATGTGGTTGATATAACTGGTACCTATACGATAAAAATTAAGTAGAAACATACAAATTGTTAAAATAATATATTTTGAGTAATTTAATTAATTAGTTCTTAGGATTATCGGCTATATGTTGACTCTAGTTTTTGATCGCGAAAACAATAAAATTTATTTTCCAAGTATTTATTTGACGCGATAAGAAGCTTTGAGAGTTTTCTCAAAGAGTATCTGTGAAAATGACAACATGTTTTTTTTTTTACTTTATTGGAATTATTGTGTTGTAGACCATAATTGGAATTCCTAAACTATAATAGCACTGGTATATTATGAGACTACAAAATTGTGTATTTCAATCAATATTTACAGTTTTCATAGTTAATTTAATCTTGTTTCTGTTGAGCGAGTTTAATTTAGTTAGGTTCTGCTGAGGTCGTCAATAGCTAATTTTCGTTACCCGCCTCTTTGGCGTTTACTGATACCAGCAACTTTGTAGATTTAATAACAACACGACGGACGTTTGCTATAAAATTATAACAAAAAACCGAAGTGATATTATATAATATATATCATAATATTTTGTAATTAAATATTATACCTTCGTTAATCAGAATAGTAAAACTTTTAACGACATTAAAAAATTAGCACAGGAGGCATTAATTTTTCATCTCGTACTTAGAATTTTAGAGAGGGGACGAAATACCATTTTGACTTAAGACGTCAAGCATATCTCAATTATTGGTCTTAGTAAGAATTTTAAAGTTAAGTAAATATCTAAAGATACGATAATAATTCAAATTATTTTAATAGAGATTGATTAATTGTCCTTTTAGTTTACTTTGTGGTAGTACTAATAGGTTGCTGAAGGGGTCGGAATTTCTGACCCAGCAAAGCTTGATTGTTTGTTAAATGATAATTTCTAAATCGTTGCACCAGTCCGCTTAAAAATTGTTTATTATGTCAGAAAAAAAGTTATAAATTTGTATTTTATTCTGTGTAAGTTAAGATTATCCGTGTAAGTTAAGTTAAGATTTTTAGAACCTCCGGTTCTAAAAATATACTCGCAAAGATTCTTTGACAAACGTAAAACACTCGAATTTGGTTTGAAAAAAAAATGTTTTCTGTTATTTTTGGCTTACAACTGTTTGAGATATTTTCTATAGTTTGGGAGTAAACTATTTGTTAAAAGTTGTATTATTTACCTGTTCGGTCGTCTGGAGCGAGACGTGGTCCCAGGCGTGTCACATGTCCCCCCAAATAACGGCACGCTTCCCTCGATCTACTGACGCCAGTAGACCAGAGTGTGGGTGCCACGATACCGCTGTCACCGCTGATCTGTAGAATTCGTTTATAATAGTTAGTAATTCTGGAAAGTAAAGGTTCTAGCGTAGTGAAGCTGGATTTAACGGTAGCGGGGATTCCCACTTATGTATTAGAATAGCTTAAATAATAAATAAATAAAATAAAAATCATTTATTTCAAGTAACAGTGACTCATTTGGTATTTACTGTAAAGTACAGATATTTTTATTTTCGTTCAGATGATGTAAAAAGGTCGGCGGCGCAACTAAACGTCAACTCTCGCCTCGCCAGATCTAACGCCGGGGCTTTTAGCTAGGTTGTAGGCTTTTAAGAAAACTATAGGTTTTTATTATTCCTTTGGATACTAAAATAAAATGACTGAAAAATCTAAAAAACATGTTAAAAAAAAAAAGATTTATTTTTATATTTTATGTATGACTAATGATAGTTTAGTCGAATAGTATAGTGCTTTATCATCTAAAATATTGTAAATATATTATATGCATACAGCTTGTTAAAAAAAACTATAAATTGACAACAAAATATTAATATAATAACACCTATAAAAAATTTCATGAATAAATGTCTGAAGAGATGGATGATAGTATTGGTTTTCGTTTAATATTATTTATGTATAAAGTCTTGGTAGAATTTGACCTACGACACTCATATTATAACTGTAAACATAAAGCCGACTATTTTTATTTGGAACTCAAGTGAATCGATTGCACATGACTAGCACGTGTGTACGTTGGAAAAAAGTTCTTAGCTTTTGCCCGCGGCTTCGCCCGCGTGAATATTCTCTATTTAACCTTCTTCAAGTTTTTTGGCGTCAAAAATCCATCCAAATCGGTTCATCAGGCTAGGCATGAAAAACTAAGATATTCGTACGAAGTAATTTTAATATTATTAATATTAGTCACCAAATTAGTTTTAATAGAAAGATCAATCACTGAATGATTGATGTCTCGTATCGAGGGAAATAACTATGATAAAATTAATCAATACTAAAAATTACTAATTTTATATTCAGTTTCGTAAATAGTATTTATAAATTAGGCATATAAATATGATTTCTTTAAGAAAGCGGATATGTGAGTTCAAAGAAGTCTAGGTCAAATGCTAGGAATGGCATCCTCAATACTGATATGGATAAATGGCACTTAGCATTTGCTACGCGAGAGTTCGTGAAATCGTCAAATATATGAGCTTTGACATTTCCAGTGTCGACTTAGCGCTAAGTAATGGTTCGAAGCGAAATATCTTCCTAACTCCGGATCACGACTGAAAACGAACGGGCTCTATCATGTCCGTGAATTTCATTACGATATCGTATAAAATTTATTTTGCATCAAAATTTATTATGAGTATTCTTTTATGGATCAGAGTCATCTTAGTAAACTTTGAAGAATGAATGCTTTTACGTAATCAGTTACATCAAACATAAAATGCCAGTTCTGACAACATCGCAGGTCGCGGGGTCGTAAAGTGATAACAGAAAATGCTGTACTTTGTAGCAAAACTGGTGCATTTTATGCCGGCCGCGACTGGACCGTTACACTTCTCAGAATACGAAAGGTGACTATGAACGGTATCTCACGTTATAAGGCCGTATATTACAAATATTATGTCGGCGCTGAAAATTGTGTCACTAGCACTAAGATACTCATCGTGACTTTTATTAATGTATAAGCACCTAATGAGAATGGCAAAAATAAATCAAGTAATAAGTCCGACGGTGTTTTCATTTAACTATGGAAGTAAATGCGGTCAAGTTTTACGAAACATGTATTGATAAACAAGTTAAGATAGCGCGCTAGAATAATGTATCAGTGAATAGATTGTTCGATTATTATGATTTGATTGTCGGAAGCCGCTACACAGCTTTACATCTCATTATGCGGGTTAAGGCTTCATAAACAAGAATTAGAGTGAGATTTGCTTGCTTCGTTTACACATACGGCTCCTGGTCGCATTTAACGAGTTCGAATATCCAATATGGGAGTAGGAAGCGAAATAAATACGTAGCGAAAGACCATACAATTGTTGCTTGAAATGCATACGCAGCAGAAAGGGTTATTATATTTTATGTATTTTAAGGATCTAACAAGATGTCCAAGCGAACTAGATTAATAATTTCAAGTTCTTCAATTAAATTTATGCTTGAGTTTTTACTTAATTGATACCCATTAGGTACGATTTTGTGTAACATTACAATATAATTAACATAGCAATTTTAAACGTAATATTTTTTTTGGATTAGCTTGAAACGCCCGATCACAGGGCTAAAATTAACAACGGTCGATAAAAATATAAATCATATTACCTATGAATATTAAAAAAATGTATCCCGAGACGTCGTGGGTGCGATTAGCTTGTGTATAAATTTATGATATATGGAAATGTGTTTAGTGGCATCCAATCAATTTAATACCTCTCGCACGGTGTTCGTAAATATCGATAGAATTTTGTATATTATTTGACTCACGTCTTGATTCATAACCGCATTACACGCCTACTATATTCGGTAACAGGTTACCCAATAAAGCAATTTCAAGAATCTATTCGCGGCGGTCGATAGCCTTGCCTCCACAAAAAGCTTGCATCCCGTTTATACTGACTTATGTATTTACATTAACTAGCCACCCGTACAGCTCGTGATGATTGTTACAATTTCGAGAATAACTGTTCATTTGTATTATTGAATTTAATTAAAATAATGTCCAATTTAAAGTATTAAAAACGTGTTACAATTATTAACAATGCAATAATTTTTTATAGTGTTGAAACCGTTAACTTTAATAAAATTAGTAGCGAGAGAATTAAATAAAACGTTTAGTTCATAAATTGTTCGGCAATTCGTTAACAATCAGCAATGTTTTTAAAACAAATTGGTTTTAAATGTTTAATTAGTCGTCTCTTATAGATGCAGGATATTTTAAGCAATGTTGGAATTTTACATAGGCCACGACCACGAAGGTATGTAAGCACGCACGAGACATTACTTCCAGTCGAAGTGTTCAGATTTACTGCGGGAACTGCTTAACAGCGGGTTAATAGTTACAAAGTAGTTGATAGTAATATATGTGGGATAATTTAAATCGATAGGTCTCACATTAACTTAAGTGAAAAATAAGTTAAAACTGTCAATATCTTCGACATAAAAAGGCTGTCTGAAGTGTGCTTTTAAGTGATTATTATTGAATCTATTTTTTGTAAATCCTCGACGATTGTGTTTAAGTGAGAAATGACGTCCCTGCCGAGATTTTTCAGACCTGCTCCAGTATGCAGTTCTTTAAAGCATCTCTACTTTAAGGAACTGCATATGCATGTTGACCCCCAGTCGGCAATAAGCATGTGTCGCCTCTGGTGTTGCAAGTGTCCATAGGTTACGCTGATCACTTAACATCAGATGGGCCATAACTATAGCCATCACCGTGTTGGTATATAAAACAATGGATTTATTTCTTAAATACCATTTTCTTTTGTAAAATTTAAAACTAGAAAATGATATTCAGGTTTGTTTTATGTCAATACGATGTCCAAAGCTGAGATATAAACTACTTGCTAATACAACGTGGGCGAAGGTGCGAGGACACTCAAGTAAATAAGAGACACCGTGCTAGGTACAACATATTAAAATCAAAGATGATGGTTAAATAGTTGATAGTTTGACTTTCATAGACAGCACTTATAACGGAAGGATATAAAAACTATGTACAATATCTATTCAAAAAGAATATATGCATAGATGATGTCACTAAGCAAAGATTACACTCATTTGATTTAATATTTGATTGTTATTTATTTATACAATTTATTAATATACCTAACGACATTTTTATGGTATCATTTCAGATTAGATCTTCATAGGTTTATTTCATTACGGGCTAGATAAATTAAATTACAACGGAAATAATAAGACGAATCAAGCCCGTGGCACGCGAGATCGTAGTTATCTCAAACATCAAGCAGAAAGAAGCATCAACATCACTACGATATGTTAATTGATGTGCGATTTACTTCGAGATTATAGCGTTTTAATATTTCAGTTTAATTGACTCAATGCGATTTTATTTAGTACTAAATTAATGAACGTATGTTGCCAATCGCAAGTGTTAAACATATATTAAAAACGTCAAGTGAATTGATTTCTGGGTTAAGAGCAGGTATAAAATATAAAATTATAAAGCACTTGATTGATTCGCATCAATAAAATTTCAGACGTTTTGTTTATCCAACTTACTTTTATAACTTTCACATTTTCGTATCAAATTAGGTTAAGTCCTATGGTAAAATATAATTATAATCATAAATAACAAAATTTAGGAGTGTATTGAGACTTGATCATTGATAAAGATAATAGCGTGCTTAACCTTTAAAGTAACGCTAAATTCCTGTCCCACTTATGGGGCTGGACGGTACATCTTTCTTTATCGATGTCTTGTTGCCATTATGTTTAATAATTTTCCCAGGAGGCAGTCCGCTATCTCCTGTGATACGAATCGGCGATAAGGCTTCGGAGCAACGCAATATATCATAATGTTCGTAAGGACAACACTAAGTGCGTGTCGCATATGTTCCTGTTGAATTTGCGGCCGCATGCTGCGTGCGGACAGGACCGAGCGAGTATTACAGAGATAACATTTAAATGCTCGAGCACGACCGTCATACTGACATCGCTGCTATTGTACATATCCGGAAACGTCGGACGGCATCACTCTGACTTCGATCAAGCAAACTGAAATTCAAAGCCAACTCCGTTGTGAACTTATGACCTTTATACATTTGTCTAAGATCATTTTAAGCATTATTTATTAGTAGGGTGTTGACTATAAAATATTATAACTTATTAATTGTCTTTGTGCTTTCTAATGGTGGTTTATTAATTAAACTATTGAAATTCACATTAATTTATTTATATGACCAACTATTACGGCGTGCTGTAAAGTTGACGTTTACGTTTATAGGCTGTTTGTCAGTGTCGAGACTTGATTTGCATCAGTAAAAGGTAATGAACACATTTTCTGTGTTCTGATTTCAGTCTTTGTGAATATACTAGTTATTTACAATTATTATTTTATTTCGAAAACTCGAAAGGGTCGAGCATTAGTGTCTTGTAAATTTATGACAACATGATTAGGGATTCCGAAATAAGAAACGAAACTTTTCCAAACGTTCAAGACTGGGACAATGGGACCAGGGCATAAACCTTAACAATGATTAAAAATTGAGTCTCTGCACTCGAAAGTGACGCTGTCAAGGCCAGTAGGGCCAACAGAAATACATATTCCGAAAAAAAAAAGATTAAAAATTGTCAATTTTAGTTCTATTATCTCGTGTTAAAAATGAAATAAAAGGTGACGAGATGCATTTTATTTTTATCGTTTAAAAACTATTATGTTTATTCATTTTTTATAAAGATATATTTTGATAATCTCATTTTACAATCTGTACAATTTGCTACAGAGTAAATAGTCGATTTTAATCGGTAGCGCACAGTGAAACGTCACGAACTGCTGTTAATCTTACGACAAAAATACTAATGAATGTATCTAGATAAATATTAGACTGTATCTTGAACTTAGACCCAGGACGGAAAATGATTCTATGGCAGCGGTTATTCGCTTATGAAACGCGGAACAATGGCTTGAGCCGAAAGGCGAGCAATCTTTATTGTTCATCTTACTCTAATTCGAAATTGTTCTATTCAAATTGATTTCCATCAAGGTAGATAAATTTAAAATTTACGACCGAACGGTAAACCGTGTATTAAGAAAACCGTAGCAATGTTTGTTTAATATTGAATTAGTCCCGACGCATTTAATATTGAATTAGTCGCAACGCAGTGAACATGCAGTTTTAGCGCTCGAGCTAACATACGAGCGCTAGATTACTCAGCGGAATAATATATTACGAAAATGTTTTTTACATTAGAGCGGTCGATGAATATTTGCTGCTTTAAAAATGTCACAGTGAAAGTATGTATAATTTTCTTTTTTGCAATGGGCACTTTCTTGTATAGTTGACGCTATATGAATTTTAAATTTGAAATGAAATTTAAAGTAACACATTAATATAAAAACATCTTATCCTAAATAAATTTATTAATGCGAATGTGAGTTTGTTTATTTGTCACGCTTTCACGCCTTAGATATTCAATCGATAATAATCAAATAGTTTAAACAAGGACACGGAAGAGAATATGTAATTACCTTTCATTCCAAAAAAAAACGTACTATTCTCGAGGAATAGAAAAATATATAAAATGTTTTTACTTTAATGCTTGCTGTGGCGATCGACAACCTATATATTTAATGTTAAAATCTGTATTATTGCAACCGATGCCGCTGTCAAAAGCTAGTTCTGAATACAGCCCATGAAACGCTATCTCGAAAACGTTTGAATTTTAAACATGAAAATCTATACTGGACATGATATATCGTCAAAACGTGTTAGTTAAATAAACTATCAGTATAAACATGACAGGAGAGTCATCAATTTAGTTGGTTGTAATTAAATTTATGAAAGCATAAATCATCTTTGAATGCTTAACACCAACCGAACACGGCCACCGGTGGTATGTTTTGTGGGAAAGAGAAATTTGCAGTGGTGAGACGGCCCGAGCCAATGGTGACCTCACGATTTCAATTGTCCATGCGAAATGTTACAACTAAACGATGTCACGAGCAAGACAATTGTAGTTTTAAATTCAAGGTCAGAAATGTGCTCGCTAAAACATTATTACATGTCAAAAGGGCAAAACGGGGCGGGAGACTCGGGCTTTGAACGTCAACGAATTGTCTTTTTTCCCCTGGCTCGGAACATTTTTTCATGTTTATGGCTTAGCGACGAAATAAATTCGGGGTTTTTTGTTCCATTAAAAAAATGCAGTTTTCTACTTTTCACGCCAAGTCACTGACTCTAACAAAAAAAAAAACAGGTTTGGTATTTTAAATTTATAAATTAGAAATATCCACGTAGCATTATAAAATTTAATTTGTTTTTTTTTTTTTCATTAAAGGAACTGACGCGTGATTAGATAGAATAGGCTTAATTTCTTCGACATTAGTCTTAGATGAATAAGTCGCAAAAAAAGTTAAGCTCGCAGGGATCGCATTTCGTTTCTAAGGCTCGAGATAAAGAAACTAGTACTTGACATCCGTCCCTATAAGTAGTTGGATTATCAGTTTTGCTCATAGCTTGGAAGTTTAATAAGAGTTTAACATGTCCTTAGCTTAAGGGATTAATAGAGAGAAATTATTAAGTTATTAAAATTGATAGCTATATCCTTCATCATGTTGTATCAAGCTTACTATCCAGCAGATTACTCTTGAGTGGATGGAGGATTTGATTTTTTCTTCGAAACCGACTTCAAAAACCTAAGGTGGTTCTCCACTGTCTCTATATATGAAGTAAAGCTGATGTGCTGATTGCAATTATAGTTAACATTAGGTATGGTAACAGTTTCTCACTTGTTGTGTGCCACTTTTGTGGAATGATAAAAATTGGCCCCTTGGCATCAACAAGTTCTCAAAATGTTTTAATTGAAAAAAATATTCTTTTCATTCATTATAATAAATAAATTTTACGTATATACAAATGTTCGAGATCCAAATAAATAAAATTTTCCCAGCGTCGAGATGTGACGACCCCATCGCCTGCTGTTGGGATAATCTCTGTCACAGCCGAGATTATTCCACCAGTGCAGTCAGTCACACTGGTGGTAGGTCTCTTGTTGCAAGAGGCCGGCTTGGTAGGTACCACCGCAGTGTCAAATATTCTGCCGCGAAATAGTAGAGCTTAGGCATTACTGTGTTCCGGTTTGAAGGGCACTGTAGGATAGTGAAATTACTGGGCAGAGGAGATTTTAGAACCAATATCTCGAGGTTGGCAACACGTGAGTGGCACTTACTAATGGTGCTGCAAGCACTCATAGGCTACGGCAACCACTTACCATCAGGTGGGACGCATGCTTGATTGCCAACTTGTAACATAAAAAATAAACACCTATATTTTTATATTTTCTTATAAATATTTTTAATTTTATTAATTGCCCTTATAGCCCACATTGCGTATCAAAAGAAATCCAGCGATCCCAAATACGGCGGAGCAATCATGTTTTGTTTAGAAATTCTTATGATCACGAATTTGGGAAAGACATACGAATAAAACAAGTTAAATAAAAGCTTGTAAAAACAAAGTATCTATAGAATTAACACAAACAAAAAGTTAAAATGAAACTCTAAGTATAGAATAATAGAAGGTTAAGTTCACAAATAAAGGTTATTATTATTGTAAATACGTGTCGTGTTTCCTTTTAATGCTCACATTATAAGAACTATTGTTAGCTTTTTAAAAAAATAGACACGGCACAATAGAACATTGTTTAGAATCGGAAATAGTTGCTTTAAGATGTTTAATCTCAATAGATTAAAATTGGTCAAGAAGAGGAAAGTGAAATCTGGCCGAAAATAAGGTGACAATAGAAAAAAAAAAGTTATTTAGAAGCCTCTTCATAAAAATAGACAAAGAATTTAGCACACAACATGAGTTACATTATATGGGTGTGCGTATAATATTTTAATCGATCCGTAATACAAATAAAACAAATTCAAAAATTCATTCAAATTTCACGAAAATTTTTTTTTACAAATTGTTATTGTTTTTTAAATTCAAATATTCGATTACGATTACGAGAAATTTCAAAAATAATACGAATGATTAATTATTTTCAAAATGTACAAGTTTTTATATTTGTATAATATGTATGTATAAATAACTCAAAGTTATAAGAACTCGTAGCTTAATTATTACTATTTTTAATTTTTTGATTTTTATTATTTGATTCTTTAAGAGAATGTATAAATAAGTTTGTTATAAGTAAATGTTGACATCACTAGAGACAGCTATGTATTTGTTCAAAGAAATATATTCGTGTCAACTAATACATTCACGAGTGTATACATAACAGCACCAGTACTGTCTGTTGCAACTGTAAATAGATAATTATCATATGTTCTAAATGCTATTTGCGTTATGTTAAAATGCATATCAAGTAAAACATCAGTTTCAGACAAACCAACGAATATATTAACAGAATATATTTATGAGCAATTCTGTTTAAAAAGAAAAATTTTAAAACTGTTTTTTTTTTTTAAAGAGCTACTTGCAAGGTTCAACTGAGGAAGTACTACTCTAACGACATGAAGTAGCAGTATTCAAACTACTACGTTTTAATCGATTTGTTTTACTCCTCCTCTGACCAGCTCTTTTCCATCATTCCACGCCTCATCTCTAGTGGCAAGGGTAATGCAACCGCTCTCCATCAGTAAAGCCGTATGTTCGTTTTCCAAAAAAATAAGCATTCAAGAACGAATACATTATTCCACATTTTTTTTATTCCAAATGGGTAAGCTCTTGACTTCAATCGAGCGCGAAGGCATAGATGAGGTCTACGGTCACGGCGGAGCGAGCTTACTCATAAGATGCCCGTGTATTGGCATCTTGAAGAGGTTCAGACAGAAATACAGACGACAGAAGAGAGAACGAAGATCGAAAGCACGTAGTGCGAATGTTTTCTTTTTTATTCTATCCTCACTGTTGCTTTTGATTGTGCTAAAACTTTATGTCTATTATTTTTAATGTGTACATAAGAAACGTGTGCGAATGTTGGGTATATCGAACAAATATGGGTGATACCCTACAGTGCACATCGCGCTACCAAAATGGAGATGGTGTTATTATGGAGATATTAAATTATGGAGCTCATCAGCACAAGTAGAGTCTATAAAATCATCATTTTAACACAGCTCTTACTCGTTTTTATTTCTAAAACTGCGAAAACGGATTATTTTTGTATACTTACGTGTGATCTTTCAATATGGCCTCCAGTCTTCCAGAGTTAGTGTTCCACACATACGCGGCGCCGTCTGCCGCGCCAACGGCCAGCAACCTCCCAATAGGACCGAAAGCCGCCCTCGACCAGTCGCAGCCCACCTTAAACGACTCGTGACTGCGAAACATTTTATATTCATATTATACTGTAATTAGCTCTCATGTCCTTGACTTTCTCATAAAAACCAGTTTTATTTTATTTTTAGTGTATGCTATTATACATTTAACTGTAAACACAATTTATTATAATTAGACGAATAGACTACATTTTTACTATATTTTGATTACAAATTGCAATAACATTTATTTATTTATGTATAACTAGTTTCGGCCCGTGGCTTCATTTCTCGATATTAGAATAATATGCGGTAGAGTGCGGTAGTTTTGCTTTTAAGCCTAAAACTCTGCGGAACCCTCATCGCCATAATGGGACGACATGGGGTCGCTTACGCAAGCTACCATGCCGCCCCGGCGGAAAGGCCCGCCTATGCGGGCCATCGTCGCCGAAAGGGTACCCCGGGTATCGCAGGGCACCCTTTCCCGCCCTGATGTCGTGCGAAGGGACTAGGAGCGTCCCTCCACAGTAGCCCCTCTAGGGTTTGCTTTTAAGCCTACGTTAACCGTTATTGTAGCGAAATATAATAAAGACAAGTTTTTAAAGGCTTATGATTAATAAGCTCGTAGAATAGTAAACCAAGTATACTATTAATTCAAAATAAGTTTAACACTGAGGAAACAAATATTATATTTCATACTTTTAATTTCGTATTCTTTAGCTACAAATATATTTACTAGTTCATCACTACATTTTTTAGCACTAATTTAGCAATTTACAAATTTTACAATTTAGAATCTTATACATATAACGAAATATGTAGGTGATTGAGAGTGCGCCTTTTTTGTAATGAGTTTAAAAATAAATATAAATCTTACCTGAAAGATCGTACTATTGTATTCATTCTTAAGTCTATAAGCTGTATCGTATCATCCCTGACACACGCCAATAAGTAATTATTATCTGTAACAAATAGCGCTTATTTAGTATTATTTACTCCATGTGATATAGCACTAAAAGTGAGTCTAAAACTGTTTAGGTACAGCAATCACTAAAAATTTCAAATTTGTTTTATCTAGTGACTTTAGCGAAGCACATTTTCAAAATATTGGCATCGAAGATTGAATTCGTAGCTATACAGTTAAAAGCATTGACTTGCATATATATATTATGAACAAGCCGTTCCATACAGAAACAAATACATAAGATTCGCTGGTGCTATTTCGTAAATTCAACATCTTAACTTCATTCGATTATTTATGCTTATTTATTTATTTACTTACGCTTGTGACTTTGTTTCGTTGCGTTGGTTTTGAATTTACAAAAGAGCACCAGCGATTCTTTGACATTTTGTCCGTATGCAAAAGCCTTTCCATAGTATCTAGTAAGTCACAGGACAATAATCCTTAATCCTAAATGCCGTTAAATGCTAGTACCCACTTGTTAAGTATGCAAGTACAAAAAATGACATATGTACAAATAAAAATTGTTAAAGACTGAAATACTATTAAAAAGGATTCTGTGTAAGAAAATTCATAGTATCATTATAATGATATTCTTTAGTTACTAGCTCGGGTAGAGTTCGTCTAAAGTCTATCTGCATAAAATCATTACTTTTCTGTATATTAAGCAATTACACTAACTAGCTTCTAGGTAGATCTCTGTCTAAGCGTGCATCGTGTTTAGACAAAAATTTATTCAAGATAAATTAATAAATATCTACAAAAAAAATCGCTATATTTCTTATAATTTTCACTGGTAGACCTTATTAAAGGAGGTATTTACAAACTTGAATGTTTAAAAACACTAAACCTTTCATAGGAAAATATTTTTTCATGTGCGAACTTATGAGAAGAAAGTCAGTATTGGACATACGCAGGCTTTGTAAAATGTCGTATTGCTCTGCCCTGGATAGCATGCAATCAATCATCCTAGAACGAATGCTGATTTAATGCTTGCTTTGTCGATGACCTTTAAATATCAGTCTATTGTAGAGTATGGCTCTTAAATATTTTATATCATATCTTTCCACAGGATGGACGATCGAATATGAAGATATCTCCAGGCGGACCGAATCGCTAGTAAGTCAAATGACTGGGTTGATTAAAAGCTAGCAACGCCCGCGGCTTCACTCGCGTTATTGTTAATATAATTCCGACCGCATCTGAAACCTATTTTTATATTCGATAATATACATATTATGTAGGTATATTTATACCCTGTATCAAATTGATACATCCTGTAATTCGATTATTAATAATTCTCCAGAAACCTTAAATTTTTTCGGGAATAAAAATTTTAGTGTGTTAATTCCGGTAATAAACTATCTGCTAAATTTCACCCCAACCATCCAAAAATCTAAACACCTTTCCAACTTTCCCATTTATTTGACTAGGCGGCGCATTGGAGACAGCGGTGAAAAAAAACATCGAAGAGCAAGGTGCAAAGTGGACACTAACAGTGTTAGTTATGTCGTCTACAGAGGCAAAAGGACGGGACCCAGGAACAAGCTCTATTAAGTGATAAAATAAGTTCTTTTATTCTTGGATATAGGATTCAAAATCCGCAAAACATTGCTAAACGACCTTTAGTGATCGTTCGACGAAATTGTGTTAGTCGTATGCTAATATATTATCCTTAATGACATCAATAAAAATGTAATGCTTAAAAAGCAATATATCACGGGATTAACAGTTACACAGCTTATAAAGAGTAAGCTTCTGTAAATTTTATTCAAAGCTCCGATAAAAACCTGTCGGTCAAAGTTTGTCGGTAGGCAATTTATTTTACGACTTTCGAGATACTGCGGGCAAACAGTTCTTTGAATGTACTGGAACGACGTAATTTTAATGCTTCACGTGAAAACCTTAAGGTCATCACAATTAAAACTAGTTAAATCTGTTGTCAAGCTGTTATGAAAGTAACCATACAAGTAACTTATACCCTCTACAATTCTACATAGCGGTGAAATTTTACAGAATAGCTTCGACCATGAGAGAATTATTATACTGTATTTTTACGATTAATTGGAACATAAAAACATACAAGTTTATTATTATAAGAAAGAGGTTTTGTCATTAAAAGAGATTATTTTTGTAATAAAGGCTTTATGACTAAAATTTTAAATGATGTGATTATTAAAATTTGAAGCGAAGATTTATAGAAATGTATAATGTATCTTTATTATACTACAAAAGTTCATTAATTTAATGAAAAATCTGTAGTAATTTAAGGCTTTACCGATATAAAGTTATAGCTAAAATTTAAACACAATATTGTCAAAATGCATGCGTAATGGTTCTTTAAGTGTTTAAACATAGCCGTTAAAATAATTATCTTTCACGAGCCATGAAGAAACAAAGCAAATAAAAATTAAACGGAGCCCGTTATTCAAAGCTAAGGTATTTTAGGCTTGTCTTGTTACCCGCCAATTTCGTCTGTCATTTCTGTCGTATAAAAAATTCCAAGCAATGTAACGGACAGTGAAAAAATATTTACCATTAAAATACAAAGAGTGATTGCAAAATTATACGAACAAAGTCATCCGATTCAAGTGATTAATCTTGAGCATCACGATCGGAATAATAGATATGAAATAGTTTATTGCGTTCCGTATCCGTAAGATTATGCATATATTTTTATTAAAACTTACTACGAATAATTAAAAATTTCAGTTGACAAAATTATGTAATTAGAAAGCATTCTAATTGTGTAATAAGTGCTTTCTAATTAGAAAATAATTTGACCTATTAATTTTAATTAATAAAAAATAATTTATTTATCAATTAATAATCAGGCCATTTCTTTGCTCACTGACTCGTTAATAATATTAGTGGGTATGTTCAAGTGAATGTAGGCAATAGTAGTAGGCGGTCCAGTTCCGATAATTTGGATGGAACGTGACGTATAACTGTGAATAGTCTCCCTATTGATTCGTTCGCAGAGGTTCGAAGCGACGAAATCGACGTGATTTAATCAGTTACCTAGGCAGTGATGTCCCGGCACTTCGATTGATTGAAGGTATCAATCTCGCTGTTTCGTGAGCCAGACGGACCGTTACTGACAAAAAAGGGATTGATCGAGACACGCGTAACGGAAATAGGTATCGCATACCCGTCACGTAGTTGTGCTGACACGAATACCGATACTGTGCATTCAATTATCTGTTAATATTAGTTTCGAGCTAGAGAAATTAACGAGCTTTTTCCAACAGCTTGTTTGTAATCGTTTCACTATGATGTAAATTCGTCTACGCCAACGCTCGTGCCGATCGACATGGAGTGTTTAATTAACTTTCAGCGATCAATAGTATCGATGCGGTACTAACCTCTGCTTAGATCGAGCGATGTGACCTTGCCCTGGAGCATGATGTGATTGGCCGACATTTCTGTGCGTATGTCCCAGAAGCGTATCCGTTTGTCGAAGTGTCCCGAGATGATTGTGGAGCCCGCACCGTCTGACGTCACAAGATCGTTGCAAGATGATCCTGCGAACTTAGTTTCTATGCCTGTAGACAAAATTATGCTGAGAAAACACGAGAAATGAAATAGTTACTTATTAAATACACGTTATATACTCTACAAAGTAGCGGAAAGAAATAACGTGAGAAAATAGCGTGCAGGTGCCTTAATCACTATCCTTGGTGAAATTAGGATAATTTACTGGCGAGTTAAAGAGGGACCGTGTATCGTATCCAGTAAAGTGGTCACTGAATGATTAAGGAAGATTTAAATTAAGATTAGATACTAAATTAGACAAACTACTGCAGTAATTAATTAGTTAATTATCTGATGTTGGGAAATGCTTAGGTATCGCATTTGTTAGTTACCGCACGATTACGTAAATTGTGCTAACTGCTAGTTTGGACTTTGTTAAGAGGCAGTTTAACGTAAATGAAATAGAAAATTTCTATTTCATTTACATTACGTGTTCGCAAATGTTAAATATCCATTATAAAAAAAACGTAACGTTATTGAAAAACGATGTAAATGCAATTTATTTATTGTTGATGATTGACAGATTAATTATGTTATGGTTAAACTTCTACTTACACATCCTACTTCTAAGATCCCAAATTTTCAGTGTTCGGTCATGACTGCCGGTGACTACTTTAGTAGGGTCGCCGAGGAACTTCGCCGCCATTACTTTTCCACTGTGACCCGTCAACGTATGCTGAAAACAATGGATCGTTTAGTTTATGCTGATGGCTGTTAAAAAGTTATGTCTATAGGTTTCTTAAGAAAGTCTTTACTAATGGTATTTAAAAAAAATACTAGAAATGTGGAAGGCAACTAGTAAATTAGTAAAACAATTTCGAAATTTCTCTTGCTGTTCGAAAGCATTTATAACTAAACGGAAATAATTGCAAAAACTTATGTTATTTTAAAAATATGTTTGACTTTACCTCATTCCATCGAACAAGCTCTATAATAAATACATGTAAATTTTTAGTGTTATTATAAATAAATAAACGCTACACACTCAACAGAGCATTATGATATTTATCATCCTGTGTCGGGCTCCGGAAACATGCACAAGGACGAGAACAAACACAGCAAATGTCCTGTATGGTCAATATAAACATCTGCTCCGAGCGGGAATCGAACCCCGACAGGTTCGCTACCGCTACGCCACAATGTCGTATTATTTCGTTAAATATACAATTGAAAGTTCAAATTTTACAAATGCAGAAAAATAAAATATTTATTTATTGAAATTCCAACGACACATAATTATGCATTGCTCAATAAAACTATTGTCTAGTTCTATTGCAATTATTAATTAAATTTAGACCATATACAGCATTATTTATTGAATATTGATGATGTTATTAATTCCAATTGAAATTTTACTTCAATTAGATTTAAGATTTAAACGTTTTTAAGATTAACTTATCATTTCGATAAAAATCATCCTAAATTAATTAAAAATCCTTTAAAAAGTAATCGCCAAGTACCTTTATTTTTGATAACGATAAAGAAAAATGCATAACAAAAGTACGTCTGTCACAACCGCAGGGCGCCAGCTACCGCCAGACACCAGATAACCATTTACACGAACCCACCCGACTGTACAACGAACGATTATCGCATCTTTACGGCTTCGTGATCCGCAACTAACCTTCTGTGCCATATTGACGTCTCACGAAAGGATCGCTAGTTCATTTGCATATAAACTATCGATTAATTATTCAATATACCGTTAATGTGACGATGCAATATATCACGTAATATATAACAGCTCGTAATACGAGGTCGTAATGTTACGTAATTTAGAGTCGCCGTTGTAGCGATTATTGTTTGTGGATTTATGGTGTACTCGTAAAAGGTCATGTGTGTTTTGTTATATGTATAACAGTAAATATGCCTTTTTATCTTACTTCACTAGTTGTGAGTCGCGGACTCATTCACTTTCTTTAAATTAATTTTGTCTTTAATAATTTTCTCAATTAAAAAGGTAGCAGAAACAACCTACCTATTTATTAAAAACTAGAAATCATTGATGCCATTGTTTACCGATAGAATGAGAAGATAGCTACTGATTTAGCAAGTTAGATTATTATAGCTACTTAAAGTATCAAATAACATAATTATGAACAAATATCTCGAGATCCACTTAAACAAAGAGCCACTAGGGCTGTTAGCATATATCGCGAAGCATTGCGCATGAATCCGCCTCTCGTTCTTAATTACCTACAAAACGCCCCGTTATCACGAAGCTTTGTCGACAAGCCTCATTCCATTTGCGTATGCAGTAACATAAACAAAAGCTACGCGCAGAACTGCGAACATTGCTCTGCACTAGTCTACTTGAATATTGCATAAATTGAATGAGGTCCGTTTAACTTCTTCAGACTAATTAATATGTCTCAGCTGTGTTAAAAATACTCTGTTTTTTAAAAATAACTTCTTGAGTACAAAATTAATTGATCAGAATATCTTTATTTCTTGAAAAAACCATACGATTACGAACTTGATTAATTAAAAAAGTGGAACACTCTTTATATAGATAAGTTTACGATGTCGCTTAGGCTGTCAATAAACCGATGGTATGGTGAGAAATGATTGAGAATGATGAATGATGATATGAACGCGCGACAAATCCAATTTGCTCTTTTGGTATAAATATAGCAAGAAAAACTGTGCATGTGAAAAGTATTACATATTAACTAAGCTATTCGCTGGTCATCAATGTAAGAATGAAATTTACATAATAGAATTTTTAGCATTTAAAAGTTTATAAATCAAAACTCTATTATAAAATACCGCATAAACTATATGTCGTTGGACAAGATAGTAGAAATATGCGTGAATTCAGCCGGCTTTCCCGTGAATGGATAACGAATAGCGATAGCTTGCCCAAATCCGTATCCGCGTATACAATTCGCGAGGAAGAATTAATTAAGCTTAATCCGCAAGGCGCCATTACCAGCGAGCACTGTTTACAGTGCGCGAGCAACGGGACCTTATCATTGCTTTTAAAATTTATAGTATAACGGCTAATTAAGTGAACATTCATTTAGTTCGTTCATCGCGTCACGAGTTTGGGATGTTTAAACGTCGTTACGAGGTTACTGCTATGACCAAACTACACTAATTGATATTATCACAGTTTTAACTTTTTAAGTGACTATAATGATGAAAAGACTCAGCTCTGCTGCTTACGCGGTTAGGAAAGTTAGACAATTAAGTGATATCGATGCTGCTCGATTAGTTTACTTCAGTTATTTTCACAGTATTATGTCTTATGGCCTATTACTTTGGGGTAATGCTACAGACATTGAGACTGTATTTATTCTTCAAAAAAGAGCTGTTCGGGCGATTTATAATTTGCAAGCTAGAGACTCTCTTCGGGATGTGTTTACTAAGGCAGGCATACTGACGGTTGCTTCGCAGTATATCCTTAGCAATATCCTTTATATTCATAAAAATGTTGATTTGTTTGACACAAACAGTGACAGACACTGCTTTAATACAAGAAGAAAAGATAAACTTGTTACACCAAGTTTTCGGCTTCACAAAGTGAGTATGTCCTTTTTGGGGCAAGGTGTTCGCTTCTATAATAAAATTCCACAGACAATTTTGAATCTACCACTTATGAAATTTAAATCTTATATCAAGCGGTGTTTACTAAATAAAGCTATTATTCCGTTAATGAATATATTGCAGATAATGTGGCATGGAATTAATATACGTTGAGTTTCATGCGGGATATATATCTTAATTGTACATTTGACAAATGTAATGTGATTATTTTGAAAAGAGTAACTGTAGAGTTTCTTGCCGTTTCTTCTCTGCAGAATCTACCTTCCGAATCGGCGGTAGCTTCACTTAGGCGGACATAACAGACTGTATATTTGACGATTCAAAAGCGCTTAAAAGCCTATTTGAATAAAGAATATTTTGAGTTTGAGTTTGAGTTTGATGTCATAAAGAAAAGGTCCAACTGAAAGGTTCACCTTTTTTAAATTGACATCAAAAATCTTACATAGAGGTTCTCAGTTTATCCGATTTTCTTTTTTTCTAGATAACAACATTGAATAAATTAATTATTAAATTATAAATAAGGAAAAGTTAACGAATAGTTAATTTTTTCACAAAAACATATAAATAGAAAACGAGTATACTCGTCAATGGTCAGTTGAAGGTTAACACGAAAAATTTTCAACTGCAATAGTCATATTAAATGGTTTCATCCATGGGCATACTGAGGTAGGGGTAGGCGAGTCAATCCAATCTAAAGCCATATTTGGGATTTTCCTTTGCACTGGGGCAAATTCTCATGGGTACCCATGATTACATCAAAATATTACGTTTAGCAAAGTACTTTTTTTTTTTAATATATGGGTTAGCGCTTGACTGTTATCACACCGGATGCAAAGTTATGATATTTAATATGTTTTGTTATCATCTAATTAAGGATGACAAAATTCTTCAAAGAATAATTAGTGAGTTAAATCTTAAATTACATAATCCGCGATCATGCAAATCGTTTTCCTTCATCTCCGTGTCTCAGGCGATCTAAGTCAGTTGACATGTTTTTATAAAAATTCAACAATGCTCAATACTAATTGTTTTACAAAAGACACAAATTATTTGTTTAATTTAATTAAATGGTTTGCGTTTAAATTACGTATAATAACTAGTCGTTAAGAAAGAAATCTACAATTTGTGATCGTTATATTTCATTTCCTTAGTTCTTAATTATTAATCATGACTAGCGTACACGTTCATTTATGTACAGACACAGGCGTGGGTACATTTCTGACCGACAGAAGAGGCGGCTAATGTGAGCCTATAATAATAAGTCTGTTATTAAAGGACGTAACTGCTGTGACGAAATGGCTCTGTAAGATGTGGTTAATAACTCCATTTTTTTCTCAGATATATGTATTTATTGAATGAGTGACACTACTTGCAACCCTCTTTTACGCGCGTAGATTTCATTCCGGTTTTATATTGGAGCAAATTGTATGTTTATTCAGAGAAGAATTATCTGTGTGACAAATATCATCAAAATCGGTTGAGTTACTGTGAAGATTATCGTACAAAAATCCTTGTCTAGTTTTATTATATGTACAGATTTACGATATCTGTTAACAAGCATCTTTATACTCATTTATACTACGTACTAGAAGTAATTCGATCTAATATACAACGTCAGTAATTTAAACTAATAAAACTCCAGTAATAAAAGTTTAAATTAGATAAATACCACCAGGATGTGCTCACCCCGAGGTGGATATCAGACATTCGCTACACTTATCTCTGGCCTATGAATTTGAATACTTGAGTGGCTGCTAGAATATATAAATAATGTACGTGCTGCAAGCGAAATAACTTATTCCTTATAAATCAGTTGATTTGAATTGCGTTTGATCATTAACGATTCTAGCTGTGGTGCGTAGGGCAGAAATACACAGCTTATTACTTTAGATGAACAATTAAAATAGACTTACTTTACACTATGGACCGGCCCGTCATACAAAGTGTCAGATTCGTTGGTGCTCCAATCTAAATTCAACAACAACACAACGGAATGAGGTTAGGCACACGCCAATTTCATTCGACATTCGGTTATGATTGGCACAACATAACCGAATTAAGTGTGATTAACTTCGTCCCGTTGCGTTGGTACTGAATTAATGAAAGGGCACAAACGAGTTTTTGACATTTTGTTTGTATGAAAGGGCTGGTCCATAGTATGTATATAGTAAGACTTTAACAAATAAAATCATCCGCAAAGTTCTACACAGTTTTGCGTGAATGCAACAATGTTATTCTCAACCCAATTGTGTTAATGAACTCAATTGTGGCTAAGGATGTCAGTATAATTTGAAAACACTATTGACTTACTTAGGAGGTTTTCGACTAATGCACGTATATACCGTTTTAGATAAGAGAAAAATATTGATGCTCTCGAAAATATAATAATATCCGTGATAATATTAAGTATAAGTTGCTCTAAAAAGTCGATTATGATTATAAATTCGTTACTAGAGTAAAATATGCATAGTATATTCGTTTAAAAAATAAATTATTGCATTTAATAGAGAAATTACAACTATCTTTGGCCTCGATATATTTTGACAAATTTAGAATTTTTAAATATTCGCTTGTTTACATGATTCGACATAAATTATGTACACTTTCTCGACGTTGATAACATCTAATAAAAATATTCCATATATTTTTTCGAATAAAAGATATAATCTTAATTAAGCTACCGGTCACGTATTTTAATTTAGTTTTGTATATTTCCTAGTGTCGCTTATCGCGAAGAGTAAACTACGTTAGATGACCATTAAATCACATGTGTCCGCTACACGGGAATGACTTGGTGATTTAATCATAGGGACGCTGCACTTGTTGATGCAAGAGAAAAGGGACTTCAACCACACTGTAGTGTCACATATATCTTATATACAGATGGCAGAAAGCACAAATGTCCTATATCGAAAATTGGTCTATATGATCTGTTACTTTGTAATTGATCAGAAAAAAATCTTGTTTCGTATTTTCGGTCGTCCTACTAAAACAACAAAATTGATATTTCGAGATACAACATTACCGCTTTCTGCCGTCAATATACCAGAAGCCTGTTAATTAAGTCGATTGTCGTGTTATGCATTTATAGTATTGTTATACATCCATTAAAATTACTGCACTTCTTCTCTATACAAATTTTAACTATGCCAAAGCTCATCCTGCTACGCCTGAGGAATATTCTTTAAAAGGGGTACAAAATTTTCTCTTCACGTATTAATATATAACAAATAAAAGGAGATAAAACAAAAACTTCGTTTCAATAATAAACAAGAGAAGATTACAAATAAAATACAGTTAATTACGCTTTAAAACATTATTTTGACATAAAAACGAAATTATCTTTAAATATCACGAATGATACATGAGTAATGAGATCATTATTTTAAATATAAATCTTACTTACAAAAATATCAAAAGGAGATCGAACTTTTTATAATCAATATAAATCAATAAGTAGAACATTACTTTTATTTTAAACTTTTAAAGCAAGCCTGCTTACAGATTTTTAAAATTGTATATTAAGGCTATACACTGTTTTACTTTCCGTCTTACTTTCAAAGCGTAATATTAATAATAACCGCCGCGAAATCAGGGTAAGATAATTTCTTTTTAATTCAGCAAAGAGAATAAAACAAAACCGCTAACAGTTATCTCAATGGGACTCTTGTCTCTAAATTGACCAATTAAACGGATTTTAATGTACATAATATTAGCTGAGTTTTGCCGGATTGTTGTTTAAAGAAGGCGGTAATCTTCTTCGGTGTCAGGTTATTATTATCCATCTGTAACAAGGTCTGTCTTGTTTTCAATTCGTGTGAATATTTTGTGTGTGTATACGCAATATATTCACCATTTGAATAATCATTCAAATTATTTTATTTTTTTGCGTAGGGTATTCTAAGTGCTGGTCTGTAATGATTGAGTGCCAGTTTGACTTTAATGCGTTGGTCAATCGGTTTGTCATAGAGGAGATTAACTTAGGACGCACAATTAGGCGGTTGTAGTTGGCTGTGGTTTTTTAAAACAATCAAGTTCTAAATTAGTATTATAGTCAGTGTCTTCAGATTTTTCGAAGAGATAAGGAGAACACAATGAATGATGAGTCAGTTCTTAAAAATTTTCTCATGTTTATAATATACTGAAGTTATTGTCATTAACCATTTGGCTAACTTTTACGACTTATTGTTCTAGAAATGGTTGTATACGGTAAGATAATAAAGTCCTGTTAAAGTATTTTTTAGTAATTAGAATATTACATATAATCCGTGTAAATTGGATATTCTTTTATATTAATAACAATTCTTTCATGTTCATTGCTTGTACGTCGGTTTTCATATTTTTAATGACGAATTAAAATTGTTTTGGCATTAATATCGTTGCAATATAGTGTGTTTGGTATTGGTAATAAATTAATTAAAATTAATCTTCAACACCTACTTAAAAATTCAAACAAGTTTTTAATTAGTGAAACATTTATGACGGTATCATCTGAGATACGAGACGCAGATCTTCGTGTTGACCTAAAAAAATACAATATATCACGAAAATCATTTGGACAAGAGTTTAATTAATCATCGCGTTAATTAATTAACTTAACATATGTTCATATCTTTTACGTCTCGGTTACGAATCGTATTTCGTGGTCGTTTTACGTATGATAAGATTTACTAAAGATGTTGCGAGTACTGCATGCGATCTTGCCTGTGACAGAACATGGCTCGCCTGTCGAGCATGGTCACTGGAGGTCAACGGTTATTCAAGAAAGGCAGATGTCACACACTCTATTACAACGTATCTATTCATGGAACCGTTGAATATCTTGTATTTGTAAAAGAAAAGGTTTGTATAAACGTCGCAAGTTCTTATTTATTTAAATATTTTAAGCACAGTAAATATTAATTATAGCTTTTTACTTTACGTCTCATGTGATATTTACTTTGGGTACATTTAACATATGTTATTATAATTTGTCTGTCTTTGTAGATGTAAGATACCAATAAATAAGACATAGGGTTTTCTTAGAAATATATTGATATGCTTGTATGTGTGTAAAATATAAACAATAAGAAATATTTTATTAACTCCTCTTTTTGTTTCATACCCCTGTGTTTAGAGAAAGTTACAAAGGCTGACTTTCCAGACTCTGGGGTCATTTGACTTCGCTTTAAATTTACTTGTCCCATAGGCACGTCAATTGCTTTTACTTTATCTAACCTGCGATTTATCGTTAATTATTATTGTAATTGCGCTATCCATAATATAAATAAATTAACATAAATTTAATATGATCATATCTCTACTGGATACAACAGAGAAGTGACCAAGACGCGACGTGGGCAGGATTTTGACGTGGTGTCTAATATTGAGTGCAGGCGCGGCGTTTCCGTTGGCACCACGTCGATGTTCTATCTACCTACAATGGCAGGTTTATGTATAGGCCCTTTTTTATTACAAAGCAAATAAGCATAAAACAGCTTGATGCTAAGCGGTCGCTGTACACTGTGTTCAATTGTAGCAGTCATACTAATCACCGAGCGATACAAGGGATGAGAAAAACATCAAAAGAAAAGAAAATATACGAATGCTTATAATTCCCATCGATATTTAGTTCAAGGACATCGTTGTGGCGTTGCGGGTATCGAGTCTGCCTTTAGTCTCGACGATTGCGGGTTTGATTCCCGCTCGGGCAGATGTTTGTTAAAATTTCTGTTTTGCTCTAGGCGTTTGACCATTTGGGTCTCCCCACCATGCCTCGGAGAGCATGTTAAACTGTCGGTCCCGATAGTCATAACATCTGATAATAATCGTTAACTCTTGTTAAGTAAATTGCTCTTATCCAATGAGTTACTGGTTCGCCATTAGGGTTGCGGAGATCCTGTTAAATCCGGATAAGAGTAATAAGCAGACCCTGGGTAAATAAAATACCGGGAATAATGGTAGGACGATTTAGTTCAAGGAACATGCAAGCAAGCTTCTACATCTAGAACATTAGTCATTTTCTAATTTGTAAATTCTACTTCTCATGCCGTCTGGTGGTGCCTTAAACTATAATAGTTGCAGCCTTAGTGGAATTAAGACTGAACTATTTAGTAAAGTTCGTGTTTGTCCGTGTGAATTATCACGGTTTTTACATTGAATAGTGACAAGATAAGAAGCTAACGATCAAAAACACTTTCTGCATCGCAAATGTCTACACGTCGAAGCTAATGAAGAGAGAATACAATGAAGCATGAAGACAATGGAGAGACGATCTAAAAGCGAACTAAACTATCTCACTTATTGCGGACATTCTCACACATTCGCTAATTAATAGCGTGATTGAGTCGCCTTAAGAACTATTAATCACATTTAATTCATGTTAATAGGTTAGTCCACTGTTTTTACTATAACAGTCGCATAGAATGGGTTCTGTGTAAACTATATAATTATAAATAAGTAAAACAATCTGTGTTGACATATTAATATTTATAGAATCAAGGACAATAAAAAATCGATTTGGTGATATTTATTTCAGACGCTCAAAGGCAGGTGCGCTCCCTTATCGGTAACAGATCAGTAGGCTAAGTAGCTTTAGGTATGGTCAGACATGGGACAGGAGATTATATAGTCCCATCTTTTATCAATTTGATAACAGTTGACTCGCACACTAGGCTACACGAAAAAAGAAGAAAAATTTCAACTGCTAGAGAAAGTTACTATTAAGTATAACGACGTTGTGGCACAGCGGTAGCGAACCTGCCCTAAGCGCCACAGGTCGCGGGATCGTTTCCTGCGCATAGCATATGTTTTTATTGATCATACAAGCCTGTTTTCCAGTCTGGGTGTGTTGTTCTTGTCATTGTGTATGTTTCCGGAACCCCGACACTGGATATAAGTATTCTAATTGGCGCCGTAGTGTCTCGTTTATTGAAAACGAAAAAAAAGTATTAAACAGATGAATAAAACTGTGACTTCTCCATAGTATTTTTATTTTTAGATGCTTTAATTAAAATAATTTTGCGTTAGCAAATAAAATCTTTGCAGCATAAATTCTTATAACTTCCTTTACAGTACAATTGCTCCTAATAACATAATTCTAATGGTATTATCTTAAGCATTCTAAGCATTATAAACTTCAAACAAAAACGTTAATGTTTGTATCAATGCCTATATTTTTACTTCGTACTCGTTCTATAAGAGTAAATTCTTTGATGTTATATTATTTAAATACTGGGTTAATACAATTTATTTAAGTCAAACGTTTGTAGATTGCGAAAGTTTACTCGGAAGTGCGATAACGTGGGAAGCCGAAATGTGTCACCGAGTTAAAATTGTTAATTTAAATTTGAAAATTAAAGCATTTCAGTAGGTCGTATGTGGATTAAAACTGTTAAAAAGGCAATATGCTTATGTATTATTCAGATCCGAAGATAACAAAAAATAATTTTAATGTTTATTTTATAGTTTTCTTGTTAAAATGTGTTAATGAGTGCAAAGTATCTTCGGAAGCGGTTTACAAGACGTGGAAAACACTCACGAACCTCCGCTGCCTTAATTTATATGTGGGAGAAACGGTCTCGCGACCGAGATAAATAAATAATTAGTTGCATGATGTTAAATAAAATATATTTTTTTAGTATAACGTTGATGGACTTTTTTATTTTTGAATTTAATAATATACGGAAGTTGTTGTAGCATTGTAAAGTTTTAGGTCCTTATGAGCTCATGGTTATTTTTAACGAAAAATTTAATGTTATAAAAGGCAAAAAATACAATCCTTTTCTAAGGTGTTTTGATCAAAAGTTCCTTCTAATTAAAATTAAAACCACGAAAAAGCATACGAAATCAACAGCAAAAATACACTAACACTAAGTACATTCGTGAATATTATGAATTGAAATTTATGATAAGTTATAAATTAATCCTTGACGATAAAAATAAAAGGCTATACGATCAATTCATGCGGACAAAGCGTTATGTGTGAGAGCAGATTCGTCCGTAAAAATGCCATCACTAACAAAAACCATTAAGCGTTTCCGATTACACGAATTTAAATTAAAAACTGTACATTTAATTTCAATAAAAAAGCCGTATGTATGCATAGCTGATATTGAATAGCGTGTAATTCGAACCAATTTTTGCCAGATCATGTAAAAACTACTATAAAATATAGAAGTATGCGTTATAATAAAATTTGGGCGGTCATGAAACGATGTGACCGTGTTACAGATGGTGGTAATGCTTCTATGGCGTGTCGACACCATCTCTAATGCGGTTATAATGGTGATATCGGGCGGGACCGCGTAGTGCTAAGTAATTGATAGAGCAACTGACTATCGCCCAGCGATTAAGCGCTAATATAACAAATTATGTTTATAAATAATAGCTTCATCATGATTTATGTTGGATATTAATTTTAATTAACTCATTGTACGTAAATAGGTGTAAACTACATAAGCTTCTCAATTTATCATACTGAGACATTTGAAATAATGTATGTTTGTTGATATACAATGATATACATTTATAATACCTACCATACATGTTCTACAGCCATGCTTCATTCAGCATAAATGGGCGGGCTCAACCGAGAATCTATTACTTTCTTGCAGAAAATTGAGGAGAACGAAGGAGATCCGGCAAAGAACTAAAGTAACTGACATAGCCCAAAGAATCGGAATGCTGAAATGGCAGTAGGCTGGTCATCTTTGTCGTAGAACCGATGGCCGTTGGCAGACGAATTCTAGTGGTGTAGGACGCCCGCCGGCCCGGTGGGCTGATGACTTTAAAAAGGCAGGTGGTGTTGGCTGGATGAAAACGGCAGAGGACAGAATGTTGTGGCCTTGGGAGAGACCTATGGCCAGCAATGGATAGACAAAGGTGGAAATGATGATGATGACAGAAAATTGGCGTATAGTACAAGAGTGCCATTGCGTTTCGTGCGAGTGAGAGCGCAGGAGGCCTATTCTCCTACGCCTTCTGAACCCTTACTTTTTCCTTCCCACCTCTTCCCTCCGATCCTTTGGCCTCGCAACGCGCATGTGATACTTCGAGTTTCGCCAGGATTCATAGGCTATTATACGGTTACTGCATACCGTCGGCGGACTGTATGCTGGTTTGCCAACCGTCGTGAAATAAAAAAAAAATTATATTGAAATCTAAAGAAGTTATTATGTTTCTATTATATTATATTATATTGAAGATAATGCTAAGTAAGTTATTTAAGAGTAAGTGCGAAGTTGTATTAGTGTTTATTGTGGTGTCCCGTAACGGATACAGGATTGTGAGTTTGCGCTTTATATTGACACCTGTATAAAGTTGTAAAATAGTCATAACAAGTAGGAAATGCATCGTGGCTCAGCAATGGTCAACCATAAAAACATTACTAACGTCATTTCCACAAGAAACAGCATCATATATCCATTGTATCTGGTCTATAACAATATCGTAAAAATGCTTTCTATTTTAAATGGTGGTACTAGTAAAAGTAAATTCTATGCATTATCATAATCACAATTACCGGGTAATCGCTTAAGATCAACGGTCAACGCAGACTGAAAAAGCCGATAAGCTTCGATTGTGTGCTTAAAGTTTGCGATGGCTATTTTTTTAATGGGCCGTTCACTAAATTATACGTTTTCATCATGAGAAAGTTTTAAGCGGGATTCAAATCAATTCTTTAAATTGTCTCTTATAGTGAAAGTGGCCAACCTTTTGTACATTATGAACAGAGCCTTCGAACCGGGAAACGAAACCAACTGAATGTATTCTTTATTTGTTTAAGCAACGAGACTATGCATTTACCGTGTTGCAGAATAACGAGATCTTAACAGCGGTTTAGATTGAGAGGTTTCATCGTCTAGGAAATGGCCGGCTTGTTATTGTAGAGCAAATATCGTTAAATCAGTATGGCTCTCGGGCGCAATCTGAAAGGCGTGAATGGTGTGAATATTACGTTTAGAAGTGGGCGCGGAGTGTTCTACTAGTGGTTTAGGTTACAGTGTGGATAGAGTAACAGACAAAGGATCGTTCACTTCATATACCGTGAGAGACAATACAAAATCCAGGCGGCCAACGAGCGTAACGTGGGGTGAATGAATTCGGTATCTGTATTTGCTATATGCACTGAGCGTACCACTCAGAACTGACAACGGTTATTCGCAAATAATTTTGTGCACTAAGCTTAATTGGAAACCATAATATAACAGAACCTTTAAATGTTTTTATTTGTAACAGTTATAAAGTTTATACAAATCATACAACTTATTAATTATTGAATATTGATGTTATTACTTTTGATTTACAGTTAATATTTTCGAAAGTATTATCTGTCAAAATGTATAATGAGAAGTAAAGTTTAGTGAGGCATAAAAAGTACGATATCAATTACTAACTTCCTTTTAAGGTAAATGAGGTCCAGAACAGTTGATGAATGATACGTCTGATGCGTAATGCGAGCAGAGATTTTTGTTAAAGTGTTATCTTGGAGGTTTTCTCCGGACTCACGTGTAAATTAACCCAAAATCACACGCGATCTTGGTCAGATGTGCGGTCCAAGTTAAATAAATTAATGTTCCAATTATAAAATCTTTATTTCAAATTGTGTAATGTATACTATGTATGTAGATTGTAGAAGCCTCAACATAATATAATACTTGACTTTAAGTTCAATTGTGATAATATACCATACATCGGTAGTAAAAAAATTAGGCTATTTTTATTTTTTATTAAGTAATCATCCGTAATGTGTTATTCAAGCGCCATTATACATCCATAACTGTAATAAATTAAATTATTAAAGTAAGATTATATTTTCAAGTCAGAGCTTAATACACGATTGGCAAAAACAGGCATTAGCATTAATTACATTATGAAGCTAAAAAAGTGTATCATAGAGATTGAATGATAAATGTTGTATTAGCACGTTAACTTGATAGTACCTGGATGAGTTTGCTCGGATTTTTTTTGGTAAATCGTGTTTTTTGGAAAATAATAGTTTTTCTCATAAAAGAAGGAACATGAAAAAAGAGAAAAAGTAATCGGACTCGAACCGGGGTTTTTATTGCCTGAAAAAATACTAGCAATGCTTTTTCAAGGCATCACTAATATCATCACTAACATCCGATTGCCCCTCTAAATAAGCTCTGCGCTTGTGCTTGGAGTATGTACGACAGTAGCCCAAGGGGGTCAGGATCGAACCTGCAACCCTCGGCCCTTCTACAGTTGAGCTATGGAGAGTTCAAATGTTCTGACATTTTCTAAAAATGAATTCTGGAGTGGAAATCTGTATATATACAAGAATTGCTCGTTTAAAGGTAAGGTAAGGTAGATAAAGTTTTTTATATAGATAACGAGAAATATAGCACGCTGTGAGTTTGTGTTCTATGTTTAAAAATCGTTGTAAGCGCGGAAGGTATACGAGCATCTTGCTATCGGCGCGAGGGCATCTGCCTCAGTAGTCCGTACATCAAATTAACGTTGCGGAACCAAGAACGGCATGGCAGGTTAACCTTACGCCAAATTTCACACCTATGTATACTTACGCGAATGTCGGCAAGTCATTCACATTGCGAATATTTACATACGAACGACTTACCAAGATATCTACCACGAATCCTGGAGTTATCGTTCCAAGAAAAACCTTTGTCAGGGAAAATATATATATTCGTAATACTTACGAATTTAAATAAATAAGTAAATAAATAAATAAACGCTACACACTCAACGGCCCCCATTAGGATAGTGATATCCTGTGTCGGGGTCCGGAAACATTCACAATGACAAGGACAAATACACCCAGACCGGAAAATATGCTTGCATGGTCTATACAAACATATTATGCTCCGAGCGGGAATCGAACCCGCGACCTATGGCGTTTAAGGCAGGTTCGCTACCGCGGCGCCACAACAACAACACATTTAGTATAAGTTTATTTTAAAATCTTAAATATGGTTTTGTCTGATCTCGACAAATACTTCACAATGTTTTTCTAGATACTTGAATTTAGTAAAATATATGCGTACCCTTACGCTGCTAGCTCTTCTTAGCTTCTTAGCACAACGATAAAATCGTGGGAAGGCACATTTTGAAATACTGTGTTATTGTTGTAAGATGTGAATTGCAGAGAATTAGCAACGACTCAACGACCGTTCTTTGACATGACTTAAATATATTAAGTCATCACCTCTGTAAACTAAACTATATACATAGAACAATATCTTAATTAATTTTGGAATTACTAGTAATAACAAAAATACTTCAGTCTTGTGGCGTGATGGAAGCGAGGTTGCCTATTGCCTCAACGGTCGCGGGTTTGAGTCCCGCTCGTGGCGGGTGTGTGTATTCATCTTACAAACATTTGTTTCGGGCTGGGTCCTTGGTGCGTTTGTCCTTTGGTTCTCCCTACCAGCCTTCGGAGAACACGTTAAGGTGCCGCTGCCCGATGTTATCATAATATCTAGTAATAATCTTTAACTCTTGATAGGTAATTTGCTATTATCCATTGACTGTTTCCAATAATCCTATTACTGATTCGCTTTTAGGGTTACGGAGGTCAGATGGCAATCGCTCTGTGTGAAAAACTACAAGCCTGTCAAATCCGGATAAGAGTAATAAGAAGACCCTGTGTAGATATCGGGAATAATGGTAGGACGATGAATTGTTCTTCACAATTAATGATTTGGTCAATATGGTATTTAGTTAAAAAATAATGCTTTCGTAATGCTAAAGTGATAAAGAATAGACTAATGTGTAGATTAGTGGTAGAGTTACACTCAATAAGCAGTCACGATTCGTTGAAGTCAGCGCCAACATCATTTGTCAAGAGACAAGGCGTGAAACATGTTGTTGCTTTCAGTTTTATGGTGACTATTATCCAATTATAACTTACACCTGGATACGAATGTTTAGTACCGACTATCTTCTGCTCGTTGAATCCTGATCTAGAATTAATCCGACTATATAGCGTTCAAACATAAAAATCAGTTTATTTTTTATCTATTTGATATAATTTCAGTGTATTGAAAAGGTTTAAAGTGAAAGAATGTTGAAATCAGTTTGACGGCTGTTCTGGTGTAATGGTAGGGAATCTGCCTTAAACGTCAGTGGTCTTGGATTTGATTCCCGCTCGAGGCAGATATTTGCCACACGACGTAACTATTCTAATCAGTTTATGTTGGTTATGTGCTTCAAAGATCCCCTATATACGCATCAATAAACCAATACATCTTTATAAAATGTTACAGAGATAAATAGGTCTGATCAATAATTATAATATTATATATTGAACGCTGCAGAATACTAACTATAAAATGAACAGTTGTCCGATAAGAAGAAGTTATTTATTATATAAATCGGTAATAATCAACCACCACTGACTAGAATACTAATAGACTTCGAAGTCCAGTATCAAGTCAGTAATTCATCATATGTTTTTGTCGCGTAAAACGAATGACCACGCCTTCGTTTAGCTCTTGTAACTGTATATAATGAGCATTTTTTATTGTTGACTTTAGTTTTAGCATCGATTTATCATTGGAACATAATATCTTTGTTGTATTATCAGTTATAAATCAGTGTCTCATTATAAAACTTATTGAAATAGTTTCAAACTTTGAAAAATATACGAGTAATAAATTTTGAAATTCACTTCAATGCGTGCGTAATGTATGCCGGTTGAAGTCTATTTGGATTTGAACAAGAACATGAGAGGTTTACTTGGTATAATCTGTGAACCCGGGTGGCCGACAACTTAAGAGCACTCCTACACTCGTGCATCCAATCATTCCTTCATTAATATACCGCATAAACTTCGTATAAACAATCTATTCGCTACCGACGGCCACTAAAATGGATTGAAACAAGGACTAAATGGAAATATTTTAGATCTATTCATCAAAAAAATTTTTATATTCAAACTTCATATTTAAATCAAAATAATTATTTCAGTTTTTTTAAATGAATATTAAATCGCGTCGTATTTTTATTTATGTTCATAAATATATTTTCAGATAAAAGTTTCAGAATGGCGTGGTTGTTCGAAGGAGTTTAGTTTTAAACTAGGTGAGATAAATATCATTTCGAAGTGATACGGAAGTGTACGGGAGACAATGCGTGTGCGGTACATCCGCGGAATATTTCATAGGCTGGTGTCCGTAATTAGAGAACGGGCGGGCAAGGCGACGCTATCGCGGCATCCGGCGCCGCGCTATCATGTGAGAGATCATCCGATCCCTCGCTTGCCGCTTGCACTTAGCCTAACACGCTTGCGATTGCAAATAATTACCATGAGCGCGTTCCTTTGACTTCTGGGGAAGGCTTTATAATATTAATCTATCTTGTTTCCATTTGAGTTTCGGTTTACGTGCATTAATTTATAGCTTGTATGCCACTCTCGTTTCTAATCAATTTAAACACTGATACGATGTTAGCACAAGATATAGTAAGCATTTTGAAAATATGTTTAAATAATTATTTTTCCCGTTTCTATCATAGTTTACATCTAACTGCATTTCTGCATTTAAACCAGTCAATGTTGATAAGGAAGTAAACAAGATATGGGTGCTGACAATTACTAAATAGCGAACCTCACATTTTCATTGAAGATAGAATTCTGTGGAATCTTGCACACATAATATAGTAAGCAACATTTATAAATAAAAATCGATTATTTTAGTGAGAAACACATTCCTTATATGGCGTGTAGTCACGAACTTCACATCGAGTAAGTATTTTAATTTCATTCGGGTTCATATTTGATACATATATTATATAAAACTATTAATTCAATTGTTAAAACTGTCGTGAGACATTATTTAACTAAACTATTAATGTAATCACTACTTATTTATGTTGTTTAAAAATTTCATATTTTTCTTACGATTACATCCTATCTAATATATTGTATAAAAACACTTCGACGGTCGATACAATTTAGTAATTATTGTATCAATGACAAGACCAGTTATGTTTTAGAGGATATGAGTAGTTTAATTGTGTTTTTTAATAAAAACAGTCAATTAAAACAGTAAAAATCGAAATATATCTAATCTTTATAAATAATTTCTAATTCCTTTTATCTAAAATACATTAATAATTATAACAGAAATAAATTTATTTAATTGCGAATTTCTTAAGAGCAACTGTAATTAATTAATTTTATGATTTCTCATCATTTTAAATATTCATAGAAAAGCTGGAGACGATGAATAAAATTAAAATAAATTTATGATAACATGTTATATATCATCACCTTTTAATGAAATAATTTATTTATATTTTAATGCTTATAAAATAAGCGCTATTATAATAATTTATTTGTTTGTAATATTTTTGTATTAAATTGTTAATATTAAAGGTATCGATTTCCCGAGCATGACCCTAAATTATAACATTGACGGGTCGATAATTTTCAAATATTTATGGAAGTCATAAATTCTGAAATCGCAAATCGTGGCGAAACGGTTATTTCACTTTAATAAATAGCGCTGGAGTAATGTCGGGCGGGGTAAGGTGGGAATAAAAATATTTGAGGTCAAAATCCTGAAGTCTCCAAGCATTTGTAAATAAATTATGAATAGATTTTAAGAAAATATTATTTACAGATGTTGATTTATTATATTAAAATATTTTATTTTTATATTTTCACATACAAAAATTATCTACTAGTAAAAACGTACAACAACGTACAACGGTTCAACTGATTACTATGCAAATTGAGTGGGCTACTCGTAATAATTATGACTTTGGGTAGTGGATCAGTTAGGAGTGAGTAGTTGGTTGGTCATGCACGGTTGGCGGTCGGTATCAGTGCGGTGGTAACTGTTGATAATTAAGACCACTGGCTTAATGGTCGTTGACGGTAACGGCCCATGTGCCGTTTCGATTCGCCGCTATGTATACCAGAGGTAAATATTATTCGACCACACTTTTCAAAATGTATGCTATATAAATAATATTTTAAATTTAGAACAATTACTTTTGTAAGAATAACCATTAATTTATCTAAAATCTTATTATGTAAAAACTAGTGTGTCTGATGTTTGATTTACTGTAGTCCTTGTTATTTTGTAACATCATAGGCATCTGCATGTGTTGTGGCGAAGGAAAGAGGAAGAAAAAAGAGGCGAAAGATTCGGTATCTGCTCACGTTCTATAACTTTTTTTATTTAAGACGGAGGTCAAATGACTTTACTCCACCTGATGGTAAATGGCATTAAAGTCGAAACTCGTAGGCTCTGCCTACCTCTTCATGCCTAGTTTGAAAGAGCCAAGATTTACGAAATAGAGAACAAAATTAGTGTGCCGGCAATGAGTTCCACGTTTTAGAAGTACTCGTACGACAAAGAAAAGAACTGCAAACTTCTTTGTTGACGAAGGAAAAGATATTCCAGTGTCCCCCGGTCTACCCCAACCAGGCAGGCCATTCATTCTACATATAATACGACGTTATCGTCAACTTTTAAGAAACATATAAATTTTAATATACAAAATTTATATACAGATCATCTGATCGTTTGGCTATCGCTCATAACTATGTACATAAATCCCAGCAACTAAGCAAGCGCATCGTGTGGAATTGTATTACAACTAAACGCACAAAGGAGTGACAGACATTGAAAAATAAGTGAAGAGTACCTCCTAGGCCGTAATTCAAATACGAACTAAATATTTATGGGGCTCATCTCTTTTACTTTTGTGCTTCCATCTCGCATAAGATAAATTCAATTTCACTAGTAATGTTGCTGTATTTCATTTAAGCTTGTATGATCACAATTTCATCATAGTTTCTATCGTATCTGTAGGTATCGAAGGAAAAATACTTTGTTGCCATTTTAAAAGCATATTTATCTTCTATGTTACTTTTCTCTATATTTTTATTGGTAGCAGCTGTGCTGCAATTTATGTCTTCAAGGCATGCATTAGCAGGTGTCTGTAATATATTGAATACACAGTATTTTTGTACATTTTTATTTGCATGAAACTCAACAATGGAAATTTATATACAGCCAACATTCTATCATGGTTTGCGAATTGAATTATACCGTTTTAAGATATAGTTGACAGTAAAACGTGTCGGAGCATAAAGTTCATAAGTAAGGTAGAAGCGCAGGATGGAGCCACCGCCACGCCGCGGGCGCGGGCACGTTATCCACACGATTGTATTTCAGCTATGCACAGTTGAATTATCGCCGTAGTCCGTCGGAGCCTTTGCCTTCATTCACTTCCGCGACCGTCGCGTGTCCTCATCGATATGAGCATGACGCTAGCGGTCCTTTTGATAATGCTAATGTTTGCGAGATACGATGAAACGCATCTCGATATAAACCACATACAATGACCGCGCTGACTAAATGGACATCAAGAGACTACGGATTCCGATAGAATATTTACTGTGTGCCTTCGATTGAAAGGCATTTGCGAAGATAGAGATAACAGAGCGGGGTATAAAAAGCACATAGCTAAAGTCTATGTTGTTCAAGTTAAACGGCAGATTGTAATAAATGTAATGACTAATATAAATTACGTATTTTTTAAAGTATAGTTTATAAGCAGTCACATACATTCACACAGGATGAAAAAATAATTATATTAGTTTCATAAAAAATAAAGCTATTACTTCCTGTAAAGAAATATTAAGAGCTTAATCAACTACGCTGCTCAATTAGGGGTAGCACGCAGTCACACTTCGAAATTTTTTAAGTAAGTTTCTTAGAGGTTTTTCAATTCTATTTAAAGATAAAACAAATTTCCTATATCCAATTCTGCAACTATTATTATTTATATTACCTTACGCTCGACAAATTATCATGTATTTTTAAAAATATACGTGTTTCCCGTTCCTTCTTATAATCTAGGTTCCTTCAAAAGAGGCGTGAAGGGCATCTCACCGGTAGGCTGGGCGAGGATGGCTAGTGCAGTATGCCTTCCGCAACATCCCCATCAGGTGCAGTAAAGGCATTTGGCCACCATTATAAAAAAATGATGCTACATGTCCATTTCATACCTCATATCAAGACACAATACTTTTATTACTTTAGTGTTTGCAAGATTCATTGACATTCATTTTGGTTTCGGTTCCGCTCCTAGGGATTGTAGCGATGTTATACTTACCTGTAAGTTTTCTTAACTATCAGGCTTTATCAATTTATTTTTCAAATAAAAGAGTATATTTGGAGAATATAGATTGCAAAATGCTTCACAAGTTTCAAGCGTAGTAACAAATAAAACCAAACATCAAAACTACAATATGAATGTACATATTAGTTAATTATGGTTCTGGAAGGGAAGTGCGCCTACGCTACTAGGAAACTGTCATTATTATTATTTATTGTGTGGGTGAAACGGACCAAAAGATTCAAATAATAATGTACTCTAAAGGCAGGACTAAGCTCACTCTGTCACTTTCCGCTTTCTTGCCTTTATTAATGTTAATTAACATTAGAACAAACGCAAGCGTTTAGAGTTACTGAATGTAATGTACGCGGTAAATTTATTACAACCATACACCTAACTAAGCGGTTCATTAAACAAAATGGAAAGCTTTTATTCCAATATCGTTCTAAAAAGGATTCTTATTTAAGGTAATGATTTCTATTGATTTAGAATTTCCATGATTAAATTTTTCCCTTCCATAAGGAAGTCAGGTTTGAATAAAAAGATAAATACGAGGAAAATTAGAAAGTATCAAAGTTGTTATTTTTCTCATTAGTAAACGCTAATACTTCGATTGTCAGTCGAAAATACAATTCACACTGCAGAGGCAGGCTGTACGTGATCGATCGAGAAACCTACTCGATTTAAATGATACAACCGTTACTATATAATGATGATGTATTGTAGAATTAATTTGATATTTTAAATTGTTGTACATCTTGTAAAAAAAACAAATTCAGGTACCGCAAGTGTCTTTTAGGTCTGCTGTATCTGATATTGCACTACTTGGACAATGCCGTCAAACTTCGCAAATATAATTGGTCTCTAGTCTATAATCTAAAGCAAATTACATGTGAATTGAGTTTTTTTTAACGTATTATACCGGTTTATATCAAGCAAACAGTCGTGAGCGGTGTTGCACTTAAGTTTTTACTGACGTGAAGGCGATTAAACATATAGTTTTATGGAGATAATAGTAATAGTACCGTCGCGTCGCCTCGTTTTTTTATATACGATGATAGACCTTAACGTGTAGGTATACAATAAAGTATACACTGCAATTGTAGCCCTTTTCGACTTACATATTATTTTTTTTAATTAAATATCTGTACTATCGATACGCGCCTGCTGCGAAACGATTTCATGAAAATTCTAAACATTTTTCATTCTGCAATAACGCACAAAAAAAAGTAGATATAAGATACGTAGTAACGTGAACAAAGTATCGATAATATATGTAGTAGCCAAACCGTCAATAAAACGATATAGTAAGCAAATGTGTATGTTTATTTACTAATGAAATCGATATCGATAATTCAATTTTTGTGGTAATTCTCACGCGGCTTATAACAAAGAGCTAATATAACGGTATGGATAAGCCAAATTCCAGCATGCACTGATCCAGGAGGTAATTAGATACCGTGGTCACGATTACAAGCCGAAGTGAAAACATTAGACGTGTGAACCCATAATTTAATACAAATCTTTTCGAGCATTGAACTTAGTATAATTTAGTAAGTGGAAAGAAAATGATCTAAGCACTTTAGTAACTAATTTCGTAACCGAATCGAGAGCAGCGGGCGTTCGTTATATTAATGATCGGGATCGCGAGTAATTTTCACGAACCGATTATAATAATTTAATGTAAGGGTTACTATCTACTGACATTAAAGCAATTTTACAGGTACTTCTAGTTACTACTACTACAAAAAAACATAAATTAATTTAATATATTTAACAGCTGGATCGGTTTAACAGCTTTTAAAATGTATAATTTATCATAAATCAAATAACTCAATACCATAACAATAGTGAAACGTAAGGTCGACCTACAGTTAGACTCGTCGAGACTTGGGGCGGCTTCAGGGGAAGGAGTGCCGACAAGCAACGAGAGAAACTGGAAAATTTATTTATCTGGTATCGCGAGCATCGGCACCTAAGGGCAGGCGGCTAGTTAGAAATTGAACGGGCGATGTGTTTGTCGATACGGGACACTGCTCACTTCCTAACATAAATTCGGTGTGCGGGAATCGGATATTATTATTCAATCGGACGATCGAAGTTCGCGCGGAGGCCATAAGTCACGGCGACGCGAGCGCCGGCGGGCGCCGTGAGCGGTGGCGCACGAGCGCGATGCCATCGCGCGCCGTACCGCTAGTCCGGCTGCTTTGAGCTACGTCAATATTATATACATAATTTTAGCTAGCTGTCTAATTTGACTATGACTTATGGAGTTCATGCATTATGGATTACGGTTGAAAAGTATTTACTTATTATAATATGTAACAAATCTGAAAAATGTTATTTAATTAATCACCAACTATTTGAATAAAATATAAATTTTAAAACAAAAATATTAATAATATAGTATAATATTAATAGGCTGATAAAAATGAATAAGACTTTTCCTAATGCACCAGCTTTTACGTAATTGTTGCTCGAATGCACTTGCTTACCGCCACTTCGGCTACGCAAATTTAACACTTGAACATTTCAATGGCAACCACGGTAAACATCTAAGCGGAGTTTTTATGACTTTTCCATGTAAAAGAACGTTAAGCTTCTATGTATAGAGGCTTCTAAACTAGAAATAATTTTATTTAAGTTACGTAAAAAATTACAGTATAATTTTATATCTTTTACGTGACCGCTGAATATAATATACTACTGAACAAATATACGCACTGTGGTCAAAAGTTTCACTCAGTGTGGTTAAAAACTGGTATGAAGATTTAAAAAAGTAAATAAAATGTACTAATGATGTACTATTGATGATTATTGATGTTCTAAATTATTTTATTATTTTGGAATAAAGTCTGAAACTTATAAAATTTGTATTTAATATGATTTTAAACAGTATACCAAAAAATATTAAGTCTTCTGTTCTGCGCATTTAAGTAAAGCTTAATTGAGAAGGCACAAAGACGCACAACTTACGCTATATTAGCAAAAGCTGAGTCGGTCACGCTAACATAGCGTTAAAATGACTGGTAAAGCTAACGCGGGTTCGGCGTCGGTGAGCACGGATAGCCAGAGAACTTCATAGAAACACATATGTCTTTATAATATAATATATAATTTAATAACCGATAAACACTTAAAGTCTTTGTTCTTCTCATAAACCGCATATTTGGTGTCATGTAGCACTAACTAATACATCTGCAAAGTCAATATAAACACTATTTTTTTATATAGTTATCTTATAAAATTCTTTAGAAACGGAACGGAAAGTATGGCGATACTTTCCCAGGATACTTTCTAGAATAATTTGACCTCTCCAAGTACAAAAGAAATGCTATAAATCGAAGTTTATCCAATACTTTAAAAGGTCATGGGACATGCCACAGTCCATTGAGAGAAATAGCTCTTGAATAGCTTCTAATTGATGCTACAAGTGCATTGTGGGCAAAGTCATTATATACATATGTGCTGCTCATGAAATATTCATGATGCTATTGTCTTTTTAAACTAAGATATTCTATTTGTTAGTAATTACTATAACGAAAAGATATACAAAACAAAAACATTAATTATTTTCATTATATATATTTAGATAACAAAAAAGTCTAAGTAAAACGAATCTAAAATTATCATTATTATGTTGTCATATTTTTTAGATTTCTTATATACAATAGATTAAAAAAAAACAATACGACTATATTGTATATACACATTTATAGTCTTACATGTACTCGTATCTTCTAAAACATTTTGAAAATTTATAAAATATGTTTTAATTACATATTATTATAAAAAAAATATATATAAATTCCTTATTTCTGTCATATGAACAATATACTTTTAATATAGAAACAATATTTTACATAAAATAATATCAAATAAAAAGTAATAAAATAAATTCCTTCTCTAATTAGAGGTGGAATTTTATAAACAAACGATGCATTATCATAAAAAAGGAAAAAAACAATAACTTATATTTATAGAGGGTTTAACCACGTTGTTAACGAGACGCCACACGGCAATAGATTAAGCTAAGCGTTACAACATCGTCCGACGCCTGACCACATCTCTACCTCCGGCCATCTGTTATTGCACTAAATTCCCGTTATCAACGTAAAATTAATACCCACCGCCGAATGAATTCTATCCGATTCGTATATTAATAGTGAAAAATGATTATTAACTGTAAGCCCGTTTATGATCCAAAGATTCCAATTTGTATATAATTATGAGCTTACATCACTTGTCTATTTCGTTTTGGTTATTACAATATGCCAACAGGAGAAATTTATGAGTTTTAAGAATACAGTTATAGTAAAAACTTTTTAATTATTTTGTAATAGAATTAATTGTACATGTATATTTAAGTTTTATTATAATAATTTTTTGACGTCAGAAGGATAAATCAAAATTGTCGTAATTAAGGATCGTACGTTTAGATTCTGTTTGCATTATAAAACCGGACTTATCTGAATGAGCGAGATAATTAAGTAAAATTACCTCTGGTTGGGAAGAGATAGCCTGAGTTTTGCCGAGAGGAAGTAAACTCGCCGAAGCTGGTAGCGTGAGAAATCACAGTGAGATGATACTGAAGCGTGCGTACCCAATTCCTGATGCAAATGTGCAGCCATCTTCAACCAGTGAGAACAGCATCGTCGTATTGCAGTGTGTGCTACCTACTTTTGTTAACAGCGTTGTTCATAGAGCTCAGTTTTGCTATCATTAACCCTTGAGCGGTGTCTATTATGGGAGTTAATCGGGCGGTAAATGCACCTTTTACAGCTTTATTGGCAGCATTAGAAGATGCTTAGACGTTTCAAGCTTTTTACGGTGCGTCACAACAATGGGCCTTAATAATAATAGCAGATTGCTCGTTACTATCCAATCATATGAAATAAGGAATCTTTGGCTATTAAGTTCGTTAGATTATTGATTTAGGAATTTCTTATACGTTATCTTAAATTGAATATGTATAGGTTTTAATGTTTTTATTCGTTGAATATAAACTGATTCCTGGTACTTTAAATGTTATAAAAAACCTAGCGGAAATAGTATCGTTAGGAGGCTATTGACAACTAATAAAAAGATAACTTCTAATTATTGTATCAGTCACGTCCTAAAAATCTATCTTTATACACAAAGCCTTATTCCGTATCTAAAATCTTATAACAAAAGTATGTCACCTGGTACAATCCTAAAAATGTTAGAACAAAAAGTTCGTGCTCAGGGCCGCTATCGGAAATCGGATGACACGAGACGAGAGACAAGTAGCTTAGGTCAGATTGAATTGGACAGCCGGGATGATATTGTTGGAATTACAAGCGTTTAATCGTGGAGAATGAGCGCGCGTCGCAGCACGGGAGGCTCCGTTCCGACAATAGCTGCGCTGTCATGCCGAACGTCGGAGCTCGGTGCTCGATCACGACCGCGACATCAGAAATCAATAAATAATCGAATGATTTAGCCACCACGCCGCGTGCGAACTTGATTAGACTAGATATTGCTTGATGCCTGCCTCATCTCCTCCGAACTTTCTGACGTTATGCTCGCTGCAGGGCGATAGGTTATCGACGATTAATACTTCACACAAGTTTATTATTTCTTTCTAGGCTAACGGCGCGGCACATATTTTTCACGATACACATCTCATGAAAGCACGCACTGTCTAATTTTGCTGTAACGAGTTTGATATTGAAGGCAAAAACCTTTCCAAATATAGGTATGTTGCGATGTAGACGTTGCGGTAACTAATAAGAGCTCAAATAGATGTAATCACACATCTAAGTGGATTTACTCAAAAGCACCAAGGTATTGAGGTTCAGCAATAATTATCTAGTTATCATCCAGTATAACGGCTCAGTCTCATCTAAAATCTTTACATTATAGTTAGGGACTATTTTTTTGACATTCATACGACTTTTGTAAAAGGTAACATTAAATAATTGAAATAAGTTATTTACGTTTCATAGTGCCAATTCTATAAATATAAATATAGATATAAATATAAAATATATTGCAAATATAAGAAATTTTCCACATATCAGAAAAGACTACCGAGTATGGAGGAATGTCAAGAGTTCAAGTGTAAAACGAGATATCTATGGAAGTGCACGAAAGCAAACAGTTTGTTACAATGGCAGAAATGCGATTCCCGACATATTGATCTTATAGGTCATAACGGTGTTTTTATTTATTATAGTTACGTTACAAGATTTGTATGTCGTGCAAAAGATTGACCTGTTTACATGAGATTAGCAGAAAATACTTTGTAAGGATCGAACTTGGCCTCGGATCGAGTAGCAGAAGAACTGCACTCACATAGAATATCGATGTGAAGCAGCAGTACAATTACTTTCTTTTTATTTATGTGACTAAGCTGGCGAGGAAGCATATGGCCCGCCTTGCAACATCATTTGTAGATAGTGTCACTCACGCGTTGTCCACCTCGAGGTTCTTAAATATCCTTTGCCCACTAGCTACAGTGCTCTTCAAACTGAAACCCAATAATGCAAAATACATTGCTGCTTTGCAGTAGCATATCTGCCAATGCTATGGGACTTATTTAGGTAGGCTATTCCAATAAAACGTTTAGCCCAGGAAAATAGTTCTTACTACAATAGTTTCGTCTCTCTCTTTCATTTTTGGTAGAACGCAACACAATTGTGTCATTGATCAATAGGAACATACCTATAGGAAAAGATGGCAAAACATCTTTTTGGTATAGTGGTAGAGGAGCCCACGATGCTAAATGGGGATTTACTCGAGCGTTGTAGAGACCTATTGGGATGCAAAGCTTAGATGATAAGAAGAAAAAATGTTATAAATAAATACCTTTACATCGGTGGGGAAGCGTCTATAGATTTTTAAATATGTAAAAAAACTGTTGCATGGACATCCTCGAGCGCGTCAGATATTGATAGCATCAATGCCCTACGTATTTTTAATAATGTACGTATGTTAATCTGATCGTTTACATGATGCGGGTGGTTGTATTTAAGGAGTGAAAATGAAAAAAAAAAAAAATTAATCGAGCGCGTCAGATTTTCTAAGGAAGTGTTAAGTGCACCAAAAAAAGCTCTCATTCACTAATCTGACGATTTCGATGGGACGCAAACTGGCGGTCATTTTCATAATGTGCAAAAAAATCGCCATTTTGAAATACTCAAGCGCGTCAGATTAAGATATATGTGGTTCATTTTATGTTCTAAACATACTGTCTCATAATCTGACGATTATCTAGAGGGATTCGGCTGATCTGACAAAAAAATTAGAAAAACGGTTCACCTTAAAGGCCATCCCTGCAACTTCCCGCTAATTCCATTCCTGGGCGCTTAAAATTGTACTTATGATATTTTTGAGCTCAAAATATAATTTATGTGATATTTTGAGCTCCCTGAGTTCAAAGAACTAATATTAAAATTTTTAATTTTTCTTAGCGGGAAGTCAAAAATTTTTTTTCTATTCTTTTAAATCATTAAACTTAATTAATTGAAAAGATCAGGAAATAGCATGCAATTAAATAAGTGTATGCTTTTTAGTAGAATAAATGTATTTATAAAAAAATTACTTCAAAAAAAGCTTAAAATAGTTTAATATTTTATATTTATTTGATTAATTAATCATCATCTTCATCCGAGGCATTATCTCGAAATAAATGTTAACACACTTGACAAAACTAATTTATATTTTAATTTATTTTTAATAATTTATTATTAAAGAGCTAAAACAACCGTGAGCGAGTATACTAAACCCTGCCCCCTTCATACCGCATACCGGTTGAGACCCAAAAACGTGTTACTGCGCAGGGTTCAAGTTACATTTAACAGACTATACCACGTGTCTTTATGATCAGCTGTGATGGCGTCATGGCAGCAGAAACCAGAATGGGGACGGAGTGAGAGAGTAATAGATAGAGAAAGAGTGAGAGAGGAATAGAAACGCGGAGAAGGAAATGTAGGCATCACGCAACTGCACGCATTTAACTTTATCGACGAATTTTTGTTATTTCGGCTTGCGGAAATCGTCAGATTATATATTTTTCATTATTCTTGAATTATTTCCTTCAAAATAAAAAAATTTAGCTACGCTCGAGAATGTCGAGATGACGTTTTTTTTTACAACTTTTTGCCCTCCCCTTTTTTTACGTCACTCTCAAATTGTCAGATTAGTGGAATATACACTTTTAGGATGTAATTAACTCACCCTACCTTAATCTGACGCGCTCGAGAATTTCTGATGGTCAATTTTTTTACTAATCTGATCCTGTATCCTTTACGGGCGGCCTTATATATGGGCCTCATGTTTTGTGGAGGTACTTAACCGGGTACAAGGTATCCCCTGTATATTAATCTGACGCGCTTTAGTAAATCCCGAAATCCCCTCTTGGGCTCCCCTACCATAGAGAAAACAATAACATCAAAATAAACGAAGAAGTATACGTATGCATTTCAATGCTGAAATAAATTACACAAAGTCGTGTGTAGTTTTTTTTATTCTCAGCTTACAACTACCAATTCTTCCGTCCACGATTCCAAATCAATAAGAGAAAAAAATATACCCCTACATACGTGGCCGGTATAATTGCCATATACGAGCCTATCAATAAGCGTCGCGATTACACATGTGCCTCGCGTAATAGACTATGAGAGCATTTTCTCAGTGTTTTCTCTGATGTACCTTCAATAATCTACTATTACCATGATTTATATACGATCGATTATTGGTTAGCTCAGTTAATGACAGACAGAGGCCTGCTGGTGTTGCGTATGCCTGCACGGTATGGTAATAAATATACTAGTATGTGCGGCAGTCGGTAGGAATGAAGGTATGGTAATATTGAGCTTGGTATACACATCAAAACTTTAATTCATATGCATTAGTCTGTTTTATTAATGAATGCTTTATAGCAGATAACAAATTACCAGTCAGTAAGTAATATTCTAATGTAAAAAAGACGTAACACGTTTGATTATGACGAAAGACTCAATCTAAACAAAGAAATAGGTACTACAATTTTAAGTTACTAATACAATTTTCATATTTTAACGTGACACAAATTTGCGAATCGTTATAAAATAGACAAGGCTTATCAAGTTCCATGATTGACAAGCATTTCTTTTCGTTTAACAGACAAGATAAACCCGAGGTTACTTGTTTTATTCTTTTCAGAGCAAGTTTTATCTATGGCAGATTTAGTTTGTAATTATTTTTACTGCTCATGGCACTTTATGATTAAGGCAACTGACAACTCATTTATCTAAATCAGCCTACTTACTTGGTTACATTCTAAATCAATCTATTTGTTATTGTAGATACAATTGAACAAGGCAAAGAGAAATGAATGCATCATTTTGGGCTCATTATAATGCTGGCCTGTATGTAGTATGTACGGCCGCTCATCACACACTTAAGCGCGTTTAATATTACTCATGAGTTATTCGAGTACGTAGGCATAATGCTTTATAAAAATCTTTTGACATTTAATTATAATTCTTCAATGCCCAACCGATAATCACGCACGTGAAATGAGCAATTAGGATACCGCGCTGTAATGAACGAGGACCGTAATAAATTTTGAAAATAAAGAAATTTTGTGAGAGATTCGTGACAATTTTCATTTCAGAAACCGTTAAAATTACCCTGTTAACATTATGATTACGAGAACCTTTTAATAATTTACTCGGAAAACGTTTAGTGAAGCGAATAATTTTTGTGAACAATTGAAAATATATGCTCAAAAATATTAATAAATTAGAATACAATTTAAGTGAACGGTTTTAGAACATGGCATATATTAAACTCGTAGCACATTCGATTATTTCAAGTGTACGGACAGTTATAATCTACATAGTAACGATCAATAAAAGATTATGATAATAAAAAGTAACTCTAGATTAACTGTTTTAGTTGAAAGCAAAAACGAAAAGAACATTTCATTCACTACTACTCAAGTAGCTACGTCGTAAATTAAGATAAATAATGTTCAATAGTTATTAATATAATTTATACTCGCTGTATTGCGAATCAATTGGATTTTTTACCGCTGGTCGATAAAAAAACCATGTCCCGCAACACATAAGAGTACTTATTCAATTCATTGTAATTTTAAACAGTTAACTCAATTACATACAATTTATCGTCATTAAGATTGTGGATTATTTGTGGACATATTAAAATTAGTGCAAAAAAAATTACGAGTTTCAAATTGCTATACGTCTAGCAGTGCATGGTTGCTTTGTAATTATCCAATTTAATGGCTGTTGAATATATGTTATTTTGAAACAACCTGGCTGACAACGAATATTACCTACTTTGAACTGAGTAATGATATAGCCTTTAGTGTAACACTTTAGTAACTGACAGATGTGAAAATAAGACTACAATGTAAACTGTTACCTTCGCCTACAAATAATATATACACAGGCGCCCGCTGGGTAGGATTAAAAATACGAGCGAGTTGATATATTGAATAAATTCCAACTCAAATGAGCCACCTTGCTATGTGCAGGCTTGAGAATGGTCTGATGTAGCACTTAATCAATGTACCCATTACCCAATTAATACGTTCAGATAGACAAATGAAAAAAGATTAATTATTCGAACCAGATAAAAGTATAAGCATTTTAAAATAATTATTGTATAAAATACTTTTACAACTAAAGTTAATATGCAGAAACCTTTAGTATCATTCTATACTTTTTCAATAAATTTAGAGGGTCTTGCTTTTTCTGACTAAAAAATCGATAGTTGGCGTACTTAATAAAATCGAAGCTGTAACGGTTCATCAAACCGAGGTTAATCATATTTAAATTAAAAGGGTGACCAATTTGTGACAAAAGTTTTGGCGAAGTTGTAAATTAATCGGCGCCTTGTAGGCGCAGGGATCAAGTTTATGAGCGGCGCGATGATGAATTTTTATTGAATATGAATTAACATTGCCAGTTAAAAGTGATGTATTGGAGCTATTAAATAGTGCGATGTTCGAAATTGATATTAAATTTTATAGTGATGATAGCCACATGTGATAACATAAAAATATGGGTTTCAGTTAAGCATAACACTTTTAAAAGATATAAATAAGCGTTAATATCAGTAAAATGCTGTATTATAAAATTCATCTTACCATTTTTTATAAGGTTGCTAGGTTATTTTTAGTCTTACTTCATTGGACACGAAGAGTAGCTTTAAATGGGCTATTGAACGAAGTGCGAAGGCTGCGCTATCGCATGCATCGGACGAGCGATGCATTTTGATGAGCGTACTTCGTCAACCTGATTGACAATCGGATGTTACACCTTCCAGTTCCGATACACGTAAGCGTCCTGGCACCACTTTTGTGTGTTTTTTTAAATATAAATAATGAATTATTTATAGACTAATTGAATCTATTAAAATAACTTATGTTATTTCTTTTATATACGGGAATGTATTTTATAGTTCTTGCAATATATTTTATGCGCTATTTTTTACTATAAACAAGATGTTTCTTATCTTATCAAATTAACCTTTAACTAATTAGAAGTTAAAGACTAACTAATTAAACGTGTACGGAATAAAATATTTCAAGACTTATAAATACTTGAAACATTTCGATTCTCCTCTCTATAGTAATTATAGTAAATTGTCTACACTTATGCGCGTAAATTTACCCGTAATTGTTTTAGTAATGTCGTTTAAGATTTTATCTACGGGCGACATAAGGGTTAAAAAGGGTTTCATTAAAAGTCTCGCATTGATTAGCCCACATCGGCGTTTCAATATCCAGTGAGGCGCCAATAATCAACTGTGAGGCATGCGAGGCTCCGTAAATAGACGCATTAACCTGCCACCACCGCAGACTCACCAACTAACCTACAAAGTCCTCGGGAGAAACACGAACAAACGTAAAAAATAATGTTGATTTTTCTATCGGCCAGACTACCTCGCATACCGGTATTTTATTACTTGCCAGTCCCTTCGGATTAATACGACTGTTGTAATACTTTAATTATTGTTGTAGTCTTTTAACAGCCATGTACGATAAAAATCTGCATAGGCAGCTAGCTATAAGAAGTACGTTCTATAAATAACTCAAATGCTATAAAATGTAGACGATTAAATTGCCCTACGTAGCTTCGTAATATTTAAAATTCCATATCGAAAAATGTATAAAAATGTATAAAATTTTCAATATATCAAACATTTCATAATATATTCTGTAATTTTTCTAATTATCACTTATAATTCCCACAAATTATTTAAAAATGTATTTTTTTTTAGATAACTTTATTCAAAATCGTTATTGAGACTATAAATTAAACTAAATAGAAATTCTGTCCGCGTTTCGAATATCAATGACATAGTTATGTACAATTAGGTATTTTCTAACACGCAAAGTGCCATATAAGGATTCTTCCTCATTAGGCCACTACATGGTCTCGTTTAGCGAAGTCTATCCTGTTGTATTAAATATTCATAAATACCGAACACTTGCATAAAAATAAAACTCCATAGATCTAATATGAAGATTATTGTCCTTTAATAATATTCTGGAATTATGTGTCTGCTCTGAGAAAAAAATAAGAAAGCAACTGTTACTTAGTATAAAAATAAACTGGCATAAAAGTTATTAATAAACCTGATATATAGGGTAGATTCATTCAACGTTGCGTATAAACGTATACGAGCGTAAATAAACTGGTCTTGCTATGAATATGTGGAGTAGAGAATGTAGGGGCTGTCCGTGGGAGCGATTTATCATCGGGCAGATCAGCTTGGGGTGGTAGCGTGAAAGACTCTCTTTAAGAATGGTATAGAGATCGGATTTTGTTAATGAGTGAAAGAGATGGAGAATTCTGGGGTCGGGCGGCAAGGACGCGTCAAGGCCGGTCTCGTGTCATTAGCCCGCTTCGGCACTGCCCTCTGTGAAACAGACCCCTGTGAATTGTTACGCCAATCAAATAATTTTGCGGTTTTATGACCGGATTTATTACCATTATGTAATCTATACACCTATACAAATAAATAAAATTGAAGTTTCTGTTTTCAATTCCAAGTTAACGGTTTCTCACTAAATGCATATGAAAGTATATATTTTTTTTTTATATATATAGTACCTACATTTAAAAATCAATTTTTAAAATGATTGTCTGTCTGTCTGTTTATTCCGGTTAATCTCTGAAACGGCTGGACCGATTTTAATTGGCAGATACTTTCACTGGCAGATAGCTGATGTTATAAGAAGTAACTTAGGCTTTTTTTAGAAAATGAATTAGGGTTCCGTGCTTTAAAAGAAAAATCGGTACACCAGCCGAGGATTTCTGGATTTCTACGACTTTTTCTTTACGAGGGCAAAAGCTAGTAGTAATTAAAATAAATTTACATATCATACAAATATACTAAGCATATTTTATGTATATTTAACAGCATTCGATTTAAGCGCTAATGGCCATTGGCTCTTATATCACATGTTAAAAATACCACGCCTGTGGCTAGTATTGATTCCAGTAGCATATAGTATCATTATTTATAGTTGACATTTCCATTAATCATAAAAATCCTAGTTGCATTACACCCACGTTTAATTGACCACTTGTTTTTTAGTCCCGTAACATGATTCGCCGTTGGTATTAAAATTCCGATTCTCATAATAGATAGGACAAAACAAGAAAGTCTACATACATAGTTTATCTCTTAGTTAATTTAGCCACTTGTTGCATAGCTTAAGTCTTTATAGCGTATTCAAACTAGAGAAACAATGGTAAGATTATCGAACATCTCTGTCACAATATTAATTGCGCACTGAATAGTAATGAGCACTTTAATATACTTCGGTTTTAGAAAGAGCCCTGTTTATGTGGTCGGCGCTACTTACAGACTTATTTTTTTACATATTTGCGAGTCTAATAAATGCTTAGTTTTGGTTTTTTAAATCAATAAAAATTTTAATAGACCAAGGTAACACATTAAACAGTCGTTTTATGGCTAACCTTAATTAGAAATATTTAAATATTAATTGATTAGTGTAGCGGCCAGCGCAAATTCTTAACTGTGCTTTTGGAGCGCTAAAAATATTTCGCACATAAACACTGATTTTTACTATAAATTCAATATATTTTTATACGGATTAAATTTCATTATAAAAAACAGTATAATTAAATCTATGCAACAGAAAGAGATTATTTACCATTCGACAGACAGTTAATTTAATACTTACAGCAAGCGTTGTTAATCTACATAATTAGTAATTCTCAGAAGTCTAATAAAATCTATAATATGTTTGCAAGTAATTACGAGAACAATAAAATGGAAAAGTAGTTCTCGAGTAAATAAACTTGTTGAAACTTCATTAACCGATACATTGTTTTGTTTTTAAAATCCCATTAAATTTAACTAAGTAATCACGATTCTAAAGGCTAGTGCCCTTGGCTAGTTCATGACACTCGTCCATTGTCATCAACATGCACGGTAGCGGTGACAATCCCAAAAGCTAACAACGCGTTGACTCACGCGCAGTGGCTGGTTTGCGTCTTATCTATCGATCTTATAAATCAATTTCGTTTAGCTATTTTTGGATACAGTCATACCTTTAACCGACTTCAAAAAGTTTGTTTTTAACCGTCAACAATATAATTACGTACTCATCATTAATCATGTTCGACAATTTTATGGATTGGTTAGTTTCCTTTATGTATATTTCTGACTCCGGTTGAAGAGTTCCTTCAAAGAATAGCAGTTAGTTAACCTCGATAACGGTTATCACTTTATATTTGTCATAGGTAAGATATTCATCCTCACATCTGGACATTAATATTCGCACACTGTGCAGTTACAGAGGAATTTCCGCTCACGAACCAACCAGATACCATTTAACCTATTTGCCAAGATGCGAGCTTAATTATAATAACAGGCTCTTCTAAAAACCAACATCAGGCATATCATTTCATCATTCCACCAGTCGAGCCGTACTCTTATTTGCCACCACAGTGTAAAACAAAACTTTAAATTCTATTTTGACGACGTTGTCGAGCAGTGGTAGCGAACCTGCCTTAAACGCTACAGGTCGCGGGTTCGATTCCCGGTCGGAACATAACATGTTTATATTGACCATGCAAGCGTATTTTCCGGTCTGTGTGTATTTGTCCTTGTCTTTGTATATGTTTCCGGGCCCAGATGAGGGATATCACTATCTTAGGATGGGTGGCGTTGAGTGTGCAACGTTTATTTATTTATTTATATTAAAAATGCTTTCATATCGATAATATCTTCCACATTGTTGTAACATCCCTAGCGGCATAAAAAGAACACCAATGTTACGCATAGTTATTGAGATGAAAATATCGCTAAGAATAACAATCCAACAGCGTCTAAGATAAAGATGCGAAATTATTAACTAAAACCAGTTCGATTAAAATTCAACGACCAAGTTCTGATGTCAGATCGAGTTTACGAAAAGATATTGACCTCGAAGAGGTGGATGTCTTATGATCGATGTTGGGATGAAAGTTAGTAATTGATATCTGATGGCGCTTAAACGGGTATTCGGGTATCGCTGACGTTAAATGTGAGATGTTGAAACGTATATGATAACGTTTTTATGTGATAAGTTAATTTAGATATTCGTCACAGAATTTCTGTCGCATTAAACATTTTAACGACGTCCCCGGGTAATTGATAATTGATTTGTTCATCAAAACAAAATCACTAAATATTTTAAAACAAAGTCCTCCGCCGCGTCTCTCCGTTCGGGATAAACTCAAAAACGACTGCACCGATTTTCATGCTGTTCACCAATGGATAGAGTGGTTCTCTGGGAAGAATTTAGTATATAGTTTAGCAAGTTTTTGTATACATTGTCTTAAATGTAATGATATTTGATAGACGTGTCGGAAAAAAATAAGCCGTCTGGGAGCTTTCAACGAAAACAATACCTAAACCCTTTGAGATATAACAAAATGATTTATGGTGGAATTGTTTATCTTATATAGGTCTAAAAATATATAGGTATATAGCTCCTCCATAAAAACTTTATCCAGACCGTTTATTGATGCTGTCAATATATTAGGAATAGATTTTCAAAGAACTCTTTTAGCACAGTCAAATAACTTGGCTAAATTAGGCCGTAAGTTTTATGATTGCGAGTCAGTACAGCACATAACATGTATGAAATGACAGGTCTTCATTTAATATGGTTTTGTAAATTATAACACACTAGCATATGCCAGCGACTTCGTCTGCGACCTTAGAATTGGCTCCGAGGAGAAATTAATCATTGATATATAATATAATCATAATTTGTAAGTAAATAATAAACCCGAACTTTAAATTAAATTATTTTTTAATATAAAAAAAAAAAACAACTTTTTGTAATTTAAATATCAAAGTTAGACATATGCTATCGAGCTTCGTAAGAAACGTTTTCGTCCGACCGTTTTCTCCGACTTACTTCGCAAATTCGACTACCACGAAGTAGTCTTCATTTTTCGACTTAATATAGCCTATGACACTCACATATAACGCAGCTTTCTATTGGTAAAAGAATCTTCAAAATGGGTTCAGTAGATCCAGAGATTATCCTCTACAATCTCACAAACTTTACCTCTTCACAATATAAGTATAGAGAAAAATAAATCGTATTGTTTACTATATAAAAAAATAACTCCGTGGTGGGTAAAAATCTATTACCTTACAGTTCAATGACTTTCGGTGAATTATATAGTCGAAGATTGATTCCTTTCGTAACAATAACACTTTAAACATTGCACATTACGAACGGTGATATTGAATTACGAAGCGATATGCAAAACGAATAAAATATTAATGAAATAGTACATCCAGATCTTAATCTAAATATATTCAACGTAAGGCATACACAAGCAAAATTGTGGCGTCCGATTGAATACTTCTATTTCTATTGAATAAATTGAATGATGAGTAGTAAATAATTTTTTATTTACACCCCAGTGAGCCATGCAAATTTTGTTTAAAGCGTGTCAGCGTGCAGCCTCTCACCGTATAGATTAATGAGTTGCTGCCGATAAAAGTAAGCAGAGCACAATGTAATCGTTTGTAAAGTACCTACTCTAATTACAAGCTACTATGACTGCTCGTTTAAATAACAATAGCTCTAAATATTAATTTGCTCTACCATTTTTTTTTTCATAACAACATCGATGGAAGTTGTTTGTAAGCTTTTTATGAGGTTCAATGACAATCTTATTCATCTATTTTTTTCTGGACGTACGGAAGCATAAAAATATACATATAAGTAACGGACACTGGCGCCTGAACAACAAGCATCTCATTAAGTCGATCAATGTTGGAATTAAACTTTGTACAGATTCATTGGCGAATTAATTTGGCGGACGTGAGATCGAATAACGGTGTCGGCGTGCCATTGACATTCGTCAGAGGTGGTCGCCGTGCGATCGAACCGTCCTCAGCGCTACCGCGGCGTACGTGTCGCCGGCCGCCCATCGCACTCCTCACTGACTATGCAATCATATTTCCATTTAAAAATATCCATCTTCATTCGCTTCTATTCAAATGTAATTACAAGTGATAGTGCTCCAAAATATCAAATCAGTACACGTTCTTAATGCGCTATGCCAAAGTAACGTTTCATTAAATAACGAAACCGCACGTCTCGGAAGTATTGAATGCCGCAAAGTTCGGTTAGCGGTTTTTTGCATGGTTCTATCCTTATAGATTGATTTCCATCGCTATCTAGCTAAGAACGCTAAAACACTATCATAATTGGCAATTGCTGACTAAGGAGCCGTCTCTATTAATAACGCATTACAAAGTGAATGAAATTTATAGCCGAGCCTTAGCGGTACGAGCAACACATAAATTACTTATGGGTAATATTGATGTGGGGTGTAAGGGGGTTGCTCGTACCAGTCAGTTACCCCAACTGTCAACCTCACCTGCTCGCGGTACACCCTGCCGACTAACCAACGAGGCTCTGACGACCGACAAATGGCGGTATAACCATTCAAATCAGCTGACTGAAATTACGAGATCGATGACGGGCAGCAGCGTCATCGGTACAAGACAGCCAGCCCTGCGATCCCCAACCCGCCTGCCAAGCGTGGGGATTAAGGCAAAGCCGCCCTTATGATAGGACAACACATGCCACGGCCCCTAGTTCCCGGCAGCCCCGCTGTTCCTAACTCTGGCAGCAGTTATGGAAATGGCGGGTGGGGTGCTAGAATCTCCGGTGAGATCCCGCTGCCAACCCGACAACTGGCCCTGGCAACATATAACGCACGCACTTTGAGGACCGACGAGAAGATCATAGAGCTAGAGGAGGCGGTGAGCAGAGTTGCGATGGAGTGTCATAGGATTGTCTGAAGTCCGAAGAGAGGGGAGGACAAGATGATTCTCAACTCCGGCCACTTGCTCTACTACCGGGAGGGCGACCATCAGTCCCAAGGAGGTGTCGGATTTATCGTTCACAAGTCCTTCATCAACAACATTGTCAAAATTGAGAGCGTGTCGAGCAGGGTAGTGTACCTTATACTCAGAATCACCAAAAGGTATTCACTGAAGGTCATACAGGTTTACGCACCGACCTCGACGCACTCCGACAAGGATGTTGAGGTTATGTATGAGGATATTTCAAAAGCCATACATACCTCAAAAACCCACTACAATGTTGTGATGGGGGACTTCAACGCAAGGCTAGGCAAGCGAAGCGGAGAAGAGTTGAAGGTGGGGCAATTTGGATATGGGCAACGAAACCGTAGGGGTCAGATGCTGGCTGATTTCATGGAGAAGGGAGGGTTCTTTTCATGATGAACTCCTTCTTCAAGAAGCCGCATCACAGGAAATGGACCTGGATGAGCCCTGACGGTTCCACGAGAAATGAGATCGACTTCATCATGTCCACGGACCGGCATATATTTAATGATGTCTCAGTGATCAATACGGTTAAAACCGGCAGTGATCACCGTATGGTTAGAGGCACATTGAATATAAATATAAAGCTGGAAAGGTGGAAGTTGATGAAGTCCACACTCCGTCCGACTCGTGCTCATATACAAAACCCCGAGAGCTTTCAACTCGAACTACAAAATCGCTTCGATCGACTAGAGGACTGCGATACTGTGGACGATCTAAACAACAGGCTTGTAACAACTGTCCATGCTGTTGGGTCTAGGTTCTTTAAGACCCAGCACACAAACAGGACCAAAAAGTTCTCAGACCAAACTCTTAGGCTCATGGAGGAGAGACGTAAGATGAAGTTGCAGTCTACGGCAGACGCCTCATCGTATCGGCAAATTAATAGACAGATCTCTAAACTTCAAAGACGCGACCTAAGGCTCTATAAAACAGAGCGAATCAAAGAAGCCATTAAAAAGAACCAAGGCTCCAAAGTGTTCGCGAGAGATCTGTCTATCGGACAGCGTCTACTGATGCGTCTGAAGCTCGATGATGGCAGCATCATTTCCTCCAAGCCTGAGATCCTAAGAGAGGTTGAGAAGTTCTATGGACAGTTGTATACTTCAACACAGAAGCCTGTTGATAACTTGGCCCAAGATCCGAGAGCCAAGCTGATCCGACACTATTCCGATGAAATGCCGGACATTGATCTGGACGAGATTAGTATGGCCCTTGAACAACTTAAGAACAACAAGGCACCAGGTGAAGACGGAATCACATCAGAACTCCTGAAAGCGGGTGGAATACCGATACTTTTAGTCCTTCAGCGATTGTTCAATTCCGTCTTACACGAGGGCACAACGCCAGAAGCGTGGCACAGGAGCGTTGTGGTTCTTTTCTTCAAAAAAGGTGACAATGCTTTATTGAAGAATTATAGACCCATCTCGCTGCTGAGTCACGTTTACAAGTTGTTTTCGAGAGTCCTTACGAATCGTCTCGCTCGCAGATTTGATGACTTCCAGCCTCCCGAACAAGCCGGTTTCCGAGAAGGCTTTAGCACCATAGACCACATCCACACGCTGCGGCAGATTATACAGAAGACTGAAGAGTATAATCTGCCACTTTGCTTAGCATTTGTGGACTATGAGAAAGCCTTCGATTCGGTCGAAACCTGGGCTGTATTGAGGTCTTTGCAGAGGTGCCAAATTGACTACCGGTACATCGAAGTGTTGAGGTGTATGTACGACAACGCCACCATGTCAATCCGTATACAGGACCAAAGTACGAGGCCAATCCAGCTGCAGCGAGGTGTACGACAGGGAGATGTCATTTCTCCGAAACTGTTTACCGCTGCGTTGGAGGACGTCTTTAAGCTTTTGGATTGGAACGGATTTGGCATCAACATCAACGGCGAGTACATCACTCACCTTCGATTTGCCGACGATATAGTCTTAATGGCAGAGACCCTGGAAGATCTTAATACCATGCTCGAAGATCTTAGCAGAGTTTCTCAACTGGTGGGCCTTAAGATGAACATGAGCAAGACGAAAATCATGTCTAACGCTCATGTTCCGCTCCATCCAGTTATCGTTGGAAGCTCTGCACTCGAAATTGTTGACAACTATATATACCTGGGACACACGATTCAGTTAGGTAGGTCCAATTTCGAGAAAGAGATCAATCGCCGAATCCAGCTCGGCTGGGCAGCGTTCGGGAAGTTACGTATGATCTTCTCGTCCACTATTCCTCAGGGCCTGAAGACAAAAGTCTTCGAACAGTGCGTGTTGCCAGTGATGACTTACGGAACCGAGACATGGTCGCTAACTATGGGCCTTATAAGAAAGCTCAGAGTCACTCAGCGAGCGATGGAGAGAGCTATGCTCGGAGTTTCTATACGTGATCGAATCAGGAATGAGGAGATCCGTAGAAGAACCAAAGTCACCGACATAGCTCAAAGAATTGCGAAACTGAAGTGGCGATGGGCGGGGCACGTAGCTCGTCGAACCGACGGACGTTGGGTTCGCAAGGTGCTGGAATGGCGACCCCGCACTGGACAACGCAGCGTCGGCAGGCCTCCCACAAGGTGGCATGACGACATAAAAAGTGTCGTTGGGAGCCGCTGGATGCAAGCGGCACAAGATCGTTCCCTGGTGGCAACATTTAGGCGAGACCTATGTCCAGCAGTGGACGTCCATAGGTCGATGATGATGATGATGAATATTGATGTACGATATATTTTTATTGACCGTATTTTGCTTTTATTTATGTAATGAATCTTCCACAAATGATACTAATAAGAAAATTTAAAAACAATTTATAAGCAATTCTTTTTCTCGCATAGTAAAGCAATCGAACACGGCTAAATATAAAAGTTAAGTGAAAAAGTAAAAAAAGATATACCTAGTTACTTACGAGTAGCCATTTGTAGCGTCTATTTATAGTAAACAACTTTATATACATAGATTATAGAATTAATTTTATGGGCTTTAGGACAGCATAAGTAAAGAGAAGTGTTTGTAACTATTATTAGTTACAAAAAACCGGTCAAGTGCGAGTCGAGCTCGTGTGCCGAGATTTACGTACCTACCCATTGTACCACCATAATAAAATTGGTATCATTCAGTCCAGTCAGTCCTGTATTTAGTCCAGTCAGTGAAATTGCATCCCATAGTTCAAAAGTTAGAGGGGGCGGGACATAATTTTAATGACTTCAGGAGCTAATATCTCAACAACTACTGACTTAATGGAAAAAGTCGAAATCAAACCTCCTCATCATTTTGAAAGACCTATCCAAAAATATCTCACACGTTGACACACGTTGATTTTTTTTTTTTACACACATATTTAGTAAATTTCGTATAGATAGAGCCAATGGTCTCCGAGTAAAATGACTGTGACATACGTACGGACGGACGGACAGACGGACAGACGGACAGATGGACAGACGGACGGACGGACAGACGGACATGACGAAACTATAAGGATTCCGTTTTTGCCATTTGGCTACGGAACCCTAATAATAACCCTTCAAATTGCTTTAGCTGTTATAACTCTATAAACTAAAACAATAAGTTGTGTTTTTATGCCTCTTTCTAGCCTCCTTAGTTCTAATACATAAGGACACAAAATGCAGTGATCGCTGTTCTTACAAGTCTATGACGTGTTGCTTTATATGTATATCTCCGGAGTCCTTACTTAAATTACTTTTAATTAATTATTTACCAGAAATTTTTATTTATATTTGACAACGTTGTGGCGCAGCGGTAGCGTTCGATCCCCGCTCGGAGCATGCTTGTATTGATCATACAGGCATGTTTTCCGATCTGGAAGGGTTTGTCCTTGTATGTTTCCGGACCCCCGGACCCAGGATATAACTATCCTAATCGGGGCCGTTGAGTGTATAGCGTTTAGTAATTTAATTTTTATTTGTCGGAATACTTCAGAGGCATAATTTCCGACAAATAACGAATTATCAATATTGGTTCGCAAACGGCAAAGATTGTGCGACAATTACATACAAAAAAAATATTACCTAAATTCATAACCAATCTCTTTTGAATATGATAAAAAATCATTTTTAAATATGATAAAAATTAGTAAATCAATAAGTAAAATGGTTAACATAACCAATAATTTTGACTTATTAATATAGTTTATATTGCAAACTATAACAGAGTATAAAATTTAGTTTTGTAAGTGATACTTACAGAATCAACAATAACATTGAGTTTTATACATATTTTAATATATAAGGTTATTAGAAAATTATTAGTGAAAACGCTCATTAAATTTATGAAAGCGCTGGTACACATGGTATCGCATGTTATTGGCAACAAACCGGCTTTTACCGCACTAAAGTTTAACGCTTTTATTTATTAAACACATTAGATACAATAAAACGTTGAACCGACAAATCGAGACGGATTAAAATGTATTCTGACATGTAGGCGAGTAAGATTTAAAACTGGCCGCTTTTCAATTCGTATGCATGTACGCTCTAACAATATTTTTTCTCATATTTTAGCTTAGCTCCATGAGATCGTACGTGTGTTTACTATGTGAACAACTCTAGCTCCCTATCCACGTTTAATTTAAAATGTAAATAATGGTCAAGATGCTGTTCTCTCTTCTTGTTTTAACGGGATTTCTTTTGCTCTCCTGGTCTATCATGTTTCATGGCCTATCTGTGTATTTAAATCCAAACGTAAATATTGTAATAGTTTATTTATAATAACTGGTTATTGATGGGAACTGAGTTTGATATAGAATGTGAGGTGAATCGATTTTTGTTTTATTTGCCATGTAAAATTATCTGTCCTGTGGGCTTGATAGGTTTATGCGTACGAATCATATTATATTTATATATGAAATCAGTAATATTATTTGTAATATATTGTAGGTGATTGAGTGAAAGACACAATCTAAACGGGTCAACTTAAAAATTTAATAGAAATATTTTTCTAGTATCCTAGCGATAAGGAATTTGTTTATGTATGAATCATGGCTATGATTTTACGTTAACCATGAATTATTTTATAATCTTAGATAAAAAAAGTATGGTCAGATACGGGAGATACAGTTTCGCTACTGGCTCCTTTTCTTGCTAGCTCTCTAAGTAATAAATTGAATGTAATGCAAATAAAACCGTGTTGCACAGCTACTTTATATTATATTGAAGAAGTCATGTTAACCGACACTGGTACTGACTTAACTGAGTTGGCATCTGTCCTGCAATACGTCACGCTTTCTTTTCATTTCATGTCAACCTCGAATGCATTAAGATTAGTGTCATCCGTATTCCCATTGTCGGCGTGTGAGTTAAGATGTAACGATTCAATGTGATTTTAACATTTAATATTGTGTAAAATAAAAGGCGAACAATAAGAATTTTCAACCTGATTTAATTGCCAGAGTGAGTGAGATCCAATAGGCAATATCACCTGTCTAACTGTCGATGCAACCTTGACAGGATATCAGGCGATGTGGATGACGCATATTTCCGCTACTAGGAGATGCACTTGATTATAATAATGATTTTTAGATAATTATAACAAGTCGTAAGGATAATAATTTGAAATAGATGTTGTATTGCGTAAAATGTTTTTATTTATAATATTTATTTTCTCGAGTCTCAGAATACTGATTTATTCCCAAACGATTCACTGTGAAGAAAGGTAATATTAGTAGAAAGGTCAGAGCATTAGCACGTGTGCTGATTCATATTGAGGTAAAGGTAAGAATGCCAACATATACAGGTATGCGCGGCAGAAGCCGCGAGGCACAGCTACCTGTATTTACATACAAGTGCTAGAGCTAGTTATTTGTCAGCTATTTAAAAGAGAAATGTCGGGGACACACGGAGATGCACTGACACATTTTGAAATCGTAAGTAGGCTGCGGACGCGGCGGTCTTACTGCTCCACATTCGGTTCCTCGAATCACCTGCTCTTAAGACGTCTTGTGTCCAAGAAAATGGCTTATGAAAAATGGAAAGTGGAGTGAATTTGTCTAGAGCAGTGTGTTAGTACATGAGCGATAACGGTGATTGTTACAACAATGACAACATGCAATTACGGGAAAGTGTCATTTTCGAAAGAAATTGTTTAAAAAGTTTTAGCCGTGAGAACTATTGCAATGTCGCTAAAAGCCATAGAATATTTTCTAGATTCAGTTTGGATCTATACGAGCTTGATGTTTAAATAAATCATAATTATAAATTTTACTTCAAAAGAAACAGTGTTATAATTTCTACTATTAATTTATGATAATACTTTCTTCAATATACAGTATTGGTTAAGTATGTCACAGGGTTATTTTATTACTTACGATTTCGAAGTCATTTACGCCAACAAATGATTGTAAGTTGTCGTTTACGTACCTGAAAAGTAAAATACATGACATAAATGGTGAAGGTACCGTATAAGACCCATCATAGCATTTCTAAACGTTAAATTTATATGACATGAGGATTAAGGGAACTTGTTGAGAAAGCTCATTTGTTACTAAAGTACAAGATAAAGTACATAAAAAACATTCAAAGATTATGCTTATTTAACCAGTTTTACACAGTGGCTTACTTTATCGAATGTGATAGTCGTTAAGGACATAATTTTAGTATTTATGTAATATATTCTCTCATTAAATTACTTGCGCCCAAAACATGATTTTGATTACTTTAATTAGTTGACATTACTTTGAGGTTGGTTGTTAGGGTTCCGTAGCTAAATGACAAAAACTAAACCCTTATAATTTCGTCACATCTGTTTGTAGTGATACAGTCATTTTACTACTGGCTCTATCTAAATGAAATCTAGTACTCGTTTACTAATAATATACCTAGTATTCTATAAACCGCCACGGGATTAATGTAATACAAAAATTTGAAGTAAAGTAAATAATAATAAAATATATAAAAATTAAGCCTAGCATTCATACAGTAACTATGGGTTGAAAAAACAAATTTCAGCATATGTCAACATGTGAAGTATCTTCGGATAAGTCTTTAAAAACAATAAGAAGGATTCATTTTATTTTTTTTGATTAAGTCAGTACTGTAGTTGTTGAGGTATTAGCTTATTTTGAAGATTTTTTTGAATCAATATATTTATTTTTACTGAGGGTCCGTTCTATTAAGATAATAACCAGTTACTCGTAGGTCAACTAAGTATCTCGCAATCAGTGCATCACAACAATATTTTAAGTTTCAGCAATTTGCGTTATCAGTAAATTGTAAAATCGCCTACCCTCGATCAAGATTGATATAAAAAGGATAATGTGTGTTGTATTTAGTTGAATAAAACGACTGGCTTACTTTTCTTAATTAATAAAACAGATAAGGCAATTAATATTAATTGTCTTTTTAAAGATATAGATTAATTAAATCGAAAACTCAATAAAAACTTTTGTGCTAAATCAGTAAATGGTATGAATTAAAATATGTATGAAAATTTAACACCAACGCAACGAAACGAAGTTAGTCATAAGCTTGCAATATAGGGGAATGAAGTTAGCATGTGTAGTCTTCTGAATAAATATTCAAGTAAATATTCGAATAAAATAATCTGTATTTATATTATGATATAAGTTACGTATATCATTATCGTAACTGATTTAAGCGTTACTTTTTCTCTAATGATAACATTGATTATTTAGTATTGCGCCGGTATTAAACATGATACCTTCACTAGATAGGTACATATTTACGACATATCTTACGGATGTGAGTTGTAATCATAAAGATGTAGAGTATGGCAAGCGTACTTCGGTCTATTAAACCATAGTAATACATTTTATAACATGCATATGATTTACATGTGGTTCGAATTGATGGTGATGCCTAATTTGTTATGATGTACTACGATCATATAGGCAGAGATATAAAGACATATCGATACCTTATTTACGAAAAATATCAAGATTGTCTGAAACGGCTCATATGTGGATGAAGGAATGTATTAAAAATATAAATGACACATTGACACAAACATTTTGGCCAACTTCATAATCACGGATCATTTTGGAAAGTCATTTTGATGCGCATTTTTGTGTATTTTACGCGATATTTTTCTCGATCGTAAGCCGATTGCGACGATCCTTTTTTTTAGACAGTATATATACGCTGTCTTGGTAGGCCCATATATATGATACATTATATATATACATATATATGATACATTATACATATTTTGTAATGATTTGATCAAAAGCATCAGATATAAAGAAAAAAGTTGTTTGAAGTAAAGTTACTCATAATATCACTGTTATTTTCAATACAATTATTTATTTTTTACATACCGTATGCCTGAAGTTGTAGTTGACATTTGTGTTTTTTATTAGGGTTCCGTAGCCAAATGGCAAAAACGGAACCCTTATAGTTTCGTCATTTCCATCTGTTCGTCTGTCCGTCCGTCCGTCCGTATGTCACAGTCATTTTACTCGGAGACCATTGGCTCTATCTATACGAAATTTACTAAATAGGTGTATTCTATGAACCGCACAACGATTTTGTAATGAAATCTTAAAACATATAAGAATTAAGGGTAGCAGTCCATACATGTAAATGAGTGTTGAAAAAAAATATTCAACGTATGCCAAATATCTTTGGATAGGTCTTTCAAAATGATAAGGAGGTTTGATTTTGACTTTTTTATTAAGTCAGTAGCTGTTGAGATATTAGCTCCTAAACTCATAAATATTGTGTCCCGCCATCTAACTTTTGAACTATGGGATTAAAACTTCTGGAAAAATTTGAGCTTGTAGGACATCAAATGAAATTTCAACCACATCTGGTTTGAAGAAGATAGGTCTACAAATTTTAGAGATATATAAGCTGTTCCCCTATCTTTGTTTTTCATATTACTTTTAATAATTACTATGAAATTACCAACTTATTTTGCGGTCGATTTTAATACGTTATTATTTTAAAAGCCCTTAAGATTCTTCATAACCAAGCTGCGGAACCCTTTAGTTTCAACTGTGCGTGGTACACAACGCACTTAACTGATAATTATTTGAAAATTATTGCTCTCCAACAAATTTTTCCAAAAAAATATACTGATGTTGATGTAAATTAGTTTAAAATTAATCATGCATTCGTGAAGTAATAGCGCCTTGTTTATACGAAAACATCACGCATTTGTTATCCATTATGTTCAACTGATTTCATATACATGCAAGGTGTTCGTGTCAATTACAACCGTTTACCGTTCCAAACCCTTTTGTACCCGAATAGTATCTTTTATTTGTATTTAAAACGGCGCGGCGTCGCACGTGCCGTATGCGGAGATGCCGATAACAAGGCAGAAATACGTACTGGGCCACATTTTAAACACGCCTTTTGTTTAATAGGTACACACATTCCAACGATAGACAATATACCGCTATGTATTTACGAGTAAGCGCCTTAATTTATCAGAATCCAAATGGTTGATCTTTATTACAATGTATTAAAAAAACATTAAACTATTTTATTTAGTTCTGAATCTACAAAATCTAAAAATGCAATCACAGGTTTTAAATTTAAAGAACAATTTTAATATAACACGCTGAATAGTCTTGATCGTTTTGAAAATATTATAGTGGTATTATACATAGCAAACAAAGGATTTTAATTAATCCTGGTAGCCATTACACACAACTGTGTGTAATAGCTACATCCGCCGCTTAATTTTGATCCTAGCAACCTGCCGGTAAAATGTGTTTACTGCCAATTGCGTATAAATCTTTGGTCATAAAAGTAATCCTTGACTTCCTGTTGTATCTATATAATACCTTATTTAATTTATGCTAATTATTATATTTATCTGTATATCATGAAATGAATGCTTGTTTTCTAGTGTAGTTTTCTCAAGGGCGTTTTTACGACTTTAATATACTAAAAATCCTATAAAAATGAGTAACTTTCTTTTTTTACGAGCACATTATCTAGTTTTATGTGATGCATACTTATCATTGTTATATATTTTATCAGAGAATAAGCCGCGAGAAAAGTCTTGATCATGCGTCCAGTCCAGTTAGCACGCGCGGCCCCAATCGTGATGCGAATGTCGTCATGACAGATGAGGAAAAAGTAAAATTGATATGTACTCCTGTCCATGATGACTAAGGAAACTTTCAACAGGATTTTGTGCTAGGTTTCTTTTACAATTTACATGGTAAAGAAGAAGAAAGAAATTTATTTAAGAATTGCTGCCATCTGATCACACTGAACGCTTTTAAATATATTACAACAAATTAATACCAATCTATTAATTTAATTATACAACTGAGTTCTTAACTGAGACTACTTAAAGGCGGTTTCAGACCAGCGTTTAATACGCGCGTATGCGATCGTTTTTTGAAGCGTCTAATCGCTCGTAATAACTTTTGAATCGTAAATAGTTTCAGACTATCATTTTTATTTGAAGTGTGTACGTTGTTTCGGGATTTTTAATCAAAGCTCGTAAGCGTGGCGTGAGGTGCTCTTCAAAAAACGAGCGTATACGCTTATAAAAAGCTAGAATAAAAAAGCTACTAACACCGGTTCGAGCGCACACGCCGGAATAAGCCCGTATACGCTCAAAAATAACGTTAATCTGCAACCGCCCTTATAGCAATAGATATTTTTAGAAACCGTAATAGTAATAGATAAGTTTTCAAGTATGTTACATGTATTTTTATTTTTATATTTAAATTATGAAATAAAACTATTATTCTATTCGTTTGCAAATAGCCCTCGTAATTTATGAGAGACATAGATCAAAGCTCAAATATTGATTGTGATTCCTTTAAATCTGAATAGGTTCATCTTTATCTATACAATCGTAGTAACAGCCGTGTTATATAGTACTATTTGTTTGAATAGTCAAATAGTGGCGGTTGTTATGGTCATTTGTATGTCTGTATTGTAGGAGGATGTAAAAGAAAGACCGTGCAAATTGTTTCAAAAACGAGTAATATGCGGACACAATATATTTGCATATAAACGAAGCATTATTTTTTAAAATAAAAGGAATGTCTGGGCCACAGTAGTCGTTAAATATTATTAGTAATTTTATCCTACTTTTCTTTTTTTCAGTATCGCGCTCTCTCGGCTGCATAATAAGAATGTTTAAAAGTAACATTAAATTAGTGACAATGACAGTAAAAGAGAAAAAGTAAATGTGATGGTAGCATCATTGTAAGTGCACTTTTTTGTATGAAAAATATTTAAAGCGAAATATCTTGAAAATATATTTTTGCAAGTCATGTTTCACGACTAAGTCTTGTTACCAATATTCTTCGTATTTACTATGTTCGCCTGCGTAAAAAAAATATTCATAATATACTATTCATTGGCTACTCATTTTGAACAGAGATGCTGGATTTTGATTGATTTCAAAACTCTTTTTGTGATTGAATATTTTATTTGGGATTCTAATAGATATTGTATAAAATCAATTTTGAATGAGTTTAACCTGACTTTTTGCCGGTTCTTTTCAATAGAATAAAATGCGAAAAGGCGACCTGACGACGCGATTTGATTAGACCACTATTCTTATAGTATCACTAGCCGTGGTCGCGGCTCCGCTCGTGGGGTCTACAGATTTATTGTTAATGTTTTTTAATTGCACGGAACTGTATTTTTTTTCCTTTATGCTTATAAAGAACGAAAGAAACAAAATTGATGCATTCGAAATGTGGTGTTGGCGTCGGATGCTTCGTATTCCTTGGACGGCAATGAGTACAAACGTGTCCATCCTGAACGAGTTGAAGATCAGTACCCGGTTATCCACTACTTGCCTTCAACGAATACTCGCGTACTTTGGCCACATAGCTAGGAGAGAGGGCGACTGCCTCGAGATGCTCGTGATAGCTCAAGTACAAGGCAAAAGACCACGAGGACGCTCTCCAACACGGTGGTCTGACCAAATTCGGGAACTATCCGGGGTGTCGTTTAACATTGTTTTAAGACAGCCTGTCTTAAAAAGACCGGGAAAAATTGAGAAATCTGATCAACACCTGTGCGCTGGCTCCAGGCAGACAAGACCCTTAGTCATGAAGATTCGACTTAGAGGAAGATAAGCGCTACACAATCAACGGCCCACATTAGGATAGTGGTATCCTGTGTTCCGGAAACACATACAGGACAAGGACAAATACACCCAGACCGGAAAATATACTTGCATGGTAAATACAAACATATTATGCTCCGAGCGGGAATCGAACCTTAAGGCAGGTAGGCTACCGTTGCGCCACAACGTCGTCATTCCTAAAATAAAAGTAGGCAAAGTATTCCTAATAACATCAGCTTTCTGCCAGTGAATGTTCACTTAAGATAGGTGCAGCTGTTTCGGAGATTAGCCTGAACAAACAGACAGCAAGACTTGGTTTTTTGTAATATACTGCCATATGTACATTCACATACATGCCACTGATGGTATTTGGACGTAACAAACAGATACTCTTGTTTTATTTCTTTGTAGATATAGACTACTAGTATCTACCGGCGATTTCACGCTCTTAAAATTAGGATGGTACATGTCTATGTCATACCCCGTGCTACAGTGTTGGAACCGTGTCGCTCTGCATACCTTTTTCACCTTTAGTATATCCGATCTTTATCCATAAATAAACGAATGCAAAAAGATTATTCAAATCCAACCGGTAGCGTGAGCTTAGCAAATTTAAATAAACAAACTTCGCTTTAATATTAGTATAGCTAAAAAAACTATATGTATTTTTATCAAGTTAAATCATTCTTAAGCCCGCTAGCAATAGTCATATTAATTCTTTATTTATTTCTTACTTATAATCCGTGTAACATAAAATTGCATTCCACGATCAAAGCGTAATAAAACTCTCGTCTTATTTTTGTAACAACCTCCTCATAAAAGCTTAAAAATTGCCTTTCATCGTTCAGACGATGAGAACTAATAGGCTAGATCGTGCTCACGGCCGTATATATATTTGTAACTTTTTTATCAGCATTGTGACTTTGATAATAATAAATATATCCCGCCAATAATTATTAATATTTGCAAACTGAAATTGTAAAAAAAATATAGTTAAATATTTTTAGATTAAATAAAAAGTTTTGGTATTTTATTAAGGCTATATAATATGACTTCTTTTTAGGGTTCCGTAGCCAAATGGCAAAAACGGAACCCTTATAGTTTCGTCATGTCCGTCTGTCCGTCCGTCCGTCCGTATGTCACAGTCATTTTACTCGTAGACTATTGGCACTATCTTTACGAAATTTACTAAATAGGCGTATTCTATTAACCGCACAACGATTCTGTAATGACATTTTAAAATATATAAGAATTAAGGGTAGCAGTCCATACATGTAACTGAGTGTTGAAAAAATAAATTTCAACGTATGTCAACGTGTGAGATATCTTTGGATAGGTCTTTCAAAATGATAAAGAGGTTTGATTCTTACTTTTTTCATTAAGTCAGTAGTTGTTGAGATATTAGCCCCTAAAGTCATAAAAATTGTGTCCCCCCCTCTAACTTTTGAACTATGGGATTTAAAATGTTGGAAAAATTTGAGCTTGTACGACATCAAATAAAATTTCATCCACATTTGGTTTTAGGAAGATAGGTCTACAAATTTAAGAGATATATAAGTTTTTCCCATCACTTTGTTTTTCATATGACTTTTATTAATTACTATGAAATTACCAACTTATTTTTGCAGTCGATTTTAATTTGTTATTATTTTTAAAGGCCTTAAGATTCTTCATAACCAAGCTGCGGAACCCTTTAGTTTCAACGGTGCGTGGTCCACAACGCACTTGACTGCTAATTATTTTTATTGGCCTTTTTCTTTATTGAACGACACCCTAATTCTTTTTAAATAAAAGCCTAAGTCACTCCTTATAACACCAGCTACCTACCACTGAAAGTCCCGTTAAAATAGGTCCAGCCGCTTCAGATATTAGACGGAACAAACAGACAGATAAATATTAAAAAAATGTTGTTTTTTGAATGTAAGTGCCGTATATACCTTCATATGGATTTAATAAAAAGCTGTTAATTTGGAATTACAGGTACTTCAGTTTTATTTATTTGTATAGCTAAATAATATTATTGTGTAAATTTTTGAAGTAATACGAGTATATTGTGTTATTTTTTTTTATTGTTATTCATTATAAATGTTAGAATTTTTTTATGATTGAGTAAGAACTTTTAACTTTAAAAAGGGCACCTTTTTACATTTTTTGAACCCTTAGAATTTCGTCATGTCCGTCTCTCCGTCCGTCCGTATGTCACAGCCATTTTACATAGAGACTATCGGTTCTATCTAAACGAAATTTAATAAATAATTGTATTTTATAAACCACTACAGAATTTTAAGGTTAATCTTTTTAACTGATAGCGAGTTTTGGAAGTAGTTGGCCGCAGGTGAGTTAGAGGCTGCAATGATATTTGTATTAACAATACAAATATTCTGAATGTTTGTGTGTTATTCTGCATTCTCAACACAGTTAATACTTCTACTGGGAATCGTTGATCGTGTATACCGATGGTGTTATCTTTATTTTCTGAGTAGTTTGACATGTGTTGCCCAAATTTAGGCAAAAAATGAGAAGATTTTACTTTACTTTCGTAAATAACAAGAAAAACATATTTTTTTCCACATATCATTAACCTACATCAGATGAACAGGTTTCTTTCGATTCTTGAAACATTGAAGTTCTTTCCATCATTAGATTATATTCCACTTAGTTTCCATGGAAGCAAATTAACGTATTTAAAGAACCATTAGTCTCGTGAGAGCTCTTCAGTGAGATGTGATCTAATGTACGGGTAATAGCTTGTTAGAGGCAGCTAACTCTAATTACATATCAACTGAGCCGCCAAAGCTTCCGTTTTAGAAGTTCAACAAACATCTTTAAGCCTTTTAGCTAAAATAGCACGCTAGCATTTGTGACCATGCCGTTAGAATGCCGATGACAACTCAGAGACCTGACAACTCAGCCGGACGATTTCACAAAGATGGGGTGACAGAATCTTATCTGAGATTGGTAATTTCAAAATAATATGGGTGCAACAGCGTTTTTCTGTATTTCTGAAAATCTTTTACTTTTAAAAACCGGGTGGGGACTGAGTACTGAGACGCAGGCGTGAAATAGAGACAAATAGCGGGAGTTCAAATTTGATTTCGCCTTTAGGATGAATCCTGCGAGACCGAACTATGGTTAAGGACGTCATCGGTAATGGATGTAGCGCTTCGAGGTCTGAAAACTGTTTTTCTTATGCATAAACCATTTTGATAGTTTATTTAATTACAGATTTATTATAAATGAGAACTTTTTATAAAAAACTATGTATGTAGATGGTCAAAATATAAGTGGTAGTTCTGTAGGTGTTATCATAAAATCGGAGCACCGTGATTGTCAGGTCGCTTTGGTATGTTTTGCGAGTGTTCCCGTAACCTGACAAACACACTGAGGTCGGCCACCGAGGAGGTTTTAGTGGGTCCCCATGACGTTTCCTCCTTGTCATGGAACCCCACATAAACCGGTTCTCCTCCCCAGGACACCGGGTATCTAGTAGTACATTTCCGCCCCGACACCAAAAAAAAAAAAAAACAAAGGTGTTATCATAAAAAAGTCAATGTCTAAAGTCTCAAGTAAGATCTAATACAGTGTCACAAGTGATTTGAACCGGCAGCCGAGGTAATAGCAGAGTATTTACATGACGGCCTGTAACAAGCAATTTGTCTATTGACAAGCTCGGATATTATTTAAACTATATTAAAACAGACTTGTTTATAATGATCATTTTTGTTAGGAGTCTACGAGCGTAGCTAATGGGAGAGTTGATTGCTTATTTGCTTCATGGCTTTTTTCGTTTAAAGTACAGTATATTGGCAATGTAACATTAAAGAGTATATATATCTACTTCATTGTACAAGATGACTTCAGCGTTGTCCAACTATTATAGAGCAAAAAAAAACAATTTTCATCGTTCGTATAATTACTGCTTTTAGTTAATAGAAATTGCCTTTTCATACTCATTTAATGTTATTGAAGAACATTTAATCAAATGATTCGATCTTTTTTGATAATAGATAAGTTAATAACGATTATAGTTCTTGTAATAATAATACAGAACATTAATACGTGTTTTAGGGTCGTAAAAACAGCTTGAATACTCGTTATAAAATATTATCTTTGAAAGCTTGAAATAACGATATGGTCCTTAAGTAGTGAACACCGCTGAACAGCTTTATCGTAAATATAGGAAAATTGATAATTTATTTTAAAGTCAGTCAGCTAGAATAATCTAAAATTTAGTGGAATATAAAATGCACTGTTTAAAATTAACATCCTCATTTTAATACAATGACGATCGATGGACTGACTGATTGACTGACGAATGACGACCGTTGTGGCCTGCTGGTAGCCAGCCCGCTTCGAGCCGCGACCGTCCCAGGTTCGATTTCCGTTCAGATGTATGTTATAAATATCTGTTTCGGTCTGGGCGTTTGCCCTTGTGCGTATCCCCACCTCGCCTCGGAGCGCACGTTACAAGTAATTCAAAATCTTTATTTTGCATTTTTTTATCGTTATTTAGTTTTATAAATAAATGATTAAATATCAAAATCCACGATAATCTAGTTGTGACAATTATATTACACATCAAATTTATGTAAATAAATGTTTTCGCAGTAAAATCTCTTTTATATGTCTATTAAAACTTTTCAATCAAATACAAATATATCAACAGTTTTAATGAGAGTATTTCATGAGATTTTCTTTACGAGCAACTCGTTTATAGTGAGGCTTTATATCTAATATACGAAAGACAATAAAGGCTTATGCACACGAACGGGCGCCGCCACCGCATACCGCCTTCAATAGCCGATAATTACGATGCAATTAGGTGTAATAAACGCGCGTAAGCAGTCTGCGTATCGTGGTTGAAAACACATTATTCTAACATAATTACTTTCGACTACATGTCAAACGTCAAACTTTAACGTAAACGATGAAACAAAATCAATTACTCTATTACACTTACCGCAGGACCAAAATGACTGTAATAATACAGCTCAGGTTTTACAACCTTTTAAATAATATGTGCTTTCGAAAAATGCAATTTAAATGATGTGGCCATTATCGTTTTCACAGCATAATAGCATGTAAGCTGTTGTAACGGCTATTTACCATATAAAAATAGCAGGAATGTGTATGATATTAATCTTTTAGTTAATGATAATACATAATCATTTTTGTAAGTAGTTTTTTTCTTCTTTTTAATAGTCGAGATTTTTTATTATATACAACATTTTAAATATAATTGGAAGTTAGATATCAATTAATCGTAAATAAACAAGTAATTACGACAGGTTGGGGTCAAGAGAGATTGATGAGTTCATGATTTCATGCAACATACAGATTAGAGCAGATAGAAGTGTTAAAAAATTGCCGGCAATAATCATTATAATCACACTATTAATTTGAAAACCTGATTTCTCTACACATTCCAAATTGGGAAGATTTAGAAAGATAAATTACTATTCATGTTGACCAATGTTTGCGCGTTCTCATCTCATTTTTTTTGTCGAGTCTAGTCTAGAGCTATATTTCCTGGTTCACGGAGGCATAAAAAATCTTTGATTATGCGTTGATTTAAATAGAGCTCAAAGCGTGTGAATGAAGACTTCATAAAGGAAATAGTGACTGCAAATGGTAATGAAAGAAAAGTATACGTCTTATATTAAATGCAGAATCAAAGGTACACGTTCTTGTACCGGGTAAAACGAGTCGGAGCTTTGATTTTCATCTTTGTACATTCATATGCATTTTACAAGGATAAGATTAGCTTTTTGTATAAAGATATCATACGAAAATGATTCACTTTTTTAGTTACAAGCAATCCAGGATATGAGACAAACAAAAACGTAACGTGAGATATAACTTAGTTCAATATTCAAGCAATTGGACTATTTAAAATAAATAATAATAAATGATACACACTCAACGGCACCCATTAGGATAGTGATATCCTGTATCGGGGTTTCGTAAGCAAACACAAGGACAATGACATACAAAAAAATCTGCCAAGTGCGAGTTGGACTCTTACAAGAAGCATTCCGTACCACTAAGTAAGGATCCTTTACCTATACCAACCGTGAGATACAGCCCGCTGACAGACTGATGGATGGACGGATGGACAGCGGATGTTTAGAAATAGGGTTCCGCACACCAAAGAAAGATATCACATTACATTACAAAAAAAATCATTCACCCAAATTGACAAACTTTTCAAAGTCGGTTTAAAAGAAACCTAGTTTGGAATTCTGAAACAGTCACTATTAGAAATACCTCACAGCGAGACAGTAAGTGGCTATAAAGGTAGCTAGAACTTTTATATGTAAAGGTTGAATTACCCTGAATAAGGACCTCCGATGAGTCCGAAACTAGTCGGTACTTAAACCGATTATACGTGAGTGTGAGCCGTTTAGATTTTTACATTAGGTTGAGTTACGCTTGTTTGCCGCCGCTTCCGACTTTTTATTGATCTTTTTACTATATCTTCAACTCGAGCGAGTTATCTGTTTGCATAATATACGATATCGGCTAAATCAGTCAATCTATGCACCTGACACTTTTGAATATCTGAATTAATTATAATTAGTGACGAGTTCTAAGACAGCTCCATCAGATAGCGTTTTTAAATACATATATTCAAGGCTATTAGCCTTTTATAGATATCTACTTATACAATGCCAATATGATAATATATGGAGTTTAAATAATGGAGTGTTGGCTGTTGCGGGATAAATAGCGGAGGCGTCTCAAGCCTCGAAATAATATATCGGTGAAATAGATACCGTGTCATAAGGGCATGTGCACGCTTGGAAGATTCTTAGCATCCTTCATTGGCATAATAAAGCTTTTGAAGCTGTTACTTAATTATACATATATCATCTTACTTAAATATTATGTATTGCGGGGTCAGTTAGACCCTGTTTTGACATATTATTTTTTAATTTTTTTTTTGTAATTAAGTTGGTAAGCAAGCATCCGATCCACCTGATGGTAAGCGGTTGTCGTAGCCTATGAGCGCTTGCAATACTATTGGTAGGCGTCACTCACACGTTGCCCAGTAATTTCACTAGCTACAGTGTCCTTCAAACCGAAACACAGTATACGGCTTTGCGGTAGAATAACTGACACTGTGGTGGTACCTACTTGTACTTAGCCAGTCTGTTACAATAAAAGACTTACCACCGGTACATTATCAAAGAAATCGAACGTAAGTAATAAATCGTGAACATATTTTCACGCACTTCTTTGTGATACAAATGCAGAATGAAATGTCAAAGTGTCGCTAAACTTCATGTAAATGATTTTACCTTAAGGAATTACGGTAATATTATTTGGACACCAGTCCGTAAAAAATACTAAAACCACGATTAAAAAGGGTTGGAGGGTTCTGGACATTTGTTCACACAAAAATCACAATTAAACATCGTGGGGGTAGAGGTGAAAAAAATTTTACGACCTCATAACTTAAAAAAATATATAGACACTCATACCTACCAAAAAAACAAATCATTAAATTCCGTCGAGCTGTCTCAGAGGAGTGCGACCACAAACACCGTGACAGGTGATATTTATATATTAACAGAATATACATAATTCAATGGCAGAATTTATTATTAATGGCATTAATTTGTGTTCTTATTATACTAATATTTAGATGACCATTATAAATAACCATTGTACTGATTATTTTACTTGATATTAACCACATAAAAAACCAAATAATTTTGACGACGTTGTGGCGCAGAGGTAGCGAACCTGCCTTAAGCGCCACAGGTCGCGGGTTCGATCCCGTTCGGAGTGGATGTTTGTATTGACTATATATACATATGTTCCGGTCTGGGTGTGTTTGTGCTTGTGGTTGGTATGTTTCTGGAATCACAGGATATAGCTATCCTAATGGGGACCGTTGAGTGTGCAGCGTTTATTTATAAAAATTAACCAGAAAAATGTCTGGTTATGATTGCCAATCTTGGGTATTTCATAAAACAGTACATTACTAGACTATGCAAACAGTTATTTATAAACTATTCTAATTTTCCGAATATCTAAAACAATACCTCACCACGTAATCTGAGGGTAATATATAGAGTGGTGTCCTAATAGATTATTTTGTGTTGAAATATGATACAAATTCATATCAGTCGGTTATTAATATATAGACATCGCGACTTGCGTCTTATCGTAAATATTTTAGCTGTTACAGCTCAGACCGTATTATCAATTTCATTAGCATTATTGATTTGATCCTTACTAATGTTAGATATCATGAGTTATATTGTTAAAATATTATGTTCTAATATTGCTTGATTATTAATATATATTAATTAATGTGTAATAAATAATTAAATATAATCTTACTTATAATAATATATATTTTGTGAGTATAGGGAATGAAGTAAATTGACTGCTTTGATTAAATAAGAAGCTTAACGACTGTCACCCCCACTCATAACAAGACATTTGTTTAGTGACAGTTCGTCTTTCCTATACCGACCGTTGAAGTGAACAGTGATTATTAAAAACTACAATAAATTACTACAGTTTTTCAATATTACCGCACCCAAGTACTACTTCGTTTTTGATAATTTAACACTAATGTTACAAATGTGAAAGTAACTCTGTCTCTCTGTTTGTCAGTCGCGCTTTCACGCTAACACTACTGAACCGATATAAATGAAATTTGCTACACAGATAGTCTAGAGCTTGAGACAAGACATAGGCTACTTTTTATTATGAAAAAGGGTTGTAAAGGGTTGAAAAGGGGGAATGGAAAGTTGTTTCGTCATTTTCAGAGCTAGAAGCTTGAAAATTATTTTTTAGACTGTTGATTCGATATAAATAAATATGACATTCAAAGTTTGTAAGGGGAAAGGGAGTTTGTATTAAAAAGTCACTCAGGCGGGCGAAGCCACTGGCAGACTCTAGTATATAATATTTTTAAAGTAGTAGCGCCTGGCTGATTTCGATCTGAACTAGGTGGAATTACTTTCTTCTCATACTATACTGAAGAAGTATTAGTATCCGTACTATTGGGTTTCGTTAGATGAGTAAGAAAGTAAGAGAGTTAGAAGTCAACTCCTATTACCTCACTCCATTTCTTTTACTCTTCCTCCTTACTGTCCTATCCCTGGGGTCAGCGACACTATCATGATAGTTCTATTGTTTCCAGCACGCAGGTTACTGTTACGAACTATAATTAAGCAGGCTGAACGCTGGTTGTTGTTGTAGTATTAAAAATGTTATACGTGCAATGACTTTATGTAAACATACACAAAAAATATGGTTATTACAAATATTTTTCACAAGAAATATGAATTGAAATCTTTTTATTCCAATTAGATTATGACGCTGTTCAGCATTTCCGATCTTAAAATAACTATTTTGAATATTCCGTCTAAGTTACGAGCTTGAATTCTATAACAATGATTATATTTGGTTAGTTAAGTAATCGGTATAAAATTTTGCTATAATTATCCCATAGTGTTACTATAGCGTGAAGGCTGTATTTGTAAAAAAGTACAAACAAGTACAAATAAGATTAAGAGTAAAAACAAAAATGTAAAAAAAATGTTGCAGAATCTTTGAAATTAAGTATCAACATCAAAACTTGTAGATATAACAGACGTAAATGACAAACATATTTTATAACAGCTGATAACATTTGCAATAAGAAATGCTCAAAATCATCGGTTTACACTTTTAGATGATAAATGAGATCTTTTTCATCCACAAGCTTCGTATAAAAATAAAACGGCAAGTAAAAAAGATACATGAATTTATTAATAACATGTTTTTCATTTCAATTGGTTCTGTTATACATTATTAATTTCAATTTTTATATAATTTTTGGAATAAATGACGACCATTTTGGTAAAATGTTTTTATCCCGGTTCTAAACACGATTTCGATTCCGAAAAACAACATTAAACAAAGACTTAGTTTTATTTGATTAATAATTTTCTATTAAGTGTATTATAGATATAAATAAAGTATATTACTAATTACAGGAATATATATCAGATAAGAATGCTCGGGGGTCGGGACTCGTAAACTGCTGGATCTTATAAAGGAATCTATTTTAGTAACATTTATTCATTATTATACAATTGTACAGTTTTTTATATTGGTAAATGATAACTAGTTTTTGCCGGTTCTTATCATTAGAACCAACTTTACAAAATAAATTTTGGTAATGTAGAAATATCTTTCACGAGTGGGATTCGAACCTACAAATTAAGGGAAAGGCAAGTCCCTTACATCTAGCCTGGACTCCTTATAACCAGTAGTTTATAGATGTTTATATCAATAACATTTTTTTTCTGCTTGCTTTTCCTTAAGGGCCTTCTTATACAGCCTCGAAGAAAACGTTACGCTGCACGCTGATGGTTGCATTTTTAAAATCAAATCTTGATAAAATGCCAGGAAAATGCTAGTTTTTGCAAGACAAACACATATCACAGAGGCTATGTAACTACATATTGCTACCTTGTCAAAAAGTGTAGCAGAAAATAGCATGGCTCTACAAAGTGCTTATGTAAATATATCATAGTCATCTTTGTAATACTACATTTTCATACAAATTTGGTTCAAATGTAATCATGATTGCATTAGGATCGACTTATTATCTGTTCCTATTATGTCTCGTAGTATCGGGTTCGAAATTAACTCTGAATTACGACTATAAAGTGGTCAATTTACACATATTACAATCAATGTTTGTATAATATTGAGTTAGCCGCTAGGAGGGGACTGGCTCTTTTATTCATATGTATACTTTTTCTTCATAGGAAAGAAATTAAAGATAATAAATTGAGTAATAAATTTACTGTTACTAAGTCTAGCATTCGTATTATCTCCGTTCTATTAGCTTAGCAGCAAATAAGCGGAAAGTATGATGAGAAATATGCAACTGATTATACTGAAGCCATCTTGTAAATATACTTTTATGATGTAATCAATCGACAGTAAAGATATCCCGTAAAATAATGTGTGAGAATTTTAAATAACAATGGAGTAGTTTTTATTTTAATTAGTATACCTATTCGTATTATTATATCATCGTTATCTTACTTGGCGAATGGCGTGTTTGGTCTAATATTTGATGGAAGCGAAGAAAGCATTTCCTTTAAATACGCTACGCCAAACTGGTCATGATCGCCGGTACATATCATAAAACTTAAAAACAGATAAAGACGTTTCATCTGTCTTATAAAATTTGTCTGTTCTGTTCATTTGTGCGCTTATCTTATCTTTAGAGACACTGGTCGGATTTATATAATTATTATTAATATAGAGGTATGTTATCATACCAGATTTTAGTATAAATTAGTGATTAGAAGAGTCTGTAATACTGACTTTCGGGTCGTATGGGAAGAAAAATCGCATCACATATGCAGTAGTTTTCAACGTAACAAAATGTAGTTCACGAGAACGGTACAGCAGGTAATATATAAAATTTAAGATCAATTAAAATTATGTTATATCGGCATAAATAAACACAAGATATGTATGCAGAACTGACACTGAATATATTTTAATTGATTGTCGATAAACTAACAAAATATCATGACTAATAAGTTAAAGTATCTTAGTGACCCATAGAAAGTAGAGGTCATCTGCTTAACTGAATCTCAGCAGTAAAATATGCTTTTAGGTAAATACGCCGACGAATTTGACACACTTCGTATATAGCAATTTAATTTTGATTCACACGTGTATTTAAGGATACAAATAATTTGTGAATGTATGATTGATAAGGCAAATTAAAGAAAGTCTTTTTACCGGTTCGTATAAATACATATGTCTATAAGATCTCTTACTCAGATAATTTTAATGAATACGGTCGAAATTTTTCAAATGTTTTAAACTTTTTTCAAATTTATAGTTTATATCAAAATAGTGTCGTGTATCATGTTTTTTTATTATTTTTGAAACATTGACTCACATAACTGGGCCATTTTTGTTTGACCTACAAAAACTATAAAAAAACACAATTGTAAAGTATATTAATATCTAAATGTTTATAAAGTAAAATTTTGAAAATACTTATAGTTTAACACTTTTAATATTTATCTAAATCGAATTCAATTAGAAAAGATAGTGTGAAGGCCATGATCAATACGGGAGGAAGCGTAGGGCCCGATAGGTATCGAAGGCAGCGGCGTCTACGACGCGGTCGCGCGGTACGCTTGGAACGCCGCGACGCGCGACGGCCGGCCGTCATCTCTCCCTTTCTCTCAGGTTATCGCTCTCTCTCTCCGTCCTTCGGCGGCTCGTTCCTCTTCTTCTTGCAAGGTTAAGGTTACGTCAGACGTGTTATGTTATAACCGTTGGGGCGCAGTGCTGCAAGTTCAGTGTCTCGACGAGAGTGGCCGCGACACTAAGCTCGCGACCATCTCAACGCGCGCGCATCACGAGGACTGTGCCGCACTGCCTGTGATATACGACCAGTGAAAAGTTCATGAACTGGGTGTTAAAATTGTTTGAACTATCACGTGAAGCTGACTTCCGAAAAATTAATTTTACTGTATCTACCTTTTTTTCGAAGGGTAAGTTATTTTATACATGAATAAAGCTGAACTAAAATTATAAGAATGTATTGTCAATTACAACACTTTTCGCGGTATAATTTCCCCGGTAGAAGTAGTTCTTGGCCAGTATGTCCTGTTCAATAACTGGTCTATAAATATTTTATGGTGGTTGCGGTGGCTGGGTAAGGACCTCACTCTTCTTACTACGGTACTAGATAATTAAGAGTTTTATCATGCAACGTAGAGATATTTATAAGAACGAATATTAAATGAATTCCAGTTTATAACAAGATTTATCTTAATGTTATAAATAGAGCAGTTTATTTACTGGAGACTGCAAACTTGTTGGTAATTAATTCTAAATGTAAACAATGAAATAGTTAAAAACGTAATATTTTTTCTCACGACGAGAAAAAAATAATGATGAGGATAGAAAATTATAATGTAAATATGCGATATCAATTTTCCGGAAAAATCGATGAAACATGTTTATAACAGTGTAGTGAAATTAATCTAGTTCATTAATCGTAACTGAACTGAAAAACGGAAAAAATAAAATATCACCTATCTTTCAGGGAAAAAATTAAAAAAGTACAATATCATAATATCAAAATCGTAAGTCAAGAAAATGTTTCAACGGGACGCTATGATTACAAAGGTATCGGGAAAACATAACAAGTGTATGTTGTACCGTTATGTTAGGTATTGCGATGTTTTTTTTCCGTCAGCTTGTCTTCAATCGTGTGTGAGATTGACAGGCTCCACTGCACAGCAATACATAGCTATATTTAGACTCGCATCGTTTGATTCCATTCCGGGAATATGTTTTTGTCGATTCTCTAAGTTTCTTCACCTTGAAGGGCAGAATTTATTACAAAGACTGAACATACATCGTCAGACCCTAAAAAAGGTAAAACTTTTGAATTAGTGCTCTTAATCTCTCGAGCATGAACATAATTTATGTTTAATTTATAAAAGCGCAGCGGTAACGACATTTAAGATTACATTTAAGAATTATGAGGTTTTTTACAAATAAAATAAAAACTGAAATTCCACAGTTAATTGCTATTTTTATATTATATAATTTAGAATTTATATTTTCAAAGCATCATATAACATTAAATTTTTAATAGTTTTTTTAAATAAAAATATACAACTCGAAATACTCGTATCGAATGCGCTATAATTAAACTAAAATTGAACATAGCGAGAAACAACGATAAGCTTGAAATATATCGCTTTAAACAAAAGACTTCAACGCGTTGCATCGCGAGTACAGATCGCTAGCTAGCGTAAAATTGTAGTTCCAATGCATTTGTTTGTATATCTGCTTTCTATAAAAAGTTTAAATAAATGAGTAGCGTATATCAAAAAGAAATATAACATATACTAGGCAAAAATCTCAAATAAAACACTTTTTGCATAAACTTTTTAAAGAAATGATAAATTATATATGGACGCAAATAAGCAATACCATGTCAGAAGTGTTGGTAAATGGCTGAAGAACATTTTTCTTTAATATTTGTAGGGTTTTAAGATTTAAAACTTCTAAAAAGTTATTTTTTAATCATGCCATTTATGTATTATTTTAAACGTTTTGGGTTATATTATATACGAAATATGCAGTTTGTATGCTTATTTTATGTGGAAATAAGTAAAATAACTTACATACATCTTGAAATTGCCAAAAACTTGACCAATATATTAAAAAAATCATATAAAGCAAGTTGTTCAAAATTTTCAAACGCGTTTTTCTCGAAATGACATTCGTGTGGGTTGACATGGTATTGCTTATTTGCGTACATATATTGTTTTTAAATTTAAGATTATAGAATTAATTTGATAGCCAAAACGTGGAAAAATATGGTATTGTGTATATTCTCCGTTTCTTCCATAAATTTCTCTGAATGCATAAAAATTTTGAAAGAAGGCTTCGAAATCACTAGCATTTTACTTTACAGAGAAAATATCCACAGCTTGGCCACGAGATAATTTACAGCGTTTAAATTTGCATGATTCCTAGGTATCCTAAGAGCGCAAGAAAGGTTTTTTAACATTAAATCTGTAAGATCTTACAGGGTTTGTATAGCAAGCGTTCGACAACCTTGGAAACAGAGAAGGTAGTTTGAAGAAATAAAAGAGTCAATTTTGAGCTAGGAAATAGCACGGATGAAAATGATTTCGTGCCGGAAATTTTAAGAGAGGGAGAAAGAAAGTATTGAGAAATTAAGATTAAGTTGGATAAATGCTTATTTCGTGCAGGCGTAGCCATGAGAGCTAAGCTAAATTTATATGTTAAAACAGTCCCATAAAACCTGTATAAGCTTGTAGTTTGTTCATAGCTTCTAGAATCAGGATTGAGTTCTTGAAATTGCTAATAGCGTGTAAAGTCGCGTGTAATGAATCTGAGAATTTTTAATGCATTAAATGTGAAAATTATTAATATCACAAATGTTCTTAAAAATAAAAATAAAATTGCGACTTCCATCAAAATATAAAAAATCTAGCGTTATGATAAAATTTATCACTATTAGTTCAAAATGTTATCTCTTATTCCGGTTTTAGGTTTTTGCTACACTTTTAGCCGAAATTATTCTGACATTTATTAAAATGTACGAATATATATATCCTATTAAAAATCCAAAAAAGTTTTATTTAAATATATAAATTATTAGGAACTGATATCGTTTAAATCTCGTAGTGTTAAAATTTTTAGTCATTTATTTCTAAAGAAAATTATTGTAACAGTTTTAGCAATTACCTTTTTATGTTTATGAATGATTTATTTAAATATATTCTTAGCGTCGATTATGAATGATTATAAATAAGGTAGAGCAATTGAACACGCTGCGCTCGACTGCTCTGCTCGGGGTTGCAATTATAATTATGTGTTATTAATAAAGATCGAATAATTATTAAAATAGATATTTAAATTATAATCTTGTCTGACTATAAAGCTAAATTTCTGAATTAATAAATACAATGTCCAGGAACTTTTTTATATAAAATGTACATATTTTGTATTTTACATACATTTTAAATTTAATGAATTATTAAATAGAAGGTCTTTAATATCTTCTTGTTAGGCAAACGTTATCCTGTTCTCTTAAGGAAAAGAACTTGGACCTTAATCCACACCGATGCTCCATTGCGGGTTAGTAGAAATATATGTCTTAGAATTTTTCTTAAGACATTAAGGTTTCCTTGCTATGTTTTACTTCACCGTAAAGCTCAACACAAATTCGAAATTCAAATTAATGACTAAAAGAGGTTCTGGAATGTAATTTGATGACCTATTTTTTTTTTTTTTCGGAATGTGTATTGCTGTTGGCCCTACTGGCCTTGACAGCGTCACCGGGCGGGATTGATGACCTATGAATTTTGATTAATACATCTTGGTTCATTCGTATTAAATATATAAAAAAAAAAACAATACGTTTAATATTAAACATCAATTTGTGAACTACATTGATTATTTATTGTTCATAGATATCTAGTTCGATTTCTGTTATTGCCTTTTAGTCGGGGTAGCTATAAATTTAGGTGCAACTGTATCTAAATGCTTTTACACAATTGCATACACAATTGATAGTAGTAAACGATTGGTCATAGTGGGTACAAACGACCTGGAATGCACGATCGGGGCCGGAGGTCAGCATTAGTACAAGCCTTTAGATAGGGCGCCCTGGCCGTAGTAAATTGAGACACAGACGCAGAATGTTGTGGAAATAAATCCGTTTATAGCTGTTATTAGTTCTGGCTTACAAGGGTACCAAGTACTATGTATAGTTAGAACCTAGATTTTACACTGTCTTGCAGAAAGTATCATATGACAGTTAGGATCTTGTCACTCTTACAATATAAAAAATTGTTATTAAGACCTGCTGATAAAGTAAAAACTTGAAAATTTGTTATAACTGTATTTTATTTTTAAAATTATAGTATGAATAAGTAAAAAAATCATAATTTGTGAATTAAAATTATAAATATTCGGTCGGTGACGCGAATCCACACGTTAAGCTTCTATCAAAAATCACTGTACGTGGCTAAAGAATTTTTTACTTCGAACGTACGCAATACATTACGAACATGTCGAGGTGATGCGAACCCATAAGTTTTTCCCGTACCAAAAATCGCTCAACGTGGATAAAGAAGCTTCTAAAATAAATCGTTTTATAATTCATTAATTTTTTTAATAACTGAACATTAAAAAATTTGGAATTTATTTTAAAAACCAAAACCGTTTATGCATTAAAAACAATATGCATGAAATGATAGCGGGTAGCTTTTGTACTGTGAGGAGTTCCATTCTACATTTCTGAAGTAGCTACTTGATTGTATCATCTCAAAATTATACAGGACTAACACGGAAGCATAGCTTATTATAGAAATCGGTGTAGAAACGGCGACGATATAGCAAAATATACAAAAAAAAAGCATTACAACCGTTTACTTAATATCGGTAAAAAATATGAAATGTTCGATTAAATGGTTTCGAGTACAACGTTTTAATGGAACCGATTGACCCCATTGTCGAAGAAGATTATAATTAAGAGGGTCACGTGAGAACAGTGATGCGTTCGTGAGTTCGCGCGCGCTAGTGACACGCTACTACGGACTATCGAGTACAAGGAAAAATTATGTTTTATTTATATATTGTTTTAGAAAAAACGTCATATTTTTAGTTGATAATTAGATATTTACTAAAGGGTTTGATTACTTTGGCTAAAGTTAATTATATTTTCGAAGCACATAAGCATAATTTATACAATTTTTATAGGATCAGATTTTATCAATATATATAAATGATGTAAGGATGAAAAGTTAAATGAAGACGTTTATTACCATCGTTTGTCGTGGACCTACAGTGAAGCATGCTCTTATTTATATAGTCCCTTTTAGAGGGCGGTACGAAGCGGTCGTGCGCCGGGTCAGGACGGATTCCATCAGGCTTGCTTTCCATGAAGGATTTTAATTACGCGGCGGGTTCAACGACCCGCGTCTACTCTATTGGATGTGTCCGAAAAGCTTTTTTGACAATCACTATTTTTTACAGTGATGAATCAATCTATAGACTCATTATACTCGTAAACTTATAAAAAACTCTAGCTTTCTAAACAGTTACGTGATACTTTCGAGCTATTTTAAAAGTTAAGGCTGTTTCGAATTTAACTTTTGTTTTGTTCGAATAATATTTTATTAATGAATTATTCAATAAAATTACTTTTTATTACACAAACAGCATTTATTCAACAGTTTTTATTTCTTTAAATCTACACAAGATACTTAACAGAAATTACAATTTTCGCATCATATACAAAATAACAGTATAAATCCATATAAGTGGGTGAACAATAAGTCGGCAGAGCTAGACAGTGGTCAAGCGTTGAAGTGTTTGCTCTTCATACGACGCACTTAACCAGTCTCGGGAATTTACACATAAGTATTTCGTTCGGCAGGTGCACACGGTAAGCATAATAGCAACCCACGCATAGCTGATATCAGTTACATTATATAAATTGTTAAGAAAAACTGAACAAAAACATTCCGACTACTATAAAAGTAAAATACTTAAAAAAAATTAACATAATTCTCTTTTGAGCTTCAATTGAAAAATAGAAACTTTTTTGTTTAAAAAGTGAATTCGAAATATGAAAACACCAATAAGTAAACTATACCGAATTGGGTCGATACATTATTGGGTATCCCAATCGGCGTCAGAGTACATTGACCTAGCAGCCGTGAGCGAGACATTTAGAAAAAAATACATAAAAGTATACTGTGAGAAAATTGCTAAATAAACTAACATAAGGAATTTGGACATATGTATATGAGAACAAATAACCGTAAAATGTCCTACATTTAGACTTAAAAATCTATCACTTAAAAGGCACTTGACTCCTTTTAAAATGAGTTTGATAAAAATCTAATAAATTGAATTGATGACGGGGAGGGCGTGTACAGTTGAGTCACTGCTGACACGGTTAATATGCCCAACTTTTAAATGAAGAGAATAATAAGTCACTAAATTTGGAAATCCCATAAATATATTTACGTATAAATTAATAAAGAATTTGGCGCGTGGCCATATAAGGAATTATGACTAATCTTGTGCTAAAATGAAAAGTTTAAAATTTCTTGTTGTTTATTTGGTCGAGCAAAACCCAAAAAAACAACGGAACTTTTGTTTGAAAATAAAGTTTAAATATATATAAATTATATATATATATAATATATATTGTTTCCAACGTGAGAAAGTCGAAATACAATGTAAATCGTAAAGTATTAAAACTGTGGTAATAGTCGTAAAACATTACTAATTTTAAGATACTTCTAGACCATCAAACATTTTTGTACAAGTTTTTTTGCCTATTATAATCATAAAGAAAAAAATGTGGGTCGAAGAAAGTAAAAAAACAATTAAAATAAGAACCGTGTAACAATAAAACGTTGATAAATTAAATGGTCAACTTTAATCGTGACAAATTACTATTAAAATACCTGCTTGTGCGCGCCAAATTGTGCAAAATCACGTATATCTGGTCGGCATCGGTTACAATAGGCGTGAGATAAGGTCCATGAAATTAGTGGCATATTGTTATCTTTGCCCTAGATAACGCCGACTGAACTAAATTATATTTGCAAAGGCTTGTATTATGTCGTAAATCGGAAAACCGTGTGAGCTTAAATGGGGAACGAGGGTTAAGAGAATTTTATGGTGTATGATAGGTTGCCAGCAAGGCGGGCGCAATGTTTTCAAATTGATTGCGAACGATACACGCGAATCGTCTAATAAAATCTGTAATGGAACCGGTACCTGTGGCGTGCGTCGCATAACGGCTCGGTTGTGTGTTCGCTCCCACGACTGACGCATTATGCAACCTGTGTACCGCGCACTGTGCAGGCATCAACGAGCACAATGTGAGCTATTGATGGCTTACATCGCGGTCGCGATAGCATTCCCGGCGAAAAACAATCCGCACCGTAAGTGAAAACAGATGATCGCTAACGATCTATTGATATCCTTACATGCAGGCATTGTCACGACATCTGAGTGTTAATTACTCCCACGAGATAATACATCTTCCGTATTCATGGTAGATAATATTTAAATGTCTACCTACATTACTGTAACTATAAAATTCAAACGGAGCTTATGATTGAAATATTTCTAGCTTTTAATTTTTTAATTACAAAATCCTGCCAAATAATTACTATAGTCATTATACAATTAACGGATAGAACGTTTTATAGCTTTAATAATACTAATCGCGTTATACGAGTATGATGGTCAATAAAGACGGGTTGAAGTTAATTAGAAGTTGCTAGTTCGTTGAATAGGTAATTGATTTTCTACCCGCAGCAATGATAACTATTCTTGACTTCGATGTAATTAGAGGTGCCTAGGCCTGTCTGAGCTCAAAAATACCCCCGGAGTAAAGGTAGTTAATTGTGCTAACGTACAATTATATTTGAGGATACTTGATTACTTTAAACATATGTACGCGTGGGAATAGTACGGAATATTATGATTGTTGTATCAAATCTCAAATTAAATGAGCATTGACTTTACGATGTTTTTGGTTATGTTCGTTATTTCGGAGAAGATCGTAGGCGTAGGGTTATTGCACGTTCAGAAGCGGAATTTGGTTGCGGCAGCGCGTGACCGCAGCCTGAAACGCACGATCCGTGAATTAGTCAAGAGCTTCTTATGTACCCGTAAGATTACTTGCGGTGAAACTAACAGCTTTACACTTCACACTTCAATTACACGAAGTCAGCATATGACCCAAATAAGTGCAGTCTATTTCGTGTGGTATGAGGCTTGGAATGTCATTCGCAGTGTGCGCCGCTATCTTTCATTGCAATCTACTTACAGTGTGTATTGTAAAGTTTTTTTTCCTCATTACAGCTAAAAGCGACTACATTATCGACCACTAAAACATTCTTCGCAAATGCTGGTAATGGATGTTCAATCTCTACTTTATCTGTTCATTAAACGTTGGGGCTTTGATGTTTTTACGTCACAATAAATGTTTTACGATTTTTATAATCGAGATTATCTTTATAATTAATAGTACCTGAAAATAACTAGTACTTGACACAAAACTTATTCATAATTTTATTAACTTAGATTTAGTACGATATTGTATTATTGATGAATGTAATATCATAAATATTTATACATTGTTTCACCACTAATGCTAAATCAAACTTACTGTTAACAACTAAAGTAACATGAACTTATTGAACCACTTAAAATGTTTCGTGCCTGCTGGCTAGGAGCGTAGGAAAACTTCAACAAATAGATACTCGAAACAGTTACTAGCCACCCTAGGGCTATTGCTGAGCTAACGAGATAGTGTCAGATCGAATAAATATATCAAATCATAGATTTCGACTCTAGCTTATTAACCAATTTTTTTATATTGCAAAAATTATATAAGGGTAAATACACAAACAAACAAACACAAACGCAAATACACAAACGCTATACACTCAACGGCCCCCATTAGGATAATTATGTCCTGTGTCGGGGTCCGGAAACATTCACAATGACAAGGACAAACACAACCAGACCGGAAAACATGCCTGTACGATAAATACAAACATCTGCTCCGAGCGGGAATCGAACCCGCAACCGTCGAGGCTTAAGGCAGACTCGCCACAACGCCACAACGGTGTAAATAAAATAGTTTTATCTTTTAATAGTTAAGCTTTTTATGTGAAATGAAAGTCTTTTATTAAAGTATCGTACGATACTATATGTATTTATCCTGTCGGTATGACGTGCAAACCCGTCATCAATTCGGATTAATACATTTGTGATATGGTCATAGACTAGCTTACTAGAGCGAAAATAAATAATATGTGTGTTTCTATGTATAAAATGTGGAACTGCCGATTTAAACAATCAATAAAATTTTAACGGGACTATTTATAGAAATAGAGTACTTGTAAATAGCTTGAATTAAAAAAAAGTGCCACTTATTTTTCTTTATATTAGGTTTTTGTCTGTGACCACACTGGGCCAACTTATTTATGACATTTATATACATCTTATAAATTTTCACACAGAAGGATAAATATCTAAACTCGGCAACCTTTTCAAAAGCAATTACCTGCGAAGCCTCTACCATATAGGAAGATGGCTGGCTCTTATAAACAAACTTAAACTCTTCTTTAAAAATAATTTAATAAATAAATAAATAAACGCTACACACTCAACGGCCCCCATTAGGGTAATTATATCCTGTGTCGGGGTCCGGAAACATTCACAATGACAAGGACAAACACAACCAGACCGGAAAACATGGCTGTACGATTAATACAAACATCTGCTCCGAGCGGGAATCGAACCCGCAACCGTCGAGGCTTAAGGCAGACTCGCTACCCACAACGCCACAACGGTGTCAATTACAATTTAGCCCAAAGTTAAGCCCCTGTAAGTCGCTAGTATGAATGAGCGGACCTTGGTCCATCTAGCCATATGGGAAACTCCTCTTACGGCTATAGGACGCTACTTTAAGCTACTTTAAGCATCGGCTATTGTCGATTCCGACGCCAATGCGAGTTGCAATTGAATTCAGAGTTGCTTATACGCGATGCAGCTTCGATGCAGTCGCAAAATCAGCGATCGTCGACGCTAAAACTAGCATGTCTGCTAGAACCCTTATCTCTAATGAGAGTTAGCTTCGTGTATTGTCGCGAGAGACATATCCAATCCTCAAAGGCCATCGGGGGCATATGCAACTACTCCTTCTGCCGATCCTTATCTAATACGGATATTTGCAATCTGGCGTGACTTTCGAATACTGTTTAGTATTGTTATTGTTAAACAAGCATTAAAAACAGTGACCGACGTAATAAAATGAAGATAGATCGTAATCACATCACTCCCTATAAATACAATAGGTACGGTAGACATTGTGTAAATACTAAATATCTATAGTAATAAAGAGAATGATTATCACAATGTGAAATGAATAAACGGGTGATAAATTAACTTTGAATCTATAGATCTATCATTTAAATAAATGTTTTTTTATAGCTAGTTCGGTATAGTACACGTAGTTGTGCGTATTAGATTACTCAGATAACGTTGGGAGGTGTCAACGGGTCGCAGGCAGGGCCTATCTATCTAATCGGGCGTCGCCTCGTCGTCGGTGGGCGGCGATCGGGATAAGGCCAGCGCCGCGCCCACACGCCAATTATGTGGGAAGAAGTTACGATTCTGCGAGCGATACTGCCACTAAAGCAAACGGATCTACCCAGTGTCCTATCGAAGGGTAGATCTAAAAACTATTAGCTCAGCATTAAAATCAATGCATTAAGATAACAGTATCGATGCCGTTAATCGTCTTAGTTCACTGAATAAACGCAAATGTTTGCGTGTATACTTCTTAAAGACAAAACAATAAACCTTTTACGATTTTTATCATAAATAAAAGTAATTAAGAAGCGTAAGATAGCTACAACGCAACGCTACACATTCAACACAACACGATTCGCACGATATACTGTCTCGAGGGTTAAAAACTCAAACGCTTTTTATATAATAAAATAATTGGAATTAAAAAAAGGACAACTGACTTCAACTGCCTAAGGCATAGTACACAAAAACAGTTTGAATGCAGTATCCGAACGTAATTAGATTTTATTATTAAAGGAATTTTGTGCGCTATCTACACAATTCCTATCTCAGAGATCAAATCATCGATGATTCTAGAATCATGCTGAATGCTCAACTTATTTAAAGTAATCAATTTAAGGTAAACAAACTTATAAACCTTAAATGGACGTAAATAAGCAATACCATGTCAACCCACAAAATTGAAAAAACTGAGTTATATATGCAGAAGTTTTGGTAAATGGCTGAAGAACATTTTTCTTTAATATTTGTAGGGTTTTAAGCGTTAAAACTTCTATAAAAGCCATTATTTAATCATGCAATTTATGTATTATGTTAAATGTTTTGTGTTATATTATATACGAAATATGCAGTTTGTATACTTATTTTTGTGAAAATAAGTAAAATAACTTACATAAATTTGAAATTGCCAAAAACTTGACCAATACATAAAAAAATCATATAAAGCAAGTTGTTTCAAAATTTTCAAACGCGTTTTTCTTGAAATGACATTCGTGTGGGTTGACATGGTATTGCTTATTTGCGTCCAAATAGAATTAAGTTTCTCTAAACAAAATGATGAAAACTTAAAAGCAATAGACTTGTCTATCTCAGTCACCTCAGCGATGGCATGGAGTCAGCGGCCGCGAAGGTAATTACTAAACACGCTCCGAACAGGAACACGTCCTCGTAAGGAACAGGCAATCGTTTCTTGTAATTGTAGGATATTGTAATTATGCAACATACAGAACTATCTGATGACCGAATGAAAGCTCTTTTGTATAGCTTTGTAGCTTTGAGTGTTTTAGATTATATATTATATGTATTTATATTAATATTATAAACCTGAAGAGATGTTAGAAAATATTTTATGCATTAATAATAAACAGATTGCCTGTTTATAACAGAGGGTTAAAGTGTAAGCTTTAGGTATAACATAGTACAACACCTAGGATCAGAAGTAAATATACCTAAGCGTTACTCATTCTAAGAAAATGTACATATGTATGTATCTGGTTGCAAATTTCATCCTCATCAACTAAAGGACAGTGTAACAGGAATGTATTTAAATTAATACCGGAATAAAATATCTAGGTAATATGAAGGCAAATACAAGGAAATTCTTTGTGTAGAAAAACCAAGTAGACTTAAGAAATAACCAATTGTATTAAATTTTTTAGTCAGCATATTATGCTAGATACTCTAATATTTTACTCTACGTTAATAATGATAACACCTAAGACTGAGATCTACGATCAAGTGTAATCAATTTTGAAAAATAAAAAATAAATATAATCGTAGAAACGTGAATTAGTTATTACAGTCATTGAAAGCCAATTCCGTGTCGACGTTAAAAAGAAGGTGGTCATCTAAGGTATAATCACAAGACAATATAATCTTTGAATTTCCTTTCTATCATTCACAATGATCGCCGGGTCTATTCTCGTATTCGTTTTATGACGCATTGCTATCACTTCAGTTGCCTTGGCTATTAATAAATTCAATGCATTCCCATTAAGTATCTGAATCTTTATAATAGTGAATTACCTGTAGTAACGGCAGTCAGTCACGCAATATTATTATTTGAATTTGATTTGCAAATTTATAATTATTATAATCATAATGTATTTAAATTTAAATTTTCAAATATTTTTTATTTTAAGCAAATAAATTAATAAACGCTACACACTCAACGGCCCCCATTAGGTAAGTTATAATTATCCTGTGTCGGGGTCCGGAAACATACACAATGACAAGGACAAACACACCCAGACCGGAAAACATGCCTTTATGGTCAATACAAACACCTGCCCCGAGCGGGAATCGAACCCGCGACCTGTGGCGCTTTAGGCAGGTTCCCTACTGCTGCGCCACAACAAAATAGTATGTGCTGATTATAACTTTGTACAGGAATATAATAGCTTCTACTACCATTGAAAAGAGCGAGAATAATGACAAAAGGGCGGATCAGCATTATTATAGTAATACAAGGTTTGTTCATCTTCATTCCCAAGCGTTATAGCTTTCTTCTTCGTTAAAGAAACTACAAAAAAATAAAAAATAATCAGCTCACCACAAACTCTATTAGATTTTCAACTTACTTTTTGCAAAGGTTGTCGCCGTCTAACTCGATCTTCATGCGGACGTGAGGAAATTGTTAATCGTATTTTGTAATATGCTCGAGATATGATAAACTATCTCGTACAAGTAACTGTTTTAATCCGCTTTGAATATTAATATTAATAATAATCACTTGTAAATGTTTATTATAAATTATGCGAATTGAAGATTTTAATGTGTTATTCATTAGATGAAATGGAGCTCGTATCAACTGTCGATGTTGAAAAGGAAGAGTATAATATCGTGGTAATAGTCAGTAGCAACGGAGAAAGCATCTGACATATCTTGAAAGGGAACTCTGTAACCACATAGTATAAAATGAAGTTCCTTTCCTTACATAAGTACATCGACTTTTTAAACACCAGCTTTTCCTATTTACATCAACGGCAGGATCTTATAACAGGTTTAAGAAGAACTTTCTTCATATATAGATATTCAAGATTTTTGTATTATTTGTAAAAGGGCAAGTTGAAGAAAGATTCTTGTAGTTGTATTTAACGTGATTGTAATGACTAAATAAGACTCGAGTTATTATCCCGGTATTGCGCGCCGGAGGCGTTATCGGATTTCCCGTTCTCGATTATTACGAACCTTTCTTTATTTTGCGAGTCTGTTCTATAGGTAAATATCGCTATAACGGTGCTTAATGGATACGAGAATTTGCATGCTGTGCTCATTGCAGCTGTGATCGTTCGGGGTGGTGGTATTTAAATGTTTTTAAGATAATACCGTAACCAATAGAAGGCGATGAGGAATATGTATTGTAGAATCGTGAGTTTCCTTTGAGTTTTATTACGATACGGTTAAAATTGGTTTACACTGCTAGTATTAATCCAATATAAAAGTAAATAAGCGTATTTATTTCAATACGCTTTAACAAAATCATAGGTAATACGTAGAAGTACGTTGACCTGAGAGCAGCAAGTGTATACTTTTACTCGCGTTTTAAATACACAAGGTTAGAAAGTGGGACCATGAAATGCGTCAGATAGTAAAACGGCTGGAGAGTCGCAAGACTGAATATTATCATTCCATGTACGATGTTAAACCACTTATTCGGTTCGTTGTGACCGTTATCCGGCGCACGCACGCTGCTTGCATCAATGGCATATTTTTCCTCGGCGAAACGCCACGCACATTTGCCATTCAAGGTTAACCCGGTCAGTGTAGCTCATTGTTTACATTAGTGTCGCGTCGTAAACCACTGCCTAGGATCAATACACTTGCAAAGGCATATTGTTTCCGGGATATTACTCTTGAGTGTTTCAACGCCCCTCGCTCAAATGAACAATTTACATTTCATTTATATTATTGTCATATAAATACGATAGATATTTCGATTGCCTAATAATAGCGCTATCTAATACCAAATGACCACCTTCAGTTGTCATTTAAAGACCGCATAAATGTCATATGCGTATGTTTACGATTATAATATGCATAGAGTTTTCAATAGAAGTTATTGAAATGGTATTTAGGGCGTGGGTTAGTATATCATGGGTAGCAGTTGTCATTTCAGATCACGATAGTAACATGCGTGTTTCTAAGGCGTTTGACCAACGGCAATTATTGAATCAAAAAACAAACTGAGCCCATTAACTGAGAATACATCCAATAATTGAATCCCACGCTCTTGTCTATTTACAGTATTTAGCTTTAAGGTAAGAGGCGTGAGCAATATTCTAAATTAACTCTAATTGAGTCATTGGTTAGCAACTCGGTATAAAATTTGAAACATTATTAAAATAGTTTAAAATAACAAACGTGTAAGATAAAGATTTTTGGACGATTATTTTTTACCCATTAATTAATTAATGGAATTTATAGATACAGTACCAGTTAGCTCTTTTATTTTGTAGGATTTCATTATGTATTTACATCGAGACAATGGCCATAGAGTATAAACGATCACTGTAGTTATGGACAACTGCTACACCATAAGAGGGTCACAAATAACATAAATAAATACAAATCGGTAGGTTACCCACAGTAAGGAGCCCTGAGTGGGCTACTGGTGGCAGGCCTTTTATTGCAACAGGCCGGTTAGGTAGGTACCACCGCAGTGTCGGTTATTCTATTTCTTTTTGAAGGACACTGTAGCTAGGGAAACTACGAGGCAAAAGAGTATGGTGTTGCAAGCGCTCGGTACGACAACGGCTTACCATCATCGGTGGGTCATGCTTGCTTGCCAACTTAGTTATAAAAAAATGAAGTTCAAGTGTGTTGGGTAGTCTATGGTCTAATTGAAATAAATGTAACAGTAAAATTAGTTTAACTATGCCAGAAAGTTCTTCAGTAAATACTGCATATGAATACGGAATGTACTATATGTAATCAGGAAATTAGACCAGCGTAAGAAGGAAATGGGTACTCATTAATGAGGAAAGTATACTGTATCCGCGAGGTCGCGACGCATGTGTTGATAAACCTGTCCATTCTATCTCACTGTACCGCACAAGTTTTACTTGAACTGGTTTAACAGTGAACAGGGTCTATAATGAACCTCTTTACTTGGATAATGATACTCTTATAATAAAGTATTGAAGAGCATATTTATTTTGTATTAGATATAAAATTTATATAGGTTTTGTAGTAACCATATTTTGCAAGTTTTTTATTCTATAAAATTATTGTTTTATAGTTGGGTGAATACAGTATTTTACAGCTTCTCTCTAGTCTTGTTATTGCTTTACCATAGTGTACGGACATTAAAATACAATGCGCATCGGACATAAATAAATATATTGCGGAAGAAGTTTACAATGAATGGTAGTAAAATATAGAAGTCCATATACAAATAGAAGTCAAGACGTTTGAATTTTAGTGTTGTTTTGTGAATACAACAGTGATTATTTAGTGTTTCCAATACGAGCAGCCGTCATGCCATCCGTACATTTTAACGAGAGCGGGATCCTCCGCACCGATAGCGACAGTCTAATGAAAACCCCTCTGAATAATGCATTAATACCAGCGTTAAATCGTGAGTACCTACAATCGACATAACGACTAGAAAATGCTAGATGCAAATTTAAGTCAACACCAACGCCGATAGGCTTCCGCGAGCAATTCGAGAAATTCAACAGACTGCCGGGCATGAGTTAAATATAGCTAATCGTTTAGCCATAGTGTTCCTTCTGAGGTAAAGTAACGTCCGTTTAGTTGATGCACAATTTAGTGTAAACTATATTGTTTAGTAAATATATATAGCCTTCCTTTTTATATATTGTATAAAGGAGCGGGTTCGATCAGAGAAGTTGACTTCAGGATAAAGTAGCAGTTTACGTTATGTTGCGGATAGTGTTTAAAATTTCGAACATTTCAGTGTAACGTAGATAGTGATAGTGTTCCATATAATGGATAGATTGTCAAGATAGATGGATGTGCAATGATGTCGTGCCCTGGCTCACGCTACGACCCATGCTCACCTTCTCTATTGAAATGTCAGTGCTTGGACCAATGACGAGACAATCGTAAAATACAATGTTAAGGTCACATCATGACTTCAATAAACTACTACTAACATGGGAAACGTGACGTCGACGACGTAGTCTCCGGCGAAACGTCCCAAAAGTGTGTCAACCTTGTAGTCAGTTGAAGGAAATACGTGTTAGCAGATTTTATGTTGTAGTTTAACATGTCGTTTCCGTAAAGCTTTATTGTACGTATTGTATATTTCACGAAGTCGGAGAGTAAATCTTGAATCATGTTTGCAATTTTCAAATAAAACAATTTATATTCATCGTATTTTAAAGTATAAATTTTATACAATATGTAAAACTGTAAAACTGTTTTAAATATTACAACGATACGATTTTGGATTTTGCATATTCCTAAACTTTAGTGGGAATTCTAAATAAATATTTAGTATCGATGAGACTACATACAATAAATGAATTAAACTTAAAAACAATATAATATTTGAAGGTATAAAGCTTTACGAAGATAAGGGTCAGGTCAAAAAAGAAATGAGTAAAGATTAACCATTAGAAGATTGCTATTCCCGCATTCAACTTCTAGATTATAATGACTTCACTATTTCTGTGGGTAAGTATTTTTCTTGATATGATTGATTTAACTTGTCTTTGAGTTCTATTGACATTACACTATTAAAAAAGTTCTGTTAGAATCGCGTCTCCTGAATTAATATATTTTACAGTTAGTGCAAATTATGGGTGTATAAAGATTAATAAAAATCAAGGTTCAATATACATCTACGGTACATTCTGACGTTGAAATTGATGTGAGAAATAAAAGAGTGGATATGCAGCATCCCAGAATAATTTATCATAGCAATTTGTATGTCAACAGGACACGGGGCGAGTCATCGAACGGCAACATAGCGGGGTTTTACTTTCTTGAAGTGGCCTTAAGAAACTAGTTAAGAGAAAGTAGGATTACTATCGTACTAGTATTTATCATTACATAACATTAAACTGAATTCCCATATAAAGACGACTCGGTGTCCTATTTTTGAAAATAATGAAAAAAATGTACTTTGGAATTTAAATTTGATTTTAATAACACGTTAAATGAACCGACAAGTATAAACCTCTAAACTAAAAATCTATTTGCACCTAAAATGTATCCAATTAGGCCGACAGTATCGTGCGTATCCACCTGCCCACGTGTGTAGAAAACAGGCACTTACTCATAAATATTTATACAGAGCACAAAGCCGTCTTTGTATGCTTCCATATTCACACAGAATTATAATGGCTGTCACAGTAAGATCCCGAACAAGAGCCGAAACGGTTCACATTAAAGAGGATAAAAGGTTCTCTTAAGAGTTACACTTAGCAACTGACACGGCAGATATCGCCTATAGCGATGACACAGATGTAGTCTCACACCAGAATCGCCAATGGTATTTTAATGTCTGTAGGAGACACTATTCAAACATTTACTTTCTTGTGTGAATTTTTAGCTTCACGTTTTTTCCTTATTGTTGGTCAGCTCATCCGATTTTGTTTGTGGCTATCTTAGCGTATAGAAACTATTCGACCGGAAACTGTGGTAAAGAGCGGGTTATGTGGTCGTGGACGATGACAGGCATTTCCCGTTGTGGCGAGGATTCGAGTTTATATTGTAACGGTATTAAGTCGATGGTGGTTACTGTGTCACTACCCTTATTGAATGAGTGTAGCAATGTTATTTATTAAAAGGCTAAAATAGATGCAAAAAGAATTTTGGGTCAGTTCTTGCCTTCTCAATTAGTTCAATAGCAGGAGCCTTGTAATGGATTTCACGGTTCGCGGCTATGAGAACTAGCTGTACTTAGCGTTTTATATTATTTTGTAACAATTTTATTGTTTTTATATTATTACGGAAATTCAATTTTACAGTCATCGACTTTATTGCAATGTCAGTAGGCCACGTTTTTATACGACAAAACGGAAACAATAGAAGATGTATGTGATTGTTTTTAATAACTCTGTAATTCGTCTTAAAAAACTGTAAAAATAAATAGTAAAAATAATCCGTAGTTGTGAAATTTTACAAATTAGATTCGTTCTGATGAAACGACGATGACTGAATGTGCGTCCCATCACGTACAAAAATTCATTAAAAACGGAGTGTATACAGCCGTGCCGCTGTCGACAAAATTTAATCGAATTATTCTCGTCACCAGAAAATTAACTGAATGTTTTTCTTTTACAGTGAGTTCGAACACCTTTAATATAGGCTCAAATAACAAGGCTTAATTGAATTGTAGCAAATATAAAAAAAAAATTTAAAGTCAGGGAATATTTCAACTGTCAGACGATTATGGTGAGAAATTGAACGTCGTTTTCCTATTGTTCATAACTTGTTTCCCATACGTATTTCGATAATTCACGTAGTAGTAGTAATATTAACGGATAAGCTTTTAAGTTATTGTCGTTTTCAGTAAATCGACGAGAGTAACATGGATGTACATGTCGATGAAGGAATGATAGGCTGAAATAGCGTGGGTACGACAATGCTTTAGAGTTGTTCAAATACATTCGATATAGGTATCATAGAAAGTAGTGGAAAAACCTCTATATTTAAGGCATGTAATTGTAAAATCAATAGTATTTTGAACCATCACAATAAAAAATAAATATAGTTCGTTTACAGAATAATACATACAGGAATGTGTTCCACTGTTTATTTAGGAGCAGTGCTCGAAATGGGTCAATACTTTAAGGTTATCGACCTTTGTTTTCTCAATTTGATTACTACGGAAGTATAAAACAATAGTACCATTTGTTTTTAAGTACACGTTTCTATAAATGGTAATGGATAAGTGCATTAAAATAATGATCATTAATAAGAAATTACATCTGATAACATCGACGCAGAGTTACGAATCATGCCCGAGCACGCATGTTTTAGTTCAGCTGCCGTTATCTAATGCGAATTTACAACCCGAGATTAAACTGCTCTAAAACACTGCTAACATCGGAAGAGCCGATGAGTGGAGTCTTCGGTAATGGCTTCTTAACGTAATGGCGATAAAAACACTTCCTCGTATTGCTCACGTGAGAATATTGCCCAGCATCGTCGTGACATTGACGGATGGGGCGCGGGTGGCGTGACCGCGCACACTACTGCTGATAAACTTGTCGAGCTTGCATGCAAACGTAAGGCTCACCACGTCGCAATCACGTGTATTACATTTCGAACCTATGCTTGCATATGCAGGAGGAAGACACTTTTGTTGAAATTCAACAAAAATTACATTGAATCTTATTAATGTATCAATTATATATAAAACAACAAATCATCTTGAATCTATTATTTAATTTATATCGATGTATAAATTATGTGTTTGTTATCTTTTATCGACTATTCAAGGAATCAAGGTGTTACAGGCTGCCACACTGCTTGTCTGATATAGTCTGATAAATTAGACTGATTAAGAAAATTAAATTGGTTAGATAAGAGCAACTTTTAATTAAGAGATGTCCAATTTATTGACATGTTTAAATTTAAAATAATTTTAAGACTATAAATAGTAAATAGCGATCCGTTCGTTGATTACGAGTATATATGCTAAAAACAATCATGAAAATTTATCAAAACGTAATTCAATTTAATTCAAACGATAAAATCTCATACATCTAGAATATAAGTATATATAAGGCAAATTCAATGGTTACTGAATACTACATATTAAGTAATCCTCTGAACTCTTTCACCTTTCTAAAGTATTTCAATTGTTATTTTGTAATTCAGTGGTCGTACGAAAAGAGCCGTTTGAGTGATACAGTTAAATGTAAATCAGACAATTCTTTTCTCACGACGGATTTAGTACATGTGGTAATAATAAATAACTTCAAAATGCGCTTTTCATCTTCAACACGTCACGATATGCATCGTTGGAGAAAAAAATGTTTATTTAAAAGTATTGCTAAAATTATACACCCATACAGTAGATTATATCTCGGCTAGTTGGTGCGTTCCAGTGCCTGATCCCAAATAATATTACACTATTACACGTAATGATGTTCTTACGTCTGAACGCATATCTGTTACATTTCAACAACTTATGTAAGACCCGTGCTGGGATCGTGCTCAACCGCCATAACAATAATAAACTTGCAAATATATTCGCATCTATTTGTATTGTAACATCACGTAATACGAATATGAAGACGATATGAGGCAATTTAGTTCGGACGTTTTAAAATGTTAAACGTTTTACGGTTTCGAAGCAAAAACGAAATTATATAGTATCGACCGTCCGTTTAAGAAATGCTATTTACTTGAAGGGTTATATATAAATGAAATTCGAATGATATGTTATTATACATAAATAAACCCATCACATACATAATTATAGGTAATTGAGAAATAATAAAAGCGTGGATATAAGAATATCTTCAGACAGGTGTTCATAAAAATAATAGACATTTCTCTTTTCTTTTTATCAGTTCAATACTTGAAATGATAAACTCTTTAAAATCGCGCCAAATGTGGACTTACATCTTTTCGGTAAAAATTTCGGATTTTTTTTTTTCCAAAATTGTTTAATAAAATACGTTGTTATTCTTTGAAGACAAAGACTATTTTCGGTTAAAAATACGCGACTGTAGACATAACTTTGTTTTTCATAGTGTTTTTTTTAGAAAAGGATAATGATAAATATTTACAGCGTAAATGCCGTACTGTAAACTGTTTCCGATTCGGGAAACAATCACGCACTTGACCGGTTTCTTAAACAATGTCTAATGCATTTATGACGCTCTAAAAACATAATTTGTTATTCATATTTGTGTATGAGTTATAATTAACAAGTTTTTTGTTCATCAGGTCTGACGGCAGCGGTTAGCGGATAGAGATTGCTGAGATTGAGGTCAGTAACCTTAATATTTTACTACAGAAATTCGTAAATATTGCTCCTATTAATAAAAAGAGTGCTCCTACTTATTTTAAAATATGTGATGGCAAATCAAAGTACAGCCGTTTGACAGTAAGCTGTTCTCATAGACTATTGACAATTGTAAGTAGGAAGGTATAGAAAAGAAAAGAAGAAGACAGAGGGGGAGGGGTCTCACTCAAATTAAAAGCAACAGGTATTAAACTTAGCGTCGATATTCGTTGAATGAGTAGAATTTTACGGGCCAAGCCATCACTTTCATGTCAAAAACAGAATGGCTTTTCTATTATTAAAGATAAAATTCAATAATAGCATGATATGATAGGACAAAAATATAAATTCGTTGTTATGAAAATAATATCAAAGTTGTAAAATCTTACATCTACTCATTAATAATTCTGTAAAGATTTATTACAAAACTATATACATTCGTTCATTGTACGGTAAAGTACTCTAATAATAATACAGTAACAGTGTCAAATTATCTCAAACGACTCAAAAGAATAATGACCTTAAAGTCAACGAAGTGTAAACATAAGAGTTGGGTACAGTTAGATTTTCTGGTAGTGCGTGCGAAGTGACTCGTGTCTCCCAAAAAATTCATGTCTAAGAACTGTTATTAATACAACAACGTCGTCCATTGTAAAAGTATTATTTAAAGTAAATTAAGATTGTTAAGTTTCATAACGAGATTACGTACATAGGTTATAATTAATTTTCATAGTTTTGTAGGTTTAATCATAAGCTTAATAGAAAACCAGTCATAACGTAAAATACAAAAGCTTTAAACGGTAAATGCAATATGTACCGGTTTTATTACGGCTATTTATACAAATCAAAATATCATGTTACACAAAATTGCTAAACAATAAACATACTTCGATCGTAAAACAAGAAACGTAAATGAACGCGTTTGCGGAATTAACATGTGAATGTTAAATTCCGTATTTTAGAGAGCAATTGCTCGTCAGTTTTCTTAAAATAAGTCAAAATGAAAACACTATCGGTCAGTAGTTACCAAAAGCGAAAACCGGTTTAAACGTCATTCTGTTACTTTTTACCGTTCATCGATATACGACCTACTTTAATCAAAATATCATACACTTATTAATACCTTATTAATATTAATCGAGTAAATTCTCTTTAACATAAAGGCGTAAACGATTCTGTCGGATAAAAAAATCGAAAGAAACATTCGTTAAATGTGAGAATGTAATCCCATTCAAATGTCATTCACGACGATGTTATCACTATCACCTGCAAAGAATATAAATTATTTTATACTTTTTAAGATAATTTATTCTTAGAACGATATTTTTACATGCATTTTTTGAAATCTTATTTTTCCACTTTTTAGCGCAACGTCGATAATTAATTTTTAGCACATATTGATACTGAAGCATCGACTTATTAATTATCACGTTCAAAAATCGTAACCGCTAAGTGTTTATTGCCAAATTGAGCTACATTCCAATTTCACAAAATTCTCCGGGAAATTGCTGTAAATCATATAATAATTTATTTGCTAGGCACTTTATTTCATTGCAACTTGATTTTTTAACAATATTTGAACAACTGAACAAAACTACATTAAGCATATAAACTCAAACTGGGTAGAGTATAATTGAATATAAGGAAGTAGGCAATAGGATTAGATAGAAATAGGCTCCAGGCTCAATAAGACATTCTCGTTATACAAACAGTTGTGCAGAGACAGGATCTAAATGGCTGAAGTATGGAGATTGCCAATACATTCAATCATTCGGCATATTGTTTCCTGATTGCTCTGTACTGATCAAGCAATGATTTTCATCTAAATGGAATTTATGTTAATTCAGTGACCGTTAAGAATAGATGCAGCATCTGCGAGCATACAGTAATACAGGAAACGTCCAAGCATTATCAACCCTGAGGCTTAGGGCATGCGGGATGCAATACTTGTATAAGTCACCGTACAAGCAAAAGGCGGCCGGACGTTAATGGCTTAAATCTTCTTAATTGACATTAGATAATAATATATATCGTTTAATTAACAACATTTAAATATAATCGTTTAAAAAAATAAAATGACTAAATTCTTAGACGTTAGAATATAATGCTGATAAAATGTAAATTCACATTAAAAAGTTTTATTAATTTATGTCTGTAGAGAAGTATTGATTTACGAGGCTAATTATTTTGTTAATTGCTTTCAAGCCTGTTTGTTTAAAACGCTTTGCTAGTGTACACTTATATTACAAGAGTAATTATGAATACTTAGAGTAAGCGGACCACACACCGCTATTTGAATGATGAAACAAATAAATTTAGTTAAATGATTTAGTGAAACTGTCAGAAATATTAAGTAAGTGAATTAAGATATGATGAACGGAAAGATGATGAAAAAAAAACGAGAATACAATAGATTAATATGATATTGATATTATAAAAGAAAAAGGTTTTGTATAAATTTATATAATGAGGTGAAAAACCGTTTCTGTTATGCCACATTATAGTCAGTTGAGTTGATTTTTCTTTTTTCTTTGACCGCTTCCAGTTGTCTGAGTTAAAAAAAAATTACTGTTAGTTGATTAAGAACAGTATAACTGTTATATAAAAATGGAAATTACAAAAATAATTTTATTAACATACTCATTAATTTTTAATAGCACGGTACAATTTGAGGTACGCTTGTAATTAGTGTCGACATACAGTGATAAGCCGCGTAGAGTGCGTAAATTTTTAAACGAACTTAAAAAAAATTCTACCAACAGCTACAACCAGAATTTCATCGTTTTCGTCGGAAGCAACATATATCAGTGCAATAACGGTAGTCTTAATATGCCATTAAAAATTCACAGAGTGGTTATATTTTCTAGTTTCGTAATAGAAGCCACGTTTTATGTGACCGTATATTTTACGACGTCCCTTTGATAAGTTGCGGCCGGCTCGTTACGTCGCATGCAAAGATAGGATTCGAGACGTTGAATATGACTGAAGCGGGATCTGTGTATTCGATTCGAAAGTGAGATAACCCGAGACAGCGAGGAGTCGGTGTTGTCAACTGTCCATCCAGTGTTATCATAGCGCGACATCTTTATGTCGAGGTCGGTTTTTCAACGCGTGCGCGGTGCGGTGGGCGGTAATGGCGTTTGTCCCAACGGGATTCGCGCACCGGCATCGTTTCGCGTCTCATCGTGCGGCCGCAATACATCGCTCCATTTAAATTACGTGCGAGTTTGTTCCGGTAAACCATAGTGACATCGACGCAAAAAAAAAATAACTTTCCCAAATTGTGTTACTAGGTAAACTAAGATGTAAATCGTTTTTTTTATATTATTATAAGTATTATTTTTATAGATCAATATATTGAATATTAAATGGTCACAGTATCGGATGTGGGTGAATGAAATCGCGCCGGAAAGTGTTACCTACATTGAACGCACGATATCACTGTATCATGCTGAATTGCGATATGATGTGCTCAAATAAGGCTTGTAAACGCCCGTTTGATTACCGATAACGGTAGGCGACAAACGACGCGACACCAATTAATATATTATAGCATATCAATATGTGAAACGAATACTTTCATTTACCTACTTTTTATTTAGCACATCTCACTTTATTAAGGAAAAACAAGATGATGTTTACTAATATTCACTGATTTTGTATTTGGGGACGTTTTACACTTTTTGACGGTTCGTTGATGAAATGCCTATTTTTTGTAAATAACCTTAAATTACGTAAATAAAAATTTACACATGGCAAATTATGTGAGACTAAGTTTAAGAAAGAAATATAGGCGATTTTACTTGGGAATTTTATTCAGAGAGTTTTATTATTCATTTTAAATGTCTCTTTCTGTTTAGTATACATGAAGTGATATGTGATTGAAAAATAACGAGAAATGAAATCTACACTGAATTTAATTAATTAAGTTAAGCATTATTAACCAAAATGATCAAGAATTTAATTAACACTTCGATTGACCAATTTCCTGTCGACTTGTTATATTTCCTGTTCGATGCTTTGATGCGGAATAATTGTCTACTTATGTTTTATCTTTAATATAGAAAATGTTAAACTAACACCGGAAAACGTTGAATCGATATTGAGATTAATGAACTTCGATTAAGTGCTTTATATGTATTTGGGTTACAAAACACTGTTTAATTGATAAAGTGAGTGTTTGAATTACAAAAGTATTCTATAGTACGTCTCATGTTGTCGGAAGAGGTGTATTACCGTTATAACATTAGTGTTTTTGCATGCGTCATCCATAGGCCAGAAGTACACACGCAGCCGCTCCCGTCCGTAGGGAAACCAATCAATTACATATTAGCTTAATGTGACCAAGATGACCCAAGGCTGCGCCAAGAATTTGCAAAGTGCGGACAAACTGTCAGTATAGAATTCTTAACTAACGGACTTTAAGAGATAATGAACTTGTGATTACTGTTTATTGCTTTTAAGAATTTACGCCTAAGCACGCTCAAAAGGGCTCAGTAATATAATACTAGAAACAAACGGTCCATAAAACACAGACGAACGGGGAGATAAATTTAAACGGCATAAAATTTTACTATTACAAAAGGCGAAATAGGTCGGTCATAAAGAAAATTTTAATTACAAATGTACAGGATATGATAGCTGGAGACCATAGAGCTAGAGGAACAATGGCAGCGTGCTTAGAAGGCGGACGTACCGTGTTTGCCGCCGGCCGCAAATTCCCGCCCTTTTAGTTATAATTTTAAGATTAAAATGCACTTTATATTTTAAACAGTAGTAAGGAAAAACCATTTTTAAATATTAAAAAATATATAAAAGAAGATACAAATTGGCAAAGCAAGAAAGGGAATAAAATACAATAATACAATAACGATGCACACTCAACAGCCCCCATTAGGATAGTGATATCCTGTGTCGGGGTCCGGAAACACATACAAGAACAAGGACAAATACACCCAGACCAGAAAATATGCTTGTATGGTCAATACAAACATATTATGCTCCGAGCGGGAATCGAACCCGTGACCTGTGACGTTTAAGGTAGGTTCGCTACCACTGCTCCACAACGTCGTCAATAATATTCTATGATTTTGGGCACATTTTATCTATCAGCTGCTATTTAAACATTCCCAAAGCCTTTCCGCTTTCGGAAACCCGTTTTACTTTTTGAGCGATGCACTCACAAGATTAAATAAATAATATAACTTGGTGTCGAGCGTGAGGTTCATGGGTACTTTGGATGATTACTTGTTCGATAATGAGTTTAGAGGTCCGTTAGCCTAGACCGGTCGCATGCGTACCGTACTCGGGGGAATTCACTCGTACCAATTAGTAGCCAGACATATCTTATGTAATTTCGTTTCGTGTAGACACAAAACAACAACTGGAACACCTTATCCTAAACTGAAACTTGAATGTGTATTTCGCTTCGTGGAAATTTAATTAAACTAGATACGTTTGTTCGGGGTGTGAATTTACTTTACTTGCGTTGCATTTGTTTTATTCATGGTGTGACTTGGTTGTATCAGATACGAGATTTGCATATGGCACTTTGAGGCGTTTTCTTCCTTCTTCTTAAGACCTTTGGTATAAAATCTACAAAAGCGATAAGAATGGATCACTTTTGGGTGATATTTGATTGGGCGGTAATATCTTAATTCTGATGAATGTATTTTGTGTGTATGTGATATCATATTTTGGTCTATTGTCAATACACTTCTAAGATTTTTTTTGGATAGGATGATGTTTTCATGGTGTTCTATTATTTCTTGGTAACATGATCATTATCGGATATAAATATAAAAAAAATAATAGTTTGCATATCGGCTGAAGTTGACTGCTGTGTTTTTAAACCGTCTATTTTTATTTCTTATGTAACATTTGAAAAAATATAATTATAATCAGTAAAATTATTATATGGTAAACTGCTTTATTTTTGATTAAATTACTCTCGTAATGAAAGCTTAACAATTCATTACAAGCGATTAATTAGGAAAGAATTTTTTTATGGTAACGTAACGGTTATTCAAATAGCGATAAAATTGATTGAGACGCCGAAATGTTTACAATTATCAATGATTGATTGCTCTTATTTGACGATAAGAAAGGTTGTGTAACGATCAATGAAGATATAAATCACTATAAGCTGTATTTGATGATCCCATAGGAAATAGTTGCTGAATTTAAAAATCCTTAAAACTTTTGTGTATTTACATTACATTAAAAATGTAATAGCTTTTAACCGTAACTATAAATGTATGGAATGCATGTCAAATTACTCTAATTAAAGTAGCAAGACGTAACATTAATTTCACATTCTGCTTTACGAATGCCCGTAAAGCCGCAATCCAATTTCTAGCCGCGGTGACTAGTGACTACGAAAGATTGAAATGAACCTGTAAATCGAATCTATCACGTACAAGTTGCTATCATTATGGTAACCAATGGATTTCTTGCGGTCAACGGTCCTATATGTCCGACGACGAAAACAAATTTTCGTGATCAAATTTTGTACTCCATGATTTGTATAATTTTTTTTCTAACACTGCACCTTAATCTAATCACTTTGTTGCATCGTATTAGTCTCATTATAATCGTGATAGTTCATTTAGAAGTTTGTTCAGGTCGTTCATATTACTTTTAGTATCAATGATAATGATTAGTAAGACAAAAAAAACTTCCCGTGGACCTCAGTCAGTTCTGCATAAAGTAGATAGCCGGATGTCTTTTGCAGTGACTTTTGTGTTTGCCATTAATAAACGCAAACCAACATAATCGACTTACATTTTAAAATATTCTCGTAAATTCGATTTATATAAAAAAACTATTGTATACTGATTGATGATTTAAAAAAACGTATGCTTTGTTATATTTAAGAACAGGAACATTACAGGCAGGACTTAACTTACTGTATTTTACTTTTACAAATACACTGAAGATACTACAAATTTGAGTTAAAAAGCAATCATAATTATCGCAACCTATCATCTTTATGCATATATTCTTTATCCTTATGGGCCAATCGATCGTAGACTTAACAAGGAGGGGAAGGTCGTTAAGCCATCGTTAGCGCTGTCCTCCATACTGTTAAGTAATACAGGTGTAAGTAGTTCACTTGTCGGCGTTTGTCACGCGGTGATGATTGATGAGGAGATAAACGAGTGATATTACCTAGTTTGACGAGTGGATATAAACATTGTTGTATTAAAGTTGGCTACCATATGAGCCGTGCGGCGTTTGTATCGTCACCTGGGGCGTTCGTGACCGGGGTACACGTGCGCCGCGTTGTCATGCGCCACTTGTCATTATCGTGTTTAGTGTCCGCTCATCATTGTTGTTTATCCAAAAGTCACGGAATTTAATAGCAACGAAATATTGAAATTTGTTTACGATTAAATTTTGTCTGTTCAAAAACTTAACAACGATATCGAAACGTGGGTCACCGTTTCAATGCAATTCGTGACAGTTGTCACGTGACACCGCTGGTGCAAAGAATATCTAAGACATCCTATCGAGAATCAATTACGGCGTCGTAATCTTTCTGGTCGTCTATTAACGCTTTATTAGACATCGAGGTCAATATTGAACGTGATCGAGTATATACAAATTTTGTAAAAGCAAAGCGATAGTAGAATTAGTTGCCATTATAAATATGGTCGGCATAAATTTATAATGAAAAGCTTTACTATCAAAGTCGAGGTCAAATCTATGCACAGGTGTCCTCAATATATCAAAATGTTCATAGGTCAATAAACTAATGTAAACATACGTATTCGTATATGATTGAGTGCGCAAGGGGAGTGGGAAGTGGAGAGCGCATTTCGACCTCCGCGAACGCAATAATTGAGCATAGAAATCAAATTACAGATGATTGATGATGCCGTTATAGCACGACTGAAGACGCAAAGCCGACCGACAACCGGACAGATCGTCATTTGCATTATAGGAATTCGACAAGATATCTTTTTCTACACTAAAGTTGGTACATTTTTTCAAATTCGAGAGATTTTATTACTTAAAAATAATACTATAGGACATTCTAATAAATTGGCAAGAGAGTACATGTTGTTATTGTTGAAATTTTTCAATGTCACAGTTTATTATTGAAAAATTGAAATAATTGAATAGACTATCATAAATATGTTAAAGGCGAGGTTTAAAATAAAAATAACCCCTTAGGCATCTAGTACTGCAGTCATTCGCAATGCCCTGCGGCTTGCACAAGTCACTTCCATTATAAACATTTATTGCTTTATTTCATTTAAAGTGAATAGTGCTAAAGCTAATTCATAAACAAAGCTATTTCAGTGCTCTTAAATACCCTCGGGTGTTGCGGCGTGCGACGTCAATCAAATTAATTGTTCCACTGTTGTTTCGTATCGCCCATTTCACTCAAAAGGCACCGCCGCCTGTGGCTCTACCTTATGGATTTCATGCGATAACGTGGAAGCTAAAGGCTACAATTATTTAGTTTTATTCAATTGGTACTTCATGTTATATCTATTACGATGCAGTTCCAGTAAATGACAGCTTGACTTATCAAAAAATATATAAAACATTTTTTTTTATACAATTAAAAGATTGGAATATTTGTTATTTTTAAAACAGAAACATTGCATTATTAAATGAGATTTGTGTGATTGGCGAGTCAAGTGACAAAAATGCTGTCCCAACAAGTACCAGCTCCGATAATAGCTATTAAGTTAAAACATAAACGATGTTAATTTGCAGTAGGGCAATCTAGAAAGTATAATGAAACCAAAAAGAAAAAAGACGTAATTATAGAAGTCACCACAAAGAATAATGTGGACAGAAATAGAAACAAATTGCATTGTCGCATTCAATAATACGTCGGGCAACCACAACAATTTAAACAAGCACTTGTCATTTAATACAAATATACTATAAAACGAAGTGGACTAAGATTTCTAGGTGAAATTAAGTAGCTCTCTGTTATTGTAATAGGCTTTGTCCGCTGCAAATTATACATTATAAAGCTGGAAAAAGTTGCAGATATATAAGAAAGTTCTCAAGACGGATGCACTTGCACCGAAAACCTAGTTCCGATTACTAATCGGAGTCCACGCTGTGAACAATGCGAGAAAATTATAGGATTTCGATTCTAGACTCTCACTGGCATGATTAGTACCAGAGAAAACAGGGCAAGGTTATCAGTTCATTTCAAACACAGAATGTCTTTGCTAATAAAGATATGCTTATCATGATCGTATTTTAATCATTTGATCATTACAATGGTATAATTAATTGCTCAAAATGACTCGGTAATAAGGACGAACAGATCGATAGAAGAGAAATCGCAATGTCCTCATTAATGCAGATCGCCGAGACGACCGGGTCTGAAGCTCAACCTATTGACCTTACCAAGGATTATCGCGAAAAGCACATTACATAGTATTAATTAAATTTAATAGCCAAGTGTGTTTAATTAGGAATTGGTTTTGTATCTTTAGAAAAAAATTATGTTTAATTTTCTGCCTACATATTTATTAACATTATAATAAAACAAAAATCTTTTAAATGGAAATTAGAAGATTTGATTATACAATAAATTTTTAAGATGCAGGAGAAAAGGAAATATATTACAGGTAGGATATTCATTGTTAAGAGATAAGCAATTTGCAATCAAAATATACGGTACGGTCTATTACTATATATTTCTTTAGATTGGCTTTGTTGTTCAAATATAGGTATAAAACAATGAGCGACGTTGACGCCTGATAGTAGCCTTGTACGGGCGAGAGCCCACAATCCCGTCACGTCAACACATAAGGAAACCTCCGCGCCCCATTAAAGAGCTACATAACAAATTACAATTTCATTCAATGTAAATACGAGAGCGTACTCGTAACTTCTGTCGATGCTAATGGTTGAATTTAGACACGCCTAATGGTTTATCATGAGGATTAAGCCGTTCGGATCCATTGTGACAGCTAGCGTCAATTTATTCTATTCAGCAGCGCTGAAGTTATACGTAAAAGGCATTAGCAATAAGCTTTAACGGTGGTCTTTGTGCATATTACATCTGGAATGTTGATTGTAAACTAGACACTTCTCATGATATTATATATCATCATAATCATTTCCTATTTACATTTAATGTTAGCCATCATTATTGTTTTGTGTTTATCCTTGAATTAAGGTCTTACTGTTAACTAAGTAACAAAGAACGTAACATTATTAGGGTAAATTTTATTTAAAAAAAAAATAATACTGTCCGCCATATTGGTAATAATTATATATACAATGTAGAAAAAGCTTAGATAGTACTGAATTTTTCGTATTAGTAGCGCCATTCCGCAAAAATGGGCCGGCTCTTACAGAAAATCGGCGTAAAACAGTAGTAATTATTAGTACTGTTGCGTTGTGCGGTGAGTGAGAGTGTCGGACCTAAATCTCTCATACCCTCTTTTCTTTTCCTGCTTTCCCTCCTATCCCTTGGGTTGAAAGCGGGCATAACTTACCGGGTTCATAGGTTGAGGTGCCTGCTTACCCTCAGGTGGATCGTATGCTTGTTCGCCAACCGTCGTAACATAAAAAAGTATTCACTATATGTGTATTGGGGGTATCAAGTCACAATGAGGACTATCATGATCAAGGAACTAGAAATCAAAGACGATATCCATAGTGTGCCAACAAGTACAAGTATGGTGAAACGTAAATAGCAGGTTGGAGGCATCCGGCTCATTGAATGCGCTGACCCCATCTGATCGCAGCTCGAGGCTAGTTGGGCACATTTGCGGCAAGTGATACTCGACATGGGAACACAATAGCTTTACAAGTAAATCCCTTTAAGGTTATTTCTAATAACAAAGATACATATCATGCCTTTGGCGATCAATGAATGTATTTATTGAGGTGTTTCAAAAATTCAAAATCATAGAATTTAAACCATTTTTGTATTTAAGCGTTGATTTCTGATGAAATACTTTTAATGGCTATTCCCTAAATAATAGTGCATATATACAAATATAACTATATACTGTAAAAGCAACTTCAATCTGAACATTCTAGCGCATGAATTTGAACTACAGGTCATCGTGCCTGAGTCATAATTCAAGCCTACACTGGTCTCACTGTAGCCTATACGATCATATGGCTATTATCGATTCAGGATAGTAGGTTAAGAATACGAACACCAACATCTTCATAAATTTGCATTTAACAGTAGAGCTAAGACGAGCTAAGCTCTTTAATGTTGAATAGATGTGTCTAAATCTATTCTAAGAGAGCTGAAAAGTAACTTATGTAGTATAATTGAAAAAATATTATTTAATGATAGTAATACGGCGTCTATAACATGTGTCACATGAGTAGCATACAAAGAAAAAATTATAAATGGCGAGGCTAAATGTGGTTTTTAACCTATTCTCTAAAATGAAGAATTTATTATGATTATGATTTTTAAAGCGATCCAGTTTCATTGCAACCATTCGGCTCTTTAACGAGAATTAAAAACTAATAGAAGACATAGTATAACATGGCATATATTTACGGTTTATGATTAAAAGATTAGCGTAAGGATCTGATCTACTTTAAATAAATATATTACAGGATTATGTATGGGTCAAAGTGAGCCGGAGGCCGTAAGACTTTGATAGGCATCCATAGCTGCACTTAATGCTTTTACTCCTGTTATTTTACGCTATTCAACTTGACGACTAATTTTATTTACTTTAAAGTGTAGTCTACAACAATATTATTTGTACATAAAAATAAAAGTAGGTGGAAAAGTTAAACTGCTTTAACTATGGCCGCTTAGGGTTATTGTTATCAGGAATTCATTCAAGGCTTTATTAGTTCTTTCCCAATAACATACTATCTCTAGTAATAAGAAAAGCGGAATTAACAAACAAAGATTAGTTCATAAATTAATTTACATAAATTTTTCTAGTTTCATTTTTTAGAATAAATATAACTTTAAGATATTTTAATGATATCATATCACCATTTAAACGTCCGATGAATTGAATTATAAAAAAAATAATTAACTTAAGATCCTTTCAAAGATGAAGCTATTATGAATCATATATTTTATTACAACATTCCGAGTCATGATCGACTAAATCGATATCTGACCTCTTTAGAGTCTCTTTTCAATAAGCTATTTAAGATACAATAGAATGGTCGTTATCACTATGAAAGTGGTAAAAAATTGTAATACGATGGGTGTCCATCAATACTAACAATATACAATTTGCTGGTCGGTATGAGACGTGCATATTTTTTTACAATAAAATTGGTATAAGTTATACCGTTGACTACGTAGTGGATAGTGGACGAGATGGTGAGACAAGGACCGTTACGAACATTGTAAAGGAAGCGTGAGCGTAACGTAAAGCTACCATCACCTTTTATATTGTTGGTAATAAAAAAAAACTATTCAGAAACTAATACGATTTGATTGTACATCTATAGGGTTATTGCTGTCGGAATTGGTAAGATAATATCAATTACGGCCCGAATTGCATTGGCTTGGCCTTTATTTGTAGTATAATATTTAGGTCACATACTGAATGCTTGTTACGGACCGATCGTGAATCCGTGTTTTTGATTTTTCTTATATTCAAATGTAGCACATATTTATAAAATGTATGTTTACATAAAAATAAATGGTTAATTAGTTCAATGTTATACTTTTTATATTAACTTATTACCGTACGGTTACGTTATAATTAAAGGTTATTAAAAAGTTAATGCCCTGAGATAGGAATCATAAATGTTTTACATTCATTCGTGAGAATGTAACGTGTGAATCATAATTAGACAGTGTGTCAAGATGTAATACAGTTATTATGTAGTTATTTATTACTTAATAATGTTATTTTATAATATCTATAATTTATTCTTTCTTTGTTCCAGATAGACAATGTTACCCAGTATTTCAACGCAGTGCACGATGCGGCTACTTTTAAGTTTAATAGTGGTGGTGTACGCCGTAGAGGCTGCCAAAAAGTTTGAAGGGACTCTTAGATCTGCTGCGGATGCTCCTCCTCAAGACAATCTCGCCATTGAGTCCGCTTCAGCTGAACCAGCTATTGTTGCTGCACCTGAAGAATACACAAATCCCGGAGCGCCACCACCTCCTAAACCTGCTTCCGAAGAACCAGAGGAACCAGAAGAATCAGCGGCTGAACCTGCTGTTGAACCAGCGGCACAACCTGCTGAAGAACCAGAGGCACAACCTGCTGAAGAACCAGCATCAGCACCAGAGACAACCGCTGGAGGCGTTGCACCATCAGCACCAAGCGGCATTTCCGCACCATCAGCCCCAGCCAATTCTCTTGAAGAATGTGACCCGGAAAAGATTGGTTTTGAGCTTGTGACAGGGTAATTTATTAACAAACTTTTATCTTTAATATATATTTGATGAAATTGCAAGCAATTAAGACTTCTGTCAATTATATTACTGATAATTGCTAAAGTTAGATTAGTAACTTAAATATACGAGATACAGATTAAGGATAAAAATAAGTAACACGCAATATAAATAACATTTATCACATTAAAAATAATGTTCGGTTCATTTTGATAAACATGTTATAAATATTTTTATGCTTTATAATTCAATTAAATATTCTGATGTATGCACAGATACGTCTTCTCAGCGCCCTCACACATTCTCGATGACATCCCTGGCACACTAATGCTCACCGATTGTCTCGAGCAATGCCAGGCCAACGACACCTGCCGCGCTGTCAACTACGAGACAGGACTATGCGTGCTCTTCAGCTCCGACGCCGATCAATTGCCAGGTTGGCGGCTTTATTAAAAATGCAGTAGCATAACGGGATATAAATATGAGAGTGATAATATTGATTTCAGAAGTAGCTCAATAACTTGTCCAAGTTAATTATATTATTTTTAGTCTACTAACGAATAAATTATTAATTCAATCCTACGATAATTGAGTTACTAAGAACTTTGGTTTAATCACCTTATTTTGAATGAAATATAAAAAAACCGTAACAGAATATTTTTTAATTTATATTTGTTTTTCTATAGGTGCTCTCACCAAGTCCCAATTCCCGGTATTTACGATTTACGCTCAGAAATCGTGTTTGGGTGTGAAACCGTGTGAACGTGCTTGGTGCTTCGATCGTGTCCGCGGTTACAACCTAAAAGGATTTGGCAAGAGAACACACACAGTTGAATCGAGACAAATGTGCCTTGACCTCTGTTTAGGTGAAAACGAATTCGTATGCAGGTGAGCATAATATTTCATTACAAAAAATACTTTTACTTTCATATTAATAAACGGCAAGTGTATTTGATAGTAAAATATAAATCTATTTGTGACTGTCCAACAGCGAACGTTGAATAAACATTGAATAGGAATTTCAAATTGGTTACGAAGAATTTATTTCCTTCGCCACAATAGAAGGAAGTGGTAAGACCTCATTGAAATAGTGTCCGTTTATTGTAGAGAATGCAGTTGCAATGTATAGAAAGGTCATAACATCTTCATTCGTATACTGTTATTTGTTTGTTATCTCTTCGATAAGGAAGCGAAAGATATCAAGATTGTTGGAATTAATATTATACGCTTTGTTGAATGTGAGTCTCATTCAATCCCGAGTGTAATAAGCCGGCCACTCTTCTCAGTTATATCTCGGATAACTGATTTAGATATGCTATCTTAAATAGAAGATTCCAAAACATGATAAACAAGAAACTACAACAAAGTTGTAATTGAAAATATGGTTTTTAGGAGTATTAATAGATTTAAAGATGATGATGATGATGATGGTCAACTCTTCTACCTCTAATCTTATATGGCAACAGATGGCATCTTTGTGACATAAAAAAATAAAAAAAAATAAACGCTACACACTCAACGGCCCCCATTAGGATAATTATATCCTGTGTCGGGGTCCGGAAACATTCACAATGACCAGGACAAACACAACCAGACCGGAAAACATGCCTGTACGATTAATACAAACATCTGCTCCGAGCGGGAATCGAACCCGCAACCGTCGAGGCTTAAGGCAGACTCGCTACCCACAACGCCACAACGCCACAACATAAAAAAGATAAACAAATTTTGTTACTCTCTAATGTACCTATTGCAAACATTTTCGAAGAAAATTATAATAAAGATCGAAATTAAATAATTTGTAAAATTTAGCAGTACTTACAATTGTTTGACGATGACTAAGTTTTATTTATTTGTTGTAACCTAAGTTTTAATGCTTAACAAGAATAAATAGCGGCATCGGTACCATATACATAAACAACGTGTACTTATTCGTCGTATTGAATACATTTCCTTTTTATTGCAATTCTTAAGAGGTCGATATCATTTGTACATGAATAAACATTATTCGAAGAAAGTATTTTTTACAGTCATTAATGCTGTAATAATAAATTGGTTGCTACTGTATAAAAACGAAATCGATACGATTTTTAAAGTTTCATTTTAATCTTTTTCTGATCTCGATGAAATCAAAAGGGATATCATAAAATTAGTATTTATAAATTATCATATTATAAAATTACTCTAATTTTTGTATAAGAAAATTATATGTATCCACTAAACATTTTAAAAGTACTGGTTTTTTCTTGTTCTTTGGACTTTTTAATGCGCTCATGTACAACACCTTACATGGGTACGTCTCATCAAGATAAGTTTTTTATCACTAAGTACTAGTAGAGTAGCACAAAATAGGAGTTTAATAAATAAAACGAATTATATATGTAACGAAAACTAATCATTTCTGAATATTAAATATTACATTAATAAATATTTATTTCAATAACTGTATTTGTAATACTATGGCGGGATATATAATAATAGTGTTCGCTCTAAATTACTGTAGCAAATAACTACTAATTGTAAATTTAAATTAGTCACCGAGACTTTATGGGACAATCTTGTATACTGCATTCTAATTTTATTTATGATAATTTTGTACTATAAAAGTTTCAATTTCATTAGGAATTTGTTACGGTATTAATAAACTAACGGATAAAACATCGTACATTTTTAGATCGTTACATGTAAAAAGTCAAGTGGTTGATAAATCAATCAATGTTGAAATGAAAGATATAATGCGAAAAAAGTTAAAATATTAATACAATTCAGTGGCTGGCTGTATTTTTAATGAGATGAAAAAATAACAATAAATATATCCAAGAGACTATGCCAATTATCCCTTTTATAGAGTTTACGTGGATATCATCGTCGTGTGTTTAAGTGGAAGACCTTTTTTCTCTTAGTAGTGTTTTTCTATTTTAAAACAGCTACAAAACAGGGACGGCCTACACAAAAAAAAATTGATCGATTGAAAGAAAATACAGCAACAAAAAAATACTCTAAAAGGTAAAAAATATAAAATGTTGTCTCGGCCTTTTGACTTTATTAATAGAAACTACAAATATTTTTAAGATGAACATCACCGTGTCGGGCGACCGCACGGTAATTTAAGCCGATGAAAATATTTTAATGGAAGAGGAAAATCTTAAACAATTTCGTTTCAATCAAGACAAAAGTTCTCAGGGCATTATAAAAATATTAAGATTCGGAGAATTAACGGCTTGGTTGGAAAGGCATGCTTCTGGATAGGAACCGTATCTTCATTGAAGCTGGTACAGACTTACCCCGGGCGGCGCAAATCGCGATCTCAAACAGTCACGACATTTGGCAAATATTCCGCGGACGTGGCGATGCGCGGTGTGGGAGCGGGCTGCCCTATCGCTTCCTACTTTCACGATACAATAACCGATAAGGCACACATTGCTCTTCGAGACTCATTGAAAGTCTATAAATTCAAGGGAAAACCTGTCCTTAAATGTCACCGTCGTGTTTCGCTGTTCAAACGACGAGGTACCTCAATGTTCAGTACCCTTTAAAATGATCATTATTGCTACTAAAGATTTGTATCTCTGCAAATAATTAGTCATGTGAAAATGAAATTTGGTACCTATAGCTTTGTCGTAATTATAACTGTGTAGGACCTTTTTATCCGACGATATATCAGCAATCGCCAAGTTCGAAAGGTTAATATCAAGTAATTGAATTATTGTTTATAAATGGTCTATTCTTCGCTTAAACTAGGACCACCAAGGATGCCGCTTTACAATAGAAAGTAATATTATAACTACGAATGTGGCTATAATTCACTATTATTGCCGTTACTATCATCCTGCCGTGCAGATAGAAAGATTATTTAAAATCATTCACAGGATCTCTTTATTTATGTTGTAAGATATCTTTCCAATGTAATAACTTAAGACTTTAATTGATAGTACAGTGTGATAGTTTTATTGGTATACATTTTAATATATCAACAAATAAATATATAACTATTTATAATTAAAGAACAAGCCGAAATTATTTAGGGTAGAGTTAAAAGTGCTATTGAGGAATGTACTTTTAATGGTAGTATAAAATCATAAAATGCAATAATCTTTCGGATCATTAAATACTCATCTGATAAAAACAATGTTGCTTATAATATTACGGCAATAAATGTAGATGTTTAAATCACTTTTTGAAATTGCGTTCGCTTAAGCTAGAGAGCGAGGGTCATCCGATCTAAATCGATAGTTTATTATGAGAAAATATTGACCAAGATGATCATAGATAATATTGTCTTAATGCGGGTGGTCACTAAGAAGCAATAAAGTTCGTAGGGTCAAACTTACATAACAAACGTCTGATCTGAACAGTAATAAAACAGCTCCATACATATCTTTGCTTTCCTTTTTACTCTGCAAGACACAGAATTTATAGCATGCTCGATTATGTTATAGTATAAACCATGTATTATAAAAGTTTTAAGTTCGAATTTAATAATTTACTAAAAATTTAGTAAAGACTATAACAAATACGTGTTCTTTATCTATATTTATTAATTAATAATAAGCCACAAATCACACAATCTACTTTTAATGATGAGCTTAATGGTAAAGAATTGTAATCTTGAAGATAAGTCATGAGAAAGTTCTCACAGTATAATAAGAATGCAACAGCTATTAAAACGCACGCACATTGTTGCAGATCGGCGAACTACAACAATAAAACAGGTGAATGCGTTTTGTCGAACATGGACCGTATCACATTGGCTGGTACCAATTCTTTCAAACCGAACGAAGGTAATATTTATCTTAGATAGTTTTATATTTATTATACAAAACAAATTATTAATATACATGTTATAAATAGATACCGACTACTTGGAGAATAACTGCGTCGAGGAACCTACAAAGTTATGTGAATTCAAAAAGATGAGCGGACGTATTCTCAAAACTGTGGACTCAGTATATCAGGACGTGCAAACAATCGAGGAATGTCGGGAATTGTGTCTCAACTCGCCTTTCCGCTGTCATTCTTACGATCATGGAGATACTGGCGATCATGTTTGTCGACTTTCTCACCATTCTAAAGCTACGCTCGCTGACATCCAGGTAAATTTTACATAGTAGTACTTGATTTGCTTTTTTTAAAACTGGAATATTAAAAATTACCTACAATTATTTTTAATAATTTTAGGATCCTTACTTGGAAGTACCCGAAGCCGCTACCTATGAATTATCGTCTTGCTACAATGTATCTATTGACTGTCGTGCAGGCGATATGGTGGCTCGCATTCAGACCTCAAAATTATTTGATGGTAAAATATACGCGAAAGGTAGTCCTAACTCTTGTGTAGTTGACGTGAAACAAAGTCTAGAATTCGAGCTGCATATGGGATACAATAATATCGAGTGTAATGTCAAACAAAATGGACTTGGAAGGTAATAATTTTGGTTTTATCGATTTTGTTTACTGTCCGGTTGACAATAATTGCAATATTTACATATTATTTTTTAGATATTTAAATGACGTAGTTATTCAGCATCACGACACTATTGTTACATCTTCTGATCTTGGACTAGCGGTGACTTGTCAGTACGACTTGACAAACAAAACCGTAGCCAATGAAGTCGATCTTGGCATTCATGGTGATATCCAGACAGATCTATCGGAGGAGGTCATTGTCGATTCACCCAACGTTGCTATGAGGATCACGGACAGAAATGGCGATGATACTATTATTTCTGCTGAAGTTGGAGATCCCTTGGTAAATATACCACCAACCTTTCTTCGACGAATTTTATTCCTTATATTTTATTTTTCTTTGTTTTGTATTATTTTTCTAACTTAATTAATTATTTACAACAGGCTCTCCGTTTCGAAATCATGGACCAAAACTCACCATTCGAAATTTTCGTACGAGAACTTGTCGCTATGGACGGCGTCGATTCCAGTGAAATCACACTTATTGACAGCGATGGTTGCCCAACTGACCATTTCATTATGGGACCTTTGTATAAATCTACAATGAGCGGAAAGGTAAATATTCTAAAATATCTCTTCTATTCTATTTCTCGAAATTTTCACAATTTTAAGTAAATAACTCATTCAACTTATACAATTTACAGACGCTGCTTTCACACTTTGATGCCTTTAAGTTCCCTTCATCGGAAGTTGTTCAATTCCGCGCTTTAGTGACACCCTGCATGCCCACTTGCGAGCCAGTACAGTGTGATGGAGGACCAAATGAACTTCGTTCAGTTATGTCATATGGTCGCAGGAAGAGACGTTCGACCCCGGCGTCACCTACAGATGATATGCTTTTAGTACAGACAATTCAGATCACGGACAAGTTTGGTTTTGATAAACAGAAAGCAAAGAATGTCACCGAGGACGCTGTTTTCGTAAGAGAGACAGATGTTACTTGCGTCAATGCGTCAGGAGCTATGTTAGCTGCTGCTGCGTTCATAGCGGCACAACTAGTCGTTTTAGCCGCTTGGACTTGCAGTTGGCAACGACGACGTGCGGCAGCTAAGGCCGCAGAGCTTCTTCCAGGACCTAATGCTCCTTCAGCTCTCTGCAAAGTCTACGACGCTAGTTTCTCTCGAGCGCACCAGAGGCACTTTTGATAAGATTTACGTAGGTATGTTGACGTGAGATACGTCTGCAATAGTAGTATATTTACGTAATTTAAAATTCCCCGTCGTGTCCGAGCTCCGAAAGATAACTTGACACTACTTAATCACGTTAATCTTTGAGGGAGTGTAAGATGACGACAGCGGTTAATATTATAAGTTTCGGAGTAAGCCCGCTCTAATGCCATGTCAGGCAACCGATGCGGTTTTTGCGCGACACGGAGACGGGGACGACCTGAAGAGCGTGCGAGATTGTGGACGGATGCTAGTATTAACGCTTTGTATGAATCTGATTTTTGAGTGTTTGAAGTGACTGGGTACGCTCGCTTGTCCCCATCTCCGGAGTCATTGCGGGATTATATGGCCGTAAGTCATCATCAAGACCTTGTCGCTTTATTTGCTTTACACTTGGGCATCTTTTGATGTCTAAAGTTGTATTGTACCATATCTTTAATGTAGTGCTAGCCTGATATAATAATAGTAATAAGTATAAATCAAAATTTCAGTACCTATTAAGTAGATAACCGATCACGCGACCTAAGTCAAGCAACTTTAGATTGACGGCCATCCCGACATCGTAATTTATTGACTTTAGTTTAGTTTCTTTTTTACGTAATTTATGTTTGATTGTGAATTAAACTTATATATTAAATTTTAAAGAAATAAATGCTTACGAATAAAACGTGCTATGTTCTACGATTGAATTGATAGTATGTCATGATGGTGTGTTAGTAGTGCCTTATTCAATTATTATATTGCAATAAATAAATAAATTTACACATTTTACATTTATAAACTAATTTTATCCGTCCAAATTGCCAATTACCTGCAATAAAGTTTTTTAAATAAGCTCAACTGTTTTATTTTTAACCCTACATCCGATATATACACAATTATTACTATTAATGAAATAGATACTTTTTACCACATTTTTTATTGTTTGTTTGTTGAAAGATATACAAAGTCAAACAATTATTAACTTAATTAAAATTTATCGGCTAAAACTTACGTTAAATCGGTTTAGGTGACGACTAGTTTCAGACCCATCGGAGGCCCTTCATCAGAGTGAGTGGGTTACGTTGGTGTCACCCTGAATTCACCGAAATTAATTAAAAAATTAAAGTCAAACTTTTAAATAGACCTCAAAACTTTTTTAAATTCATATATTCTTTAATTTTTAATATTTTTTTTTTAATTTAAAACAACAAACCTTATAATATATTATGGTTATAACGTTATTATATGGAAATGTAAGCAATTACATTCATTATAATATCATTTACCTAAATTTTAAGGAAAACACCAAAAATCTTTTTGCATTCAATGTTTAACTCCCATTTAGGGTCAATTTTATATAGCTGCTATTTATAAAAAAAAATATTATTTAGGCTTTTTATAAATAAATTAAATAATGAAATAATAACAAATATAAATTTAATAAGATCTTATAATTTGATAAGTTCCGTTATCTATCTCCAATATATTTGGTTGGATCATGATTTTATATATTTTTTTTAAAATTTAAAACGAAAAATTCAAATTACAGCAAAGAACGCTACTTAAATAAAAAAAACCAAACGATGAATCACTTTAATTTTTATGGTGTCCGGAAAGCAATGTCGAATTTAGAATTATACGGGGGCGGAGGCTCTGCTAAGATAAAATACTTACCATGGCAATACGTTAGTCATCGTTTTATAAGATATTGTACAAACACTCGAAAGGCTTGCAACAAGTATAAATATAGGAATGACAAGACGCTCCGACACAAATGTATAGTTTAGTGCCAACGGTTACTTATACATATTTGTGTTTTATGAGAACAACATGGTACATATAGTTTTAGGCCTAGACTTTGTTATATTTGATCAAAACTGATTCAAATCCATGGATAAAACAATTGATTATTAAATATGTTTCAACTATATCGTAATCTTAGTTTTTACTTTATTCCCATTCAGTATAAATAATATAAATCTGATTCCTTCAAATCGGAACTATTTTTATACTCCACACGGAATATATTGGCTGTAAACAAAGTGACGATGTTTTAAGGACTTTTCGACTATCAGACGTATGGTTCAGTAGTTCACGCAAAGAGGAATTTTGAATAATTAATTACGAATGAGATAAATCTTATGACTAACGCACACGATTAAAAAGAATCCGAAGGCTAGTACGAAAATGGTCAAGCGATTTGACCAGTTCTAGACAAGTCTCAAAACGGCACGCATCAAGAGATGAGATCTCATAGTTTGGTTTGCGTGGAACAATCACGTGTGAAGGGGCACACCTCACGTCGGCATTCGTGCCTTAGATTAGATCGGTGTGTGCAGGCGACAACGGCACGCGACTTTCAGACACGTGCCGCACTGACAACAACCATTAGCAAGCCCTGCTAAGAATCTAACCTGTGGACCGAGATTAAGATTATTGCCAAGCGCAAGTAAATGACTTAACTCGAAATACCTTAACAAGTTACGATGTTACTCGGATTGCACGGCGCACTTCTACGAATATATTACGATAATCTCAATCGCAAATAAATGGACAATCATTGTAAGGGCCTATAAAATAAAATAATCCTGTGCAACAATGTTCGTAAAGGATAAAGTTGTTTACAATGGAATGAAATATTCATAAAATAGAATGGTCTACCGTCTACCGCCCATGTCGAAGGAATATAGCGTAAAATGATTGTTTGATGGCGGTCACAACCCTTTGGGCGGAGGCAATCGCAAATATAAATAATAAAGACAATATTTTCAAATAGATCTTAAAACATAGATATTTTTATTATTGTTCAACGGCGTCCTTGAAAATATAAGCGTTTATATGTTTACAAAGATTATTCGCTTGATTAAAAACGACTTGGTCCGTATCTTAGTATGATTCTATTGAACGAATTATTCGATAGTATCTTACGTTCGGAATAGCCACGAGAATGAAATATGACTGTAGCCTTTGTTCATAAAATACCTCGCGAGCCCTTGAAGTAATAAATAAGTATCATATGATAAATCAAAAATAATTTGATCGATAAATATTAAATATTTTATTCTACAATAAAAGAAAATAATCTAATAACTTCCATTTTTTTCCGTCTATTTAAAATACTATTCAGTATATATTACGTCGAAATAAATTAGTCATTTTTGCCCACATTAAATACAAGCACATTTTTTAATGCATAGAAATTATATATGCTATCAATATCACGGTAAATTTTGATCCCGATTCTAGACTTATACAGAAATAAAAACTATGAACTTACTTCTAATTGAATTTCATTCTAACTACCTAAATCGTTGTGGAAATCAACATCTACAGACTTTCATACAAACCTTATAATATATTATGGTTATAACGTTATTATATGGAAATGTAAGCAATTATATTCATTATAACTTCTATAATTTTAGTTAAGTCAAAATTTATATCTTTTTGTAGTTTTTTTTTTTTTTTTTTCTTATCCTTACCTTGTCACCTAGTTTGCTTTAGGTTAAGCGTAAATAATGTAAATCCAATCTGGCTTATGTAAAGACTATGATACATTGTGAATCTTTTTTGTAAAATGCTGTGGATTTTGTTTGAATAAATAAAATAAAATAAAATAAAATAAAAAAAAATAATATCATTTACCTAAATTTTAAGGAAAACACCAAAAATCTTTTTGCATTCAAACTCCCATTTTGTTTAACTCCCATTTAGGGTCAATTTTATATAGCTGCTATTTATAAAAAAAAATATTATTTAGGCTTTTTATAAATAAATTAAATAATGAAATAATAACAAATATATTCGTAGTAGTTAAATTTAACAAGATCTTATAATTTGATAAGTTCCGTTACCTATCTCCAATATATTTGGTTGGATCATGATTTTATTTCATAGCATTATTGTGGCATGTAAGAATACGGTCAGTTAGATGGGAAGTAGATACCGTAACCTATGATTACAGTGGGCAGCATTACCGTCTGTTGTCACTTTAAGAGTAAAAGAGGAGCGGCAGTACAAGGAATAATTAATAGTACGAAAGAAAGAGTCAAGAGAGAGAGAGGAGCGTTTAACAATAGTACGCTACTATGCTATTTTAAGTCTCATAGACTAAAGATTAATGCCTCAATAGAATACAGTCCAAATACTCCAAATAGGTCAGAGATTTATTAAACGTTAATACGTAAACAATTTTAAAGAGGTCAATGGTTTTCTAAAATATAACACTGTTACTTTATCTATAGGAGCGATGATCTTGTTGATAAAAATAATTTTATTGTTTAGTTGCATGACTCCGCATAATCAAATATGATGCATTTATCATGTTCGCTGTCAATGTGGACTTAGTATTCAAAACATGTTTATAGAAAATGGAAGTTCAAAGTTTTGCTTTTAAATGACGCCTTTGTTGCGGTAAATGTGCAGTTTTAGTCTTCTACATATAAACTAGCACATACTTTCTCTGAGAAAAGAAAGTGCAAAGTTGTTTATAAATTGAATTTTAAAACTTTCAAGTGATGGGTTATAAATTTTAATCCTCTAACGTATTCTTATACGATTTAACATTTGCCTTTTTCATTCTTAATCTTTTCTCTTTTCTTCTTAATTTTCTTCAATCTTCTTCTTAATTTTCTTCAATCTTTTCTCTTTTCTTCTTAATTTTCTTCAATCAAATCAGTAGATACTATGCAGAAAATTGCTTGCTTCTGATCTTGCTGGTTGATTACACATTATCTTCGTCTTGATTAGAGGTATTTGCTTAGGAATTAATGTTGCTTACAACGTACAATGTATGAAGAAAATTATCAACGCTGGAAATACACCGAAGACGGTAGCTTATAATGACAAAAATTGCCATCTGCTGGTTTCAAGATAATCACGAAGTTTTAGCAGTTCATAAATCAATCGATATAATCGTTGTTGCGATTTCAGTGCGCTCATAATGCGTGATCGTTTTTCGTTCATTATTATGGCGATTACTCGACACTGGTAACGGATATTCGTGGTGCAATTTGTGTACTTATTTGCATCAGAATCGTTGGGAGCAATCGCAGTCACGCAGACTTCAGTGCGAATACAAACCTTTACTCGTAAATCAAAAGTAATTCTTGTACAGTACGCTTTAAAACTTTGAATACATTAAGAAAGAATCGTGACCTGAATAAAGTCTATACAGGAAGCCCTTCATTACTTCTATTCCAAATAATTTGGTATCAATTTCACAACAGTTAGATCATGTTTGAAACAAGCTTTAGACTTATGCGTCTGCAATAAGAAATTATATTTATGACGATAATTAATTTTGACGACATTGTGGCATAGCGGTAACGGTTTCGATTCCCTCTCGGAGCAGATGTTCGTATTGACCATATAGGCATGTTTGTCCGGTCTGGGTGTGTTTGTCCTTGTCATTGTGTGTTTGCAACCCCCGACACAAGATATAACTATCTTAATGGGGGCCGTTAAGTGTGTAGCGTTTATTTTAATATTTCATTTAATTTCTATTTCGTTATTAATCATATTTTATTAATCGTAAAATATAAGAATCCCATTGTAGTAAGGTGAGACAAAGCTTGTTTAGGGCTGTCGTATAAATATTAACAAACTGGTAAAGCCATGTCGTGAGAGAAATTTGAGATTAGGGCCATTCAATTTCCTCATACATGTCCAACAATAATTATTCGCCACTCAATCGTGGTCGGTCAGACAAATTTGTTTAGACATTGAGCTCTCGACACATTTGTAAGGGATCTCAATGCATTTTTTTTTTTTGTATTGTTTTATCTTAACACTCCACATTGTTTATTTTAAAAGAAGCTTAATTTAAAGAATACAAGAAGCGTAATTTTGGTACAACATAAGTTAAGATTTTAGGATAAAAGATTTTTGTTTTCGGAACATGTGTGGTGTCATCCAGCGGGCCGAGGAGCCCAACCATGTAATGTGCAGCTTCTTTGATTCGTTTCTTAGGGTATAGGTATACGGGTATAGGTATGTACCTCCTGCGCCTTTAAAAACAAAACCGGCCAGAAGTTTTTCGAAAATAGAAAATAGAGCTCCACTATTTAAAATAATGGTTATAACAAAATCATTTATATGTAAATAAATAAAGTAATGATTATAATACGAAGTCTTCTTCTTTCTAGCATTACTCCAGATATTATATCTACCCAAGGTCTGCTTAATAAGCAGATAAGCTTAAGAAGCCCTTATCCGAATTTGACACGTAACTATTTCTTACACAGAGCTATTGCCATCTGACCTCCGCAACCCTAAGGGCGAACCAGTAAGAGCAAATTACCTATTAAGAGTTAGCGATTATTATTAGATGTTGTGATAACAACCGGGACCGACACCTTAACGTGCTCTCCGAGGCACGGTTGGGAGACCCACTCGGACAAACGCTCAGACCGAGACAGATATTTATAAGATCAATACAAATATCCGCCGTGAGTAGGAATCAAAGGCACAACCGTCGAGACTTAAGGCAGGCTCCCTATCAATAAGCCACAACGGTCGTCGATCCTAATATGAACTATAATATAATATTACTTCATTGTTTTTCGAGATGTCAACTCTACGGGTGGCGGGAACTTCATCTGTCATGGGACAGGGTTTTCATTAACCAGACAGGTTCCTTATTTGTAAACCGGTAAGTTGAATACCTATGAGTCCCTGACAGGACTATCAGTCAAACATATTGCAAAACTGATTTGCCTGATTTGTTATCAACATTGACGGATGGTTTCTGGCGTTATTTAATATTTATATATTCATTGTTTCGAAAGTCGCGGTACTACCTACGATCGATACGAGATAATTGTAGATAGTTCCAGTACTTTCGATTTTACATTTTATTAACATCGTATACTTTTATAAATTTTAGTTGAATACTTTATATGTTATTTCCGTTTCATAACTTGTTTAATAACTAGGTAATGTTTTCGAAGAGTTAGCTTTTAGAAAATAAAAGAAAACTCAATACTAATTATTTTCAATAAAATTCGTTATGAGAAAGAAAAAGTAGATTAATGTTCGAAACGATAGATATAATATATTTTTGTAATAACGATAGATATAATATAGTTTTGTAATAATATATAATATGTGATATATATTTTTGTCTTACCTTTCTTATAAACTATTTATTTTCAAATAATAATTATAAACTGCTATTGCGCTATATTTTACAAATGCAATTACTTCAAATAAATTTCACTACATGTGAAAGTTCATTAGTTATACTTTTAAGCCAATATATTTAAATAAATTAGTATAATCCACAAGTAATTAGGCCATCCGTACTAATTAATATTATAAATGTGAAAGTAACTCAGTCAGTCAGTCAGTACACTTACACAGATATGTCGATGAACCAATTTTGATAGAATGGCTGGAAGATTAATAAATAAGTGTTAAGAGATCCGGACATATAAACTCGACTTTCACGTATATACAAACACCTTACCTAAACCGGAATCGAACCAACGATCATCGGCGTTTCAGTCAGGTTCGCAAACATTGATAAAGACAAACGAAAATTTCTTGCTTGGACAATAAGCTGGTTAGCTAATCATATTATTATAGTAGAAAATGACAAAACACGATAACTTTTATGAAAAAATTAGCAGTCAAGTGCGTTGTGGACCACGCACAGTTGAAACTATAGGGTTCCGCAGCTTGGTTATGAAGAATCCTAAGGCCTTTAAAAATAATAACGAATTAAAATCGACTGCAAAATGAAGTTGGTAATTTCATAGTAATTATTAAAAGTTATATGAAAAACAAAGTTCTGGGAAAAACTTATATATCTCTTAAATTTGTAGACCTATCTTCTTCAAACCAAATGTGGTTGAAATTTTATTTGATGTCCTATAAGCTCAAATTTTTCCTGAATTTTAAATCCCATAGTTCAAAAGTTAGAGGGCTCAATTTTTATGACTTTAGGAGCTAATATCTTAACAACTACTGACTTAATGAAAAAAGTAAAAATCAAACTTCCTTATCATTTTGAAAGACCTATCCAAAGATATCTGACATGTCGACATACGTTGAATTTTTTTTGAACTTTGAGTTACATGTATGGACTGCTACCCTTAATTATTATATATTTTAGGATTTCATTACAGAATCGTGGTGCGGTTCATAGAATACACCTATTTAGTAAATTTAGTATAGATAGAGCCAATGGTCTCCGAGTAAAATGACTGTGTCATATGGACTTACGGACAGACGGACATGACGAAACTATAAGGGTTCCGTTTTTGCCATTTGGCTACGGAACCCTAAAAACAGGCAGCTTAAATAAAGTATGAATGAGTTACGTAAATTAAGACCGCGTTGCGGTTTAACAATAATTCGTGAGTAATAAATCGCAATGTACAATAAATGTACGAATAACAATAATATATAACGAAACGAGGTTTGAAGTATTCGCGCGGGCCGTCGGAAGTGATGAGTTTGATCACGAAGTAGACGCGGACGCGCTAACAATCCACTAATAGGGATCGTGGTCGTGACCCCGCCTCCCGTGCTCGACAATATTATCCCATCTGACGGATACAATTATTGCTAGTGAGCGCACATTGTGGATTTTACAACGTCCGACAGTTTTGCTACAAACACTGCACGATAAATAATTAATCTACCCTATATTCCACACAAAAAAATGAAGTCTCAATTTGTTTGAAATTTGCTTTCAATCTTATCCAGTGTCACAGATTTTTATTTGGAACCGTCGTCCGAGTAATCTTTTAAATATTTATACTTAAAATGAATATTTATTTTTTCTTTCTTATGCATTCCTAAGCCGTCCATGTGATTACAGATGAAATAACCACTATGACGAATTGTTGTGATAGCATTATCGAAGGATGCTGGCAAATGAAATTAACTATCTAAAAGAAAAATATGTATTACAACGCATGGCCGATAAGAGTAAGTATCTTTTTCCCCTATTTAGTGTGTTTTTGATGAAGATATATCATGTTTCTTTAAGGTTGTTGTTAATTAACCTTATTAATTTTAGAAATACAAAAATATCACTGCCAAAAAATAAAAAGTTAAATTTTTACAATATCCCATAAATTTGACTATTGCCTTATCTTCAATGTGCTGGTAAACGTTTCTAAAATGGTCAACCGTTTTTCGTAGACTCAATTCGGATGTAATTGTCTTACATTTTCGCGTTGCGAAAGGTTATTGAGCAATAACGTTCGGTGATGATGATAGGGTTACGTTTGATAGAAAATATTACATTATAGTACAAATATATATTATAACTTTTGTAAGAGGTACTTATAAATATATTTTAACAGAGAGATATATGATTTTTTTTACAATTGAAATTGATAAACAAAAATTTTTATATAAATTGAACAGAAAAGGTTTACAAACATAGCATAGAATCTTAGGTTTTTAAATCTGGTGTTTGTGGTGGTGGAGGTGTTTTATACATGACTGCATAACAAAATAAATGGCAAGATATTATGGGACTATTCTATATGTGCAAAAACGTCTCCAAGCAGATTTTTCCGTAGGTTTTAGTACTTACCCTCAGTCTCTGGTCGCCGACCGTCCAGACGCGGCTAGCGAAGTCATTGGAGGCTCCGACGATGTAAGCACCGGTTGAATCGAAGTCCACCGACATCACACCCGCGTTCGAACCGACGAGAGTGCCTTTGTTTTCTATAAAACCCGCTAAAACAAATTTTGAATAATATATAAAGGAGTTTTGTAAGATAGAATCAAACTGGAATTAAGCTTAGCCAATATTTTAATATGAATTTACAGCTATGAATACAGCGTCGAAATCCGTTCAATATTTTTAAAAAAACATTTGGAAACCTCTGGATAGTTATTCGAACATATCTAGAACGTAAAGGCACAGTTTTATTAGCCGACTTCAGGAAAAAGAAGAACGTTCTCAATGCTTCACAATATTTTTTGTGTATGTTACTCAAAGACGGTTGTATCCATTTAATTCTATTTAGCACCGACTTCTGTAGAAACAATTTATTTTTACCAAAAACAAACTTTCATATTTCTAGTTTCAAAAATGCCGAACAACCTATACGAACTTTCAACTCCTTTGTCATTCCCCTTAAGGGTTCAATTCCAAAAAATCCTTTCTTTGTGCTCGTTTACGTTTTAAAACCAACGCTAGGGAAAAGAACAGCTTTCTAGGACCAAGGGTTTAGGCTGGGCGTTGATATGAAAATCAGGTCTTTTCCTTTATATATATAGATAAAAGGTGGGCTTACGTTTAGATACGTCCCACAGTTTAACTTTTCTGTCGGCTCCACCAGTAGCTATTAGGCGGTCAGTTGGACTCCATTTCACGGCGTTAACCTCGCCATCGTGAGCATCCTAATTAAAATAAAATATCAACAATTTCCAATCGACTTCTATAAAAGAAAAAACAATCCAAAAAAATGAGAAAGGCATACACCTCTTTCGAGTACAAAATTATCATTAAGGGTAGACCTAACAACGGTGGGAACAGTTGCTACAACCACTACACAGGTTTAAATTAATACCACTTCATTAAGTTGATATAATCCTCAATAGCTTAAAGCCTCAATAGCTCAACGGTAGAAGGACCAACTCCGCTCCATTAACGCGAGTGTCGCGGGTTCGATCCTGACCCCTTGGGCTAATGTCGTACCCACTCCTAGCGCAAACTTCGAGCTTATTTGGAGGGGCAAAGGGAATGTTAGTAGTGCATTGAAAAAGTATTGCTAATATTTTTTACGACGTTGTGGCGCAGCGGTAGCGAACCTGCCTTAAACGCCACAGGTCGCGGGTTCGATTCCCGCTCGGATCATAATATGTTAGTATTGACCATGCAAGCATATTTTCCGGTCTGGGTGTATTTGTCTTTGTCCTTGTGTATGTTTCCGGACCCCGACACAGGATATCACTATCCTAATGGGAGCCGTTGATTTATTTATTTATTTAATATTCTTTATAAAAAAAAAAGCAATAGCAGAACTTTCAAATAAGTATGCGATATTCATAAGGACATCAATCATTTCTATAGCTAAAAACATGTTAGTGTTAAGATATAGGAACTGCTTATTACTAGGTAGAAGAAAAAGTCGACTATTAGTGGCATAGTAGCACTAGTAACAACCGAAAGTAAGCATTTAGGTCAAATCAGATATGCTTTTTCGCTTGAAATAAAAAAAGAAACAACTCTCGGAACTCTCTGTCATTTGACAACTGTCGGAATTATTAGATAACGAAGACTAAAAATACAGACGAAGTGAACTTCCTTCTATTTCGAAGTATAAAACAGTTTTCCGTTTCTTTTAATTAGTTCAAAATAGAAATCGGATACTGTATAATTAACCGTGTTGTCAGTTATAAACATTTCGAGTTTATTTCTCGTTTACCATGATTAAGTTAACAAGTTACACTCGCAACTATTAGTTGGCGATGATAGAGTATCGTGTTCGTAACGGTACCCTGTCTTTAAACAATCAATCATTGGTTTATCTTATATTAATGAGATTGAATTTAACTTAATATGAACGCATTAAATAAATTGCACAGGTTATTTGTTTTTTTTTTTTATACCATATACAGGCTTCCGGTGTGTCTGATGGCAAGCAAATAAGGTTAAGCTTTGATTTATATAGAATATAATTTAAGAAATAATATGAATTAAATCTTGCCAAACGAATCTTTTTCTATTTAGGCTATTAAACAATTAACTTGTTCACTGTTCGTTCAATTTAATATTTTGTATATTATTATCGATGGAATTTGGTTGGCTCTGATTGGAGCTCGTCATACGAGCATACGGCGGATTCGACATTCCGATTGGTCAACCCGCAATGGAACGAACAAAGACAAGCACCGCACGCGCAGTCGACTTTGCGCCGCCGCGGCAGCCGCCATTTGAATTTACTCGAAAGACTTCTGCTATGAATAGAAGTGGTTGGTACTTGGGATTTTACAGTAACTACTTTTTGCAAATTGTTTATTGGTGTTTGCTCCTCTGCTCTTGAAAGAATCGCCGGGAGCTGTGAAAAATAGCAAGCTAAAAGTTTATTTCGTCCTAAATGTGGCTTCTGTGAATTTCAATCAAGGATACCCGATGAAAATGTGTATTGTGTACCAAGCCAAGGACCATAAAGTCGAAATCCGGAAAAAACTAAAGTGGTTTTACTTCACGCTATTTCATCCACGCTGCAGTTTTTCATGCTGATTGTTGCACTTCGTAAACCTAAAATTGTTTACAATACTGCCCTAAAGATGCGCTTCTACCAGAGCTGCGCCACGATGAGTAGCGTAGCGAGGGATGTGTTTGTTAAAAACCAGTAGAATAACTTCATTTACTTAGTCCCGCTCCGCTAAGGCATTTCCACAGGAGCTGTGTTGACCGAGGCTAGATAAATGCTCACTACGCATCCTCGTACATCTCTGGTGGATCACACTTGTGATAATCACTACTTATTACACTAATTTATTTTGATTAGATCTGTCTCACTGAAATGCATTGCCTAGATTTTTTGTAATACTAGATTACAGATATATAACTGATGTTGGTAGGACATTGCTTCTCATAACTCATCACGGGTCTAATGGCTACACCATCTTCATAAAAGTTTATGTTGAATTTGTGAATTGTTGTGCTAGTTCTATATCTCTATGTTCTGAACTGTGTAAAAAGGGACTGAACTGAGCCCGGATGGACTTCTTCAGTGACAGTTATTATGCTCGGCCATTATCGCATTTTTTTAATTCCCATAAGAATAACATGGGAAAATTATTTTTACTTCTGATTATTCTTGCTAGCCCGTCGTGGGTGATAAAGCAAATTCTTCCACGTATTTTTGTAGAGAATTGAACGCTCTACAAAAAGGTCTATTCTACCCACCCAAAAGAAACTTTTAAGTCTGTTTGGAAGAGAAAAAATTTAGTTTTTAATCACCCTACTATAAATATTATATTCGTAAATATTAAATGGCCTACAGGCTTTTCGATTTTAAAATGTCATTTAATTTTTGATCTTTAAATTTATTTTGGGAATACTGGCCTTAGTATAAACATACGATGATAACTCTACAATCAAATGTGCATTGTATAGAAATACTATAAAGCTGATTACGCTTGAAGCTACACTATATAAAATATAATATTAAAATTGAAATTTATTTGCATTATTGATAGTTTTATTATAAAATGTTGTATATTATTAAGTTAACATAATGATAACGATCAAAACGTATATTTTCAATACATAGAAATGCGTAAATAAATCGATGAAACACACAATTAGTTTTCAAACTATACTTACAAATCTCAAAGCCACTGAAGTTGGTAGTGTTGTAGCGTAGAAAGGCATCGAGTCGATTATTTTATCATCTGCGCTACCACCGGAGCCACCACTACTCCGACTACCACCTTCTCTAGCCGCCTCTTCCAATTCCTTACGAACCTTATCACTCTTTTTCCTGAAAACAAATTACAAATATAAACCTTTTTTCGTAACAGTTTTTTAAAACTTCTCTTCCGCTTAAGCTTATGTACAAGCATTAAGAGCCAATTGTTTCGTTTAAAACCGCAACCGCTGTATATGTCCTTGCTTTTCCCAGCTTCCTTGGTGGTATTTTATATCGTCGTAAAAGTATCATACATCATGAATAGCTCACCTTTTGCGTTTTTGATTGTGCGAAGTGCACATGCAATAATACCATGCGTATAAAAAAACATGCATTACAAAATCCAAACAAAGTTCAAACATGTTTCCAAATATTTACAATGATAACTATATTATTGTTAATTAAACCAAAATTCTGATGGTGTCGTGTTTAGTAAGTATGATAACTTATTCAGAAGTGTTCATTTTTGTAACGTCTCGAAATCGTCTTCTTTATTTCGTTGTTAATATAAATTTGCAATGACACACTGAGTGAACACTTCCAAATATTATTTATGACTTTTTTATTATACAAAATATCTCTCATAATATTTTTTGAATAATTTATATGTAGCCCGAATTACTACACTACAAATTCGTCATATGTACATTCATAGTAAAATCAAATATAAATTATTACAATTATAATTGCGAAACTTATACACTATTTGACAATAAACAAATTTGCCTAAATACATATTATTAGGGAAATCTTTATAATACATATGTTATGTAAATGTAAATTCAAAATTTACAGCCAATTAAAGAAAAAGAATACAATTCACACATTGCGATAACTTGCAAAAGAAAAAAAAACATTTTACATAATAAATAAACCAGCCAGTTAAATAATTTTGATAAAGATAAAAGACAGTCCAAAATCGTATACATTATAAAACAACAATGAAGTGGTTGAAATTGAAATATGAGTCAGTTTCAGAGTGCAGTTAAGACATATACGGGCCGTCGTAATGAAGAAGTAAATGTCCTTTTAGGGAAGGCTCAGGCTTGTTGTAGCGCAATTTTTGGTGACAAACAATAACCAACTTCACTATGACACAATAGCCTCGGAAATAAATATTAAATTTTACTATGTAACTAAGAACAAAGTCGTGTATTCTCGTGTAGACTAATTTCAATACTATTGCAAGGCAGCAAAGTTGATTATTGTTTGTAACGAAACAGTTTTTCATGTTCTATTGCGCTTCGTTAAGTATGAGCGACCCCTTAAACGCCACAATGCCGTCATACCACCAAGACCTCATTCACATGTCAAACTCACCCGAAACTAACTCTACCAAACGTGTTGATGAAAAACGCTGAGGGGTTTCTTGACCTGTTGGAAAAAAATTAAAACAAAAAGAAGCAAACAAAATCATCGACAATTACGCAAGCTTCTAAGTCTGCAGACGCACGGTACATTCGTAAATGTATAAACACAAAATTGACAATGTGTTATCAAACAGTGCTTACTTTAATGTACATTGTGAAGCAATAATAAAGCTAATATCAGTAAAGTGTTTAGAGAATGTATAGAATACTTATACTCCACATTTCTCTATAATAAATATTTATTATGTGCAGTGTACAGAACCTAAACAACAGTCACTAATAAACTACAATTTATTACGTTCTAAAATTTTTGACACCGAAATTTTGAATATAAAAAGGTGCATTTTACAACTATCAATTTTATAGACAATACAAAACATTCAGTTAACAATTGGTACAAGCACCTCAACCCCAACCGAATTAATTACAAAACTTGATAAGCCAATAGCCATACAAAATTCTAATTACAAAATTTAAAACCGTTTCAGATATAAATCTTTATAATTTCCTTTATTTCGATACATGCATATGATTTTTAAATAAATCATTAATGAAATCAAACACAGGCGTAATCTACGGCTTCTAACAAAACTCCAAAGTAATGTAAATATATATATCAATCTTACTTTAAGAAGTGTTCATTTTCTTCGTTCATTTTATCCGCATCTTTTGATTTATACTTAATGAGCCTCTCGACAAGCGAACGATTTTCATCCTGTAATGAAAAACGTAGGGTAATCCAAAATGTACACAAAATTAATTATAAAAAAAGGCTTTTTATACACCTTTTTGAGCATTCGTTTTTCTACAACACAATTTTATAAAACTAAATTTATCACTACAGTAAACAATTTTAATATCTATATAGGACGGTGTAAAGTTTTAGACTGAAGGTGGACGCTGTTTGTAATTTCATAGAAGCTCTAGGCGTAAACATTTTATATATACCGATAATCACATGAGGGCCATAACGTATACAGGGTGTTCCCGTTCATTACCCCCGAACATATTAGTGAATTAGAACGTACGACTTTTGTAGATTAGATACTTTTTTATTGACCATAAAATTGTGAACAAAACCATGTTTACACAATACCGGAATTTTTTTGCTTACAAAATAACTGTGGATACAACGTGACCATTTATGATGCAATTTAGGCAAATAATAAAATAATAAATAATAACAATCTATTAATAAATATACAAATTATATAAACAAACATATTTTACAATTATATAACTCTCAATAGCTATCAGACATTCCTCGGAATTGTAGTTCTACAAATTTCATTTGAAGCATATCATTCCTAATATTGAACTAGATGGGTAATATTATATAACACATATTTCTAAAACAAAAGACTACAAACTAAGTCAATATACATTTTATTATAGAATTTCATACGGTACGTAAAGTATAAAAACAAATTTTTCATATATAAATATATACAGACAATTTTTATAATACAGAGAAATTATTAATAATACAGAGAAGAAATGTAACATTTAAATTTTTTTACACTTGGAAATACTTAGATGGATTTTAATGGTATTTGCCGTTTATATTGACAACATGATTTCCGAAAATGAGCGAATAGCAATCGTTTTCAAAAATAAATTCAAATATTGATTATGTGCAGTTCTCTTCCAGTAATTGATTTAAGTATATATAAAATCCTTTCGAATTGAACGGTGCTAATAAGAAATAAATTGGAAATAAAGCTATAAACCCGACACAAAAATAAATTAAAAAAAAAAAACAATGAAATAATTGTCGTGTAATATTATAAAATAAATATTAAATATGTCAAAGATTTAAATGATAAAGATCACGCTGAATATGACAGACAGAACCGCGAATTGTTTTGGCATGTTGCCACGATTGAATTATGCAATAAAAATTTGAAGATCCAGTGGAATAGTTTGTTTCCAGCGATGTGTACGTTCAGTAAGTGCGTCGTGACTCGTGCCATAGTTCTCTATATACTTGTGAATGTATCACATGGTATTTTAAACAAGTTTTCATTCCGATAATACACCCGCGCTGTGTACGAGTTTTTCATATGCACACATAACAATACTAAAAATATTTCATTTCAAACAGATGTCCGTTGAGTTAATTCAGAGGATTTTTTATTATACCTCTATACCTACCTAGAAACGAGGTCATTCATTCATGTTTGGTACAAATAATAGCCTTGGATATTATTACATCCATGTTTTAAATATATTCCTAATTAATTTATGTTAATAATAAAAGCTGTAAATAGCATTTATAATTGTAAGTGAACTAGATGAATACAATAATATAATTTTTTATGTATTATTATTATTGTTTTGTTTTTTCCTCTTATATAAACAATAATAGACAAAAGATATAAATTTGAATAGTAATTAAAAAAATAATTGATTTAAAAAGATGCTTCAATTCTTTACTATTCATATATATAAATTACTTTCTTACGTAAAATACCAATACAGTCAACATTAAAAATAATCCTTTAGTAATAATTTAGTACAAATGAACATAAAATAGCAATTAATTTTTTATATTCATAAATTAGTAGTATAAATGAATTTGAAAACATCTGCCAGGAGGCTTTACTGATGAGGTTGTTTTTTTAAGTATTGCTAAGTAGCATAAGTAGAAGTTATCACCTAAGTCTCAGACCCTAAATCTTAACCAGAATTCAATATTTAAACCTATTTATTTGTAACTGGTTGGACGCTGATGTTCCAAAAATGGTATTAAGGAAATTTTGAGCATAATTTTTAGTTTGAAGTTCAGTATAATTACTTGATATTCCTATTTTTTTATTTATATTAAGTTGAACCAAAAAACTTTTTTAAATCATATTATCTCAAATTTCAAAAAGAATCTACTGTCCTATTATTTTAAAATTAAAAAAATTAAACTGATTTTTGTTTCTTACAATAAAAATAAAGTAGTGACCGACCGAAATTTCGGTTTCGGTTTCGGTTTCGGCCAGTTTCGGCCAAAAATCTAGTTTCGGCTTTAGTTTCGGTTTCGGCCAAAATATAGCCGAAACTTTCGGCCTTGCCGAAACTCGAGTGTTCGTGAGTTTTCGTGCGTTGTTCGGTAAACTTTGCAGCCAACTCGTGACCACTCGCTGACGCGGCCAAAAAATCTCCAGAAATAAGTATTAGAATGATCTTTAAAATATTGTGAACACAACGTATTACTAGTTAGTTATGTACCTAGTATATCTAACTACAAGTTGTTTCTTTTTTAAGAGTACTATAGTAAGTCCCAATAGTAAGTCCTGTATATTCATGACAAAAAATATGGTTATGACTTTAATGAATTTTTAGTTTTTATTTTATTTAACTCTATTTAACTGTCTGTATTATATACAGTGGTGGTCAACTAATTAGGGACATTGGTATAATAAGAGTAACATTTATTTATATTTTCCGTAATTTCAGTTTACATGAAGTTTTCATTACGTTTTTTGATGTTGATCTTATTTTGATCATTTAACCAACGTTTTCTTAATAGAATTATTAAATTTGGAATGGATTGTAATTAAAAATAACAACAATTAAAATTCAGCTTTACTTCTCCTTCGGTCTAATATGACTCTGGACAAGTAATTAGAGACACTTAAGAAAACATTAGAAATAATGAACGCAGAATGTAATGGAAGAGAAAAATGTACATTTAATATTAAATTCATCTAAAAGGAAACGTTTTCTATTAAAAATTAATATTGAATGTGATTGCCATTATTAGCTATGGCCATATCGACATCGGCGCGGCATCGACTCGATCAAATAATGACAAGTTTCGTTAGTGAAGTTCTTCCAGGCGTCTTTGGAACTACTATAGTTGGTTTAAAATTCCAGTTTGTTGTGCCACAAATGTTCCAAAGAATTCAAGTCTAGGCTATTGGCAGGCCAATCTAAAACTGATAGTAGGTCACCGGCTAGAAATCATTTAATAAACAGTGAAGTATATTTTAGATCGTTTTCGTGTTAAAGCGCCCATGTAACTTCGCCACTAAGTTCTAGTCAAAATATTTCTCTTTTAATAATTACAGAGCCCACAAAGGGAACTTTTTATAAAGCTATTATTAGGTACACAGTTTCAGTAGTTTTATAGGTTTGAAAATATTGCACAGCGTTGAAAACCATACTTTTGGAGCAAATCAAATGATAAGCTATTTTAGGGTATGACTATTTACGTTGAGATAAAATTGTTTTCGTTTGAAGTAATAAATTGTGATATTAATTTTAGAAATCAAAACTATAAACTAAAGAATTACGCCAAATAAAAACACAAAGGCTTTCCGCTTTTGTATTTAAGGTTTATTTTTTAAAAATCGAAAATAAAACACTAACTCTTGCTGTCCCTAATTAGATGGTCAATTTCGATGCGAGAGATATCTTTTTAAATAAACCACCATAAAATATTCTTAGCTTCGAAAAATTACACACCATTGAACAGTATACTTTATAACGAACATTATCTCATAAAATTAAACTTTTCAAATATTTAACCATATTATTTTCCGTTCCTAATTAGTTGACTACGTATATATGCAAATAAATGTTAAAAAAACTTGAAATTCAAATTTCAGTAAAAAAGACGTAATTTTAAATATTTTTTAAAAAGTTTCGGTTTCGGTTTCGGCCGAAACTGAGAGGGAGGCCGAAAGTTCGGTTTCGGTTTCGGTTTCGGCTGAAAAACCAGTTTCGGTCGGACCCTAAAATAAAGTCTTAAACACAACAGAGAACTTAAAGCAATATGTAAAATTCAAAAGTTATACCTGCGCTTTTCTCAGTTTTTCTTCTATAGCTGCAAATGCAATTTGTAATGCCTGATGTTCATCTCTCAACATTTGATTCAATCCCTGTAGCTCCACCATATTTGTTTCGTACATCTGTATTTCAGCTCTGAGCGATGCTATTAATGCAGTATTTTCTGAAATTCTAATAATAATAAAAATATTTGAGTTTTGTCACAACATTTGATATCATAGTGTTAATATTAACATTTTTTAAAGATGATGAAGTTAATAATACGCTATGTATATAAAAATTTAGTGTTCATTAAAATTTGCTCAAAAAGTAAGCATTGATAGACTTTTAATTTGGGGAGTGTATAATTGTTTATAAATACTTTGTTTCCCGGCTTTGCCACGGAAACAGAAAATATTTATATCAGACAAAGCAACAACAAAGAGTTGCTGGCTTTTACTAGTAATTATATAAATTGTATATTAAAGAACATTAGGTTGCTAGCTGTCTTGATTGTAAAACTATTCTAATTTGTCTTTGAAATGGTTAGCTTATTAATGAGCAATTCATACTTCTTATAAAATAAAACAAGTAAAATCTAACATTCTTCATAAAACAAGTAAAATCTAACATTCATTCAAAAATCTTTATAATGTAATAGTTAGAATTTATCAAAATCAAATCAAAATAATTAAATCAGTTTAGTTCAGAAATGATATTTTATGTTGTAGGACTGGTTTGAAAATGGTTTTTCTCAGAAAGTTCATGAATAAAGTTTCAGTTTAACAATTAATAAATGGAATTTCCTTTTAAGTTACTATTGCATTCTTATAAGACATATAGGAGACAATTTACCTATTGAGAAAGTGCAACATGTCATTGGACAATAGGTGAAAGTTATATTGTGACATACTATGCATTGCACAATGCATTCTCTCAGGCACTGTTTCACGTTTAAACATAATAAAGTTTATAGTACAACTGTTCTGTAAGTTCAAAATCTATTCAAATATTTGTGTACCATTTTGTAAGCTACTTACAATAAGGAAACTATATTTTACAAGTAAATCCTATATGTTATATCAAACACTGAAATATGATTCCTTAGGATTAATTATAAATAGAATTATTTCAATTTGTATGCTTGATTGGGCACAATTTTTGTTGCAGGAAATATACAATCAATTTTGGCTCTCCATTGCAGATTGGATGTATTATATTTTGGATATGGTATAGTTATGATAACTTACATAACATCTTTAGTCTGTAAACTCTTTTCTAAGTCATGCGCTTTTGCATTTAAGTTGATGATTTGTTGTGCACTTTCTCCCCGCCTTCTGTGCAGGGATGTGAGCTCTTCTTGTTGAGTGAGGATCTTTTGTTCTAAAGCTTGTATCCTTTCATTAGTTGCAGCACCTGAAAAATAAATATTATTTCCTCATATGAAAATGTATTTAACATTTCACATTTCTAGTCTGAAGTTCAGTATAGATCTAAATATGTAATTTAGTGTACTCCCATAAATAATTCATATTTTTTTACTTATAATAAAATATATAGTTGTTGTTGTTGTATAACATTACTGTACAAATGTAACAGAAATTACAAAAGGTTTCAATAGTATTAGTAAAATATGCATAAATCTACAAACCTCCACTAGACAATACACTATCTGTGTTTGAAAATCTTATCCTTTCATTTAACAATGTTAGTTGTAAGTTTTCATTTTTCAGTGTACTAACATTGTCAAAAAGTCGACTCTCTGGAAATAAAAAAAAAATATTATGTATTAATTATCCTTTCATATAAGGAAATTAAATGATTCAATGATCATAAATTAACATAAAAATAAACAGATTTATCAAAAACATTTCTGCTTATCACTAATAATATACAGAGGTAATTAGTCAAGATAGTGTTGAAAGTATTCTATATACATAAGCAAACCCTCTTTGAGGGTAATAAAAATATGACAATAATGTAGACAAAGGCATAAGTAAATTTATATTAGGTTACTTACGAAAAGTTATTATATCTTGAAAAGAGATAGTTTCTCGCTTGTTACGAGTCTGTAGTTGACTTATTATATTGTTCCTCCACACTCCACCTTCCATTATTATTCGAAATATGTTAACATTTATTTATTAAAATATATTTTTTGAAGTCCTTTCATCAAAACAAACGGTTGTCATTTTCAAACTTGAAAAAACATAGTTTGAAATATTTACACTTGTAACTTTACTTACAGATCGATGTAAATAATAATGTTTGTTTCCTATTGAGTTAAACAAGAACCAATAATTATACAAAAAATATATTATATTACATGCTCCACTCGTAAATAAACTTTTGACAAACTGTCACTGGCTGCTGTCACGCTGCTGTCTTTACAATTTACAAAACTTTTTTACTTAATGTCAAACTGTAGGGATTGGATATTAAGCATTTGGCAAAGTGTCAATTAAAAAAAATGAAATTAAAAATATCAATGTTAGGCTTCAAATTTAGCCTACACAGTCAAAGTTCTGACAAAAAAGTAGTTATTAATCAATATTCTGACGACCAAAGGTGCAGTGGTATTTTAAGAATTAAAAGTCAATGTCGCCAGCATTAGCAGAAAATCATAATATTAAAAAATCAATCAAACAGCAATCTTGGAATCATCGAGAGAATTCTTAAAATTTTACAGTCACACTTGTTGTGATATAGATTTGTTTTAAAAGTAACATCTCCAATTGCTTTGGAACTATTCGGTTATTCTGATGATGTTCACAGGTTGCCACCAAAACTACACATTATTAATAAAATTTCATTGGTGGCGATAAAATTTGGTTACTTTAATGTGGGTGCCTATTTATTATTTGTTGCTAAATAGTAGTTTCTTTCGAAAAAAAATACTGACTTCAGAACTAATAAGTTATAATGAAATATTTTCTACTGAATATTTTCATTAAAACAAATATTAGTACCGATATCATACTTGGCACTGTTTTTTTTTTTGCTTTTTAGTTTTAAATTTTTTAATCATTGTATAATTATATAATAAAATCAAAATGTAAGATTTCGCACTGGTTAACAAATAGTGCGTTATATATGTAGAGATATTTTAGGTGTTATGACATCTACAAAAATCTATTTTTTTTTATTGAACTTGTGGCATAATATATTATTTAATACAGTAATCCGGGGGTATATGTTTCAGCCAAATGTTTTATGCGAGCGTATACGCTCGTTTTTTGAAGCGAGTACAGGCTGAACAGGCTCCCTTTTTTGGCGACGCGCGTAATTCGTTGCGAGCGAGCGTCGGCGAGCGTTGACTCGCTTATAACACACAACGGATACACACGCGTAATAATTTTTGATTCGTGAGTTTTTTATTCAAGCGTCATTCTTCGTCAATGCTCTTAAATGTGGCGTGAGGCGTATAATATAATATCGCTAGTCTGAAATATGTTAACAGTACTTGAGTAGTTCCACCGGTTCGAGCGTACACGCCACAATAATGATAAAACAACCATAATATGCGTCCAAAAAGCACTGGTCTGAAACTTAAACAACTATTTAAAATAAATCTGCAGAATTTTATTATTTACTCGATGTTTATTTGAAATATCCAGTGAAAATGTAACTTATTGAAAATATCGTTAAAATAAAATTATTCAGAATCTGAAGTAATTAAAAGCCTCAACAGGCAGGTAACGGTTAAAACGGTAGAAGGGTTGACTTGTAATGCGAGAATTGCAGTTTCGGTACTGTCCTCCTTGGGCTATTGTCGTACCCACTCCAAGCACAAGCAACACGCTTAGTTGGAGGGAAAACAGGAATATTTATTATGACTTAAAAAAATTGATAAAATTCTTTAAAAAAAATTAGAGAAGTTTATATAGAACCTGATGTCTGCTTGTAAAGTAGTTAGATGTTTTTTTTTTGGAGTTTAGTATTTTATGAAAAGTAATAATTTATTAATAATATATTTCATCGTAATTATATATATATTATATCATATTAAAACATTTTATCATGGTTCAATACTTATTTAATTGCCTATATCCATGAATGAAGAAAAATGCAAGGACTAAGACTTAAATAATTGACTAAAATCTTTAAAAGTCTTATCTTTCAAGAATAGATGAATTCCGAATTCATTTGGACTTTGACTGTTACTATTCAATTAAGGATTGGAAATTCAATTATAAGTTTCGAGCGGGCGTCGCTGCTTGAGGTGCGCATCGGTGCCTAAATTAATTCGTATTCTGAATCATTATCTCCACTCTCACAGTTATTCAATGAATTCATTGCAGTTTTCCTGAAATTACTTTTTAGGGTTTCGTACACAAATGGTGCCAACTAAGTCTAAGCTGTCTGTCAGCGGGCTGTAAATCACGAACCGTAATAAGTAGAGAATCGATCTTTTTACCGCCGCTGCAACAATAATAACTAAAAGTAAAATACAATTTAAAAATAAAGTGGGTAGCTCTATATTTTTAACGTTTTTGCTCTATTTGTAATATATAGATTACAAATAACAAAAACAAATTTAGTTTGAAAGTTAAAGTATATGGTGATATCGGGTCGCCATACAAGTAACTTAATATTTTTATTCTACGGTGGTACTAATAACGTAACCGTATAATAACGTAACGTATGTGTGAATCCAACACTAACTTGTTTTGAAATATTTTGTATGATTCTGCACAAACAAGCATACGGTCCGTTTGATGGTTAGCAGATACAGCAATCTTAAAAGCTTTTGATATTTGAAGTATTACATCCGAGCTGCCAAGCCAAGGGTTGGGAGTGACGTTATGAGAACGGATAAAGGGAAAGGCAGTGGGAGTGAGAGATTGGGCCACCGGCGCTTTCATTCATCGCACGAAAGCAGACCCCTTTTTGCTGGGAGTCGCATGGCTCTACTACTAGGTACTATAAAAATGGCATGATATTCTAATAGTACCTTTATTTTCTTACCTTGTTAAAACCGTCTATCTACGTGGGTAAAGTCGCGGGTTAAAGCTATTTCATTAATATTTTTTTGGTGTGTCAAAATTAGGAAAAGTAAAACACGTGTTGTAAAATTGAAAAGAAAAATCCTGTCTAAGGCAAAACCTAATTGGGGAAAAAATGCTCAACGCTTAGCCTCCATTTTAATGATTAGTTTTATTAAAATAAATCTTTAATGAAAAATAAAATAATTAAATGCAGTTTATTCGGCATTTTTACTCCGATTCAGAATCTTTGTTGTATCTTCCGTGAATGCTAGGATTACCTGTAAGAATTTTTTTTTATTTATTATCACATTATTATTCAATGTTTTCATCTTCTGATTCACATTTTAATACTAACTTTCAGGTTCAAAATCACTGGACCTTTCGTGCTTACGCGTCTGTCGTTATCAGATTCTGTAATATAAAATACATAAAAGTACACACGTTCACATATTTATTATATATTTTGCACTTTGTTTGCTCAGATTATATACCTAATTAATTGAATATAGCAACAAGTTTCCGCTAGCGGCTTCGCCCACGTGAATAACGATTTGAATAAAAACTTAAACCCCCATTTCACCCCTTCAGGCGTGGGATTAAAAAAATCTTAAAACACATGTCTCTGTATCTTTAATTGTTTGTTAAAAACAAAGTTTCATGCTTCTACTTTTAAAAATGACGGACATCCCATACAAACTTTCAACCCTTTACCCCTTTAAGGGTTTAATTTTCGTTTAAGTTTTAAAACAACACTTGTGAAAAAAATTGACTTTATAGGTCGAAAGGCCATCATCCATCACCTGTAGCCACATACAATATTCTACATCACACTAGTTCCATTGATTAGACAGGCTTGTAATTATATACAGACAGAGATGAAAATCCGACAAAGTAAGGCTTCCTAAGCACGTCCTAAAAGACCCTGAACATAAGACCACAATAGACAAAACATCATATAAAGCACAGACACACTCACAACATGACAACACCGTCTTTGCTGGCGAAGACGAGGTCTCTTTTTTATATCACGTCACAACGTGAGAGAAAGAGTGAGTTTAGGTGAGTCCATCGACTAGAATGCGCTCGGAGCGTTTTCTCCACTCCCGATGACCTCGCAGGACGCATCCTAAGGACGTAATCAAATTTGAGCCCGCGAGGGATGTGTGGATGATTCTTCAGCGTCACCTATACCCGGTGACGCTGTCAAGGCCAGTAGGGTCAACAGCAATACACATTCAGAAAAAAGAATCTAACTAGCCTTATACACAAAATCCATATGAACTTATACATATGTTGTTACTACTTAACATAATGCTATTAAAAATTAGGCATGTGCTTTACCTGAGCTGTAGGCATCTTCAGATTCGGTGTCTCTGATTCGAATGCTTTCTTTTTTTTCCTCCTTTACTTCTTCTTTATCGTCGAAATTGTCTTCACTTTCACTCGACGACCCGCCTCTTAGGGCTCGCTTTTCATTATTTTTTTGGTAAATGGGAACCTGTAAACAACGATTATATTTATATTAAATAATGATAATATATAAAGCTGATGTTTATCCAAAGCACTCATATATCGAAATACACCTGAGCAATATAATATACTCATAAATATGAAGAACTACCAGAGTTATCATGAAAATTTCAATTTTTGATTTTCAGTAGGGCTGTACAATTAGGCCGGCCAAGCCGGCCAAAAAAGTTAGCTAAATTAGCTAGCTGGCTAGCTGATCAGGTTAGCTAATTTAGCCGGTTAGCTACATTAGCTTGGCTAACTAGCCGGCAATTTAGCCGGCTTAGCTGGCTAACCTAGCTTAGCTTAGCTAAAACGCTCACGGCCAACGAGCTCAACGGCTAATTTTTATATTGAGGTTAATTTGTAAGAGAATTAGTTTAAATTTTGATACTATGATTCATTTTGTAATAGTTGTTAATCTGAATTAAGAGACGCTTATTACCAGTTTAGCTCACTAGCTGGTAAACGATCAGTGGGCTAAGTGACATTTAGGGCGGTCAGTATATAGATGGGTGACCGGTTAAGTAACTCCAGGCGGGGTCAGTATGTGGATGGGTGACCGGTTAAGTAACTTCTGTCGCGGTCAGTTTGTGGATGAGTGACCGGTTAAGTAGCCTTAGGAGCAGTTCGTCTATGGATGGGTGACCGGTTAAGTAACTCCAGGCGTGGTCAGTATGTGGATGGCTGACCGGTTAAGTAACCTTAGGAGCAGTTGGTATATGGATGGGTGACCGGTTAAGTAACTCCAGGCGTGGTCAGTATGTGGATGGGTGACCAGTTAAGTAACTTCTGGCGCGGTCAGTATGTGGATGGGTGACCGGTTAAGTAGCCTTAGGAGCAGTTGGTATATGGATGGGCGACGGGTTAAGTAGCCTTAGGAGCGGTCGGTATATGGATGGGTGACCGGTTAAGTAACTCCAGGAGCGGTCAGTACAAATTGGAATCTACTTCAACTATTTCAAGTAAATAAAAAAATACATACCGTCGCTTACCGATCTTCTACGTATTTGTAGTAACGGACTCCCATCTACTTGTGTTAAATCAAAATCTAAGTTTCGCTTAGCTGAAATTTTAGTAATGATTAAGGTATTGTGTATTAACATCAGCCTTCAAGCAAATTCCGATGTAATTAAATGATATGGAAACCTACACGTATTGTCGTCGTCGATCTCATCGGCAGCAACAATTAAAAATACCTACAAAATACACATGTAGGTATAAAAAAATTGTATAAGTACTTTACTTACTACCAAAAATGGCATTTTAATAAATTAATACCGTAAGAATAACTCCTAATTTGATTAGTTTTTCTAAATAAAAGTTCATGATCGTGGTGCAATATTGTACCCAGTATGCACATCAAGTAGAATTTGTAACATATAACGCGCAAATATTTTTATGCGTTGCGTTATGCCATGGTTTTAATCAACGGTAATAAAGTGTTTCCAAATAGAATTTCGAAATTGAAGTAATTTTCTTTATAAGAAACAGAAGAAGTTTGTGTGATATTATAATATATACCTAGTATTTTATTTGAGATGCAGGCAGGTAAGATATCACATAAAGCTAACAAGATCCGTAGATTTAGAAATTGCAATATAACGACTGGGGCCAAGAGGTTCTGAACACAGGGATTTACTTACTTGCTTTCCAAGAAAAATGAATGGGGTAGATTGTTCCTGTCCAATATTTTACCTTTCTTACATAGAATATACACTTATAAGATAAACATAATATGCTATTTTTAGTATAAAAATCTTTAGTTCGACAAATTTAGTAGATTTTTGTGAGTATGTTACAATAACATTTTATTTTGAGCGCCTTTTTTGCCAGACTGCGCGACGCAAAGTGCAACGCGCGAGAGTATCATGCTTATAAGAAATAACTAAAGAGAAAATAAATTATTAAATTAAATAAAACTTGACTGCCACAAGGGTTCAATTGTTGATGTTTAACCAACAAATATATTTTTAATATAAGGCTGTGTTTTATTTCTTTGTGTGCAATACCCTTAACCTGTGTGTCTATTTTATAAAAATTAACAGCTTTTTAAGTTTTTACTAAATAAATGCATATAAACGCATATACTTATATGCTTTGTGGCATAATATAACAAAATTACAAATTTAACATTTTCGTCGGTTTGTTTGATTTTGATCCAGCATTTACTGAAAAGAAAATAATAGATTTTTGCAAAAAAAACAACTGAACAATATTTTAAATTTTTAATAATTTTCGCAAATGAAGCCTCGGGCGCAACCAATATATATCATAGAGTATGTCTCATGATAATATAATTAGGTAATGTTATAGTTTTTGTTTTATTAGATAGATTTTATTAACTCCACATTATAATAAAACTTACAAATTATTTGTAGGTCTATAATGTCTTAATTTGAGGGAAGCCATGGTGGCACAGAAACATCAAACAATATTATAGGAATTAGGATAAGTCGTGACTTGAATTGCCGAAAATTGCTGTAATAAACTAGGAGTGTCTGTTTGCAATTCGAAATTAGTAGCTTTTCACTAAATGCATATGAAAGTATATACGGTACGTACATAAAAAAAATAAACAATTTTTAAAATGTTTGCCTGTCTGTCTGTTTGTTCCGGCCAATCTTTGAAACGGCTGGAACTCTCACTGGCAGATAGCTGATGTTATAAGCAGTAACTTAAGCTTTTACAGAAAAAGAATTAAGGGTTGTTGCAATAAGGAAACATCTATACACCGCACGAGCGTCTGTTGAATATTGTTTTAATTTGATTTTAATGGAAATAAATATATTTTGCTTGTTGAATTGTTGTTGTATAAATGAAAATGTTTTTCTAGCTGATTATTACGATATATATATATACGACAATTACGATTGTAGTAAATACTAATTATATTCTCAAATCCGTAGTAAGTAGAAAAAATTACTGATAACATTAGTTTTTAATGGCAAAAACGGAACGTTTATCTATTGAAACACCTAGAAATTTTTTGTGATATTTACTCCAGAAGTCGTACCAATTTGACGCAATTTAATTTTTGAACTATTATTAGATTGAAAATTCTAGAAAAAGTTAAGGTAGCAGAACTTCAATATTTTTGCAGAACTTTACACGCAAATTATTTTGAAGAATATATGTTCAGTAGTTTTAGAGATATAGAAGATTTTATAACTTTATTTTCTATGAAGTTGGCAACTTATTTTTGCAGTTATTTTAAATTTTTTAATAATTAAAGTTGTAAAGATTCTTCCTCCTCAATCTGCAGGACTCTTCAGTCCCCACTGTCGCTGTACCTGGTCCACCACTCATTTAGTTGCCTTGTAGGTATTTAGAGTAATTAACATTTAATAATAAAACAATGATTATTCATAAATATTTTTAGTATCTATTTGAAAGTTTTCTAGAAGTGTTTCGGCGATTGAATCTATTTCATAAATATCATTTTCCATGCTTGCTACTATGGTGGTAAATATGTTCCAATCATCAGATTTTATTTCTTGTATGCTTTGTAATACTAAATCTTTTACAGCTTCAACAGATGTCACTTCAGATACATCAAGCTTTGTGGTTAAGTGTTGCCACAGAAATGTTGATGGAGTAAGAGAAGGAAATGTTTCTGGTAAACGAAGTACATCATGACCACACGCTTTAAAAATGCGATCTATTTCATAGTCTTCAGTCATTTTTGTACATTTCTCTATTAATTCATAAAGTTTTGGTTTTGGTGTTCCACGATCACACGGAATGTTGTTTTCTTTTAACCATTGCAACATTTGATTCTTGGAGTGATATCTTGTGATTGGTTTCCTGGGTAACAGACCATGTAGTGCTTTGGTTTCCATCACAATAACACTAGAAGGTTTCACGCTATGCAGTACAATGTCTATCATCCATTTCTTAAAAATTTCTTCAAAAGTTTTATCAGTATCTTGATAAACAAATAGTCCATTCTCATAACCATTCTTTGATATTAAATAAAAGTAAATGAAACCTGGCATATTAGGTGGTTTATCTTCACCAAAAACACTACAATATTTTTTTATTTCATCTTTAAGAATTTGTCTTTCATCAACATAATATATCTGACGACCATTTTGTCTATAATGTTTTAACTTGTTTAAATAATTGAATCTATCAAATTTAAGTTTTGGGTTTTCCATTAATAGTGTCCCTTCAGATGTTTTCTTATGAACATAGCCCCATACAGATAATTTTATTTCAAATGATTTAAAATCATGTAAGGTTGTAGGTTTATAGTTATTTGATCGAACACTATTGAATTTACAAAATTCATCATACAAGTCTTTAAATTTCGACAAGTTTTTTTCTGAATATATACAATTAATACATTCCAGGAGTAAAATGTGATCATACAAATCTATTACTTCTTTCTGGAACGGATTTCCATCTATCATATGGTATATAAACAGTTTAGGATAAGCGGTGTAATATGCCGCTCTTTCATAATAATCATCTAAAGGCACTTGTAAGCAATTAATGTCCTTCTCTTTCTTACATCTGTCTAATACTGTACTTAATATTGATATTACCTTCTGGTCAGTGTTCATGTTCAATACATCTGACAAGTTATATGTAGTTTTAGCATCACAGCAGCATTTGATTTGTATGTTATTCATTTTCAGATTTTAACACTTATACTAGTTAGCTGTAAAGGAAAATAAATACATTGTTTTATTAATAATATTATGGAGCTTTTTATTCAGTTTTGTACCGTAACAGGTAGCAATTTATTATTAAATACTATTTCTATATTCGCTTACCAGTAGAATATAAAACACGTATTTAATTAACTGTAATAAATGCAAAATCCAAATCTGCATTAAAAGTAATTCAATTGTGTTGATTTCAAATATTTTTTGTATACATTCGACCTTTGACAGAAGTTGACAGGACTGAGGACTTGAGGAGTGAAGACCACAGATTAACTAATAAACACATAAATGACATAAATTACATATACTCTATGAGACATAGACTCACTGATAAATGACAAGTGACAATGACAGCAGATAGCTCTTGCCGTTGAGGCATAGAGGCTAGAGCCATTGTCATTTTTGGCGGACGACGTAGACTATAAAACCATTTTACTCTGTCTACGATGAAGATTTTTTTTATAATTTTCGTTCTCTATATCAATAACTCGTTAAATTTTCTTAACCGTTCGGTCGAAAATATTTCATTAACTTTATTTAAAAAATAAAAATACCCTCATATTAGCACCAACTATTTGTATTTGTTACTTTACGATTTATTATCTATTGTTCGATTGAAAAACACTTGTTCGACCTTAATTGTTCTTTAATTTAATTATAAAAGTGTTAACACAAGAAAAAAAATTGACTGAGACATACAGACGGATAACCAGATCGAAATTATAAGGGTTCCGTTTTATGCCATTGGGCTGCGGAACCCTAAAAATTAAAAAGATTTGACATGAATCATAATTCGAAGGCCGGCTTAGAATTTTTTAATAATCTTACCGAAGTAAGCGCAATTTCAAGTCTTAAGGTGACTACTTCATAGAAATTCTACGTATAAAAATTTAATGTTATATTGGCAAATAATGAAAGAGAAATTAATTACATAGAGTTCGTGGCTCATGTCTTATGCATTCCATGCGCCTTAATTCCTTAATTACCAGTTTAAAGTATTAAGCAAACTTTGAAGCTGGAAGACATCTCACTGAATGTTTTTTGAGTGGTCGAGCGTTCACCCCAAAATATAAAGAGGCAATGTGGCTTAACGAAACAATTATGGTACTAATTAATGATATGCATTGTGCACCTAAAAAGAAACCATAAACCTTTTCAATAACCAGGTTTTCACAGACGTAAATGTATAAGTCTTTTACAGTCATTTTATAAACGCAATCTGTAATAAGCTGCGTTACCAACCCAAGGGATAAGAAGGAAGGAATGAGAAAGGAAAAAAAAAGGAAGGGAACAGAGAGGGCTCTCACTCATCACACGAAACGCAACAGTACCGGAGCAAAGTAACAGCACTGATAGTGTTACTTTACGCCGATTTTCTGTGAGATGGCAGTACTTCCCCGGTCTAGCCGGCCCAGCCATGTTCAAGCCAGAGGAACATGGCTGTACTACTACAAACTTTTTTTTTTTTTATGTTAGAAGTTGGCAAACAAGCATACGGCCCACCTGATGGTAAGTGGCTGCCGCAGCCTATGAGCGCTTGCAGCACCATTAGTAGGTGCCACTCGCGCGTTGCCAACCTCGAGATATTAGTTCTTAAATCTCGTTCGCCCAGTAATTTCACTAGCATACAATGCCCTTCAAACTGGAACACAGTAGTGCCTAAGCACTACTATTTGGCGGCTGAATATTGGACACTGCGGTGGTACCTACCTAGCCGGCCTCTTGCAACAAAAGACCTACCACCAATGTGACTGATTACACTGGTGGAATAATCTCTGCTGTGACAGAGGTTATCTCAACAGCGGGCGATGGGGTCGTCACATCCCGACCCCAAACTACTTAATAGTGAAATTAAAATAGCAAAATACCAATGGAAGAACCATTTAGACTAATTCTAAAGAATTAGAACATAGTCTATTTTGTAGAAGTTAATGCGTTAAAAGTGACTTCCGAGGAAGTTGGTTTCATGTAATATATGTATCAATGACGTATCTATGATGGCGTAAAATCCAATTTATTGCTGATTAACGACACCGTTTGGAGATCTGCAAATGGGCTTAGCCGAATAAGAAGAGAAATGGTTTGAAACGTGCGCTGCTGAAATAACCTATTTATTATTTATCAATCACAAGTGCGACTATATGACTTATGAGTTTAACCCTAAATTCCTCGCATACAAATGTATTTGAACTTTGTGAATAGCGCGATGTTGATAATGAGAACCGCTTGTTCAACATTGCCTTCATAGAAATGTTGAAACAATGAAATTGTTTGACTGATTGATTGATCAGTAATTATTTTTTATGTTATTTTATGCGGGAAACAGACCGTAGAAGTTGATAGAAAATTAGAAATATACAAAAAAAAAATATACTGAGCAACAATCATCTAAACATACAAACTTTCACATTAGTAGAATAGTAGAATTTTTAGGTCAATAATTTCCAAAAAGTATTTTTAAAGGAAAATCACCAATGTTATTGGTAATATTATGAATGGGAAAGTTTGTGAGGATGGATTGAAGTATGGATATTTGTTAGTCTTTCACGCAAATACTACAGTTTTTTTTTCAAATACTACAGAAATTTTGGTTCATAGATTGTAACCTGGATTAACATATAGATGTTTTTATTCTGAAAAATTTTAGGTTTTTTTTTTTTTATGTTAGAAGTTGGCAGACAAGCATACGACCCACCTGATGGTAAGTGGTTGCCGTAGCCTATGAGCGCTTGCAGCACCATTAGTAGGCGCCACTCACGATTTGCCAACCTCGAGATATTAGTTCTTAAATCTCGTCCGCCCAGTAATTAACTAGCGTACAGTGCCCTTCAAACTGGAACACAGTAGTGCCTAAGCACTACTATTTGGCGGCAGAATATTTGACACTGCGGTGGTACCTACCTAGCCGGCCTCTTGCAACAAAAGACCTACCACCAGTGATATGATGGTTCTCGTGCGATTATCAAAAGACTACATGAATTCGAGTGGAGTTGAGGGCACAGCTAATATTAAAACGTATCCATAACTTAATTACACGTATTTAAGATTTATCTAAGGTTTTGTATAGGATTATCAATGTAATCCCACTTTAATAAAGCCTGGTTTACCTAAAAATAATGTTTTAGTAATAAGAATAATTATTATGATTTTATGTATTTACCCTACATTAATAGGGTGTAATATATTTTTTCTGATATTTTTAAAAGTCTTATTTTATGTAAGAGGGGCAAACGGGCAGGATCCTCACCTGATGATGTTCCTGATGCGCCTGATGTCACCATGAGCACCTGCAACACTAGAGGGCATGCAAGTGCGTTTCCGACCTTTAAGGAAAGAATAGGCTCTTATCTTGAAGATTCCCAGGAGGTATCGGAGGGCCGGCGGAGGTTGGTTCCACAAAGTGGTTGCGCGAGTGTGCGAGAAAATGTGTTCTAAATCGCGCTGTTTGGGATTTACAGACATCGGTCAAGTCTCTGTTGGTAATCATCTTCTGGAAGATAGTATTTTTAAGATTTTTTAATATTTTTAACGAGCAATGTTAATTTACTCATCTCATTCTCATCTTAGCGTTTTCTTTGCAATATTAATTATTGATGACGTTGTGGCGCACCGGTAGCGAATCTGCCTTTAGCGCCCATAGGTCACGGGTTCAATTCCCGCTCGGAGCAGATGTTTGTATTATCCTTACAGACATGTTTTCCGGCCTGGGCATGTTTGTACTTGTCCATATGTATGTTTCCGGACCCCCGACGCAGGATATAACTATCCTAAAGAGGGCCGTTGAGTGAATTGCGTTGGAAAATTTTGCACATTTTAATATTGTCTCTTTTAGATAGCGTAAGTCAAAAAGCAATTTATTCAGTAAAATAAAGTTTGTAAATAGACCGTGTTAGCGTACTGCGCGATTCCTTTGAACTGTCGCGTCGGTCGATTACGAATTACTTTTCGGCAATCTTGCCTCACCTTTGGCTTAATTAGTTAAATATTTCAATTTAAAATGCTCTTTGAAATACAGTCTTCTCACGAAGCTATAATATTGTCGTAACTTATTTTTAATACGTGTATTTCGACTTTATCACTATAAAGTCTAAATATGCTAAAAACGATTCGTTCTCTATTATGTTTAGATATGTATAAAGCAGATGTAAGAAAACGTATTATATGAAGAGACGGTATATTTTGTAGTATTAGTAGCAGTATTTATATAATTATCTCACATCTACTGAATGTATTTCAATAAAAGACTTTTAATCTTACATTCTATTTTCTTACTTAATATGAAAATAATTCTTAGGTAATATGTGGGATGTGCCAGCCTCAAGCAGGGGAGTGAAGTGTTTTAAATTGATTACTTACTGGACATTCCCATGTGACGAGCCGTCTACCAACATTTTTGAAATTGTCACCTCACGCAGGAAACATATTATGCTCCGCGGTAATCGAACCCGCGACCTGCGGCGTTTAAGGCAGGTTCGATGCCACTGCGCCGAGCATTTTAATTGACTCTTGTTATATTATATGAACTTTCTCAAGAAGATCTTTTACAACTTAGTTTTGTTCTCATCATATGATATTTTCAAGATTTCTTTTATACTACAAAACGAAAGTACTTGATATCAAGATTAAAAAAAACGAGCAATGTCCTCCCAACCCATCTACAAAGTTTTTTAAGCACCAATTTTTAAACACCAAAAATTATTATGTCTTATAACAATTATAACAGTAATGTATGTATGTATGTTACCTAAATATGTGATAGCTGTCAAGCAAGCGTATTGCCGTCCTGAGGGAAGGGGAGAGAGAAAGAAAATAAAAGAGGAAAGACCAATTTATCAACCACGACAATCGTTTTCATGTAATCTTTTTTTTATGTGCTTAAAATGGCAAACAGGCATACAGCCCAATTGATAGTAAGCGGTTGCCGTAGCCTATGAGCGCTTGCAACACCGTTTCTAGGTGTTACTCACGCGTTGCCAACCACGAGGTATTGGTTCTTAAAAGTTGCTATAGTAGTGGTAGTTTTACTATAAAAGGCATACAACCAGTGAATTTTAAAAAGTAGTGTATTTACGGAAAACATATATTAGAAGAAGGCGTTTAAAAATTTAAATTTCCCGGCGACATACATCGCGAGCCTTCCCGATAAACATCCTCGGGCGTCAAGTCGCCCCGCAACTCCCTTGTTTATGTTCCTAGCGTTGCCGTGATGTATTACACTGGGGTTAACAGTACAAAGCAAATTCTTTAACAGAAATAAAGTGGCTAAGCGTTGTGACTTAAAGATTACATACTATCAATCTGACCAATTGGTTACCATGATTAACCATGTGATTTTCAGAGGTGGTGCTTTCATTTTCACTAATTTAAAACATATATTTTTTAAAAATATTTTAAGGTCCGACTTTTCAGTTCGATACGGATCCCTTGGGGAATTATCGTACCCACTACTAGCACAAGCTACTAAAATATCAGTAATTAATTAACTAATAATTAATACTTTTATAGCGTTCAAAAATATTTAATTATGGAATACTTCCATAAATATTCAACTTTATTTGTTTATAGCTATTGCTCAAATATCGTAAATTATTTGTCATGACTTCACTCGCTTTGAGTAATTAAAGGAATTAAAGCTTTTTCAAATGTGATGTGATTAAAAGTATAGGCAGAAATGTTAAAAATATCTATTTCAAAAGTTTTAGTAAAATAACATTAAAGCATATCATAAAGTGAAGTAGCAGTCGGTTGTTATGTATGTATGATACACCCTTATTATCTTTACCTCTTTTGTGACGAAAAACTTGGCACTTATTCTGAGGAAAGATAAAGGTTTATTGTCTGTCCAAACTCGAGTTAAAGGATTGATGAGCGACTAAAATGAAAGTGTTGGAATTATCGCCTCATTCTCAGTAAGGGGAAGCGCCCCATTCAATATTATTAGAAAATATACCATGATTTGGTAATAAAAAAATGGAGATAGACGGAATCGAGATTTCTAATTTAAAAACCGGCCAAATGCGTGTTGCAGGGTTCTCATCAACAAAGAATAAAATATCATATTTCTCGTCCCCATAATTTTTAAATTTCATTTTATTTTTAGTTTCAGTTGTTTTAGTGGCAATACACGTTTTATGTCACACACACAAAATTTCAACTCCCCACCTATTCATGAAATGTTTCTGACAGACGAGTGGCTGGAATATGGTTCCGTAGGCACTCTTTTGATACGATATCCTAAAAAAGAACAAAATAGATCATGAACTAATTACTCTCTTGTCATATCTTTTCACGTTTTATGCCTTAATAGTTATTAATATAATGTATTAGGTTAAACAATAATTAAGTATCTGACAAAATATTAGTAAAACTAAACATCCTATCCTAATTCTTTCATACCGAAAACAAAAGTAACTATAGCTTTAGATCCATTAATGAACAATTAAACATGCTAGAATGTATCTATTAAACAACCTCAAATTATTAAGAGCCATTACAATTGCATTATCGCGTCTGTCGCCTGTGAAACACAGTGAAATCTTACCGGATATAGTATTAACATAGTCAATTTATAAATTAAACTTTTTTAACATTTAAATTGTCTTGCTCCACCTCGGAGCGATTTAGATCGTTGCTCTTCTTAAAATGGTCCCTGCGGCCTGTAATAGGTTTCTTAAAAAGAAATCGAGTTAAACAGGCGTGATTGACTTAATTGCACCAAGCTTTATATCGAAAGATTAAAAGAATTTTATTGAAGCTTGGGATAACTGAGTCCTTTCCTAAAATAAAAATAAAGTAATTTGGATTTGAATATATTAATTTTACAGATTATTTTTGTTCTTTCTTTGATCGATCTCGTTTTGTATAGTAGAAGAGTTGGTTCGAAATCGAACTTCGAATTGAAGTTGAGAATCTTTATTTAACGCCTGAGATTTCTTCCTAGTATTAGTCCTGGTATTTTGCCCAGAGCCTGCTTCTTACACTTATCCGGATTTGACAGGTTACTAGTTTTTACACAGAGCGATTGCCATCTCACCTCCACAACCCTCAATGGATAAGCAAACCTGCCTATGTTAACGATTATTACTAGACGTTACTATAACAACCGGGACCGACAGCTTAACCTGCTCTCCGGGCCACGGTTGGGTGACTCATAAGGACAAACGCCCAGACCGAGACAGATATTTATAGGATAAACACAATAATCCGCCCCGAGCGGGAATCCAACTCGCTGCCGTCTAGACTAAAGGCAGGCTTGTTACCAACAAACGTCTTATTTATCGCCTGACAATACAGAAATTAATCGCGTTACTCTGGGCAAGACATTATAATCAGCTAACTCTCTCTCTATCTCTTTGTATATTGTAGTGTTTAGGAAAATGAATGACGTTTCTTTACTTATTTGACATCGTTCCTGTATAAACATCACAACAAAAAAGCACCTTAGCAGTTGTATTCTTTATATCCCGGAAAAGACGATAAAGATATTATTGTTTTTTAGTATTATTATTTTTTCATATTGGAGAATCCATAACAAAATACATTGCATAAAATACAATATACATAGAGTGATAATAATAAAAATTAAAACGTGATTAGTTTAAGGCAGTATAAAGAAAAGAACCGAGCGTTTATCAAACAACATCTAGTACAAACAAATAAATAAACTGATAATTTCCTTAATTTCTGCTAACAGATTTAATTAATTGGGATAAATAACAGAACAATTGGGAAGAGTCCCATTAAGCGTTCACTTTATTCTCTGCATTCAAACAGTGACACTTCGAAATCCCTTAATTGCACCAATACGAAGCGCAAAAGAAATCACTGCCAAGTATAAATCCTATTATGTTGATGGAACTTGAATGCATAAAATTTTCTTCAATTTTTGTCGTTACGAAACGCAGACCACTTAGACTTAATGGCCTGGGTAAGAAAAATAATCTCAAATAAAATGCCAATTGAAAAATTAACAAAGAAAACCAATAGCTTTCTTTATCTTCAATGCCAATGGCAAGAAGTTGTTGTTATTATAACCGCCCAGACCCAGAATATTTTTTTCTTTATTTAGCTCAGAGGTTCTACTGTTTTTACGCTGGCCGACCGCATAACGCGGCTAACTATCAGCCACTTCATGAGATTTTGAACAACCTACGGTCGTACCAGGTGGGCATGTAAGCCCATCCAGGCACTAGCCTGATTGTATGGTCAATACATAAGCTCCAATAGTTCCAATAAGCTCCGAGCGAAACCCACAACCAGTTAATGTGGTGGGTGATGCAGGCTTGCTACTGCTGCGCCACACAGATTATTCTAGAATCAATACTATTGACTTCTAAAACCAATAATATTGACCGAAGGTTTTTTTTTTTTTTTTTTTTTTTTGTTTTAAAAGAATCTTATAAGTTTTTAAATGTTTTCGAATTTTTTTACTACAAAAACTATTGTGAAAATTTTAAATACGCCGTGCGGGATTTCATTTTCTTTATAATGTCTGATTTAGTCACATACTCTAGTTGATAAATGTATTTAATGTTTTCACGTCAAAATTGACAAATTTATATAGCTTTTACTGTGTTTGTTGTACATTGTACAAAGAAGAAAAAGTATGTTATAATCTGAAAGCACTTAAGATTATGTGTTCTCATTTATCGTTACTTTATAAATAAATTATTGAAAAAAATAAAAGCAAGATTAGCTGAGATTAGGCTTATTTGTATTGTATATTATTTAAAATAAGCTAAATTGATAGTCGTTATTACTTATTTATGTATTTTTACAAGAGAAGATGCTTGAAAAATGCCTGCCCAATAAGTAGCAAAATATTCTTATTCTTGCCTAATTTTCTTTTTTTTTTTTTGTATAATTAATTGATAAATAAAACTTAAGTGTATTTTTTTATATTTGATAGCTTATGATCAATACAAAATAAACATGTAAGTCTGGCATCCTAATTTTTGCAACTAGTGTTGTGCTCGTTCAACACATTAAAAAGTTTTAGTTGTAAATGGGACGCTCATAGCCAGGTGCGCTGACTGATCGATAAACTATCGGTAGGCTAAGTCACTTTAGGCGCGAAGAGTGCTTCGGACAGCACGTATAAAGTCGGTGCCGGATGTTGATTAATTATTTGATGACGTCCCAAGTCTAGGCTCGACCTCGCAGGAGGGGCTCTTGGGACGGATTCAACTTGTGCCCCGCGTGGCAGTCCATCCTTTACCGGCCGAGGTCTCCAGACCCGGCCCCCACCGGTGACGCTGTCAAGGCCACTAGGGCCAACAGCAATGGACATTCCGAAAAAAAAAAAATGATTAATTTAACAATAGTTGAAGAGACAAGTCAGAGGCCTCTGCTTGAACAACTCTGACACTAGATTGGCCCCGAACCACTTGATTATAAAAGAAGAAGTTGTTGTAACTCGTCTAATAAAAGCTGCAAATTACTAATATACTCAATGAAAAAATCATGCGAAAGTTATTTGCTAACTACAAATTTCGAAATAAAGCATTTGGCCATTTTCGTCTGACACATTTTCAATTTACGAAATTCATAGTTTTTTCCTTCATTCAACTCTCCGTTCGATACTTTTGCAACGGAAAATTGACCCGGAAGGCTTTATTTAACGGCTGGCACTTCACAAATTGAATCGTTTAATCGCACCAACCCAAAGTAAGTGAGAAATCATTGGCAGCCCTAACCCGTAATTATATTGGAGCACCTTTGACGGGTGCTTCTAACTTTTAGAAAGCTTAATATTCTCTTGAATAATTTTCTATGATTAAATAATGTACTGTTCTTATTTAATTGTTTGATAGTAAAATTAATATTCTATGTCATATAATCGACATATTAATACGAGAAACAAAAGCTTTGTATCCCTTTTTATGAAATTTGCGCAGACGGATGAATATGAAATTTCCTACAGAAGAAGTGCAGAAATTTTGTTTTATTCTGCAAAAAAAAAGCCCAAATTAATAGTGTAGTCTTGGCGAAACCTGTGATTATATAAGTATAGTCTTTGACAATATAACCATAGAACCGTGGTAAAAGCTATTAGGTATATATAATAAAAGTATTATTTTTGCTATTTATAGCCCAAATTATCTGTCTGGAAAATATCATTCAAAATTTGATAAAAATTAAATTATAAAAATTACCAGAATTTTATAAAGATAAGATATTTCTAGATATAGAAATGTTTTAATATAAGAAAATCTTGCTTAAATCGATAGATTTTATAGTATTTGGAAAAGTGATTTACAAATCAGATTATAATTATTATGTATATTTAACAGTGCTAAATTTTTTTTATAAATATTTTAATGGTCTTATGTTTAAGAAATTGTTTAAGAAATTGACTATAATAATACTAAGATCATAAAATATATAATGGTTATAGCATCTGTCTGCTTTATTTTTGAATAATCTCTACAAAAATCGCAGGGCTTTCACATTTTTTTTTTCATCACTTCATAATAATCTGATTTACGGGAAATAATATATCAAAATTAAGGATTTTAAGTGGCAGTTCAGATAAGTATAGTACTTGTAGTACGTAGTAGAAAATTGAATTTAAAAATTTATAGACTTGTAAAGACCAGGCCAATGGAGCTAACTTAATCCAGCGGAGGCAGTCCTGTTTTAAAACATTTTATTGAGCTGGTTAAACCTTTTCGTGTGCCAAAATATAAATATACCATATATAATAAGTAATTGAAATTAAACATCACAAGATGGCGCTAGTAGCTATAGCTTTATTTATTATTAGGTGTTATTTATTAGTTTAATTATTCATTTCCAGATGGCGCAACACGCCACAGATAAATAATTTTTGCACCCATGCTGTTTCCGATTAACAACTACTATATTTTTATAACTTGGCTTTCCTGACTTCACATTAATTTCAAGTTATAAAATCTAATTGTCTTTCTAGTTTTTTTCACATTTAACGTAACATTGGCAAAGTAATCTGTGCTTTCAAATTTTAATTATTAAACATAGCTAGCATAGTTAAATTTTTTTTTGTATTTCGGACACACTCGGCTTTTGAACACGTTTTCTGTCTGAAATGTAAAAGAGTTAAGAAATAAATCCTGCCTATTACTAGATCTAGGAGAAATATCGTTACCGTAATTTTTTGCTATTTTGCAATAATTCCACCATAAATTATAATCTAGGTCTCTAAGCAGTTATATTTTCTTACCACAATACGTTTTAGTAATGAAGACGTAAAATATTTATTATTGAATGCACGAACAAAATTAAATTGAAATTTTCATCAACCGGTGAACATTGAAAAGACTAATGTAAAGCGTATGAGGTTGTGCCATTCGCGAATACAGGACGGAGAAATGTTGAAAAGTTGAGTTTCATTACAAACTGAAAAGCACTGTATACTTGATACTTGTTTCGAGGAATATAAAGGCTATATTTACCCGGCTGCCAAAGGAGGTTTACATTATTACATATACCAGCATCGATTAGCATTCTATGTATAAAAAATAGGTATTTTGTATGAAGATGAAAATAAAATGAGAATGGATGCATTCTCCTTTCAGCATCAATTCGGATTTCGCATTTTTCTTTTTTAAATGCTTATAAGTGTTAGTAACACTCGATATTATAACACGTTACAGTACTAAATAGCCGTCAAAATTTGCTAAAGCATGCGTACGCGTGCTGAGGGATGCTAAAGCATGTGTACCTACACGTGGTTACGGATGTTTAAGCATACGTACTCCTGAATCGGACAAATTAAAAAGATAAGCCTATGTAATTGGATGGAAACTAAATATATTTTTGTTTGTATATTAAAACTTGTAGAAAGCTAGACTTGTTAGTAACATTTCTATTTCGAATGCAAATTCATATTTCTGTATATATACCAAAATAAAATACGACAGAATTCTTAAGAATACTGTTAAATATTTAGAATCTTCCAGAAGTAATTATGCAATATATTTATGTAATATGGGAGCACAATAAAACACGTCCATTTGTTACACCGTATAATCGCCAGACAGAGGAAAAACAGATCTACCTTCTAGTTATAATAAAAATAGTACCCTCATACATTACAAATACGATGCGCATAAGTTGATGCTGATAAATATAATTGAGACCCACAAGTTCTATGGTAATCGATGGATGCCAGCGGTTCAAGTTTGGTCTTGATGGCATAATTTTGAAGTCTTGCAGTGAACGTTGCTGACAAAGGTTAATACGACGATCACTAACTAAAAAAACCCAAGCAGGCATCGCCACTTTATATTTTAAGCTATTTACATTATGTTGATTTTTATCCCTAATAACGTAAAACGTAATTTATAGAAGTCCTTTTTACTCTAATTAAAATAATAATATTAATTATGTCCTTGATGTTAATATTTTTCTGAGAATCCACCTAATCTCATCTTTATCTCATTTAGAGCATATTTAATTTTAGTAGACAGAAGACATTTGTAACACATTTAATTAAACTAAGTGGCATCTAAAAGTAGCCGGTCGGTCATCATGCTGTCGCTTTAAATTCTGGATAAGTTAATGTAATAAAATATATCCAGTAAGCCTTTGTAATGCCCCGGATTTAACGTAGCTTACTGACGCTTATAACGGCTGCGAAATGCCTCCCATATGCCTACAATCACTGTTTCCATCCTCGTATATTCAACACGATTTCTGACATTCGTAATGAGCAAAAAAGAAAAGCGTGATATGAAAAAAAGACTAATCATATGAAGATTTGTAAAACTCAATGTGACAGCTGTGCTCCTTTTTCCCGAATATTTATTTTATAATAAAATGGATTTTTCTTTTAAAAGTATTGGCTGATATAAAATAAAATGATTATACTTTTGTAAGTAGTACATCATAGCGCTGGTCGTGGAATTGTACAATATTATGGGAAATATCAATATAAATGAGTTGTGAAAAGCAAGAAGCTGTGTGCACTCGCCGCGGGTTCACCGCCCGCTCTTGCGATGATAGCTAATGAACCGTGAACGATGCAGCTACTGGATATATGAGTATAGTTTAACGTAAAATTCTCTTCACAATACCGCATGGAAGTATTTATTTATACGATCATCACGTTCAGGAAATTTTGCTCATTACCCGCGCTATAAGGTGCCAAACTTATTTACTTCAAGATATTATCTTCATAATACAGACAGCTTAATTAGATCTCGCCGACCGTTGACCAGAAGTGATCGATTAACACTTAGGAACCTTTAGTGCAGACAAAGTTTGTCCGCGTTGTTTGAACCGTTAAGTAAAACTCCAAAGAAAATTTTCTGGGCCAAGAGAAGTCATCCATCAAATAGTTCTTCGACTTAAAGTAACAAGAACATATTAAAGTGTTTTCTTGTTAAAATTATTGATTTTCTATCATTACTTGTAATATAATGTTTATTTCGTAGTTAAGTTTTTAAATCAGCGTTAATATTGGGATCTTATCTTTAATCTTTTTATAGAAGAAAATCAGAAGAAAATAAATTGTCGATATTCTTTTTACCTTTTCCTAAGCATATTGTTTTTGCGTAGGAGTGTTACTGAGCTATTGCATAGCTCACGTTTATATGGTGAAGAAGAGAAAGTTAAAATGTTATAAATACATCTATAAATGGACGCAAATAAGCAATACCATGTCAACCCACAAAATTGAAAAAACTGAGTTATATATGCAGTAGTGTTGGTAAATGGCTGAAGAACATTTTTCTTTAATATTTGTAGGGTTTTAAGCTTAAACACGTCTAAAATAGCCATTTTTTAATCATGCAATTTATGCAATTTATGTGTTATGTTAAAAGTTTTGGGTTATATTATATACAAAATATGCTATTTGTATACTTATTTTTTGTGAAAATAAGTAAAATAACTTACATAAATCTGAAATTGCCAAAAACTTGACCAATACAGTAAAAAAAAATCCAAAAAAGCAAGTTGTTAAAAATTTTCAAACGCGTTTTTCTCGAAATGACATTCGTGTGGGTTGACATGGTATTGCTTATTTGCGTCCAAATAACAGTATTATTGATCGTAATTCTTTAAGATTTTAGATTAATCATATCTATTAAATTAATGTTATTACAGTAATGTTTTGGTGCAAAATATATTTAATCGTTATTGTAAGCATCTCCCATTGATCCCCTAGTTAGCATGGGGCCGGCCAGCTTGAAGGCTGACGTTTTGACTCCGTGTCCATTGTGTATAGGACGAGGGTCTGTGATTTATAACTGGACATCGACAACAAACAAACGGACGCGGTCTGTTTGTCCAAAGATACCCATGTTTAACAGAGATTACGTGTTATTAATCACGGTTAAATCTGAATCGAAATTACAAGAATACATCACGACGATATATTGCAAAATGAAAATTAATTTAACAATAACAAGATAATTAATCATAAGTAATAGCCGAACTAATGACTAATAACTTTAGTCTCTCATTGTGCTCATTGTTCTAGAGACTGATATACAGTTCTCAGGGTAATTTCTTATTTTACTTCAAATTTTGTTAATAAAAATACGAATAGCCGGGTCGAAAGCAGTAGACTTAAGGGGAGATAGAATAGATGATAGTTAGGTTGACGGGCGTTTTCACGTATTGAACAAAAACCAACAGTATGGGTGCTGCTGCTAAGCGTCGATATTCTGTAAGAAAGTGACCTAGTTGAACTGACAATTCCATGCCGAAAAATAGTCTCCACTATGATACCATTGATGTCATACGATAAAGACATCATTTATTAGATAATAAGTTTAATCAATTGAGAAATCGTAAATAAAACGCCTTAATAGTATTATATTAAGGTCTATAGATTTTTTAAATGCTCTGGTTGTGTTTTAGCTACGCTTACGAACATTTACGACACGCCATAAATTACTATTAGTACTATAATAAACTAATTATATCTCGATATTGGAAAGTATCACCTCAGTGATTTTTCCACGCTTCGAAAGACCAAACATCTCTTTAATTTTCTGCTACAATTAATATTTTGAGAAAAGTTTTTCAAGATACTTTTTGTAACTCAATTTTTAGTTAAGAATTGTTATTTCGCGATGTCTTTTAAGCAAAATATTGTTGAAATAACCGTCAGGGACATTTACCGTTAGCAAGTAGATGTAGTGTCAATAGTATTCAGTTTCCATCCATTCCATCATCTCCTAGTTAATTAATAGCAATAGACAGTCTTGTCTTGATATGGAATTTGCGTCTTTTTTATGCAATAAGTACTTTGTTTATCTATATTTCATAATTTTAGTAATTTGTTTTATTATACTAAACATATGATCAATGTTCTCTTGAAATGGTTTAATTGAAGTGGATATTACTTGCGTTAAATTTAAAAATTAAATTTTTAATAATTAAATTTTTGCGTTGTTGTCAAATTACAAATAGTTGTTACTGGTATTTATACATTTTTACCCGTTTGACAAAGATATGACTAAAAAGAAAGTTGCAATGTCTATAATACAATACTTACGTATGGTATTCCACATAGCCACTGAAATAAGAACATCATGCAAGGTGACCTAAAATAAAATTCAAATTAATTTTCACCTGTTTTCATAATAAGAGAACATTAAGAAAGTCGTAAAAATTTATCGATTAAGTTTGAATGACACAAACATTTTCTATTAGGTGGCGTCTCATCATAACTCCGTAATTTTCCCTAGACACCGGAGAGACCTTCCAAATGAGTCCATTATTTCATTCAGTGAAATGGAGTGGCAGTGAAATAGGGCAAAGGGCGAATAAACGGTCTACTGGAAATGAAGACGCCGTTTGTTCATAACCAGCCCGTTAATTCTATTATTACAAGTCAGAAGTGCGACGCGAACCGGTAACAGATGTGCCACTTTACTCTTGAATACAGCTCACAAAATATTAAGAGCGAATTTTTAATGATCAAAATGTTTGTAATAGTCTGTGTAATATAATTGGACTTTTTAAAAAACAGCCGGTTTAAATCATCTAAGGCCAAAATACAGATTCATTGATCGAGCCTGCCTTTTGCCCCGACGATCGCGCGTTCAATTCCCTTCGGAGCCGATGTCTGTGTCGTTCTGGGCGTTTGTCCTTGTGGGTCTTCCTACAGTGTATCGAGAGCATGTTAAGCTCATCCCGGTTTGCTATCACATAACATCTGATAATAATCTTCAGCTCTAAATAGGTAATTTGATCTTATCCAATGAGTTACTGGTTTCAAAATAAATTGCAGAGGTCACTCTGCAATCACTCTCTGATGGCAATCACTCTGTGTAAAAACTGGTAACATGTCAAATTCGGATAAGACTGATACGCAGACCCTGGGAAGAAGAAGAATCCAATCATATATAGCGGGCCGCTGCATCCGAAGCAGAAGCTGCGAACGCAACCGGGATTTAATGCTATTATGATGATGCTCATCATCATAATTTATGATGACGATGATCTCGGGTCTTTGTTTTATGTTTTGAGGAGGTTTTGGTCAGATCATCACAAAATATCATATACATTTTAATTTATTTTAGACTATCATAGTATAATTTTAAGACATTTTGCGTCTTTTTTATTTCTTCTTCTCAAATTTATATGTCACATATTATAGGAAAGTATGTACTGTATCCTTCCAAATAAAAAACGCAAATCAATTTACAAATGTCTAAGCTCTGTTATAGCGTACATTGAATTAATAATACATAATATTGAATTGAGAACCACTCCTTTTGTAGGTCGGTTAGAAATAATTACGAAAAAATTGAGAATCAATCAAATCAATCAAAGAACAAAACAAATAAAAAAACAATAGTAAATATATAGAGTAAATATAAAAACGTAATTCGATGATTTATGATAAAGGCATTAATGTTATTAAATTTGCTGTTCCTAGTTTACATAATTATGAGAGTTTTATTCTTTATTTTAAAAGAATTTACATTAAAAGAAGTACGGTTAAATTTAATTTAATCAGGTTTTGTAAGTACATTTTAAAATTAAACCTAATTATACTGTAAAATTTTGTTTCTTTAGTATTAAATTAAAAATGCTGCGGGTTTCCCGTGCAAATCCTTTCATTTCGCATGCCAGACATGCAATGCAGGCAAGTAAACGCAGTCAGAATTTGTTATGGGGCATATTAATAGTGGTGTCTAGGAAACAGTGAACTGTCATGTTAAACATGGACCTAGCTAAACTTTCATGAAGAATGCGTTTAGTTATTCAATAGTATTAAACATTAAATTAAATTTACGCCTACATTTTAAGATTTTGAATAGTATAGAACTTAAAAATACTAATTTTAACTAGTAAAAATGTTAAATGTACATACTTGTCTCATCTTTCTTTCTGAAATATATTTTTATATTTGTATTAAAATACTGACCTTAGGGTTCCGTATCGTAAAGGGTGCCAATGAAACCGCAATACTAAGCCGCAGACTGTTTACTCTCACCAACCGTTATAGGTTGAGAGTTGAAATTTTCACAGAATGTATTGCCTCTACAACAACAAATACTAAAAATAAAATCTAAAAAGAAAGAGCCCACATACAAAAACTTGATATTTTTGAAGATTTTCTTATATACTATTTATGTTTTTTATTAAGGTTTCTTTATGTGCAAATCTGACACGCAGCCACTAGGACCTTAGAAATACGAAATTTGGTAAGCTAGAACATTGGCTTACTTTAAACTATATAATATAAACGACATGATGTAATATATACTTATTAAAATATACACCTAAATAGCTTCTAATAAACATAACAATGTTTTAAAACAGAGTTTCGTAAAATTTTCTAAGTAGCAAATTCCTGAGAACTTTTAACATATTTTATTATTATTTGTATATAACTCATAAATTAATTAACAAAAACATTCACGTTCGTGTTGAAACGCCTCTTTGATATCACCATTGATTTTTCTATGAAGGAAGTGAAAATAAAAATAGTAAGCTACCTAAAATAAATGTAACGTAATAATATACCCACAAAATGAGTGATGTGATAGGTATACGATAAGATCTGCATTCATGGTTTGGCAGGGGATTAAGACCTTCCTCTTCTTCCTAACATTATTCCCAGTATTTCTCCCAGGGTCTGCTACTCTTATCCGGATATGCGAGGTTACTAATTTTTATACACAGCGATTACCATGTGACCTCCGCAACCCTGAGGGTAAACCGGTAACTCATTGGATAATTATGACCAAATTATAATGAGTTAAAGATTATTTTCCGACGCAAGATTATAACAGCCGTGATCGAATGCACGGCGTGCTCTCCGAGGCACGTTGGGAGACCTACAAGGACAAACGCCCAGGCCAAGGCAGATATTTGTAACATCTGCCCAGAGCGGGAATCGAACCCACAATGGCTGAGGCTAAAGACAGGCTCATTATCAAAACGGCAAAGTAGCTCAAAAGTACTCCTAGACCCGAAACATATGTCTGTATAATCTATAAAAATACTTAACACTACTAAGAATCACACTCGAAGAAGAAAATAAACCATTAATCTCAGAAGATATAAAGTATATACTTTAATAATATTAAAATATAAGTATTTTTTTACAGATGTGAGAAGGCTAAATAATGTACCATTTATAAAGGTTAACGAAATTTTTGTAAGTATTGTAAACGTCTTCAAATCGACTTAGAAACAGTGAAATATTGATTTTGTCCATCACTAGAAGTTTGCCTTTATTTATTATTCAGAAGGGATTATAGCACGAGTAAGCGAATAAAGGAGAAATGGCATTAAAGTTATTATAGATACAAACAAAGGATATAAAAGACTGTTATTAGATTAAGTATTCAAAAATAAAAGAAAAATATTGACAAAGCTTACTGAAATTAATATTTTTGCAATATTTCAATTTATTAATTAACGCTCGAATTAGGATAACGATATCCTGTGTCGGGTATCCAGAAACACATACAAAGACAAGGACAAACACAACCAGACCGGAACACATACATGTATGATTAATACAAACAACTACTCTGACCGGGAATTGAACGCGCGACCTGTGGCGCTTAAGGCAATTTGACACACTAACTTTACGCAGCTATTAACTACGAGCCTAACTTAGAATATTACTCTACTAATAGTTAAAAAAAAATAACTAAAAAAATCCGAGCTGATTTTTTATCATTGGAAAGTAAATTTCCAGCTTAGAATAACATTCTACCACGGATGGATCCAATGTAAACAATTTCATTTTTCTATTTTCTTACAAAATATGAAACATATTTTTCTTCTGCTCATATCCAAACGTGTGCCCAAAGAATAGGTATAAAACTAGCTCATATATTGTCATACTCTCTATGTCATTGAAACATTAATTGTAAACAAATTTACAGCAACGAGACTTCATGTCGTCCGATGCAACATAAATCCTTAGAGATGAGGGTTCTTTAGTACAATATCTGGATGAGCCAATTAATTTCGATCTTGGGGTCTGTCCTTAATCTGATGGTCACTCACGCCCAAAACTTGTAATTGAATTTCGGCTTAGAATATTCAGGAATTGGTTCTATCTAATATTGTAATATTACCACGCTTCGTAACAAAGGATATCTTGGTTATTAAATAAGTTTGTTTAACAAACAAAAACAGTCAATTCAAAATCATATTTAATTGAATAATTTCGTATAACTTAAAAATTTTGCGAATATGTCCAACCAATTCCCAATTAATTGGCAATACACATTCCAAGGGGGATTAAAAATAGTCGATATGGATAACAATGTAAGGCAGCCAACAGGGAACAATAGGCTACATGCTAAATGCATGCATGCAATGTTCAACTGATTTATGTTCTTTTTTTTTGTCACAAGTTGGCTAACAAGCATATGGCCCACCTGATGGTAAGTGGTTGCCGCAGTCTATGAGCGCTTGCAGCAGTATTAGTAGGTGCCACTCACGCGTTGCCAACCTCGAAATATTGATTTTTATATCTCCTCTTCCCAGTAATTTCACTAGCCTTTTTTTTTTTTTATGTTAGAAGTTGGCAAACAAGCATACGGCCCACCTGATGGTAAGTGGCTGCCGCAGCCTATGAGCGCTTGCAACACTATTAGTAGGTGCCACTCGCGCGTCGCCAACCTCGAGATATTAGTTCTTAAATCTCGTTCGCCCAGTAATTTCACTCAGCGTACAATGCCCTTCAAACTGAACACAGTAGTGCCTAAGCACTACTATTTGGCGGCAGAATATTTGACACTGCGGTGGAACCTACCTAGCCGGCCTCTTGCAACAAAAGACCTACCATCAGTGTGACTGATTGCACAGGTGGAATAATCTCTGTTATGACAGAGGTTATCCCAACAGCGGGCGATGGTGTCGTCACATCCCGACGCCTATAAAACATCCCGACGCCGGTACAGGATATACATATTATGTAGCAACAAAATACCATTCATCTACTTATTACTTCTATTACTCGAAGTATTCGACTAACAGCGCAATAAAAAATTCCAAATAGCCTTTAAATGAGAAAAATTGTCGCAAAGATTTATGTCAATTTTAAAGGTAAAATGTTACACTCAATATACGAGATTGATTCGAAGACGTCAAATGAGACGTTCATATAATCTGCGAACCGATCACGTCGATCGTTTATGTGAAATCGATTCCGACGTTTTATTTGACATTCCGGCGAATTTAATGGCCAAGGAGATGACTGGACGAAGCAATAAATGGAATAACTATTTCTACACATTAGCCGGTAAACATTATTGCTTAATACCGAAGCGTGTTTCTGTAGCAATATCTAAGATAAAGTTTAGATGGAACGTAAAAATTGTAGGTACTGAGATTATACGTATTTTTTTTAAATACGTTATTGTTGAAGTTGCTTATTGTCATAGACATACTATGGGCAGACCTTTCTATGCAGACATCACACTTGCTCGTGCTCCTTCGTAAACACAACGAAACAAAACTATTCATACGCTACGCCTAACATTTTTACGATAGTAGAGTCATGGGTTTCCCAGCAAGAATGGGCCGACCGACGAAGTGCTACCCTCTCACAGAAAATCGACATCAAGTAACAGTATCAGTAGTTACTGTTCCGTTTCGTGCGATGAGTGAGAGCACCGGAGGCCCAATCTCGGGCCGCCTCGACCAGGCCAGTACTACGCTCTCACAGAAAATCAGACTCAAATAACAGAATCGGTACGTACTGTTGCGTTTCCTGCGACAAGTTAGACCCATCCCCTCTATTCCCTTCCTTTTCTTCCCTTTCACCCCTTCCTTCTTGTTCCTTGGTTTGGTTGGCAACGCGCGATCGCAAGCGTTCATAGGTTGCGGTGACTACTTAGCATCAAGCGGATCGTATGCTGGTTTGCCAACCGTCATGAAATAAAAAAAACCCCTAACTTCATTCGGTTATATTGCAAGGTTGTTACTAAACTTTGCTTCGGTACGTTTACGAAGGGGCACCAACGAGTCATTGACATTTTGTCTGTATGGAAGGGCCTATCCATAGTATATATATAGTAAGTCAATACTTATTGTGCATAAAACTTGACAACTTATTTTCCTTTTAGCTTAAGCATTTATTTTCCCACGTCTAGATATAGGCGTTTTATTAAAATATTAAGTTTGGAGGTAACTTACTACGATATGCCTTTCAGCGGTTAAAGAGTATAAGGTATATTTTATACAACTTATCTTAAAAATATTTTCTGAAAATTGTAAGTTTACGATATACTATACAATATATACTTCAATTTACATCAGAGTTATAAAACTTGTAGATAAAATACAGTTGTTAGGAAATTCTTAAAGCTTAGGAGATTCTTATTCGGTAATTATGTAATAATATAGAAAGGTGTTTATAAAATGTAATCATATATATGAATTTATCATTATGATTTAATTAAAGAGCAACTGCTTAAAATAATAAAATAATTCAGTGAAGCAATTAAACCAAAAACAAATAAAATGACTATTCACAAATAATTTTAATCAAATATTAATGTAAATACTAAACCATGTTTATTGATCAATTATGCTACTGCTGTTTGTTTTGTATTTATGTGTTATATTGCTCAAATAGCGGCCATTTTATAATTTTATTAATTTCTTACTTTAAATTAATTTCATATCGAAGTTTATACTAATTTAGAAAGAGAGTAAAATATTATTTGAAATTAAAGATACTATAGTATATTCAGGAAATTTTTATTAAATCTTTAAATTCTTATTGTTATATTAAATATAATTTTAAAATTGGTTGGTATATTTACTATTTTATAAAGATCTCTGCTATATGCTTCCTAAGATATCTCCTCCTTTTCTATAAAAAAATAAAGCAAATTATCTATTAATATATTATCCATTATTTTATAATGATATTAGAGAAATAAACACTAAAGCAATTCACACTCGGTTCAACGAGACAAGAAGCAACACTATATAAGAAGTATTCGACGAATTTCACGCAACTGTATGAAATATGTAGGAACTTGTAATATATTTGTAGTTGTAATTATAGCTCAGAACTGAGTGCTTGCTCCTAATGTGGTCTGCGGTTTGTAGAGAACGGTGGAAGAGGTGAATATACATCTCAGAGAAGACATTTAAATGTTGGCAAACATATAGTAACTACAACTTATATGTGATATATAACAATATGTAATTAAAATCGGTAGACATTACTAAGATATCGTTGGAAATACAAAAGATGTCGTTTCCTTTGTCGATTGTACCTGTTTGTTATTCGAAAAATCTAATTATAATTTGTGTAAACTGATAGTTATTCTGATAATATAGATTGGGGCAAACATAATTATGCCTTATGAAAAAATAACAGAATCGTCACTTCTTCTACCAAGTATTATTCCTTACCTAGACGCAGGATCTGCTACTTTTATCCGGATTTGACAGACTAGCAGTTTTTATACAGAAGCTATCTGGCTTCCACAATCCTAAGGGCGAAGCATTAACTCATTGGATAAGAACAAACTACCTATTTACAGTTAGTGATTATCATCAGATGTAAAGTGATAGCAATCGGAACCGAAAGCTTAACGTGCTCTCCAAGGGACGGTGGGCTAACCCACAAAGACAAACCCCTGACCGAAACAGATGCTTTTAGATGAATACAAACATCCACCCCGAGGCAGAATCGAACCCGCGACCGTTGAGGCTAAAGGCAGCCTCGCTACCAATATGCTACAACGGTTTTCAAACTAAATCGTAACTAGTAATACTATACCCAACATGCGTCAAAAATGATATGAGGAGTAGAAACTTATGCCTCAATAGTTCAACAGCGAAAAGACCGACTCCATTTACGCCAGAACAACAGGTTAAATCCTGACACCGTTAGACTCTGTCGTACACAAACAAAAGGCTTACATATTTGTTTTTTTTTTTATGTTAGAAGTTGGCAAACAAGCATACGGCCCACCTGATGGTAAGTGGCTGCCGCAGCATATGAGCGCTTGCAGCACCATTAGTAGGTGCCAATCACGCGTTGCCAACCTCGAGATATTAGTTCTTAAATCCCTTCAAACCGGAACACAGTAGTGCCTAAACACTACTATTTGGCGGCAGAATATTGGACACTGCGGTGGTACCTACCTAGCCGGCCTCTTGCAACAAAAGACCTACCACCAGTGTGACTTATTGCACTGGTGGAATAATCTCTGCTGTGACAGAGGTTATCCCAACAGCGGGCGATGGGGTCGTCACGTCCCGACGTCTTTTGTTGAAGAGACTAAAGCAATACAGTAATGACTTGAAAACGCATTGCTAGTGTTCCTTTTTTTAAAAGAGAGCAGTGAGAGGGAGACATGTATGTGGACAAAGAAAGTTGATAGTTTAGCCTACAGTTTTTACAATTCTTGATCAAGACGGAAGGTACATATACCGTGCTGGTATTTCCGCACTTCTCCTTTTTTTTTTATTTTTTTTCAATAATATTGGCAATGCTTTTTCAAGGCATTACTAATATTCCCATTGCTCCTCCAAAAAAGCTCGAAGTTTGTGCTAGGAAAGGTGACGACAAAAGCCCAAGGAGTCCGGATCGAACCCATGACTCTCACGTTAACGGAGCGGAGTAGGCCCTTCTACCGTTGAGCTATTGAGGCTTTAATTGCTATTGAGCTATTAGGCTTTGAATATGATATCAATTTTCTAAAATAAGAAATGAATCTTGCTTAAGAACACTTATCTAACCATCACAAATAAAGATACAAAAGAACAAGACATAAAACGTGTACCCAACAACGACGAAAGTCTATTTTTGATTAAGATTTGTGCGATGACTAGACATAACCGGACATTTCCTCTACTTTCTTTATCGCGCAAAGTGTCGTCTACCGTCACAGTAATGGGATTGTTTTCTGGGCAAAGCGAGGGGCTACTATATTTCAATCCAATAAGGTGGATAGTTTGATAAATAATTCAGAAAGTTGTAACATGTAAGTGGTACTCCCGCGTAACGGCCGCCCCGTGTACGAAACTAAAATCTGCTCGCACCACTCGTCTAGGGAGAATCAAGGAAAAATTTCATACGTCATGATTTTAATTTCTTTATTGCTTTCTGTTTCTCTATAGAATTTATGTCGCATTAAGTAGTACATTACGTAATTTGATTTGGATTCACTTCTTAGTATAAAACAGCATAAATAAGATATCAATTATATTTTACTATATCAGGTTTCAACCGAAGAAAAACACAAAAAAAAACGTATCAAACAGATCCGGAGTTTTAGCCGATAAATTTTCATTTACCAAAATCGATAAAGTTAAAAATATAAATTAGCAACTTCTCATGGCGAAATCATTGCTAGAGTAGTTACAAAGAATTTTTAAACCTTTTTTGTTGCCGGAGAAGAAATTTAGTACGCCGTCGTCCGAATCACACTCTGAATCACGGTGTGACTGCATGCGATGCCCAGGGTGCTCCATTGTGGGGTCACTTGCTTTGAACCCCTTGATAGTGAACCTAGGTGGTTGAGTCTGCTTTACTACAATAAAGTAAGCCTTTTTGCCACCTTGGTGGTAGCAAAAATATTTAGTTAAATTAAGAAGTCGTTCAGAACAATTCTGATAATACAATAAACGAAAAAATCTTATCCACTTTATATTTAAAGACTTGTGAGATTTTATGTACCCTTAAAAGCATCCTCCTGAGATTATGCTGAGATTCTATCAATCCAATAAATTATTAACGGCAGGCGACGTGTCCCATGTCACGCATAGCCATTATACTTCGACGGGATCTCCGGCATCAGGAATAGATAACCTTATTACTAATGTAATACGTTTTTGGTACTCGTTAATACTATTGCCTAAATGATACTGATATTACTTTGCTAATACATATATTACTTATGTAATTATATTTAAGAAGACATAATATCAAAATAATTTATAAAGAAAGACCAAACTAGAAATACAAAACTACAGAAAATTTTTGTTTTATACTTTTTCGTTATGAATAACAATAAGCAAACATTTTAATGTACCTAATTGTAAGGTTACTGTGAAGTATTTATCAGTATTATATAGTTTCGGTGGCCATCTGTGACCATTATCAGGAGTTCCACATACCAAATGGTACTTTTCCGAAGCAAATGGGCAAGTTGGTTTTAAAAATATCGAAATTGTAATAGGTGTACCTATAAAATTTTAAGAAATTTTTCGATTTCACCAGATTCTGACCAAATTACAATGGGATCAATATATTGCAATATTAATTTTATCGGCGGAAAAAATGAGTTTCCAAACTCATGAAATACATTTCATACTACTTTTCAAAGATACTGTAAATATTGATGGTGTATGTTTGCTTTGTTTGTTATGAAAATATTTTACATCTCAGTTTTAATCAAACTAATTTTCTTTGAGATTTTTCAGAAATTTCTTTACGTAGTTTTTTGTAAGTTAGTAAGGGGAGACTGCAACTTTTAAAGCGCACATCTTGACTTCAATAAAAAGTCATTAAGAAAACTCGTTACTGTTTTTAATCAACTTTAAAAAGGAGGAGGTTATCAATTAATATTTTTGATATCTTACTCCATATCACCGGCCATTGTGAAAAGATTTTGTTGATATTTTTCTTGGATAAGGAATGAGTCCTATCTAAATATTTATCTAATTTTGATGATCTGATTAAGGTCAATTAGTTGCTACATGTTTTGTTTTAAAATTAAAATAATTATATAGTTTTTTTTATAATTTTTAACTAAATTTCTCTAGTATCATATAAAGGCACTTATTACAAAATTAGTTCTTCGTTCCAATGTTATTCAACTTAGTTGGGATTATCCCATGTGCCGATACGTAATTTAGTGGAAAAGGTTGCGACCCCGCTAGTTTGTATTACCCCGACAGTGATATAGGGTATTAAGTTCCCTACCCTGCCTCCCTTAACGCGTAAACAAGACAGAACCTTTCTACGTATCGCCCTTAAAGCGTTAATAATTTAAGAGACTAAGCGAGAAATGCCCTCAGTCTATCCTCCTTGAGAAGTTGTGTTTATTGTTTGTCGCTATGCTAATTTTGTGAACGATTGTTTTAGAATTTAATGATTAAAAATATTGTTTAAAGATATTATTATTTTTATTATATCTTTTCTACCGTGAAATCCATAAGTAAATAAACTTTCTACATTCAAAACTTTTAATTTGTATGGTACTATTTTAGTAGTTGCAGGGTGCATGCTTTTCCCAGCACAAATGAGCTGGCTCGACCGGGAAAATACTACCCTCTCATAGAAAATCGGACTAAAGTATCAGTAGGTACTGTTGCGTTTTGTGCGATGAGTGAGAGGGCTGGAGGCCCGATCTCCCACGCCCTCTGTAGCCTTCCTTTTTTCTTTTTATCCTTTGGGTTGGTAAGGCGCATGTGATACTTCAAGTATCGCGCGCGTTCATAGGTTGCGGTGACTGCTTACCATCAGGCGGACCGTATGCTTGTTTGCATCATGAAAAAAAACTATACCGGGTCAGAGGTCATTTATAATATATCTTATATACTTAATTATAAATTATAGATTAATATAAATTATATTTAATCTCAATTAATCGACACTATAACACTTCACAAATTCTTATATATATATTTCGCTTTAGGTATTTATTATTTAATTTGATAGAAAAAGTGGAGAAAGATACATATAGAATGACTATGTACTACTAAAACGATATAAATAAAGTAGACACTTCATACAATATGGTTAACGAAGCGTAAGCCGATTTGCAAATTCGATAAGTTAGGTGAAATCGCGTGGACACATCCCAAATAAGCCGGGTTTGATCCTATTAACGCACGGCTAACGGGGGATCCTATAACAGCGCTAGCTGATCCTTGTATAGATCCAGAGGAAAATTTAACTCGTTTTCCTACTTGTCTACTTTTTGTTAAATTAATAACACCGTTGTTTTACACGTGGACGATGGGATTCAATCGTTTTGTGTTACGTAAATCTTTTTTGACTAATCAGTGAAACGGAGATCAGATTACAAAACGAAAATTATTTTTTGAAAATAAATACTTCTACTTCTGATACAAAAGTCGCTAGAAATATTGTATATTAAAATATTTGCAAAGCTGACCTGCCTCACGGTTTTACCCGCTTTAAAAAATTATGCTTACTCTCTTTGTAAAAATTCAATTAAATATTATACTATTCATATATTTAAATTTATTTTTATAAATAAAAATTAAACTTTAAAATATATGTACGCGTATAGCTTCAGAGAAATTGCACCAAATACGATAATTCTATTTTTGTTGTGTTTGTAGTTGTTGCGGATGAGGTGTGTGCGGGATCAACGGGAATGTATGGAAAAAATTGTATTACTGAATCATTGTATACAGGTAGGAAGTTTATAGGTAGAAAGCTCCCTGGATAAAGGGATCATAACATCATCGATATTTACCTCGAAATTCAGGGCGGCCACTAGTTTATATTAAAAATATTCTTAAATTTTTAAGCGGAAATTTTTACATTGTATTTTAAGTTAGCTACTTATAAGTCACCTTCAATAGTAGTGGTTACATAAATATTTAAAAAGAAAGACTATTCCAAGAAGCTGACCTCTTGCAATAAAAGATGTAACACCAGTGTGACTGATTGCACTGGTGGAATAATCTCTGCTGTGACAGAGATTATCCTAACAGCGGGAGATGGGGTCGTCACGCACCGACGCCGGAAAATTCTTCTTATACCGCTCATCTTCGAATGTAGATATTGTGGGCTTATTAATCTATAAATTAATTTTCGAACGATTTTCGTCATAATAAGCGGAATATTGTTATTAAATTATATATAAATAGAGAGCACTTACTCTCCATCTCTCAATCTCTCATCTCACTCTATAGAATGCAAGAGTTCATGGGCCCTGGTTGCTTTAAATGAATTATTATAGCATCCGTCTTTAAAAAAACGGAGTTTTAATAGGTTTAAAAGGACTCCATTCTTTAAAAATAAATTGTCCTATTAGAAATGTAATAAAGGGGCTAATTATATAGAGCTTGTGGCAGCGGCTCATTCCTTATGCATTCCGTGCGCCTTAATGCCTTCATTACCAGTTTAAAGTATTAAGCAAACTTCGTAGCTGGAAGACGTCTCACTGAGATTTGTTTAAGTGGTCGAGCGTTCGCCCTGAAATACCAAATCGGAAATGTTATGACAAAACAATTATGGTGCCAGATTAGTGAAAATGAATTTAATTCTAAGGGGTTTTTTAGTAATACCTTACGTCCTAATCTTGAAGAATACATTTTCTTCTTTTTCTTATGTATATACTTCTCGAATTATAAAGATACAAAACCTTCATAATATGGGAAGTAACATTTTAATTTATGAACTTCTTCAAATATATTACATTTAAATTTGTTTTGGTATTTTTGAAAGCTGGAAAATTATTATTTGTAGGTCAATTTTAATATTTTATAATTATATAATTTTTTTATAATCTTTGATAGTGACAGTATTAGTTTGGTATGATAATTCTAGGCTGCCGCTAAATTATATGTCTGTGTAGTCAGCGGGATATGGAAAGCGTATTTAAGGTATTCGAAGGCCTAGAATTCGATAAATTTGTATCTAATCGTGAATTATATTCTCAAAATAGTAAGAAATATATATTTTCAACATTTGGGAAAATTTGAGTCGTACATTGACATATGTTTCACACGATGCTCCGTTCATCGAGAGGTGGTGGTGTGAAGCGTAGTAATACCTGTGGTGGAACTCGCATCGATGCCCGTGGCGTCAAATGAACAATGTAATTTTTATTGCATTTTATTTCAACGCTATACGCTACTTTGATTAAAATCACCCACTATTTAACCCGTTTGCAAAGACAAATGAATCACGGCGCGTTACCTGGTACATGCACTATCTCGAGCCACGCTATAAATGAAAATAAAATAAAACTCTTCTGCATTAAAGCTCTCACGCTCCAAGCATACATGGTCATAGGTTTAAATTATATACTCAAAACGTGACGTGACGCGCATCGCATCTCCATAACTGAGCATTACATTTTTAGAGACTAAATGAGGTGACTTACTAAGTCTCAAGATTTTTTGTCATTTGGGAGGAGGATTGTGAAGTGTTAATAGCTCGGCATTAGGGATGCCTAAAAGCAATTAATATTTGTCGGAGAAGTCATTAGTACGGGAGCTGTTTTGACTATCGACACTACAACATGGAAGCTGATTTGACAACGAGCCGCAAGCGTCATCGAGACGACGCTTCGACGGAGCCTAGATGCGTTCGCGCGGCCGGCGACACTTCACTTCAGTGCTAGCCGCCGTGCTAACAACATCATAGGAACTGTCTTACGACTCGTTGCATATTTGACATTAAATCAAATAAGTGATTCTGTAGCATTCGTTTGTTTCCCGTACCCACATTTTGCCCACAATAATGTCGGACGGTGAAGAGTTTCGCCGAGATATAACACCCCCTCCGTCATCAGAAGCGGGATTCGAGCGGGAAAACAGACGAGATATGGAGACCACACTAAGTTGCGAAGTAAATGGCGGATTGCTTACACGGGCGAAAAGACATACACGGAAAACTTATGAAGATGCAAAATTTCCCTCAAGCTTCAAGACCTAACCCTCAGCAGCAGCAGCAGCGGCTACAAGCAGCTCCATCGTTTGCTACACTTGCGGAAGACAAGGACACATTTCTACCCGCTGCCCAAATGGAGAACGTGCCGAGGCGTCGCGCAGCGAGTGACGTGTCGACGTGTGCGTCATCGACCCTCCTGAAGGAACTTTAAAACATAAAGGTCAGCTTTCTGAATTCCATTTATGATTCGGTGCATAGTGCTGGGTGTTCACTAATTGAAGAAAGTGTCTCTTGTAAATTTTGTGGAAAACGTGAACAAAACATAGTTACATTGAGAGGCATTATTCGGTAAAGTGTACTCGGCACTATTCAGACTTCTTGTATTATTGAAATTGATAGTAATTCAATCGAGATTTTATTGCATGTTTTGCCGGATGTCTATTTGCGTAGTGATATTATAGTAGGGCGCGAAATATTGCTGCAAGGCTTTAGTGTTAATATGACCGCGACACAATTTAAATTTCTAATGTTCATGGTGTAAATAATTGTAACTTACAATTACCCTCAGTTGATACAGAAAATACCGTTTTATTTAGTAGAGTTAATAAACTGCCTCCGACAAATAAATTTAACGTAATAGATACCAACGTGTCCTTGAAACATAAATCTGAAATAGTTTCTGTATTAATTCGTTATTTATGCCGCAAAATCGCGTAACTACGGGTGAACTTGAGATTCGGCTAATTGATCCTAGTAAGACTGTACAAAGACGACCATGACCATATCGGCTTAGTGCGGAAGAGAGAAAAATAATGCGTGATCGTGTAGATGAGCTAATGCGTACTAATATCATTCGAGCAAGTAGTTCACCATTTGCAAACCCAGCCCTTTTAGTTAAGAAACGCGACGGTACGGATAGAATGTGTATTGATTATCGCGAACTAAATAGTAATACAGTACCTGATCGGTATCCGTTACCGCTTATATCGGACCAAATATCACGTTTACACGGTGCGCGGTATTTTACTAAATTAGATTGTGCTTCAGGCTTTCATCAAATTCCGGTCAAATCCGATGATCAATCAATACAACGTACTGCGTTCATAACACCTGACGGTCAGTATGAGTATTTGACCATGCTGTTCGTGCTCCGTAATGCGATATCAGTTTTTCAACGCGCGATAGTTAGAGCTTTGGGTAATCTAGCAAATACTTTCGTTATTGTGTACGTCGACGATATCTTGGTTATTTCCGAGACTATCGAAGAAGGGTATGAAGTAAAGTCAGGAGAGGTTAGACCTATTCGTAGAAAAGTAGAGGCATTGTCAACTTCTTCCATCAATTGCCTCCACCGTCCACAGTAACTCAGTTAAGACAGTTCATAGGGTTGGCAACTTACTTCAGACAGTTCATACCTAGGTTTTCTCGTATGATGGGTCCTCTTTATAAATTAACGTATGATAAGGTTCAATTTAACTGGCAATAACGCCATGAAGACATTAGAAAAGAAATTATTTCCATTCTTACTAAAGAGCCCGTTTTAATGATTTATGACCCCCAATACCCTGCTGAGCTACATACGGATGCCAGCTCAGAGGGTTACGGTGCTATTTTATTTCAAGTCGTAGATAGTAAACGTAGAGTAGTCGCGTATTTTAGTAAAAGGATCACACCTGCGGAATCTTGGTATCATAGTTACGAGTTAGAGACCTTGGCTGTCGTTAACGCGATTAAGCATTTTCGGCAATATTTACATGGTAGACAATTTAAAGTTGTGACTGATTGTAATTCATTAACATCGTCCCTTAAAAAGATAGACTTAACGCCGCGAGTTCATATGTGGTGGGCCTATTTACAATGTTTTAATTTTGACATAGTTTATAATAATGGTAAAAATATGACACATGCAGATTTCTTATCCCGTAATCACCAAAATTCTGTTGATGGTAAATATTACGTGAGATCTAAATTAAAGTCCAAGGTAGAGCAACACAAAATAGTTAACTTGACAGAACTTTCCAATAACTGGCTTTTAGCTGAACAAAATCGTGATATTGAAATATCTAAGCTTGTTTCTGATTTAAATAACGGAAAATTAAGCGACAAAGATTTTAAAGAATATGTTTTCATTGTTATTGATGCGTTCACGAAATTCATCTTGTTATTTCACAATGTTAATATCGATACTAAGAGTAGTATTAAAGCTGTAAGAGATAGTGTAGCGCTATTCGCTACTCCGAAAAATATTATCGTGGATCAAGGGCGTTGCTTTGCGAGTAAAGACTTTGAAGAGTTTTATAACATTAGTAACACATTAACTTGTACTTGATCGCTGCAGCATCCTATGAGAAACGTAGGTTCGATCAGACATAGGCAAAACTCAATAAATTTTCGGTTGGAGACTTTGTTTTGATTATGAACGAGGAGCGTAATCAAACAAAGTTGGATCCCAAGTTTAAAGGCTTTAAATTCTAAGCGTATCTACAAATACGCACTTGATAGATTGCGAAAATGCCGGAAAATCAGAGCTTAACTGATGAAACTGATGTAGAGCCAAGTTGTTGTGACGATAAGGAAAGTACTTAAGTTTACATGATGATTGGACCGTACCAAAGGTTGTCGTGTAGCCGTAGCTCGGTAGAAATCGGTGTCTACTATTAGTAGTCCGTGAGTAGGCGGTAAGCAGGCAACTTTGGTGGAGGTCGGGTTTCAGTGGAAACCATAGAGGCGTTCCCAGGGGGATCGCATATGAGTGATGAGTAACTGGAGGTTACTGGGCTATGCGTAGCCATAGATCACATGTAGAGCTTAAGTGTTTTAATTATTTGATTGTGTAGAGAGATAATTAAGTATTCGGCTATGCTCTGAGTTTCACGAGCAGTGATTGTAATGTGGTAAATTTACTGGATAAGGTCAGGAGTGACCGAGCTATGTGATACTGTGCAAGAAACTTTGTTTCAGAGTAACACACAGGGACGTGTGTACCGTAGGATGGCCGTGTCGGAGAAGTCATTAGTACGGGAGCTGTTTTGACTATCGACACTACAACATGGAAGCTGATTTGACAACGAGCCGCAAGCGTCATCGAGACGACGCTTCGACGGAGCCTAGATGCGTTCGCGCGGCCGGCGACACTTCACTTCAGTGCTAGCCGCCGTGCTAACAACATCATAGGAACTGTCTTACGACTCGTTGCATATTTGACATTAAATCAAATAAGTGATTCTGTAGCATTCGTTTGTTTCCCGTACCCACATTTTGCCCACAATAATGTCGGACGGTGAAGAGTTTCGCCGAGATATAACACCCCCTCCGTCATATTTATAAGCTGTATTTATTAAAATTGATGGATTTGAAAATTAACTATAATATTATCTTTTTTCGATATATTGTATTTTTGTTTCTATTAAGCCAGTCAATAAAAAGCTAACTCCTTAGAAGGTCGTTTTTAATCACAATTTATTTTATTTTTTAGAAGATCTAAAAGCTTTTATTAAGTATAATACTTACTGAATAAATAATACGTAGTAAGTTACAGATAAGATATTTCAAACAACAATCTGATATTGAATGTTCCCTTACATAGAACTTATGTTACTTATAGCCTTATTACTATGTATATTGCTTCGAAACTTGTCTGTATAATAACTTCTCTGTCGTTAAATATCATGTTGTTGTATTATTAATAACAACCCAAGGTTCAAACAATTATCCAAGTGGAACGGATTTCTCTCTATTGTATAAGTTTAGAACAACAGCTATTTACATCAAAGAATTAATAAAGGGTTAAGAAACAGAGGTACCAAAAATTCCTATTTGGAAATGGGATTACTTCTGTAACAATAATCGTACTTTTGCTGACTGTATTACAATGAGGCTCTTTTAATCTAACTTTCTTTTCTTAGTTGCGAAAATGAAAGACGCGCCACACCCTCGCAGAGCAAACAAGACGTTCCTTAATTAATTAGTTAGCATTTCTTCATTGTGACGAACTATTTTGACGTCTGTGAAAACAACGATCGAGAATAATCAACAATTTTTCTTTGTAAATAAAATTAATTAATGAATACTAATATGATTTCTGTAATATAATATATTGTACTTCTACGTCTAGTATTGCCTTTTCTATATTTATACATCAGGATAGTTTAAGTAAATAAGGAGTTTAGGAAAATATTTGTGCGTCACACTAATTAAGTGAGAAATAATACTATATAAGAGCAATAGAGTTATAGTCGTTGTACATATTTACAATTAGATATTGGGAAAAGAAGAGAAAAGATAAGAGTGGCCTAAAATAATACCATGCCAATCTGATAAAATAACAAAGTTACCAATTACATGTTTCCGTAAAGCCGTCAATTCCAATAGTCAAATTGCTTTTGGCGGCTTCTCCGAAAATAAAGACGAATTTTTCAAATCCTCTATTTTTATGTAGTCAATTCACCTAATTTCCGATATAATAATTAATTATACTTATACTCCAAACGTTAAAAATAGCTTATTTATTATGAAACATATGTACATTTGTATATTATTTTTTATATTAAGTAATAAAGCATTCTGGGATACATAGATATATTTATAGATAGAGAAGAGCGTATTCCCTCCTTAAAGGTCGCCAACGCACCTGCATGCCCTCTAGTATTGCAGATGTTCATGTGCAAGTATAATTAAATAAACAACACATTTTAACACATTACCTTTTACAAAAAAAAACTTGCAATAAGATAACAGTATTTTTTCAGTCTGTAAATCATAATAAAAAAAAAATTGAATATAGCAATTGCAATAGAATTCGAAATTTAATTAATTAAGATATTTTATCGAAAATATATAAAATAATTAGCAGTCAGGTGCGTTGTGGACCACGCACAGTTGAAACTAAAGGGTTCCGCAGCTTGGTTATGAAGAATCTTAAGGGCTTTAAAAATAATAACGAATTAAAATCAACTGCAAAAATAAGTTGGTAATTTCATAGTAATTATTAAAAGTTATATGACAAACAAAGTTATGGGAAAAAACTTATATATCTCTTAAATTTGTAGACCTATATTCTTCAAACTAAATATGGTTGAAATTTTATTTGATGTCCTTTAAGCTCAAATTTTTCCAGAATTTTAAATCCCATAGTTCAAAAGTTAGAGGGGTGGGGGACACCATTTTTATGACTTTAGGACCTAATATCTCAACAACTAATGACTTAATAAAAAAGTCTAAATCAAACCTCCTTATAATTTTGAAAGACCAATCCAAAGATATCTCACAAGTTGACATACGTTGAAATTTTTTTTTTCAACACTCTGTTACATGTATGGACTCTTAATTCTTATATATTTTAAGATTTCATTACAGAATCGTTGTGTGGTTCTTAGAATACACCTATTTAGTAAATTTCGTATAGATAGAGCCAATGGTGTCTGAGTAAAATGACTGTGACATACGGACGGACGGACGGACAGATGGCCGGACGGACAGACGGACATGACGAAACTATAAGGGTTCCGTTTTTGCCATTTGGCTATGGAACCCTAAAAGTCGAATATTATAGCGTAATAATAATGTGTTTCGTGAGAAACGAGACAGAACAAACACTACCTTTAAAAATATAAACATGAACGGATTATGTTCACTGTACATAATTGTTCTAGTAAACAAAACAGTAAACCGATATTATTGTACTCAAAGCTCGAATTACTCAACCCTTGACAAACCTTTTACCACGGGAATGTTTATTTTCTCTCTCAGTTTACATTTCAAAATCCTTCTATATGCACATACATTTCTTAATGTAATATATAAATATATTTTGTTGCATGCATTTATGTATATTTTTTTTTTTGATTTATTAGGTTTACCAACAACTATATCATTTACAACAACAATAAAACAATTTAAGTTTACAAAGTACTTAGACTAAAATGATAAGTTACTTAAAGGTAAACACCGCATGCAAATAAAAATAACAGTAAAAACGTAAAAGTTAAGTTACACTAATTATATCAAAACTCATGTTTTTTAAATACTAGTAGAATATACATTATTACAGTGCTTTGACAAAAAGTATCAATAATACGTAGCAAATTAAAGTAAAATAAACAGAATTAGTAATTTTAAAACAGAAGCATTAACCTATTAATAGAAGAACTATATAATATTATAATACGATTTTGCCAATCGAACATTGCGTAGATGTTGTGAATAACAGAAAATAATACATAATCAGAATTTGATGTCTATTTTTGTGTTTCTACGAGTGCAAAAATAACTATTTTATAGATAGTTTTAGTTAATATTTACATTTAACATGTTTTTTACTTGAATCTGGTCATGATATTTTAAAAAATCCAATTCTAAACATATAAAAAGTAAATCACAGAGAATATTATACTGTTTAATACCATTTTCTAAGAGAAGTTTTTCTATCATAAATGTAGAGGTTTATGGAATTTATACTTCGTACTGTAGAATTCTTTGTAGATAATCTGACTGTACCACTTTTATCGATCTCTTTGAGAGTAAGTGAGATCGTTGCAGTTAGATCTTTAAGTTTATTTTAAGTATTACCTGGACTAAAAGTAGATATATTAATCTGATTCTACGAGAGTTTACCGTCATTTCATTATATAACTTCTACTTTATATAAAATAATAATTATGTGCCATGAATATTATAATATTGAATTTTACATACATTTTTGACAACATTTATGAGATTTTAGTAAATTATTTATTTGCGTTAACTTATTTCCTCTATAACTAGTTGTGCCCGCGGCTTCGCTTCCGATTAAGACCGCCCTGTTGCACCAACTTATCGCCCGCCAGCACTGTCATTATTGCTCTGCTTCTAAGTATTGTATCGGGATGTAATATACATATAGAATCTATATCTAATCTTGCTTACTAGTAACAATCATAATCTATAATTAACTAATTACAATTACTTCATCATTAATCAACTAATTACAATATAATTATCTCATGCATTGTTCAATTATCTTCAAAGAATTCGGAGAATTGTTACATTGAACGCATCCAGCAGCTTTAGGGAAAAGGTCCCGAGGTTCTCAATTGAAAGAAAACAAAAGTTCAATTCATTTCTCACTACTTTTTTTTTTTCACTACTTGTTAGCTCTTTTTACCCGTTTTTATTCATTGCATCAATTGCAGCTTCTGAAGTGCTATCGATCACGCTCGACATTCACTACATATTATTTACTATTCTTGACTTATCTTCCTGTACTGTTCGCATTTTTTTACTTTATAAATTGATTTCAACAACAAACCGTATTTCGCCATCACTTTTTAATGAGTTTTAATTTTAGCTCAAAATGTTACAGTTACGTTAATGTATTTAATATAAACCTACATAGATATACAGATTGCGGTCACATAGAAAAGAATAATATTAAATCATTGTTTAGAACATTATTTTAGGTAGTACCAGAAAGATTTTCACCGTTGCGGCCTCTAGAGTAAGTGGTTCGATACTTACTCGAAGCACAGAGTACGTATGCTACTCTAGAATTTTTTATTGAAAATATAATTTTATAACCATTAATAATAGCATATTTATTATTCAATTGATATATATATTCTTCATTTTTATTTTATCGAGTGGTTAGTGGCCAACTACTGAAACTAGGTCAGGGTTGTTCTGGTCGCCCTTCCGACATGACTTTTCGATTGTTATCAAATTGATAACAGTCGGGACCGACATTTTGCAAGCCTTCCAAGCACGGAGATGGTTATGGTTGAAATACCACTATATGGTACCCGCGTACTGATCGCGCTTAAAGTTGCCTCACCCACTATTCGTTTACCGATCAGTGAGCGAACCTGGCTAGGAGCATTCTTATAAATATACCAAAACATTATACTGATACTTTGAAGGCAAACATCGCTGCACATGTAGTGGATTAATTACCGTCTCATACTCCTAAGCCAAGATGCTAAAGTGGATAGAAAACGTAGACTTTCACCGAATGTTACGGGTTAGTATTGAGGTCGTAATCCTTCTCCTTAACAAGTCAGGTCTTTGCCCAACAGTGAGACATTCTTTTTATCAAGTGGTTAGTGGCCAACCTAGTGTCAGAGTTATTCAGGTCGCTCTTATAGGCTTCTGACTTGACTTTTCAACTGTTGTCAAACTGTCAACAGCCGGGACCGACTTTTTACGTGCCTTCCGAAGCACGGAGACGCTCAGTTGAAATACCACTATGCAGTCACCAATTTAGTGACTGACCGCGCCTAAAGTTGCTTAACCTACCGATCGTTTACCGATCAGTGGGTGTATTCGGCTATGAGCGTCTAGTATGAGTGAGACATAAACAGATTGTTACTTTACTTTACTTTTAACTCTTAAAGAGTTAATCTCTGTTTGTTTCTATGTCAATTTCGTAGGTACTTACGAGTACTCTGTGCTCGTACAGTATGAGGACGCTTCCTCGGTTGTCATTGACGGATGCGGCTGCAGCGAGTATCGTGATCGTTATAGAAATGGACATTCCATCAATGCTCTGCGCTCTAACGAGCTCAGCTTCTGAACGGTAAATTTTATTTTTGAAAAACTCTACGAATCAAAGTGCTCAAATGTGACTGATTGGTTTGCTCTAATCAATATTTCTTTATGGAAACGACTGATGAATGTAGCAATGGCTTTTGATATATCTGAGCTTTGAATTGTTATAAAAGAACTGTATAAATATTTGAAATTATATGAATATTATTAACATCAAGTAATAAATATAATACTTTTTTTAAACACACAATGAAAAATACACGGACGAAATAGATATTGGTCTCGATTGTGAATTGAGCCCGCAGTTATAGATATAATTAATTACTAATACTTAACACTAGAACAATAACCGTAGCCTGTGCTCAGAAGGTACGAACGTTAAGGGGTGACGAGGAAAAGTAAGGATTAGAGGAATACGGAATAAGGATTGAGATTGTAATAATCAGCGAATTAAACTCAACGGTGGGAATATTACAGCGGTATATTAATTTTTAAACTGCTATCGAGGCTAGTATTTCAACGCCCAGACCGAAACAGATATTTGTAAGATCAATGCAAACATCTGCCCGAGCGGGAATCAAATCCGCAACCGTCGAGGGTAAAGGCAGATAGACTACCCACAACGCCACAACAGTGTCCTAATTATGAAAGGATGTACATAAGCATTTACATGACAAATATCCTATATATTAAACGAGCAGATTCTTGGCATAAAGGCTGTTGTTAGTGAGCCAAACGGTCCAATCTTGGCAATGATATCTTGTCAGTTGTCTGGCCTACATTATTTTTTATTTTTAATATAGCATACATTTTTATCAAAGTTGATGATATCGATACTATTTAATTAACTACTAAGCTTATATTTATAAAAACTTTGTTCGTCATGGAAAAAAAAAAAAAAAAATTATTAAAAGTTTAAAATTTACAAACCGGTATGAGTATGATAACACGATGCATACATAAAATACGTATGCACCAAATAAATAACCTCAACTTTTTGAATAACGACAACAGTGACAATAACAAACGAATTGCTTTTTATCAATATGTATATTATTATGCCTGCATTAGTTATGTAACATTCTTTGTTGTAAGTTCTCTGCTTATGTGGTGTGCAATAAAATAATTATTATTATTATTATTATATTAAATATAATAGCCAAGTATGTCATACGCGGGAGGCGTCTATCTCTTTCTGTTTAAGTAAACCTGGCATTTAAATTTACAGAACAGCATAGATTAGCGTGGAATATTTAAAAATATAAAAGTTTATATTCCGTCGACATACATAGCTAGACTTCCCGATAAACATCCCCGGGCATCAATTCGCCCCACACCTCCTAGTTTATGTCCCGAGTTACGCCGTGATGTATTGCATTGGGGTTAAACAAATTCTTTAACAGAAACAAAATGGCTTATAGTTGTGACTATATGGATACTTATTATTAATTTGAAACTGCTGGGAATAGAAAAACATCGTTCTATGAGTTTTTGAGGCAAATGTGGGATTTCAGGGGTTTTAAAATTTAGTAGTAGTAGAGCCATGCTTCTCCCAGCACAAATGGGCCGCTTCGACCGGGGCTGTACTACCCTCTCACAGAAAATCAGACTAAAGTTACAGAATCAGTACGTACTGTTAATATCGTGAGACGAGTGAGAGCGCTGGAGTGCCAATATCCTATCACCTCTGTTCCCTTTTTTTTTTGCCTTCACATCTCTCCCATCCTATCCCTTAAGTTGGCAAAGCGCATGTGATGATTCAAGTATCGCAAGCGTTTATAGGCTGTGGTAACTGATAAACATCAGGCGGACCGTATGCTCGTTTGTCAACCTTCATAAAATAAAAAAGCCACTTTATCAACACAACGTCTACTTAAGTGTTGTATGTCAGTTTTATTTAAAGAGGATACTTTTAATTTCAACAATAATAGCATCAAGTGTGAAATTAAAATATTTCTTCCTTTTTGCCAAAATTTTCTGATTTTGGATTACCATATCCATTATCGGGTGTTTATAAAACTCGTGAGTACATTTTGTGCAGCATAATGTAAAAATTTGCATGAAATTTTATTAGCATTTTGATGTACGGTTTTTCTTAGCATAATTTACTTTTTATGTAGATATAAATAAGCCTTTTATACTAGAAAAATGTTATAATGTTATTTTTTATATCATTACGAATATAAACTCGACGAATACAATATTCCTCGAATCCAACGACACATAATAATTTCTGGATGCATTATATCGATTTTAAACCGACCTCTAAAAAGAGAACGGGCTTTATATCTATGCGTGTTTGTTTTTATTTCGATTATGTGCATTTTAAACCATAGGCTAATCAATTGAGATCTTCTTTAGTTTACTTTAGTTCTTCTCGTAGTTATTTGCTATTAGTGTCACACTCATTTTATGATCCTTATATTGACTTAGTTGCAAACCATATTATATCAATTAAAGTGAAATTTAATACAGAATTTATACATCTTGTAAATTATTTGTGCCCGTGACATCACTAGTTTGGTACTGACTTGCAATTATTTTTTCGTAGAACTGCAGAAAGCACCAGAATTTTAAAAAGTTCAGTAAAAAGGTGCTCTTTTCCATTACAAACAATGTTATTCATTCAAATGTATATATTATTTATTTGTCCTTAAAATAGTGACTATGCACTTCTTATCTTAAAGATCCTACATAAATATGCCATTCTAAGTTCTTCTATTCTTTTCTTAAATATTCATTAATAATTCTATAATGATGATAAATATGAAGCCAATTACTATGCAATCTATCCGTAAGATTCTGTGAATTTTTTTGGTCGAATTGCTTTCTCTATACAACTCGGGAAGATGTTTCAGTTAATTTGTGTGCCAAGTTTAATGATACCTTAAGACGAAGTACAGTGACTTACAGAGGGGAACGTTTTTCTTGCCATCCGAAGGGTAATTTCGAAGTGTTAATAGTCCAGTATTAGGGCCATGCTCATGAGTTTCATTAGTAGTGAAGCCACGAGCGATTCATATAAGAACGTGCCTTTATTAAAAGCGACGTGGCTGTTTTGAAAATTACCTGATAAGCGAGGTATGAACCGCTTCGTGCTAATGCTGAAAATATTCACAGTGATTTTATACCTAAAATGTCGCTTTAATAATTTGTACTGAAAATCATAATTAAATCCTAGTACTTTTACTATATTTTTTTATTTTAAATAAATATATGGAACACACTAAACGGCCCCTATTAGGTTAGTTATATCCTGTGTCGGGGGTCCGGAAACATACACAGGACAAGGACAAGTACACCCAGACCGGAAAACATGATTGTATGGTCAATACAAACATGCTCCAAGCGGGAATCGAACCCGCGACCTGTGGTGCTTAAGGCAGGTTCGCTACTGCTGCGCCACAACGTCGTCAAATCGTAAATGATCTAAACTTAAATCAGATATAAGCAAGTCTATTTATCTTTAAGAGAACGTTACGTTGAAATTTAGCAGAATACATTATCCAATGAAAATGCCATTTAGACTCATACTAAATGCGAGAACAAAGTATAATACTTAGAAGTTAATGCGTAAAAAGTGACTACGGAGGAAGTTGGTTTTGGTGCGCTTTCATGTAATTTATGTATGACGGCGCAAATGCCAATTTATTGCTGAGTAATGGCACCGTTTGGAGATCTGCAAATGGGCTAGTCGAATAAGAAAAGAAATGGCTTGAAATGTGCGTTGCGTAATGTATATATAATTTATTCATCGGCCGATACAAATCCGAAATGTTATTACTAAAAATAAACATCAAATACCGCTTACAAATTTTTTGATGAAAAACGCGAAGATGTAATGATTTTTTGATTCAAAATAATATTAAAGTTATATACTTAAGTATAGATTTTTGTTATCTATTTATTATATCTATAAAATAGACATGGAACTAAATAAATTCACATATTAATAAAAAATAAAACATTATTACCTTATGATATTGTACAAGATAATTTCGAATATTGTGGACGGGGGGAAGGCTATAATAATTATATACTAGTATTTAAGTATCTTTTAGTATACAAAAAGAGAGACGGTTAGTGATTAAAGAATCTATGGCATAAATAAAATATACGTACTCATAAAGAATTCAACAGTAAAAAGCATATCCCAAGCAATTTGTAAAAAATATTTACCTTGAAAATTATTTGTGGTTCTTGATTACAAACTGTTATATATTTTTTATCCTGTAGATGGTGAAAGTCAAGAAGCAATTTATTCAGTGAAATGAAGTTTCAAATTTAAATAGACCGTGCTAGCATACTGCGAGATTCCTTTGAACAGTCGCTTTGGCCGATTGCGAATTGCTTTACGTCAATTTTGCCTTACCTTTATCGGGTGATTTCATTGGGAGAATTAGTTAAATATTGCGATTTATAATTTGACGACACTCTGTAATAATTAATCGAATACCTATTATAATTTTTCTTTTTAGACTCATATTCAAAAGCAGTTGAAGGATCGAATGAAGTATCTGAGTAAAAAAGAATTATCTGGTAATTGAATAGTTTAGTATAAAATTTTATTGAAGAGTTTAAATAAATAAATATAAACAAATAAATAAACGCTACACACTCCACGGCCCCCATTAGGATAGTGATATCTTGTGTCGGGGTCTGGAAACATATACAAGGACAAGGACAAATACACCCAGAACGGAAAATATGCTTGCATGGTCAATACAAACATGTGCTCCGAGCGTCAATTCGTCCGTAGTTGTATATTATATTAAGAATCAATTAACGTTATTCTCAGGTTTAAGAAACAGACGTCTGTATGTCTGTTTATCAATGTGATTACTTCTGTAGCAATTGTCATTTTTCTGCTGACTATTATAATGATTTTCCGTTACATAACTTTCTTTCATTATTTAGTTAATAGAATGATTCGCCACGTCCACCCAATAGAAACAAAGTAGTCTTTAATTACTACATGAGCATTTCTTTATTGTGACGAAGTATGTGCTGAGTCTTGCGAAAGTATTGTTTCATCTTTCGTTTTTAATCAACTTCTCTAAGTCTGAATTGAACAACTAAATCACTTACTTCAATAAGTTTTGCTAATTCAAATATTGCCGTTACACAAATAATAAATAATTGAATTGGAAAAAAGCCAGCGTTAAGAATAGCTCCAATGTATAGATAGATCTGGAATTGTAATAGATTTGATTTAGATTATGTATTACAAATATTTGTAAAGTGATTTTTGTTATACTTGATACAAGCGGACCAAATCCTAAAAAAATATGGCTCAGAGCGGAATTCATGAACGGCGTTAATGGTAGTTCTGCTACTACTATACCAAGCCTGTCGTAAAAATAGTAATAAATTACGCAAATGTCATATAGTATAGTTTCTATATTATAACGAAATAGATAATAAAATAATACATGCAATCTCTTTGATACTAAATTTTTATACTATATATAAATAAAATATTGTTTTCATAGCTTTTAAAGGTCAATAATTAATGTTGTTAAGCTCGCTGAAAGAGTTTAGTTAAAACATAAAATAAACAAGTACCCTTTAAAATTATTCAAGTAGACAAAAAATACTTTGTATTAGTACCAAAAGCTAGAATTACTCAAACCTTTACAGAACAAAAAGTATTTGATTTTACTGTTTGTATGGGCATTTAAAATATTAAGCACTAGGCACCTACTAGTCGTTTTTCTATACATATTGTATTTTCTATTTTATTTCATAAAGGTCGGCAAACAAGTATACGGTCCGCCTGGTGTTAAGCAGTCACGACCTATAAACGTTTGTAATATTTGAAGTATTACATGTGCGTTGCCAAACCAAGGTATAGAAAGGAAGGCATGAGAAGGGACAGGAGATTGGGTCTCCGGCGCTCTCTCTCTCTCTCATCGCACGTAAAGCAGCAGTGCTCTGTTACTTTACGCCGATTTCTGTGAGAGTATTGTACTTCTCTGGTTGAGCCCATTGCTGCTGGGGAAAGCATGGCTCTACTACTACTACTAAATAACGTATATAATCCCTTTAAAATTTAGACGCCAGCTTAAAATTAAATAATTTACGTTTTTACACAAAGCCTCTTATTGCTCAAGCTTTTACTAAGCGAAATCGAGCTTTCACTTCTACGCTTTCGCCATATAAACTTTCATTCTTATCTGTTTCCAAAGAAAAACGTTTAAATAACTCTATCCTACGATTAAAATAATAAACAAATATATATTCGTCATATTTTAATGAATACAAGTATAGTACATAGCTATTACAGCGGATACCAACTTTAAATTTTAATATGCATAAAATGTATTACATAAAGTAAATTTTGCTAAATTCAAGGACCAAGAGAAGTTGCAAGATGTGCGCCTAATTTAGTATAGCCTGCAGCAACTCGTCAGTACATAGAAATGTACAAGTTACATGTCCATATAGAATTTTATAGCATGTTAGCTTACAATCGCAATAGGGATATCATATAGCCTATGTTACTCTATATATATTATATATGGACGCAAATAAGCAATACCATGTCAACCCACACGAATGTCATTTCGAGAAAAACGCGTTTGAAAATTTTAAACAACTTGCTTTATATGATTTTTTTATGTATTGGTCAAGTTTTTGGCAATTTCAGATTTATGTAAGTTATTTTACTTATTTTCACAAAAATAAGTATAGAAACTGCATATTTCGTATATAATATAACCCAAAACGTTTAACATAATACATAAATTGCATGATTAAAAATGGCTTTTTAGAAGTTTTAAAGTTAAACCCTACAAATATTATAGAAAAATGTTCTTTAGCCGTTTACCAACACTTCGCCATATATAACTCAGTTTTTTCAATTTTGTGGCTTGACATGGTATTGCTTATTTGCGTCCATATGTTATTATAATACAGCATTCTAGTATATAAAGAATTTTTAAAATCGTTCCATTAGTTTTTTTATAATGTTAATATAATAATATATATCCCTGCTTTTAATTCCCTAGACAATTCTGACCTACACGTTATTTACAATATTGAAAATATTTTCAGATTTTTGAAAACTAAGTTTCCCATTTATGATAGGAAATTTGGCACGTCATTCTCAATATTCTCAATATTTGACGTCCACTGCCAAGTGCCATCGGGAAAGGAACTTGTACCGCTTGCATTCAGCAACACATAGGGAGAGGACTATAGAACAAAGGTATTTTCTTGTTCCGTGGGGAGGACTACTGACATCTTTCGAAGAGTGGTTGTCTTTGAACAACGTGCCAACGTGATGGTTGGGTGCATTATAATAGCTTAATATGAAGTTGCTTAGTGTTAAAATTATAGTTGGGAAACCTATAAAGACAGAACCCTCCGACACAATGAGACACGGTACATAAAACATAATATCGGGAAGGAAACTGACAAACATTGACGATAGTAGATTTATACAAGCACCAAATTTTTTGCTACTTGTTTTTACAGAATATTCTTAGACTGTGACTTTGGAACTTTGAAATAATTTCATAGTAAATTCGTCAATTACAGAGTAATAAAATATGTATAAAATATCTGATTTTTCTACTCCGATAGAGAACGCTTTGAACGTTTGCTCACGTTAATGAATCGCTTGCAAAATTAGGCCTGAAAAATTTATGTATTTACGTAATAGATAACAATCGATGCAATATTATATACAATAATCGATTGAAACAGTAAGTTCCTAAGGTTAAATTTTATTTTAGTTTTAAGTTACTTCCATATATTAAATTATTTTATTATACATAAATAGTAATACTAATCACCCTTAAGAGTAATTTATGACAAAAAATATATTGTTCATTATATGTTGTTAGTGAAGGTTTTTTATTTTGTTTATTATGAGCCACGATCTTACCAATAGTAGCCATTTTTGGAATGCTTCCAAGTCAATGTTCTGCTACAGCTATGATAATAATAATAATTGCATTTTCCTGTGGTATTTAAAGGGGCGCTTCCCCTTTACCGGAAGACAAAATAATATCAGCACTTTCGTTTTGGTCTGATGGGTAAAAAAATGTTATCAAGTACCTATTTATAATGTAACCATAGTATAGTCAAAATATTTACTGTACATATTATTTGCTTTGTATTGTAAGTTATAATCTAATTAGAGATACTTCCCAAATTTACTCTAAACTAAATTTATTATATAATAGTTTACGATACACTCCGTAAATATAGTCCGTTGCGGTAGATGCGAAAGTTAAAACAATCTAAGATCTAAAATCAATAAAAAGTGGGAATTTGCATACTAATCAGATTAAAAATAACTTTTTGGATAGTAAATTTAATTTTTTCATAATTCTTTTGAAGCATGTTGCTTTAAATGTAGTTAATAGTTAAAAAGCTTAGAGGGTCTACGATAAACTCTTATTGCGATTCAAGGCAGTTACAGAAAATAACTTTCAATTTATTTTAGAACGTTACGTCACGCATGTCAAAAGGCTATGGTAACCTCCCAGAACTGTGTATTAACTCTGATTGGCAGCCAGTGAAATTAGTAAGTTTTATAATTTATTATTTGTTTTGTTAAAAACCTTTTTTTTTCATAGTAAAAATTGCTTAGCAATTTAATCCATAGGTGATAAGTGACGGTGTCTGAGCATAAACGGGGAAATGTCAGTCTATATATTATTAGAACTGATTATACCATATCAGACCTATGTCTTAAAATATCATATAGAATACGAATTAAAATAACGAATTAGATTAAAATCAAAATTAAAAAAAACTTGTGGCACTCGGGGACTGCCGCGGTAAAGCTATTGCATAGCATTTTTATCAACTTATGCAATACATAAAATCTTGGCTGTTTTTAAAAAGTTAAAACACAAGTGAAATCGAACATTAATTTCAAGACAATAAGATACAATTTCGTTTATAATTCAAAATTTCATTTAAATAAAGTAAGAAACTTCGTAACTAATTCAAAATATTTGAGTTTTTAACGTAAGTAAATCATCAATAGATACATTTAATATGGAACTTTAACTTTATAAAATACTCGCCTTAATTCTCTTTGAGTTAAGGACGAAAATCCTTAGCATATATAAGAATTATATATAAAGGTTATCTTATATATTATTTTTGAAAATTGAACATTAGTCTTTATAGCGTATTATTTAAAGATCATTTTCCAATACATTTATTGAGGTATTTGCAATAATTTTTCTTATAACACTCCCCAGTGTTAGGTTTTATTTTCGTTACGGAATTTCTTGATTCGGTCACCGCGCTCAAAGCCCGCGATAAAAGCTATGCAAAAGCTTAATAAATTATTTTCAACCACGATGTATTAAATCCTTAACTATTAATCAAAAGTCAATAATCATATAAGGCTACTCAGCATATCTCGTAATTGAACTCGTAAAATCTTTCCTGTAGCATTCCTTGGTAATTTTTTAATAAACTTTACTTCATTTAATTGCATGATTGTAGATACCTGCAAAATGGCTTTTAGTTTTTAAATTTACATTCACATCACAATATTTAGCAAATTTTATCTTTGATATCAAAAATATCTTATAAACCTCGACGTTCATGTACTCAACTAAATCTTGCTCTGTTATATTGGAACTTGATTTTTGACTACAAATGCCGTTGGAAGCTCTCCATAGTCAGGGTGTGGTTTTCCAACCACGGCCGCTTCTACAACATCTGGATGGTGTTCCAATATTGCTTCTAAGTCTATTGGACCTACCTGAAGGAACACTTATTAATTAGCCTTCTTCAATTTTAATTTTTCAATTAATATAAATGATATGTATTAATATTAATGAGTTTAGATTAAATACTTTTACTTCTTTGTAAACAACATATTCTTTTATTCTGCCAACGAGAAAGAAATAATTATCTTCATCGTAATATCCCATATCGCCTGTTTTCAAAAAACCTTCTTCGTCTAGATGATGATTTGGATCTTCACCGATATATCCTTTCATAATTCCTGGTCCTAATACCCGAATTTCACCAGCCATGTTAGGACCTAATTTCTCCTGTGTCTTTATGTCTACAACCTAAAAAAACCCAAGTAGGAATTTGTATACGGATGGAAATGGAAAGGATAACAATAAATCTACCCTTATGCATATTTTTAATATACAAACAAAAAAAATTGTTACAACCCCTTCATTCGTTTTTATTATTTCATTTGTACATTTTCATACGTACGAATGCTTTAGCACGCGTAAGCATGCTTCGGCATCTGCAAACATGCGTACGTATGCTTTGACACACTTTGACGGCTCTTAAGTACTGTAATGAGTTTTATCGAGTGTTGCACTTAATAAGCATTTAAGACAGAAAAATGCGAAATTCCAATTGATGCTGAAATGAGAATTGATGCCTACGCATCTTCATACAAAATATGTATTTTCTACAGAGAATGCTGATCGATGCTGTTATATGTAATTCAGGCCTAACGCGGACTAGTGTATGAGGCCGCTGCGGCACGCCCACGCGTATATGTATACAAAATAGCTGACTCTCTGACTTCGCTATCATGGTCTAAAAAATTATTGTTTCTTTTATTGCGTGGAACCCCAATTCTTTAAAAACAATAATGTAGTATGTTACTACTCAAAATATCAGCTAATGTACTATGATGAGTAAATGTAATGAATAACTTATTATAATTGTATGTAAACTTCAATATTATTTATGTCAAAATTTTATTTATCAGAAATATCTACATGTGTTGCTGATTAATTTTAGTTAATAAAATTCAAAGTGCTTAGTTTCAAATCGCAATAAATCAAAATACACAATATTAATAAAATTAACATTGTTAAATATTTAATGTAATAGTTAAAAATATCATGTGCAAGTGCCTTTAAAATGAGGTATTCTTAAGGTAATTGTACTTATATAAACACTTCACTAAAACATAAAAATATATGAACATTTTATGTTTCCCTAAGTCGATTAATGCAGCATTCAATGAAAAAACCATATAAATAAAAATGTTGGCAAAAAATGTTACATCAAATATATTTGTATTAATAGTAGCGCCATGTTCCTCTCAGCACAAAAGGGCCGGCTCGACCGGGAAAGTTTCCCAGAAAATCGGCTTCAAGTAGGAGTACTGTTGCGTTTTGTGTGATGCTCCCACCTCTCCGTTCCCTTCCTTTTTTTATTTTCATCCTTCCCTCCTATTCTTCAGGTTGGCAACGCGCATGTGATATTTCAAATATCGCGGGAATTCATAGGTTGAGGTGGCTGCTTACTATCAGACCGACCGTATACTTGTTTGCCAACCGTCATGATATACAAAAAATACGTATGCATTTGATTAATAAATTAATGATATTTAAATTGTTACATACTTTAAATGTACGACCTGGTGAAGCCATGCCAACGCTTCCTGGCTTGGGACCTTTTACACCCCATGTTTCGGAAGTTAACTCTCCGCATTCGGTCATACCATAACCTTGGAAAACGTTGTGGAGGTTGGGAAATCTACGGGGAAGTTAGGAATCTTGTTTTTAATTTATTTAAATTGACACCAATAAGCAATACCAAGTCAACCCACACGAATGTCATTTCGAGAAAAACGCATTTGAAAATTTTGAACAACTATCTTTATATGATTTTTTTTTAATTTATTGGTCAAGTTTTGGCAATTTCAGATTTATGTAAGTTATTTTACTTATTTTCACAAAAATAACTATACAAACTGCATATTTCGTATATAATATAACCCAAAACGTTAAAAATACTACATACATTGCATGATTAAAAAATTTGCCTTTTTAGAAGTTTTAAAGCTTAAAACCCTACCAATATTAAAGAAAAATGTTCTTGAGCCATTTACCAACACTTCTGCATATAATATAACTCAGTTTTTTCAATTTTGTGGGTTGACATGGTATTGCTTATTTGCGTCCAAATATAAAATAGTTAAATATTTTTTTATTAAAATAACGTTACGGTAATCATAGTAATGTCATTAATTATCTTACCTTGATTTTATTTTTTCAATAGTTTTACTGTGAAGTGGCGAACTACGGCAGCCAATAATCTTAAGAGATTCTAGCTTATACTTTGATAAATTCTCTTCTTTGTTTAACAATTTTAGCACGAAGGGAATCACCGTTGCTATGTCAATCTACACATGTGAGATTAAATCTTAATCCCTTTTTTTGCTTTTTTAATTAAAAATATAATATTTTATTAAAAAATATCTTATTGTAATAAGGTAAATGTCCGGCATACTTTTGGTTACTAAGATACTAAAAATAATACTTTAATAAAATTAAGCTTTCAAATTAACTTGTCTCATATTAAATTTGCCTTCAAATTGAAGATTATTTTAAATATTTAAGTATTCGCTGTACGGAAATATAAATTTTAGTTTTCTAAAATCAAACATTCGGTATTACCCCGTTGACGGATTTCCTCACATTGACTTTACCTGATATTTTTCTAAGCAATCTAAAAGTTTCGGAATAGTCACATTATCAATATACACTACATTTTTGCCAGCTGATAGAAATTTATACGTCATAAAGTGACAGTAGCTAAAAAACCACTCTCCATATATGTAAGCCGTTTTTATATCTTTATCTTGAAAACTGAAAAAAAAAAATAGTTGTATTGATTCTACATAAAAAAATTAAGTCACAGAAGTTAAAAAAGACGATTCCTTATCTTTGAGACTTCTTAATAAGTATACTTTAAAAGCTGTTTATAACTGCTTCTAATCTTGCTTGTAGCCTGTGTAAGTACCGTTTCACAAGTGCCGGTTGCCGGGTATACGGCACCGACTGTCCGGTAAGTCATTTCGCTTGGCCGCACAGTGATGAATACAGCGTATCTACATTCTACACCCGCCGACCGCTTGCCGAGCAAAATTTCGCCGGTACGTGTGAAAGCTACCATACATGCTCATTGCTCATACACTTCGCATGCTCGTACCCAGTGCTGGCTACCCGGCAACCGGCAGGTGTGGAAAGGCACTAAGTGTTTGTGGTCGTATATTTTGCGACTATGTATAAGTAACTATAGGGATATTCTTATCTTCAGTGATTTCTATTGATTTTCAATTTAATTAGTTATTATTTTACTTAATTTTTTTATTTATTTAACTATGTATTAATACAATATTTTAATTAAAGTGGAAATATTATAACAAAGCATTAAACAACCACCAAGGTTTGTCCTAAATGTATATTATCTAATATATCTTATTATTATATAATAAATTATTCATAAATTTATAACTACGTAAGTAAATGAAAATTAAATATATAAATTATGTTTGTCAGTTATGTGTCGATAAAGTGCTCAAATTAAAGTATTATGTTAAAAAGACCCGTGTCCCGATTTGGACCATGGTGCGTTCATTCATGATTACGCATAGTAATGGACAGGAGTTTACGGGTACATAAAACGAAGTGGGCCTATGATTATAGGCAACCCAAAACTGGTGACGTTTATATCAATTAAAGTCTTCATCGGTAATCTTATGAATATGTCTCCAATTCGCCTTGATGGAAGTTTTTATAGGCTGTGTCAGATGCCTTGGATACACAAGGTATCCCGACCAGATACACTCATAAGAACGATATATTCTATCAATATAGGCCATGCACTATCTAATTATATATTAGCTACTTCGAGACACGGTTCTTTGAGTATTATAGAAGTAACTTACCGATCAGGAACACTATTAGTGATACAATTCATATGTGTAAGACTTATTCCTTTTGAAGAACCAGTGCTTCCAGATGTATATAAAACAATCGCTGTGTCTATTTGTCCTTTAACTAGAGCAGGTTCAAAATTTGTAACATCAATGTCTTTGGAGACAAGTGATTGTACTTTTATTGTATTAGACGAATTAGTTTTATCAAGCGTTATGTAACTTTGTATGAAATCAAAGGATTGTAAAATATCTGTATGTTTTTCCAAAAACAGCTTAGAACAAATAACGTATTTAGGCTTTGATAAGGATAGTTTATGTCTGAGGATAGCTGAAAGAAAAATAGTGAAGATTTTTTAAATAAAATATACGTTTCTTATACATTGTTATATATGAATAGTATTGTATTTTACTTTTCAGGTTTACCCTAATAGGTAGTGACAATAATGAATAATTTTTTTTTCTACCTCGCGAACTACGAAAAAAGCGAACTTTTCATCCCTTGTACTGTAAAAAAGGGAGCCTTTACCTCCCCCGGTAACCTAGCTACCGTATGTATATCATCGTAGGAAAAAAATCGTATACGCAACTCGTGAGAAAAGAAAGACATTGCCACCCGCGATTGTCGCGATTGTCAACCTCGATCGAATCGTGGGTGAGAATACCCTACTTTTTCTAACGCCGTATCTATTTGCGTCGATTTCGACTAGTTCTAATGATTCAAGCTATTATTTTAAAGCCATAAACATTAAACAACATTCAACATTTAATTTTAGTAATATCGAATGTATTTCTGTAATTACAAAATACTTGAATATCTCAAGTGTTATTATTTTACTTACATTTATCACTATTTAGATCAAGAGGGACGCAAGTCGCCCCAGTAAGCACAATACTTAGAGCCGTTGGTAGAAATGTAATGCGTTTTTCTGAACCTAACGCAACAACGTCTCCTTTCCCAATACCTAAGTCCAAGAGCGCAACGGCAAGTTTGACGGAGTATAAAGCAAATTCTTTGTTTGTTATTCTTTCACCAGTCTCTGAATTAATCTGCGTTTTAAAAAATAGACTGAGAATACAAAGCTATGAATTCATGATTTATGAAATAATTTATCTTAATGACAGAAATTTTAGATTTAATTCCGAAGCAGATAATATGTATTATTAACTGTCTTTTTTGTAGTGCTCTAGTGCTTGTATAGAGTAAATTGTTTACCTCTAAAGGTATTAAAGAGAATATGAATAATAAGCAACTAGTCTCATTGTTTACCACTAGCTAACGAAGGATTCTTTTATTTTCCACCATAACAATCGCGGGCTTGTGAGTCAACAGGGATGATGGATTATGGTGGCAAATGAAAGCAATATTTTGATATATTCGGATTGTTTTATTATACACACTTTTGCAACAACTTGACATTACAGCCATACCGGAACAGAGAGAGATACACACAGAGTAAGTTAACTACAGAGGTGACTAGAAGTCATAAACCTGGTACAGATTAATAATGAACAAATATATATTGTCAAGTTTATACTTTCCAACAAGGGAAACGCAGCATTTTTGCCACCACTCCACTTGAACGTGATATGTATATTAGTAATTATTTTTATACAAAATTATAATTATTATACGAGTATATCTGATTTTTGACAACGTTGTGGCGCAGTAGTAGCAAACCTTCCTTAAGCGCCACAGGTCGCGGGTTCTATTCTGGCTCGGAGCTAATGTTCGTATTGATTAGACAGAGGTGTGTTCCGGTCTGGGTGTGTTTGTCCTCGTAAATGTGTATATTTCCCGACCCCCGACACAGGATATATCCTAATTGGGGCCGTTGATTGTGTAACGTTTATTTATTATTTTAGATTTAGTTTTGGATTTTAAATATTTTTATTACCAAAAATATTAATAGAATGAAATGAATTATATAATAATAAAAATAAAATGAAAGACATATGTATATGTATATATACATAAAATATATTTACCAATGCTACATCATCTCCATATTTTCGTAGATTGTCTAACACATGTTTTCCAAAATTTAAATGTGCTGGTACTACAAGGTTTTGATCACCGCGTATATAAAATTTATCAAAGAACATGATGAAAATTATTAGTCGTAACGCAAACAAGTCACTGCTTTCTTATGACGAACAAGTTTTATACTTTAGCTTATCGAAAACGTGTAATTAATTTTTAAAGTTATTTTCAAATTTATAGTTATTCGTGAACTATGCCTAACGACCTACTGTTTCACGTTTTTTTTTGTCATAATTTTGTGTTATCTATTGTATTCTATATAAAATATACAAGTTCAAAATCTGCAATTTATTTATTAGTTTCCCTACACGTATGCAATGCTTTGCTTCCTCATTCCTGATACGCACCCGCAAAGGTCGGGAATACCCTGCCGACCTCCATCTTCCCCACCACAATGCGCACTTCTTGGCAAGCGCGTTTCACCTTAGGCTGTATCATCAGTTCACATCAGGTGTGATAACAGCCAACTGCTGGCCTATACATTAAAAAAAAGGTATGCCAATTATAATTAGCTTCCACTCCTGCAAGTGTAACACTTATTTAAGAAAATAAACTTCACAACCTTATAATTAAAGAGGGCAGTAAAACACCATTTTTTAAAAAAGAATATTGGCAATGCTGCATGGGTATTTTATATAATATAATATGATATCATGGACCTCACACCACTACTATTGGTAGTAGTGCATGATACATATTTCCGTCTATGTTTGTCCTTATATGTTCCCGGACCCCCGACACAGGATACACTATGCTAATAGGGTCGCCGAGCGTATAGCGTTTATTTATGTGCTGCTTTATGGAATTTATTTATTTATTTAAGTCTCCGATAATTCTACAGACACAGAATTTATTTAAATCTTGTCTTACAAAAATTGACACAAAAACGTACTACCAAGAATAGGAGATACGTTCTCCTTAATAATTAGTAGTCTCTTATACATTGTCATAGAGATAATAATTATAAAAGAGAAAACGGAATTATTTTTTATATTTATTTGAATTAAAAGTTTTTGTATTTTAAAATAAAGATTTAAAAGCAATTAACTATCAATCAATCAATAAATTTATAATATAATTTATGGATCTCAGAAATACGTCCCGAGAAGGTTGGAGCTAAGTGTTTGTTAAATATATTTTAATAGAAAAGAAAAGTGAAATATGTAAAATAGTAATCCCTTACTTACCAGAACAAATTCATTATTTGACTTTCAGAAGATATAAAGAAGTTGGTTAAAAACCGTACTTAAATGGTTTTAATCTATTGAATTGTATTTTATTTCAACAACGTTGCCGGATGTCCTCTGCAGTTAAACGATATTTTCACAAACATCAGCACATAGTTCGTTATACTGAGGAAATGCTCACTAATTAATTAAAGACCGTCTTGTGTCCCTTGCGTGGGCGTGGCGCGTCTTTTATTTTCCCAACTAAGAAAGAAAGTTAGATTAAAAGAGGCTCATTGTTCCACCTTCGTAATACAGCCAGCAGCAGTGTGATTATTGTTACAGAAGTAATCCCATTTCTGAATAGAAATTTTGGTACCTCTGTTTCTTAAACCCTTTCAGCATTAATTCTCTGATGTTAATAGCTGTTGTTCTAAACTTATATAATAGAGAGAATTCCGTTCTACAAAGATAATTGTATGAACCATAGGTTGTTATTTATATTTGAACATTGTAATATTAAGCGAAAGAGAAATTATTATTCAAAGAAGTTTTCAAGGAACAGGCATACCAATAATAATAACTTAAGTCAAAATCCCTTTATAATTCGTTTTGTTAGTGTGGGTGCTAGTCACTTATATTGACTCTTAAAATATTACATTACTGTATATTTTCAAAAGTATGTTTAGATTTAAAGAATAGAACAAATAAATAATAAAGACAATTTGATCTGCTTAAATTTATTGTGAAGCGCTGATAAGACTAACAATAATGATAAGACTATTGATATGAGATATCAATCTGTGTGATATAAAAAGACCACAATAATATCACAATAATAATATCTCTGGCGACATTTATAACTAATCGAAAAAAATATTGCGCTATATATATTTAAATGTTCAGGAGCAAAATCCTAACTTTTTATATATATTTTTGTTGAACATGACTTTCAGTATTTGTAGAGTTAAACAAAAACAAGGGGTGATAAATCGATAACAATTAACCGCAAATTTGCTTGCCACAGCTACTTAACATAATTCTACGGCTTCCTTGATCGAATATTTTCAACGAGCAATTAGACAGTACCTTATTAATTTTACATTTACAAAGTAAATTTCCAAGAAATAATAAACCTAAATACGATATAAATCAGATTTACAATAATTGGGTCGTTTGAAGAAACGATTGAAGAACGGCTTTGAACCGAAGGTGACCTAGGTAAACAAAATTAATTATAGTACAAAAATAATGATGCTAATAAGCTTATAGTCTAAAAATTTCTATTATTTATCTTCGACGAAAACAAAAGTTGGTTTAATTTAAGAAATATCTAACGGAATGTTTTGATACAGATTTCTATGAAAATGAAATTCTTGCCGAGTTCCATTTAGCACTGAAGTAGGAGAAATTATTATATGCTTACCTGATGAGTACAGTCATAAAAGAATAATTTGTATCGCATTGTTTATGTTTTAACTTCACCCATAAGAGACTGATTGTGTTGTCCCCGCCGCCACTAGCTGCTAAGCAGCTTAACATTCGGTAAGAAACCGAGTGCAATCTTCCTATAGACCATTTGGTAGACGTACAAGTGACTCTACGCTACTTATGACTTACAGGTTTGACCTGGCCGGCCTTATTTTTTATATAGTCTCCCATAAATTAATAATTAATTGTCTAGAAAACGTTAAATTAGATAAGGTAAAAGTTGCGACACACAGATATTTTTGGCTATTATTGTTTTGTGTACCTGTCTTAAACAAAACAGCGGTCGTCTGACGGCTGAAGTCGGTTCTTATTTTTATCTGTCATTCAATCCAGCAAATAAATTTAATAATATTTTCACTAAGTATTACATTTTTTACCAATAAACATAACGCTGAAGATAATAATATCCCATCAAACAAATTTTAAGGTACAAGCACACTCTTAGTGCAAAGATAGTTTTAAGTATAAATTACTAGTGGCATCACCCTTGTGAACAACAATTTTAAATGAGGCACCTTTAAAGTAATACATTTATTTTGACATTGATATTGCAACCAACTATTGAATTGGTTTTCTATACAAACTTTAATTTTCAATGTGACTGCTTTTAAACATTTTTTTACGATTAAATATAGCCTATGTTTTTGTCAAAGGCTGGTCTATCTCTGATTAATTTTTCACCAAAATCGTGGCAGACAAACGGAGTTCCTTTCGCATTTATATCATTAAAGTAGGGACTTAGAGTTAGCGATGTTTACGTAAATAACAGAGGACGTAATTGAAATTCGATATTATATAAGAAGTGAATAACAAGGCAAGTTATGCGTAAACATCTTCTTTAGAAATGTTTTCAACTTAAGCAGAAATTAAATATCAAGATTGTATTTTGGAACGTCGGATTTTCAGGATGGCGTATATTGCAGTTACTATAAAATAGAGAGATACATATTTATTATTATGAAGTATAATCAGTCATTTCAGTAGTACTATTGTTATTATTATTATTTTAGGTCATGTTGGTTGGCAAACAACATACATATAGTTCGGCTGATGGGAAGCAGTTACCGCACCTATGAACACTTGCGGTACTTGAAATTTCATATGGGCGTTGCCAACCCAAGGAAGAGGAGGATGAGAAGGGAAAAAGGAAGGAGACGACTTATACTTTTACTACAAAATAGATCATATTCTATTAGAAATTAATACATGAATAATACAAAAATAGTTTAAGAGCTCTTAAGCTCGCCACATCGACAAATATCTGGATCTCTTATATCTTATATCTTATCATCAACAAATATAATTTCAGTTAAAAAGTAAATATAGAATCAATTTACTATACAGGGTTATTTAGCATATCTAGTAATTGCCAGCGTAAAATCTTTCCTATTGGATTTCTTGGTAGCTTCTGAACAAACTTTACTCCTCCATGTAACTGCATGAATGAAGGTACCTAGAAAGATTAAATGTCTCAGGTCTCATTTTAATGTGATGAATTTAAATTTTCATCTTAATTCTTATCTGATCGGTTCAGTCTTTCATATTAAATATCTCACAAACCTCTTCGTTCATGTACTGTACTAAATCTTCTTCTGTTATATTTGAGTTTGTTTTTTTCACTACAAATGCCATTGGAAGCTCTCCATATTCTGAATGTGGTTTTCCAATCACGCCTGCTTCTACAATATCTGGATGTTGTTCCAATATTGTTTCTAACTCTACTGGAGCTATCTAAAAGATTTTTTATTTAATTTTTTCACTTAATAAGGTTCAATAAAGATAAATAATATATTTTGTAAATAAAGTCAAGAAACCTTTTCTCCTTTATACTCAACAAATTCTTTAATCCTACCAACAAGGTAGAAATAATTATCTTCATCGTAATACCCCATATCGCCTGTTTTTACGAATCCCTCTTCGTCTAGATAATTTTTTGAATCTAAGCCAATATATCCATTCATAATCCCTGGTCCTAATAAGCGAATTTCACCACGCTTGTTCGGGCCTAATTTCTCCTCTGTTTCTATGTCTACAACCTAAAAAATTGATTTTGAGGTTAAGCTTCTTTTAAAAAAATCAATATTATACTATATTTTAAAATAGTACTGTAACGGTCGATCTATTCATAGAAAAAAAAAATGGTATCAATTTCGAGATGCAACCATAATTGCAGACAACGAAACGTGGATAGAGTAATAACTAAAAAATACGTCTTTTGTCAAAAACATAAATTTATAAGAATATATTGTAACATCTTTGAAGAAACGTATTTTTTAGAAATACTAACATATATATCGGTTAGAATTAACACATACATACATTTTTTTTTACAATTTTTAGTGCACGAAAGATAGATTAATTTTACAATATCTCATCCCGGAAACACAAAAACCAGACTGATGGAATGAACTTTCAATGGCAGATTGCTTATATCAATCTCCTATTTTGTAATCCGAGATCCACTTACTTACACTTTTGTTTAATAAAAGTTATGATTTAAAAGTTAATACACACTTTAAGAGTACGACCTGGGGAAGCCATGCCAACGCTTCCTGGCTTTGGACCTTTTACAGCCCACGTTTCGGAAGTCAACTCTCCGCATTCGGTCATACCATATCCTTGCAAAACATTTTCTAATTTGGGAAACCTACGGTAATATTAAGATTTTTTACTATTGCTTTAAATACAATCTTTATATTAGGCGTTAAAATAGCAGCTACTTGATTTAACGTAACCGAACCTTGCTTTTATTTTTTCAATAGTTTTGCTGTGAAGTGGCGAAGCACGGCATGTAATAATCTTAAGTGACTCTAGATTATAACTTAATAAATTCTCTTCTTTATTCAACATTTTCAGTAGATAGGGAACCAGCATTGCTATATCAACCTACAAATAAAAAATACAAATTTATTTATATTAAAATTTCATATTTGTAGTTTACTGAATTAAAGTAAAAAAAAAACGGTACCTGGCATTTTTCCATACAATTTAAAAGTTTGGGGATAGTCACATTATTAATATAAACTACTTTTTTTCCAGCCGATAATAGCTTGTAAGTCATAAAGTGGCAGTAATTGTGATACCATTCTCCATATATGTAAGCAGTTTTTATATCATTATCACAAAAACTGGAAATAAAATAATGAGTTTATCGCTTTTTAATTAAAAAAATAAATAAAGAGACAAATGTTAAATATAGACCAAAAAGGTAAAAATATATCAGGGTATATAATATTTATGAAATTTTTATATAATATACTAGTGACCCCGGCAGACGTTGTCCTGTCACGGAAATCAAAAAAAGCGAGACCCGATAGCAGTGCCTCCTACGGGGTCCAATTGTTAATCATTTAGTCATTCTCGAATCCACCGGAATACACAAAAAAATCATCAGCTGTTTATGAGGAGTTCATTAACATAAACACGTACAATAGATTTATATATGTAAGGATATATTGTTATGTAAAAACGTACTTAGGGAACAACTTACCGATTAGGAAGACTACCAATGATACAATTCATGTGTGTAAGACAAATTCCCTTTGAAAAACCAGTAGTTCCAGAAGAATAAATAACAATCGCTGTATCTATTTGTCCTTTAACTAGAGCAGGTTCAAAATTTCTAACATCAAAGTCTTTAGCAATGAGGGATTTTACTGTGATTATATTAGACGATTTGATTTCATCTAGCGTTATGTAGGTTTTTATACACTCAAATGATCTTAAAATGTCTGTATATTTTTCCAAAAAAAATTTAGAACATAGAACGTATTTGGGCTTTGATAAAGATAATTTGTGTCTGAGGACAACTGAAAAAAGGGAGCAGAGAGAAATAAAAAAAGTAATCAAATGAAATATTTTCAAGACACTTTATTATACTCATTTAAATAAAAATTATAAATATATAAATTTATAATATACAAATATACTTACATTTACCGCATCGCAAATCAATAGGGGTACAAATCGCCCCAGTAAGGATAATACTTAGAGCTGTTGGTAGAAATGTAATGCGTTTTTCTGATCCTAACGCAACAACGTCTCCCTTACCGATACCTAAGTTCGAGAGTGCAACGGCAAGTTTTATCGAGTATTGGGTAAATTCTTTGTATGTGATTCTTTCACCAGTCTCAGAATTTATCTGTGTGTTAAAAAAATATATTCTTACAAAACGTACTTTGTCTACTACACTACACTTTTATATAAGCCTTGCAAAGCTATGATATGAGTTATGAGGAATAAACGACAGCCGTGTTTAAGTTGATGATATAAGGCTCGATTCTCTTTCGGAGCAGATTTTACCTGTACAGATTGTATTTGTACAGTACAGGAACTGTTCCGTCCAATAAATATGATAGACAATGAACTCTCTTTTCTTTCTTTTTATTAGCTACATGTCTATCTCTTAAATGACCATATGCAGAGATTAGCTAATATCCAAGTATTTGAACAGAATGCTTGGCATAGAGATGTCTTATGGATCATGACTTATTCACTCACGTTTAAGTTCCCTGTGGACCCAATTCTAAATCAACGCGCCAAAAGTTACAGGCAATTGCTAGCTATTAATAAAAATAATTCTGAATTGTAAACATATTAAAATGCTTACGAACAAAAATACTTTTTTTTTAATTGTTTTATTTTTAAGAGGGTTTTTTCTGAATAGAAAATGTCACCCTCATAGTTATACAATTTTACAATATTATTAACTTATATATTATCTACGTCTAACACCTTTTAATACAACTTTATATAATGCCCTGGCTTCGTCTGATTCCGGAGCTGCAAGAACACTATTGTAAAAACCTACTTCAAATAAAAAGTTAAAACTATGTAAAAATTGATATCTTTCCGCTTCGTTTCGAGCACATTCCAAAATAATATGGACAACATCCTCCAATACGCCACACACGGAACAGTTTGGTGTTGTTACTTTTCCCATCAGAAATGCGAAACTGTTCAAAGGTAACAAAAATACTTATAAAAAATTAATAATAATAATAATAAAATTAAGACATTAATATATATAATTATAAGCGTATTTACCAATGCAACGTCATCTCCATATTTTCGTAGATTGTCTAACACATATTTACCAAAATTCAAATGAGCTGGCACATACAGGTTTGGATCACCCCGTATATAATATTTATTAAAGAACATGATCAAAATTTATTATGTGTTATTAGTTTTAAAGCAAAGAAGTATAAATAAAATGCCTGCCTACAACGAACCAGTTTTATACTTGAGCTTATCGCAAGCGCATAATAATTTTTAGGGTTCTGAAGATTATAGTTATTCGTCAATTATGTTCAACGACATGTTTATGTAATTTTTTTTAGTCATTTTTAATAATTAACCGTATTATACTTTACTTCGAGAACTGTTTTCATTTAATAATTAACTGTTACGTGATATCACACCTAACATTTTTAAGTAACAGAAATCATATAGCCTCATAAGTGTAATCGGTACAAATTAATAAATAAACTCTACAAACTCCATGACCTCATTAAGATATTAGCCCAAATATTCATTCAATCTATCCTTATATCCTTGTCCTTATGTATGTTACCAAATCTGCAGTACAGATACGGATAATTGATATATTTTTAATTAACTTATTTTGTTTCTTAACTTAACTTCGCACGGGTATAAAATATATAACCTATGTCATTATTAACGACATCACATTAGAAACCTCAAAAGTATTATTTTTTGTCCACTATTTTTATACATATAAACCTTCCTCTTCAATCACTCTATCTATTAAAAGAAACCACATCAAAATCCGTTGCGTAATTTTAAAGATTTAAGCATACATAGGGACAGAGAAAGCGACTTTGTTTAATACTATGTAGTGATGATCTCTTTTAATTTCTTTACAAAAAATTAAAAGGGACCACTGTCTAGGTCTATTTTGCTGGTAGATTACTTCGACAATGACCTTACTACTTAAACTATCAAAAACGATGACACTTCGTCTCTTTTTCCTTTTTGCTAACAGTAGTAAACATAATGGAAACTAATGTCTGTAGCCATTTAAAAATTTGAGAATAGTCACTTTGAAGCCTGCACTTTGTATACTCCAAATTAAGAAGGGAATCTTTCTTTAGCTTTTGCTTGTTCTAGATTCTAGAAAATGCTAAAAAGATTCTAAACAAAGACATGGTTTTTGGTAAATAAAAATTTAAATAAAAAAATATTCGAATTTATTTTCGAGTAAAACAGTCTTAGACAGGATATTTAGATATTTAACATATCTCGTAATTGCCAGCGCAAAATCTTTCCTACAGGGTTTCTTGGTATTTTCTGAATAAACTTTACTCCTCCATGTAACTGCATGAATGAAGGTACCTAGAATAGCAAATATAATGAAATATTCTAATAAATGCTTTTAGGATTAAAAATTACTAAGTCATCTTAATTGTATGTACGAGTAACAATATAATGTTTTAAGTATGCAGCGAATATATTATATTTGATACATAATAATTTACAAACCTCTGCGTTCATATACTCTACTAAATCTTCTTCTTTTATATTGCAGTTTGTTTTTTTAACTACAAATGCCATTGGAAGCTCTCCATATTCTGAATGTGGTATTCCAACCACGCCTACTTCGACAATATGTGGATGTTGTTCTAATATTGTTTCTAATTCTATTGGAGCTACCTAAAGGAAGAATTGTATTATATATATTTTGAATTAACAATATACAATAAAGATAAATAATATGTTTAAAAAAATAATAATTTTAGGAACCTTTTTTCCTTTATAATCAATTACTTCTTTTATTCTGTCAACAAGAAATAAATAATTATCTTCATCGTAATATCCCATATCACCTGTTTTCAAAAAGCCCTCTTTGTCTAGATGATGCTGTGAGTCTACCCCGATATATCCTTTCATAAGTCCTGGTCCTAGAACGCGTATTTCACCAGCCTTATCCGGACCTAACTTCTCCTCGGTTTCTATGTCTACAACCTTAAAAAAACCGTTTTAAATTAATAAACGATTTTCGGATTTTTCAGACTAAGGTTTGGTAAGGTTAGTAAACATTTAGTATGTTTACTAATTACATTTTAGCATCGTTAAATATACTGAAGAGCTCACATTAACAGCAGAATAGAAACGATGTGTATATCATCTACGGACGAAAGGTTTTCAACGAATGATTATATTCTGTAATAATATTGAAAATGTTGCTAAAATAAAAGCATATTATTCTGTTTTATTGAATGTTAATGGAATATGATTATAATATGTTATAATTTGAGATATACATTTAATTAGTAAAGGATCAAATATTAAAATTAATACATACTTTAAGGGTACGACCTGGGGAAGCCATACCAACGCTTCCTGGCTTTGGACCCTTAACACCCCACGTTTCGGAAGTCAACTCTCCGCATTCAGTCATACCGTATCCTTGCAAAACACTTTCTACTTTGGGAAACCTACGGTAGTATTAAAATTTATTTATTACTTTTAACAGAATCTTTAAAATAGGCTAAATATGTGCATGGCTTATAAAGCGTTGTATTTAAATAACCTTGCTTTAATTTTTTCAATAGTTTTGCTGTGAAGTGGTGAAGCACGAGACTCAATAATCCTTAGTGACTCTAGGTTATAACTTGATAAATTCTCTTCCTTGTTCAACATATTCAGTAGATAGGGAACCACCATTGCTATATCAACCTGCAAACAAATGAATAAAATAAAATAATTTGTATTTTACATAATTTTACATAAAAAAGAACTTATATACCTGATATTTTTCGATACAATTTAAAAGTTTGGGAATAGTCACATTATCAATATAAACTACAATTTTGCCAGCTGATAAAAACTTGTAAGTCATAAATTGACAGTAATAATGATACCAATCTCCATATATATAAGCCGTTTTTATATTTTTATCGCAAAAACTGGAAATAAAGTTTTCAATTAGTTTAACGCTTCTTAATTAAAATAAATACATTAGTCTTTAATCGACCAAACAGCTAAAGAAAAAATAAATTTGGCTTCTTTTCTTTAGGCGATAAGACCAACTAATTTACGAATCCGAATTCTAAAAAAATATAGTCTTAAAACGTAATGTTATAGTCAAATTGCTATATTTTTATGTTAAGCATGAAAATCGTAGCAATTTCTTATATTAAATAAAAAAGTACTTTGGGATCAACTTACTTATCAGAAAGACTACTAATAATACAATTCATATGTGTCCTACAAATTCCTTTAGAAAAACCAGTGGTTCCAGAAGAATAAATAATAATAGCTGTGTCGATTTGTCCGTTCACTGGAGCAGGTTCAAAATTTCTAATATCAACGTCTTTAGCGATGAGTGATTGTACTGTGATTATATTAGACAATTTGCTATCATCTAGAGACAAATAGGTTTTTATGCAGTCAAAGGATCGTAAAATATCCGTAAACTTTTCGAAAAAAAGTTTAGAACAAATAACGTATTTAGGCTTTGATAACGTTAATTTGTGTCTGAGGATCGCTGGAAAAAAAAAGAGAACTTTCTTGAAATTGAATGAAATATCTCTAAAAGTATTTATTTAAATATAAGTATTGTAATATATATTTTTTTATACCAGCATTGATGTAATATTGTATTCGTAATCGTATTTTACTTATATTTATATTTTATTTTTATATTTTTCTTTTAATGCCATATCTTAATGAGTTGGCGAGTAATTTAAAGGATTTTTAAATATGAATTTATAACATGATTTTTTAAAATATAAACTTTATTTATGTTGCTAACATACTAACTATATTTGAAAATAATTACAACTGTACAAATAATGTCCACAGGGAATGGTGGCAAGAATGCTGCCTGCATTTTCCCGCTGAATGGCAATCCTGATTTTTTCTACTCTTGTATTTGTTTCTACTATTCATTTGAAAGTATTTCTCTTAATTTTTTCTAAAATTTATTTAAAGCTCAAGAGTTTTTATTTCACTTACATTTACCATCATGCAGATCAATAAAGGTGCAAGTCGCCCCAGTAAGCACAATACTTAGAGCCGTTGGCAGAAATGTAATGCGTTTTTCTGAACCTAACGCAACAATGTCACCTTTCCCAATACCTAAGTCCAAGAGCGCAACGGCAAGTTTGACGGAGTATTGAGCAAATTCTTTGTTTGTTATTCTTTCACCAGTCTCTGAGTTAATCTGTTTTCAAAGTATAAATTAATTGTATTTACAAAACTATTCAATAGACAAGTTTTGAATAAATACTCTATCTCTATAGGGATCAGATGTAAAGATCACGTCATGTGTAATAACTTTGCCTCTTCGTATGACTTAAAATAAAACAAATGAATTTAATTGAAAGTCGACATCATCATCTTAAAACATAAAAATGTGACTAATAATAAGAAATATAATTATTTCATTATAAAAGCCTTTTTAAATGATACTTAACATAATTTTATTTACAAATATTTACCAAAGCTACATCATCCTCATGCTTTTGTAGATTGTCTAACACATATTTACCAAAATTTAAATGTGCCGGCACATACAGGTTTTGATCACCGCGTATATAAAATTTGTCGAAAAACATGATGAAAATTACGTACAATTAACAATAACGCAACTAAGCAAATGAATACCGTCTTACAACGATTTTTATACTTTAGCTTATAGCAGAATTTCCATTATGTAATGTAAATACATTTAGGGGTGTGAAAATTATATGGATTCGAGGTTTATCGACTAAAGAAGTGTATGTAATAAATTTTATTTTTTATTTTCTATTAATTCTTCTTAATTAAACCGGAATCATTCTAGCTTGGCTTCGTAGCGACTACCAGAGAACACTCTGACCTCAAGACGACTCTTCATTAGACAAATCTGAGAATACAGTAATTTTTAATCAATAATAATAAAGCCAATTGGACACAAATAAGCAATATCATGTCAACCCACACGAATGTCATTTCGAAAAAACGCGTTTGAAAATTTTGAACAACTTGCTTTATATGATTTTTTTAATGTATTGGTCAAGTTTTTGGAAATTTCAGATTTATGTAAGTTATTTTACTCATTTTCACAAAAATAAGTATACAAACTGCATATTTCGTATATAATATAACCACAAACGTATAACATAATACATAAATTGCATGATTAAAAATGGCTTTTTAGAAGTTTTAAAGCTTAAAACGCTACAAATATTAAAGAAAAATGTTCTTCATCCATTTACCAACACTTCTGCATATATAACTCAGTTTATTCAATTTTGTGGATTGACATGGTATTGCTTATTTGCGTCCATATATAGTGTGCTAGAAGACTTCATACAGGTAGCCGAAAATGTGTAACAAAGTAAAATCTAAAGTCTATATCATTTAAAATAATAAAAAACACTCCCAATTATAAACAATTATGTAGAAAATAATTTTACTTATTCTTTGTTGCAAACCCAAACAGCACAGGGAAACATGTACGAATTAAAAAAACGTTATAATTGACAAGTTCCCTTTCGCACGAGTCAATTATTTATATATACTATCTGGACAGTGAAGTTGTTTAATATAATAATTTCATTGATATGATTTCTCGTGTGTGACAACCAACGCGCACGCGTAGCAGAACTTACCGCAGATACGCTGGCAGAGTAACAGTAATCCACAATACCTAATACGTTTATCATGAGGTCGTGTTGAATGCTCAATATTATGTATTGTACATACGGTAAAAGTACTTTCTGTCTTGAGCAGTTTTCCTGTACAGACTGTCATTAGTCGTATGCATTATAAAGTAAAAACAACTAAATAATATTTTTTTATGTCAATGTAAATAAATAACATTTTTTACTATGAGATAATAAACCATTGAATATAAACACACCTCATGGCATAACTTGTTAAGAAGATGATATCAGTCATGGGTGGGTGTATAAATATATAATACATGTTACAACGCCTAAATTATAAATGACTTTTATGTAAAAAAAACTCATCTATCTACATTCTTCCAGCACACTATATATGACGTATGTTATTATTTTATGTAAGAGGGGCCAACGGACAGGAGGCTTACGTGATGTCTAGCTGAGCGCCGCCTGAACATGAACATCTGCAACACCAGAGGACATGCAGCTGCGTTGTCGACCTTTAAGGAAAGGTTAGGCTCCTCTCTTTTCCAGGTCGGAAGACAAGTTTTCACTTTTTTTTATGTTACAAGTTGACAAACAAGCATACGGCCCACCTGATGGTAAGTGATTGCCGTAGCCTATGAGCGCTTGCATCAGCAACCTAGAGATATTAGTTTTTAAATCTCCTCTGTCCAGTAATTCTGCTAGTCTACAGAGCCCTTCAAACCGGAACACAGTAATGCCCAACAACTATTTGGCGGCAGAATATTTGACACTGCAGTAGTACGTACTCAGCCGGCCTCTTGCAATAAAAGACCTACCACCAGTGTGACTGATTGTACTGGTGGAATAATCTGTGCTGTGACAGAGATTATTCCAAACTACATAACTACCAAATTTAACAAACGTATAAACGATTAACAAGCATCCATCCAAACTTACATACATTCTCACAAATTTTCATGTTTATAATATTAGTAGGATATAAATTATATACGCAATGCAAATAAATAATAAAGGTTACATGATAATGCGACACTTGATTAAATATTATTGCGCAAATATACGATACCTACTTCATTATCATAACATTGGCTTCGTCGTCGTCTTAAAATTTTGATCGCCACGTAGAAGTTCAATTTAACGAGATAGCCACGGTTGCGTAGTTCCTGTCTTAAATGCCAAAAGTCGTAGGATCAATTCCCCATCAGAGCAGCGCCTCAGAACCTGCCTTAAGCGCCACAGGTCACGGGTTCCATTCCTGCTATTATATTATATTCCGAGTATTTGTTTCTACTGACCATACAGACATCTTTCTGGTTTGGGTGAATTTTTCCTTATTGTTGTATATTTCTGTACCCCCGACACAGGATATTACTATCCTAATGAACGCCCCCCGTTCAGTGTGTAACATTTATTTATTTATTATTAAGTTTGTTTATTTGGGTGGTTATAAGGCTGGTGTGTGTTTATTAATTTATTAATATCATAGAAACGGCTGATACCATCTAGCCTGTTAATACCCACTCTCAGTACTATTGTGATTTAAATATAGTCTATATTTCTACGAAAAAAAATCGACTACGCATTTTTCAGAGCATACCAAAGCAATAGACATAAATACTTATGTACACGTTTTCGAAAAACATCCTCCCGGGGCATTCTGGTAAAAATACCAATTGCTTTCGATAAGCAAAACTAATAAGGAAGTTCTTGGGAATTGTAAAGCGGTAAATAGCTTGATATCGATTCAGGCGAGACAATAAAGGCCACTGCACTGAGATTGGTCTTCGTTACATATTAATGGAAATAGCGGTTCTTGTTCGTTCTCATGCTCAGACTACTTGTATGAACCAAGCACCTAATAAGGAAATCGTATCGGAATATGTGTTGTCTTTTATATTAATATTGAACATCTTTGGAAGTTTAAAAATATTTTCTTATTTATTAATAAATATTTTAAGCCAGTATTATTGTCATCGTTTATTAATTTTTTATTTTATTTTATGACAGTTGGCAAACAAGGATATGTTCCACTTGATGGTAAGCAATACTTGAATACAGTAACAGTATTCACTGGTGGTAGGTCTTTTGTTGCAAGAGGCCGGCTAGGTAGGTACCACCGCAGTGTCAAATATTCTGCCGCCAAATAGTAGTGCTTAGGCATTACTGTGTTCCGGTTTGAAGGGCACTGTACGCTATAGAAATTACTGGGCGGACGAGATTTAAGAACCAATATCTCGAGTTTGGCAACGCGTGAGTGGCACCTATTAATGGTGCCGCAAGTGCTCATAGCCTACGGCAACCACTTACCATCAGGTGGGCCGTATGCTTTTTTGCCAACTTGTAACATAAAAAAAGTAAGGACGGGATGTGAGGGGAAAAAAGGAAGGGAGCAGAAGGGGTTGGAGATTGGGCTTGCGGCAATCTCACTCATCGCTCGAAACGTAGTACTGTGTTCTTTGAGACGGTAATACTTCCCTGGTCGAATCAAAATTGTCATCAGCTATATACATTTTCAAAACTAAGTAAAATAGAGGAAGTGAAAGAATTAGCGTAGAAAATCGGTCACTCTCAAGGGTATCTTAAGGGCTAACCCTTCCACGTACCAAAGGTATACGTATCACTTACGTATTGAAATACAATACAATGTTTACAATAGGACGGGTTTTCAATGATTTCTTGCTTGTTCAACGGTGATACAGAAACCTTTTTAATTTCGAAATGATAGTCATTCAATTAAGCCGTTGCGGCGCAACGGTAGCGAACCTGCCTTAAGCCCCATAGGTCACGGATTCGATTCCCACTCGGAGCAGATGCTTGTATTGGCCATTCAGGCATGATTTTCATTCTGGGTGTGTTTGTCCTTGTCATGGTGTGTGTTTCCGGACCCCGAAACAGGATATCACTATCACTATCCTAATGGTGGCCTTTGAGTGTGTAGCGTTTATTTATTTTAAATAAAAATTGATGTCACTGCCCACACTTTTAAACCCATGTAAGAGATGGATGAAAGAAAAAAAAATCTATCAAAAGATTTTAGAAATTATTGATACTAATATATCTGATGATGATAATTACTTTAAATTTCGTAAAAGCAGAAACCTAGTTATCCCAGGTTACAATGGAATTGTTTTAATCTTTCGATATAAAGCTTAGTGCAATTAAGTCAATCACGCCTGTTTAACTCGATTTCCTTTTAAGAAACCTATTACAGGCCGCAGGGACCATTACAAGAAGAGCAACGAGCTAAATTGCTCCGAGGTGGAACCAGTCAATTTAAATGTAAAATAAGTTTAATTTAAAAAATTGACTATGCAAATTTTGTATCTTGATAAAAGACGCGTGGTTTAATTAAAACATTAAATAAAAACTATAAAATTCAAAGTTTGTGAGCAAGATGATTTTTTGATGTTCCATTAAATGTCATAAAATTTTTCTTTTTAAAATTGTTTTTTTCGTGTTGGTCTTTGATGCAATTTCTGTTGATATGACACAGACGTTGATTAACTATTATTTGTATTCAATTTTGAGTTGTGTTTAGTTCGAATTTTCAATTGTGGTTGCGGTAAAGCCCAAACTGTTGATTGCTTAGTTATTTATTAAGTAAATATGCATCACTATTTTACCAAACCTTTCGAAGACTGAATTTTCTAATTTTCTAATTCAGTCTTCTAAACTCGTCAAATTAGAAGTTATATGAAAAATAAATTCAAAAAATCACTCAGTCCATAGCATGCAAACATTACATTGACGACCGTTGTGGCGCAGCGGTAGTATAGCTCCTTTAAACATCACTGGTCTCGGCCTCTATTCTCGCTCGGGGCATACGTTTGTTTTGACCATATAAGCATGTGTTCCGATCTGGGTGGTTTTCTTTGTATTTGTTGCCGGAAAGAGGATATTGTACTACTAACGAGAGCCGTTGAGTGAATAGCCTTTATTTAAAAAATGATTTAGTAATTTTGTAAAAAAATATTTCTATAAGCTACGAATCTAAACTAATCTAAACTAACTAACCACATTCTTTAGGTATTGTATAGCAGTTATCATTGTTATCTCTCCGAAAACATTATTTTTCATATAAAACATTTCCTTTGTCAGGAAAAGAACGTACCAAAAAAAAAATCAAGCTATTTGATCAGTAATCTTTTGAGGCCGGAAAACTTAATGATGCGACGTTCGTGATGTAGTGAAGTTGACCTTGCTTTCATTATTGTGTCAAATAACTTATAAATGTTACTTTTTTATGTTAAAAAGGTGGCAAAGGGCACTTTGACTTCTTGATGAAAGCAGTTACCATTGCCTGTTTCCTAGCAACATAAAAACATGCGTTGCCACCATGCGTGAGTGCTACCGTTCATGGACGGAAAAGGAGAGTGCAGAATAATAGGGGAAAAAATGGTAAGGGTTTCAGCTTCCGTTTTGTCATTAATATAATAAAATACAAAGGTACAATTGTTACTAAATTAATTCGATTTTCTATGAGAGACTTCTCTCTCTCTCTTTAGTAGTTCTACTATCCCGGTTTGGTTGAAAGTTCATGCCGAAAATAACAAGAATGATAGGCATGAAAAGAAAGTCATCATTTATAAACTGTACTTACATGGTTCGCATTTGTATTCGTAAATATAAATGAAGTATTAAATTATGGTTGAAAAAAATTGTTTTCTAAATAATAAAAAAGTAAATAATGGAGGGAGAAGTAAAACGTCTTATTTAAATGAAGCATGGCTTTATTTTATACACAATAAGTATTTGGCAGTCCCGTTTTGTAGCAAGTAAATAATTATAAAACATTTTACAAATCTATAACGTCGTGGTTATTTACTAAAACTAACATTTATTCTGAAGCAAGAATAATTTTATAAACTCAATTGAGACACTTTTTTACAACTAACTATTAAATAAAGTTGTTTTTGTACAGAAAATAAATAAGTAATATAAACGTCATTAATATAAAAGAAGTTCAACAATTTCTATATAAATATAATAGCTGAAGATTTCGTTGTAATATAAAAATCCTGAAGTAGTGGACTTTTCTAATTATAAGTTATCTGAATAATGATATTTAAATAAGAATTTGCTACTGTTACATTATTCATGATAGAAATTGACTTCACAAAACAAGAGATGCTGTCTTACTACATTTTAAAATAATTACGTTTTAAAATAATTCTGATATTAGTATTAACAACGTACTATAATAGAGCATTCCTGATTTGCTTACTGACTCATTTATTTGACTATTGATAAAAGAAAATCTGGCCTGTAGGCTCCTTCCACAACGTAAGCAAATTTTTGAGACCACTTATTTGTCTTGACTTATTTTTTGTTTCTTATGGAATTATCTCTAATAAAGCACAAACCATACAATCTATCATTGCATAAAAAAGGTGAAATCCCTTTCACACAAGGCTTCTTACTGCGGGTCGTGAATCCCTAGAGAAACGCGTAACAAAATATGGGGGTCGGCAAGGATACCATAATTATTACGCCGGATTTTGCCGACAATGTCAGGTATTTTAGTCAGGTTAAGAAAATATATTTAGCTACAATAGAATATCAAAGGGTTTATTTTAAATAAAATATCCTTTCTTATTTGGAACTTTACACTCTGTGAACATTTTGAAGCATTTTTATAATAACGTTGGGATAATATCTAAATCGTTAAAAAGTTAAGTTTTTTTTTGTTCAATCAATGCGTATTCTATAATCAGATTTTACTTGGTAGGTACCGTGTTAGACTACACAATAGTAGAGAATAAAATATATTTCTTCACTTGTATAATATAAAATGTACAAAATAGATAGCTTAAATAAAATGTGTATAAAAATAGCAACGAAAAACAATGTTGGCATATTTATTGATGTATTTAAAATTGTTTAAATTCAACATACATAATAATAATTATAAGCGAAAACTAATGGTCTTATCGTACTAAATTTTGTCCTATGTACAAACTTCTTTGGTAACATTGTCAAAGGAACTATTTTTAATTCATTTATAATTTATATATAGATTCCTATATTTCATGTATTCATATACTTTCATTTTGTTTTAAGTACTAGTTCTCTTCTTTGAATGAATTAAAAATAGTTTATCTTCGAATTGTCTTAACATGAATGCTTAAAGTAATATTTCAAAATTGCACTGACTAATTTTATAGGTCTTTATATTAACATATTAAGTCGAAAGCTCTATTAGGTCAACATTCAACTTTAATCTTTAACACTATAAAGAGCAAATTAGCATACTAAAAAAGGTTTTATGAATTATTTATATTATTATAGTTATGTCTGTGTCTCTGTTTCGTGTAAAAATTACAGTATAAATGTTGACCATGGATAAACATTTATTGTCAGTTCAGCACAAAATGAAATTCACTATAAGAGGAACTTATAAAAGTATTCAAACTTAAAATATATTATTTACATTGTGCTTATACATATCAGGAATACAACTGCCACGCAACACCTATCACATGATACAGAAGTAACGCATATAATGATATCTCTAACCTTGGTGTCACTGCTGAATTCTCTTCCTCATAGAAATCTGGAAAAGGAAAATTCTGTTCAATTTTCAGGAAAATCGAATGAATTTCTGATCACGGAGCATTAATACGAAATCGCTATAAATATTAAATCAATGTAATTAGCCGTCATAATGAGATGTTCGTCTTCTCGAACCTACGCGACACTGGCTGGCCTTTTGAAATTACTAAAAGCCATTAAATAAATAATTAAATTAAGACGTTTTCTTTATCTCTGCAGTATAATTTAAAAATATAATTCAATCAATGGTATTTGTTTGAATGCGGTGTCATTATAATTAAGATTTCACAATAAACGTTCATACTTTTATATAATTAAAACAATTGTATTTTACCGATTCCAATAATATATTTCTGGCAACATTTTAAATATTTCAATTTATTGTTCCAGTAAATTCTCACCGTGAATGTTCGATGTAATAATGTATTTAATGTGCTGTCTGATTGAATTAAAGGTCTCTAATGAAAGTGATTTAAATAATATTTTAAGCTGAATACTACATTTATACATATATTACCAAAATCTCTTATTTGTTCACCAAAGGCTTCACCTTGGAATGTTGAACTGACTGCGTCATTACTTTGAAGGATTTGAGATTGACCTGTAACAAACAAATTTGAAGTTTTTGCTTAGATTGAAATTGTATTTACTTATATAATTCTTGATGGAAAACCAACCTTTTTTTCTGATCGTTTGATTATCCAGTACTGGTTTTTGAGTAGTTGTGAAAGCCGACGGAGGTGCTGGTATTTCTAAAAATACACACAATGTTAAGTACGCAGTCAATTTAAAATGAATTTCGAGTTAAAAAGGAAGGTTGAGTACCATCGAGTTTGATGATGCCGTCCGTTTCGCCCAACGAGTTCTTCGCAATACATTTATAACTGCCGAAATCGTCTTTGGTAATATTGCGAATCTTGAGCATCATAAATTTGTTGTAGCCGCTATCCACGGGGAACGCTTCGTACTTGCCACCTACAATTTCCATTTCTACTTAAATATAAAATCTGCTTACTGCTAGATACAAGTGTAGTGAGCGTATTTGATAGTTATGAGATAAATGGACTGTTAAGGAATAAATGGTGTGTGATCATGCAATACAAACGAGATTACGAATCTCGTAAAAGTTAGGGGTGAGGCTGTGGTGCAAAACCGTAGTTATATGCATTCAAATTTACTGTTCTAAGATTTATAGCTCTGCGGGTACATTTAAACCACAATGGCGCCAAGACTGGGTGGCTTGAAATTCATGTCGCCTGACGCTCTATAGTCGGAACGACTAAGTATTTGATTGAAACGAGACTTATTACTATTGCAAGCCAAAACTTTTATATCAATATATCATTTGACTGATATTACAAATTTCAAGAAAATTTCAAAGTTTCACATTAAGTTATTGGCAGAATAGTAATCAGAAAACTCACGTAACTACCTCTGCATAGGGACGATGATTCGGTGGCCCATGCCGCGAAAGAGAAAGCTGATCTTCTGTGCTCTCGCTTCGCGTCCAACTCGACTGTGGATGACCAAGGAAAGTCACCACCGGCAATCCAGCGGTGTGATACCACGATGCCGGAGGTTAAATTCCGGCAAAGTATAGTTCGCAGAGCACTTCTTTCCTTGGACATTCATAAGTCGAGTAGGCCTGATGGAATCCCCCCGATCGTGTTGCGGACATGTGCTCCTGAGTTGGCGCCACTTTTAACGCGTCTTTTCCGGTACTCCTACTCATCAGGCGTCGTCCCGAACTCATGGAAGACGGCTTTAGTGCACCCGATCCCTAAAAAGGCAACCGCTCGGATCCGTCCAATTATAGGCCAATTGCCATTACCTCCTTGTTCTCAAAGATAATGGAGTCCATTATCAACTGCCAGCTCCTGCGGTATCTAGAGGAGCACCAGTTGATTAGCGACCGCCAGTACGGTTTTCGTCGTGGTCGTTCAGCTGGTGATCTTCTAGTTTACCTGACACATAGGTGGGCGGAAGCAGTTGAGTCCAAGGGGAAGGCATTAGCGGCCAGTCTGGACATAGCGAAGGCCTTCGATCGGGTATGGCACAAGGCGCTTCTTTCGAAGCTTCCTTCCTATGGGCTTCCTGAGAAATTATGCGAGTGGGTCACCAGTTTTTGGCAGATCGGAGCATCAAGGTCGTTATCGACGGTGCATGCTCTGACTTAAAACCCATTAATGCTGGTGTCCCGCAAGGCTGCGTACTGTCCCCTACATTGTTTCTTCTGCATATCAATGACATGTTGCCGACGACAGCACTGTGGACGCGTTATACACCGGCCGCGCTAATATTTCTCGGGAAAACGTCATTGAGTGCCGGAACAAACTTGTTTCTGAAGTCGAGACTACATTGACCAAAGTCTCGGACTGGGGCCGACTAAATTTAGTCCAATTCAACCCCAAGAAGACACAAGTTTGCGCGTTAACCGCTAAAAAACACCATTTGTCGTATCTCCTCGTTTTGGGAACACTCCCTGGCTGCCACAGCTAGTATCGGAATACTTGGTGTCGACATATCGAGCGTCGTTCAGTTCCGCGGTCAGTTGGAAGGAAAGGTCAAATTGGCCTCTAAAAAGCTTGATGTGCTCAGCAAGGCGAGGCACTACTTCACGTCGGCTCATCGCCTAAAACTCTACAAGGCACAAATTCGACCACACGTGGAGTACTGCTCTCACCTCTGGGCGGAAGCTCCCCAGTACCAGCTACTTCCAATTGACCGCATCCAACGTAGAGCGGCTCGAATTGTCGACGATCAAGCCCTTTCCGATCGGCTTGATCCTTTGGCATTGCGTAGAGATGTCGGATCACTCTGCATCTTCTATCGCATATATCACGGAGAGTGTTCTGAGGAATTGTTTGGATTGATCCCGCCGGTAGAATTTCACCATCGGACATCACGACAAAACTCTAAGTTCCATCCATACCACCTCGATGTCTGGAAATCCACAACAGCGCGATTTAGAAGACATTTTCTTTCTCGCACAACCACTCTGTGGAACCAACTTCCGCCGGCGGTCTTTCCGAACCGATACGACTTGGGAACCTTCAAGAGAAGAGCCTATTCTTTCCTTAAAGGTCGGCGACGCGCCTGCATGCCTTCTGGTGTTGCAGATGTTCATGGGCGGCGGTGATCACTTAACATCAGGTGAGCCTCCTGCCCGTTTGCCCCCTCTTACATAAAAAAAAAAAAAAAAAAACTAAGGTAGGATTAAGTGAGAAATTAATCTTTGTTTTTTTTTTTTATATTTGTTACTGTTAAATTTATATTACAATAACAATATGAAGCAGTTATTTATAGTCGTATGCCGTCGGCCTATGATTTTAATTCTTTATACTTATTACTGTGCTAAAATAAAACGTACCTAGTCATGGGAAAGTCTAGAAAAACAAACGGTGTTTTTAGAAGTTAATTTCCCTTGCAAACGGGTGAAGTCGCTGTGCCGGTGTTAAGTGAAAAGTTTTCAGGCAGACACAGACCAAAACTATAGTTCAGTATAAATTTGGCAAGCTAAGCATAAAGTGTAACTAGGTATTAAATTGATGCTAGTGTATTTTTTTAAATAAAATCAATGCTAAAAGTTCTGAGTGAGCGTTTTAAATTTTGCTTATAAGTTGTTCAAAGAAAAATGTATATACATATTTTTCCTTACGTTGAACCAGTATTTGTATGAAACATGTATGTATACATTTTTTATGATCGCCCTATAATCAAATAGGATAGATAAATATAGTACTTATGTAATGTATTGGATTTTTATGGGAATATTTATTAATCTTACGCAACATTGATTAAAAGTTTGACAAATTGTTTGTATAAAAGTTCTATGTTGATAATATATTTTAAAGCAGAATTCGTATAAGCAAGCGTGCCGGCAAACTTTTTACAAGTAAAACTGACGCTTTGTGTATATTCAGTTTGGTGTAGATAATTAAAATATAATTACTTTTCTAGTTATGGAGACAATTAATTTTTAATAATGGTACAATGTACATATGGAAGAGTATTAAAAACATTATTGGTTTAAGTAATTTATAACGTAAATAAATAATAAAATACATTATAACAAAATACTACAAATGCAATAGATATAAAAGTACAAATGCACAAGCGGGATAAAAATGACTATTTTATTTAGTTGCGTTTAAAGAACGTCCATGTTGGACAGTGACGTGCCTTTAATGGAGAAAAGGCTTGGCTGATATATCTTTATTGGTCGTATGTGTGTTCGTAGTATTGGCATTATCTTTGTACAACTCTAGTATTTCTTCAAATACTACAGTTATTATATTACTAACAATAAAAAGGAACAGTAGCCTTTAAGGCATAAAAATCCTAGTAATATCTTCTTCTTATCGTATAGTGGCCAACCTTTTTTTTTTTTTCGGAATGTGTATTGCTGTTGGCCCTACTGGCCTTGACAGCGTCACCGGGCGGGGGCCGAGTCCAGAGACTCGGCCGTGATAAAGGGCAGCCCTCACGGGGCCTCAAATTTGATTCCGTCCTTAGGGTGCCTCCTGCGAAGCCGAACCACGGCTAAGGTCGTCATCGGAGATGGAGGCAGCGGTCCGAGTGTAGCCAACCTAGTGTCAGAGTTGTTCAGGTCGCCCGTAGGCCTCTGACTTGACTTATCGACTGTTGTCAAATTGCCAACAGCCTGGACCGACTTTTTACGTGCCCTCCGAAGCACGGAGACGCTCGGTTGAAATACCACTATGCGATCACCCATCTAGTGACTGACCGCGCCTAAAGTTGCTTAGCTTAACGACCGTTTACCGATTCGTGGCTGGACTTGTCTATGAGCGTCTCCTAGTAATTTTTTTTTTTTTTTTTTTATGTTAGAAGTTGGCAAACAAGCATACGGTCCACCTGATGGTAAGTGGTTGCCGTAGCCTATGAGCGCTTGCAGCACCATTAGTAGGTGCCATTCACGCGTTGCCAACCTCGAGATATTAGTTCTTAAATCTCGTCCGCCCAGTAATTTCACTAGCGTACAGTGCCCTTCAAACCGGAACACAGTAGTGCCTAAGCACTACTATTTGGCGGTAGAATATTTGACACTGCGGTGGTACCTACCTAGCCAGCCTCTTGCAACAAAAGACCTACCACCAGTGGATAATACACCAGTAATATTATCCTATGCCTCTAATATTATTCTATCCTTCTAATATCATAAGCTTAAATTTGGTAGACCCATAGCTTATTACCTGAATTAATACAAAGGATTCTTTTTATCCAGGAAAAATGTTGGATTTATATGGAATAATCAAAAAAACTGCTGGTTATCAAAAAGCTGCGGATACAAATAGTTTGGATATAATCATCGCGAGTAATTTGTTCTTATACTTTAGGGAGTTTCGTTGTTCAGGATCCTTAATTAAATCATCAGCAAATTCATATTGAATTATTCCATTCTTATCACGATACATACTGAGAAGGGATACTCTATCTAAAAAACCTTCGTAATAGTTTTATAAATGGCGAACCTTTTAATTTGTAAATCAGTTTAAACATAATTATGGTATAATCCGTCAATTAGGACTAGTAAATAGAGATAAAATGCTAGGTACAAATAAAAAAGAGTTGCGTAAAGATTGCGTTATTGAGTAATTGTGATCTTATACAATCTGACAATTTATAGTCTCTAAAGCTCTATTTATTGAAGGAGTGTTTGGGGCTAGTTTTCATTTATTTACACTGAGATATCTTGTTAAGACTTTCGTCTCTATTACACGAAACAACGAAACAAAGATCGCAATCGCTATCACCTTTGGGAGTTGATTAATCTAACCCAACTTTACTAGTTTACCTTTAATGGGTTACAAAGATCAGATAATCGCTCTTTATGTAAACTACTTTGCTGTCACTCTGAGGTGATGAAAAGATACTAAGTATTTATCTATTAAGATACCATTTCATTTTTTGAATATACTAAGCTCTAAAAATTAGATAGTTCTAAAATTGGATTTTGCGCTTACTGAGAGACAAGCCATGTACATTGTACATATGTAAAATCGAAAAACATTGTAATTTTTTAAAAAAGAAACTAAAAAACACGTCTGTAACACACTCGTTACTCAATATATTTTTTTTTTTATTTCGATACGGTTGACAAACAAGCATACGGTCCGCCTGGTGGTAAGCAGTCACCGCAACCTATGACCGCTAGTAATACTTAAAGTATCACACGCGCGTTGCCAACCCAAGTGATATCAGGGAAAGGATCAGAAAGAAAAAACGGCCACTAAAAACACACTCTGCACACTCAACGGCCCCCATTAGGGTAGTGATATCCTGTGTCGGGGGTCCGGACACATACAAAGACAAGGACAAATACACCCCGACGGGAAAATATGCTTGCATGGTCAATGCAAACATATTATGCTCCGAGAGGGAATCGAACTCGCCACCTGTTTAAGGCAGGTTCGCTACCGCTGCGTCACAACGTCGTCAAAAAAAGAAAGAGAACAGAGTGGGGTCTCCAGCGCTCTAGCTGATTGCACGAAACGTGACAGCACTCTGTTACTTTACGCTGATTTTCTGTTAGAGAATAGTACTTATCCGGTCGAGCCAACCCTTTTATACTGGGAGGAAGGTGACTCTATATTGGACTCTTTAAAACAATGAATCATTTATAAACCTCTCTAGCTTCACTATGAGCCTTTGAAGAGTATCACTGTCCACCTTTCTAATCCTGATATTATCTGACATTATAATAAAACTCAAAAATGTATGAACGTTCCCGATAGTAATTATGATTAAAATCAAGACTAGTAAAACGCCTTAACGCCTAATAAAGTATAAAGCACTAAAAGCAAAAACACTCGTGCAAAAATTACTGTTCAATGTATCACGTATTTCTCTTAAAAGACTAAAATGTGAATTCATTTCCATTTTATATGTTTTCTTTGCCAACGCTTCGTACCAATCGTGCCATATACGTCCTCCGCTTCGACGTAAACTATTTTCATTATCAGCTCATAAATCAATGATGAATTGTGCGGTATTATATTTGACAGAGACATATGTTATTTAAGCTGACATGATGAATGTATTGTTGTGGCAGTTCCATTGTGTTTCAACTTCAATCGATTAGAACTAACAGAAGTTCAGATTTTAATGCAATTGTTTATTTAGTAGTTCGAAGTAGAGAAGTTATTTGCTAAGAAATAATGATATTGATTTTTAAATCAATAAAAAACATAAGTAGTCCATGACTGCTGAACCATGAACCGCCGCGAATGAAATGAAAATTTTTACTATGAATACATAAAATTTCATATAATATAAAGAAAAGAAACTATCTGCGATGTGGTATGTGTATTAATGTACACGGGCTTTTGTCAGTCTGCGTCACTAGCATGTTGGTGACGCAAGCCCATTGGTTTATCTCTATGCGAAAATCGCACAGCGTGGATTGAGTTATTTTTAAGGAGTTAAGAGTGAGGTACAGCAATCTCCTGATATAATTAAATAAATCTTACCGGAAATTATCATATCCCCACGTTCCGTGGTCCAGTAGTTGATTGAGGAGGGGAAAGCTTCGGTGTGACATTCCAACGTCACGTCTTGACCGATGTATGCCCCTTCCAACTGATTTGGAATTGATAACATCGGCGGAACTGTCACAGAAATGAAACCTGTTCAAGCTTATGATGTAAAATATAGACTTAAATAATAGTATCATTATCTTGTAAAATTAGCAAATTACATCTTGTAAAATTACATCTTGTAAAATTAGCTATTTTAGGTGTAAAATAAATATATTGTGTTATAAACTAAGAATGGTTTCTACTGAAATGTTATTATTGTACTGTAATAGTGCCCTCTAGTATCAGGCTTGAACGCCATCTTGAATGTATATTTCAACCGGTGACGCTATTAAGGCCAGTAGGGACAATAGCAATACATATTAAAAATAGGTAGTGCAAGCCTCTTACAGAATATTGATATGAATTATCAGCATTTGTAATATTACATTTCCATAGATGTGTAAAAAGCCTCAAGCTATAATCCTTTCTTTTTTCTTCAATTCTTCTTCTCCATCACACCTCAGGTGGAAACGAATAAGGAAACGGATGGTGATGCAAGAATTTATACTTATTTTTCATATAAAAATTATAATTCTCTTTCACTACAACAATGTTAATGCTAAGTAGAATACTAAGCCAGTTGAATTATTATTTAATATTCATTACGGGATAAATATCATAGTATGCTCGTAGCAAACTAATCAATTTTACTAATTAATAAACTAATTTACGTTATTCGACCGACATTATCCAAGTGTAACCCGGTCTTTGTAGGATCAGAGAGGCTTATCATATAAATATAATACTCACATTGGACCATAAGCATGATGCGTTTGCTTATCGATGGAGGCACGCCGTTGGATGCTATGCAGAGGTAGGCACCCATGTGGAGACGAGACACCTTCGTTATCGTCAAAGTTTCGCCATCGACTACACTCACTGTTATCAAATGTAAAAGATTAATAGCATCAAACTTCCATGGCACAAATTATTTTAGGGCAAAATATATTAATAAATAAACGCTACACACTCAACGGCTCCCATTAGGATAGTTATGTCCTGTGTCGAGGGTCTGGAAACACTCACAAGAACAAACACACCTAGGCCGGAACACATGCCTGTATGGTCAATACAGACATTTGCTCCGAGCGGGACGCGAACCCACGACCCGATTAAGGCAGGTTCGCTATCGCTGCGCCACAACGTCATCACGATGTTTCTACTTTTAAATGAACAAACGGAAAAATTTAAAACAAATTGATCTCAAATTAGTATTGAACTCACCAGATTCACCATTATAGTGAAAATCTTGTCCATCCTCTCTCCTCCACATCACATACGGCTCAGGATAGCCCGAAGCTTGACACACCAAGGTTACGTCCGTACCTTCCCTCACGACCATGTCCGTTGATGTCATATTGTCGATGATCGATGGCGGCACTGTACATGTCGATAAGTAATTACTCGCTCATATTTCTGGGACACCGCCGCCAATATTTCATGGTATAACTTTCATATTGAATTATGTTGTAAATGATACTTTGTGAGGTTAATTTGTCTTGTTAGAATATTTTATAAAGAATATATTGAGACAGACTTTTGACCTCCAAGTTTCAAATACAATTTCAAGTAAAATACAAGATATTTTACAGCAGCTCATTATTAGACGTTTAATTCGTTCAAATATTTAAATAAAAGTTTGATAATGCTTTTGTAATTTCACTGAAAACATTTAAATTCATAAGGAGCTAGTCTAGCTTTCATTTCTTACTGGGTTCATTGTTCTTTTGACATTAAAACGAATCTTACTAAAATAAAATGAAAAGTCTGGAATTCAGGAGCTATATTGTTTTTGCATTTAAATGTTTTACTAAAAAAAGTAATAGAAAAGTAAATTTATGACGCCAATAAAAAAGCGTAATAGACAAATCACAAAGTTACGAACTAATAGAAAAGTCGTCAAGCGCTTAAAATTATTACGTGAACGTACTTGTGATTATTTAGTTGCAATAAAAATTATTAAAAATGTACATCAGGTCTTATTCACTTAAAATTTGGCGTAGATGCGTTTCATAGATCATTATTTGCTTACTAATGTTTCATTACTATCTGGATCTAATTCTGAAGTCAAAACGAACGAAAAGTCGGGAGCAGGTGATTAGTAATTAAATACGAACCTACAACTTGCAGGTAGCCCTTTCTAGAGCGCATCGGATCTGTGTTTACTTGACACATGTACCAGCCACGGTCCTCTTCTTTTACACTCTTTATGTGTAGATACCACGAACGGTGGTCGTTGTACGATAAGCTGATGCGTCGATTCTGCGATATAATGTTGTGATGGATGCTCAAGATTGTTTGAGTATCCATACGAACCCATGCGACCTGGTAATAAAACACATTTATTAAAGAAGCTATTTGTATAAAACTAAAATATGCTCAATACGAATATTAAGATTTTTTGGTTGTACTTGTTTTGACTCTTACAAATAACACTATAATATGATAATAGCTAAATAAATGTCTAAATGTTACCGGAATGATTTGCTTAACCCATTAAATATTCAGAAGACACTTGTTTGGTATATGAAAATGAGGTAAGAAATTATGAAAATATTGACTATAATTTATTTAAGAGTTATTATTACGCACTACCGACATTCATTGCTATGAAACGATTATGGCTCCGCTCTCAAATACATATTTTATTTCAGAGCATCAAATGATTTGACAGTATACTATTACTACAGTTATAATAATATTTATTAATTATTGTATATTTTTTACGTGCGCCAATTTGCATATTTTATTAGTATTTACTAACAAAGGCAGATTTAATTTTGATATGAATTCATAATTATAAAATCACTGCTACATATATAAAAAGAGAAGACCTGAAATATCAATGCCCATCCTAAACTCTTGGGCCTAGAAACCAGATTTTTTTATGTGTTGTTTTTAAATCGTATGTGAGCATTATGAACGGATTTTTGAAATTCAACCCTGAATGGGTGAAAAAGGGTTGAAAGTTTTTATGGTATATCCATCATTTTTTAAACTAGAAGCATGAAACTTTGTTTTTGGGCCAACAATTCTAAGGATAAAGAAACATGTGTTTCAACATTTTCTAAAATTCCACCCCAGAAGGGAAAATCGGTTTTCACGCGGGTGAGGCCGCTGGCAGAAGTTAGTATTTAAATATATTTTTGATTTCTATAAAAATGTAGATAAAAATTAAACATTACCTTAAAACCTCTTAAGTTATCCACGACGCACGCCAGCAGAGCATCTCTACCAACCGTTACAGTGACATTTGGAATGGGTTCAGCAAATCTCGGGTACATAGATTCTGAAAAAGAAGTTAATTACAATTTCTGTATGAGACAAACACGTTTACCTAGTCTACAAATAAAATAAATGTGAAAGCTCTTTTGGATGTTTGTTATTCAATCGCGCAAAAATGGCTGAACGGATTTGGATAAAATTTTGGTAGAGATATAGACTGTTACCTTGATTAAAACGTAGGATACCTTTTCTAATGATTGTTAAATTCCCGTGGAATAGAAAAAAAAAAACAAAAACCGAAATAAGTACGTAGGCCACTTTTCGTCACGAAAAAAAATTGTGAAGAGTGTGAAACAGGGGTTGAAAACATTGTTGCTGACCTAAAAATTATGAGTAAAACGGAAGAGAGCAGGCAGAGCCTTCATTAGTTTACTGTTATAGAATGAAATGCAACAGTCGATGTTTTCAAAGACATTATTTCTGCGATCGAAGCGGCTCATTCATGCAAAAAACAAAGTTCTATAACTCAATATCAATCATTTTCAATTTCATTTTCAATTTTGAACTATATCTGTGTGTTTTATTTAACGACTAATTTATGTATACATTCTTAATGTCCGGAAGAATCTTTTCGAATTTTAAACACCAAAAGGGTTTTCAGTAACAACGCAAACGTGAATATTTTATACATAGAATAAAATAGATAAATCTTTGGGTGAATCTATTGCAATTGTAGCAGCTCTTTTTCGCATTTAAAATTTTTGGCTTAGTTTAGTATATCTTGAGCCAAGTTAAAAATCTTTGTTTATTTTCATTGCTCAAGTAAACTGAACAAGGAATAGGTAGTATTCATTGGTTACATAAATAGTTAAGTTTGATATCGTATTCACTTCAAAATCAGGCTTGCAAAGACGCGTCCGCTCATGTCCTGTCCACAGACTAAGGTGCCTTTCCAATAGAGATGTGCTATGCGAAACGAAAATTTGTGACCGTTTCTACCAATACTAAGCTATATATTTTACCGGCGTTGGGATGTGACGACCCCATCGCCCACCGTTGGGATAACCTATGTCACAGCAGAGATTATTCCACCAGTGCAATCAGTCACACTGGTGGTAGGTCTTTTGTTGCAAGAGGCTGACTAGGTAGGTACCACCGCAGTGTCCAATATTCTGCCGCCAAATAGTAGTGTTTAGGCACTACTGTGTTCCGGTTTGAAGGGCACTATACGCTAGTGAAATTACTGGGCGGACGAGATTTAAGAACCAATATCTCGAGGTTGGCAACGCGTGAGTGGCACCTACTAATGGTCCTGTAAGCGCTCATGGGCTACGGCAACCACTTACCATTAGGCGGGCCGTATGCTTGTTTGTCAACTTCTAACATAAAAAAAAATGTAGCTATGCGAGGAAGATCCGCTATGAAGATGCGCCGCCGCAAAGTAGTTGCGCGAGAACGATGCGCAGCTCGAGCTATGCGATGTATCGATACTAGGGAAGCGGCGATGGCAGCAAATGCGGGCGTACTGTAGGTACTCTGCTCTGCACATAGCTACAACTTTCGCGACGGCCCATAGCAGGCATCCATAGCACGCATCCTTCCTTATAAAAAACATATCTTAGTTGAATCCGTTTCCACCAGTGCTAAGCTATGTGTACCAATGAATGATTGGTGGTGGATATCAAATTCATCTATACCAAGGTAGCATAGCACATCTCTGGTGGAAAAGCACCCTTAGGGCCACGACGATGGGTAGGTGCCGCGGTGTCTACCGTTACCGAGGGGTGCGTGATTTATGTCCTGCTCGCCACGACAAATAGCGGTTTGTCGTTATATCACTCTTTCCTAAGTAAAATAATTCGCTTGAATATATCAAACGTGCCCCTTTAAAATTTTCTTAACACGCAAAACCCTAAAGTATGTATGATATTTAAATAATGCACATTACTTGAAACTAACCTTAGTTATATTTGATTGTAAACAATTATAATGTAACATAATATAAATTCTAACATAGAAATAGGAAAAATTCTAATATCTTTAGTTCCAACCTTGTTTTTTGTTTGACATTTCATTAGTGTTGATTTTACGAAATAAGAGTTTTTGATTCTTCACCGCAGAACATTAAGATAATTACCAGTTAAGTGTGTTTTGGACCACGCACGGTTGAAACTAAAGGGTTCCACAGCTTGGTTATGAAGAATTTTAAGTGCTTTAAAAATAATAACGAATTAAAATCGACCGCAAAAATAATTTGGTAATATCATAGTAAATATTAAAAGTAATATGAAAAACAAGGATAGAGAAACAGCTTATATATCTCTAAAATTTTGTAGACCTATCTTCTTCAAACCAAATGTGGTTGAGATTTCATTTGATGTCCTACAAGCTCAAATTTTTCCATAATTTTAAATCCCATAGTTCAAAAGTTTGAGGGGTGGGGGTACACAATTTTTATGACTTTAGGAGCTAATATCTCAACAACTACTGTGTTAATGAAAAAAGTCAAAATCAAACCTCCTTATCATTTTGAAAGACCTATCCAAAGATACCTCCCTCACACGTTGACATACGTTGAAATATTTTTTTTAATACTCAGTTACATGTGGACGCAAATAAGCAATACCATGTCAATCCCCAAATTGGAAAAAACTGAGTTATATATGCAGAAATGTTGGTAAATGACTGAAGAACATTTTTCTTTAATATTTGTAGGGTTTTAAGCTTTAAAACTTCTAAAAAAGCCATTTTTTTATTATGGAATTTATGTATTATTTTAAACATTTTGGGTTATATCATATGCGAAATATGCAGTTTGTATGCTTATTTTATGTAAAAATAAGTAAAATAACTTACATAGATCCTGAAATTGCCAAAAACCACTAATACACCAATGACCAATACATAAAAAAATCATATAAAGCAAGTTGTTAAAAATTTTCAAACGCGTTTTTCTCGAAATAACATTCGTGTGGGTTGACATGGTGTTGCTTATTTGCGTCCATGTATGGACTGCTACCCTAAATTCTTATATATTTTAAGATTTCATTACAAAATCATTGTGCGGTTCATACAATACACCTATGTAGTAAATTTCGTATAGATAGAGCCAATGATCTCCGAGTAAAATGACTGTGACATACGGACGGACGGAGAGACGGACAGACGGACGGACGGACGGACAGACAGACATGACGAAACTATAAGGGTTCCGTTTTTGCTATTTGGCTATGGAACCCTAAAAAACGACTTAAGAAACGATGAAATATGTGGAAACTCATAAGAATAGAGTATTAGACTTATCAATTTAGATGTATTCGTCAGCATTATTTTTTAAATTACAATCTAATTATCTACATATGTACTTCTGATGTTTTTTTTTCTTTGTCCGTCAATAAAATTTCTAAACAACTTTTCATGAATTTTGGAATAGTTATAGACATAGACTACGTGAAACATTTTTTATCATACAACAATAACATAGAACAATAAACAAAACATATTTACCTAAGCAATTTAACAGGGGATCATATTTATTTTCCTAAACCAATAATGTGAAATACCTAGAGAATAGCTTCAAACGAGATTAAAGTACGCTATGTATATTATCTCTAACGCAAAGCAATATATATCAGAGCACTTGTAATAGAGATCTGATTAATAAAAGAAAAAATAACACTACACACTCAGTTTCCAGGCCCAGTCAGGAGTGTGGAAACCCACACTTTAAGCACAACCCAGACCGGACCAACAGAATTTCGTATTTTTTGATATCATGACGGCTAGCAAAATCGCCTGGTCTTTCTGATGTTAAGCAGTCATCGCAACCTATGTACGCTTGCAATACTTGAAGTATCACATTCGTCAACTTAGAGGGGCTCGAATTGTCGACGATCGAGCCCTTTCAGATTGGCTTGATACTTTGGCACTGCGTAGAGATGTTGGATCACTCCACATCTTATATCGCATCTATCACGGAGAATGTTCTGAGGATTTGGACTTCCTCGCACAACCCCTTTGTGGAACCAACTTCCACCACCGCCGGTCTTTCCGTACCGATATGACCTATTCTGTCCTTAAAGGTCGGCAATGGACCTGCATGGCCTCTGATGTTGCAGATGCTCATGGGCGGCGATGATCGCTGAGCTGATGCTGATGTTGAGCCTCTTGCCCGTTTGCCCCCTCTAACGTAAAAGAAATCGCGTTGCCAAACCCCAGGGATAGAAGGGAAGGGAAAAGAAAAAAGGAAGGTAGCAGAGGTGGAGCTTACTCATCGCACGAAACGCAACAGGACTCTGTTATTTACACCGATTTTCTGCGAGAGATTAATATTTCCCCGGTCGAGCCGGCCCATTTACTGGGAGAAGCAAGGCTCTACTACTAAATGTGGTGGTCAAACATCTATAGTGGGGTTGACTCGAAACCGTGACCCCCATGTTTTAGGTGAGTTTGCCACCACTGCACAAAAACTGTCATCAAACGTACCTGCGTACTTGTAATGTGAAGATCAACATTAAATTTGAGAAATTGGAGCAAAAAAAAAATCTTCGTCTTTATTCCATAAGTAGCTTCTTATTTCAACGAAATTGTCCTACTTTCTTACGCACCTTTGTTTGATCGATAATACTGACAAGGTTGTTCCGTCTTATTTTATTATCGATAGTGATACGACAATAATATTTCGTTTTTATTCCATTTTGTATTTTAAAAAAAATATTTTAAAATTCCACACAGAAGGGATCTTTAAAAAATTACTGACTTGATATTATTTATATTTCGTTTTTGTGTTTAAAAAGTTATTTTATTATTATAAATCAATAACATTGCTGAAAATATTTCATTCGAAAACTTGATCCATCTTAGATCATGGAATGATTAATTAAATTAGTTTAATTTTATTACATATTTTTGTTTATTGCTAAAGTTACTAAATAAGCTTCCATTTATTTACTCGATGTAAACTAAAACTGGCCAAGTGTGTGCCGAACTCTCATAGAGTTCCGTACCTCCGTAGAATATATATGGTTAACGTTGAACTAATTTATCTATTACAGTTTATGAGTTAAAGAAGAAAGAGGCAAAAATATCAAGATTTTTATATAAGGATTTGAATATTTTTAATATTATTTAATTTTTTGTTTTTGTTGTTGTAACTGCAATTTGTTGTTGCAAAAATATACATTTTGTAAAAATTTCTTTTCTCTTCCTATTGACGTTCGTGAAATACAGCTCGCTGACGGACTGACGGACAGCACAGGCTTGGGAAAGCCTGAATTACATATATCAGGATCGATCAGCATTCGTTCTATAGAAAATAGATATATTGTACGAAGATGCATTCACATCAATTCTTTTTTTTTTCAGCGTCGATTCAAATTACGCATTTTTCTGTTTTAAATACTTATAAGTGTAATATTCGATATAACACGTTACAGTACTAAACAGCCGTCAAAGTGTGCTGAAGGATTCGTAATGTAACTAAACCTACCTTACATTATATATCTTATATAGATATATAATATATTTAAATAAATATATTTAAAATGCACGAAAATAAATAGCATAAAACTACGAAATTGGCACGTGTATCGTCTAGCGGCCAAGACCCTTGTTACGTTGTGATCGCAATAACCCGTGTTCTTTTAGAGCATCAGAGGCAACAGGTTCAATTTGACAATGGAAAACAATAATATCTTATTTATTATATAGTTTAATTATATTAGTGTAATATGATTATCATAATAAATTTATTTATATAAGCCAATAAAGGCAAAATGGTGAGATAATAAATATATCCCTATACTTTCAACACCTCTTACGAGTAGCTGAAAGTAGTCCGCTCCTCCAATTCTTATATACTTAAACTCTATAGTAAAAATATAAAGGAGAGGGGGAGATCGATGGCCCCGCACACGCCACCGACTGTGGGCTCCAACCATAGCTACGAGCCCTCCCGGATAAGGGATAGGCTATTTATAGTGCGCCTGCGACACACAATTTGATTGTTATAACGTAAAAGGACATAGTCCTGGTAATTTATATTTATAGTGATTTCGTTATCGGGACGCAAGATTTATTCTTTTATATTATTGTTATTTTCATAGCATAGAAAGGGATCAAGCCCTGATATTTTGTAATGGTATCAATTAAGACCGAAGTCACATTATATTTCTTATTCATCTTTGTATGAGAAGGCTAAACGCCATAATAATTGAGGGACAAGCCCTGGTCATTATATATAAGGGAATAAATCCCTGGTTCAGATATGTATTCGAACATTAAACCGCCAGGCGGCATTCCGTAAGCACAATGCTATAATCGTCAACCTCATCTTAGTGAAGTAAAATTCATCAATAATAATAAATAATAACATTTATAACATATATTTCTCATACCAATATATATATTTAATATAGAGTTTATATTTATCATAAACTTCACCTTTGTTAAGGTATTTTCATCAATAATGTTATTTATAACGTATATTTCTTTTATCACTATATATGGGTCATATAGTATTGATAATATTCAATTCTTTATAATATCATAACCGCAATTCCTTAAAACTAAGTCCTACCTAACCCTACCTAATTGGTATTTAAATAATCGCATTGTCTTATAATTAATATTCGTGGGCTTATATCGTATTCGTAATCGCATTGTCTTACAACTAATATTCTTTGATTTATGTCGTTTTCTTATTATAGTTTTGCATCATTAAAACCATAGCACTTGCTCATGCAAGGTACCCTTTGGCTCAATCCCCAAATATACATCCGAATCCAGTTCATTAGTTAGGACGTAATAAACACGCATGATAAAGGTTAAGCAGGCCACACTGTCTAACACTAGTTAGCTATCTCGAAGTGAGAAGCAACCAGTTGCCCTAATAGTATGACATGCTACAATGTCAATTATAAAAATCCCTATTGCTAAGCTAAGGGGGCGTCTCTAATAAGAAGACGAGTCATTTTGCTACAAACGATGTATAATATTCCAGCGCCTCAGCAACAAACCGAACTACATCACGGCATCGACCTAAGTCGCACCACCGCAGCAATTCTAATCTGTATCACTGGGGCCGTTTCAGCAATGGACCTGAGGAAACTTCTGCATCGATATAAATCGCACCACAGAGTCAACCCCATGTCATCATCACATCAGCAAAGTCGTAGGACCTCACTCGAGGACACTAAAGACATGACCAAAATCATATCAGAGCCTCATACTTAAGCATCGGGTCAACTAAGATTAAAAATCCTCGGGCCTCGCTTAAGGACACTATAGACATGACTCAGGCCACATCAGAGCCTCAAACTCAAGTATCGGGTCAACTACAACTCGCCAAAACATTATACACGTATACAGCTGAAATATAATTATTTATTAGTTATAAAGCATAAATTCTTCCCAAAGCATACTTTTAAATCTTCATCGAATTCGCTTCTTCTTAGGTTTCAAATAATCCATTAGATTCTGAAACATAAACAATATTTGCGCCGAAGCATTACTTTCACTATTATATTCACAATTACAATATCACATAATATTACAGAAACAAAGTAAACTTCGTTTCTTAATATGTATCAAACATATATACATTCATAATTGACGGACCCACAAACCGTCATTAAATATTTAATTTATAATAATAAATTATATTCAATATATTTCAACGATATAAATTTGCCTTTAACATGTATAGATCATATTATTCATATTAGATCTCTTTGCCAGTAATCATAGACGGACCACCATACCGTCATTATTTATTAATTATTGTATATATATTTAATATATACTTTATATATATTCTTTGCCATGCATCACCAATGACCATTAATAATATGTATAAAAACCATATACGAAGATCGGAAACCTTAACTAGCATTCTAGCAGCATGGCCGCCCGAACGCACCGCCTTGGTAAACCGTCCACATATACGCGGGGGTAGAGACGTCTGACGGGCACTCACCAAGCATACGCTCGGAGACACCTTCGCCGACACCACACCCTTTATATATGTGAAACAGCTGCAATGACATTCGGCACCTGACTCCGTGAATTTCCATACATTTTCCTTTTTCTATGGAAATTTTCATACAAAATTTTATAAATTTTTGATTTTGTAAAAATATTATTTTCGGGGTATGTCCATACTTAGTATTACGTTGCACATAGTCACGTGGTCGGCAAACGATTTTTAGGTTAAGCAACTTTGGGCGCGGTCAGTAAATGGATGGGTGACCGTCCATAAATAGGTTCATATTACAGAAAATATATTGTTTTAGAGATTTAAATAAAGTCTAATGTTGAGATCGTCACAGTAAGCATACTTACGAATGCTGAAGCATGCTTACGCGTACTAAGGTATGCTTAAGCATACGATGCTCATAAGTGTGCTCAAAATCATTCTGCCAAATGCTGGTTAATGGTGATAAATGTCATTCAGGCCTAATAGTATCCCGTTGGTACCCTTTGTGTACCGAAACCTATTACTAAGCTCGCAACCGTCACAGTTACCGCTGAGCTAAAATATCACATCATTGTATGTTCATGGGCGGCGGTGATCGCTTAACATCAGGTGAACCTCTTCCTTGTTTATCCCCTAAAAAAAAATACTTAGTAGTAATGGACCTACTATTCATAGTTAATAATATACAACTTGTAACAAAATTAATGTTTGATAATCCATTTGGTGTTGGCTTTATTATCAATTTTAAAGATAACTAACAATATCTGGTGCTATTGACAGTTAAAAAAAAACAACTTAAAAATTTAAAATTACATACAAGCAAAACTTTACATTTTTTCGTGCAGTGCTTACGAAGGCGAGAACAATTATTTTTAGAACATTTCTAGTGAAATTTTAACGACGTCACGCAAAAACGTTCCTTTCGGCGGCAGCATTTTTTCAGCATCTGAAAGGATGTTCAGCATTTTTTCAGCATCTTTCAGTTTTTCTCAAAAGAAAGATGAAATATGTTTTAAATTCAATGCAAGTCTTTGTATAATGTAATATTAAGAAAGAATAGAAAGGAGGTCGCGGGTATTTGCTAGTTTAATATTAAATCGCCTAAGGCGGAGCACAGCTGTATTATCGCAATAAGTACCTAGTGAAATAATTAATGCGGAGAATAAGCAGCTGTCTAACTAACGACACACTAAGGTCAAAGACGTACGAGTAGTTTGTATGATAAGCGTAATCATTTATATATACAAGTGGGCTAGCTTAAGTTACCTATAAATAGCCTATTATAGTTACATACAGCGCCTATCTAGTTTATAGGAATAATTTAATAGAAACAATAATTAACTTAATAATTAAGATTTGATTACTAATCATATTGATTGATTTACTAAATAGGCTTGTAAGTAATACAAACCTGCTTTTATGTAGCTTACTATCTATAAAGAATGAATTTATGTTTTTATACTTCAAAGGCAAAAACAAAATCCTTTGAATTTTGACGACGTTTTGGCGCAGCGGTATCGAACCTGCCTTAAACGCCACAGGTCGCGGGTTCGATTCCTGCACGGAGCATAATATGTTTGTATTGACCATGCAAGCATATTTTCCGGTCTGCGTGTATTTGTCCTTGTCATTGTGAATGTTTCCGGACCCCGACACAGGATATAACTATCCTAATGGGGGCCGTTGAGTGTGCAGCGTTTATTTATTTATTATTTATTTATTTATAATTTTGTAGTCTGTCAGTGTCTCTGCTTATCTGTTAAATCAAACGTTGGGCAAACAGTCCGTATATAACATTAAACTTGGATACTATTGTTGTTTGTGGTAGGGCTTAAATGATTGCCTAGCTAGCTACCACCCTACGTTAGTGAGACACTCGCGACTGGTCATCAGCCGGGTTCACCAGCGAATAACAAAGTACTATGTTGCTCTCAGAATAATTCAAAGATACGGCCTGAAGTTGTAATATCTGTTGCATTTCATTTTGTAAAAGTACTGAAAGACGAAGTTGGGCGAAAAATGCAAAAGTATTTTTGTTGTTGTTTTGAAAATAATTTATAAATGAACCCTTAATATTTCTTCTGTACTGCAAACTTCCTTTTCAGAAAATTATAGACTTATTATATAATATGGACTGGCCACGGACCGGCCCTTCCATACTAACAGAATGTTAAAAGATTCTTTTTTTTATATCATGACGGTTGGCAAGCACAGACGGACGGCCTGATAGTAAGCAGTCATCGCAACCTATGAACGGTTGGGATACTTGAAGTATCACAAGCGCGTTGCTAACCCAAGGAACAAGAGAGAAGGGATGAGAAGGGAAAAAGAAAGGGACCAGAAGGGGTGGGAGATTGGGCCACCGACGCTCTCACTCATCGCAAGAAACGCAACAGTACTTACTGATACTGTCACTTTACGCCGATTTTCTGTGAGAGGGTAGTACTTCCCCTGTCGAGCCGGCCCTTTTGTGTCGAGGGAAGCATGCTCTACTACCTTAAAAAGATTCGGTGGTACTCGTTCATAAATTTGCTTTATCACAACGAAACAAAGTTACCCACAAGCTTGTTATTTATATGAATGAAGTTAGCGTCACAACCTTGCAACATAGTTTCGTTGGATTTACGAAAGAACACCAGCGAATCTTTGCATATTTTTTCTGTTACGACCGGCTCGTCCTTAGTTTATCGTAAGTCAATGCATAAAATGCATTTATTTATAAAATTTAATCAGTATCAGTCATGTATTTTAATTAAAAGTATATATAATTTCATATGAACAAATACCACGCAATCAATTTACATCAGCATCATAATGGAATAACCATTATCTACAATGTTATAAAACTAGAACAAGACTATTATTTTTGAGTTTGACTATTTCTGTAAACAATATATTATATGAAATTACATTACATTGAAACTATACAGAATTGTTATCTTTTATAAAATTCTAGAATATTAAAATTGAAATAAATTCGAAACTTATGAAATTTGTGGTAACATTCATTAAAATATGTCCATCTATTTATTGTCCCTTTTCACGAAACCTCCGAGCTCGTTTTTTACTTTGAAGTAACGTTAAGTATTTCTTTAAATGATCTAATCAGAGTCTATTTTTCATTCATAGTTGTGGCCCGCCTCCGCTTTGCTCTAGTTCCATAGAGACTTTCATAAATTATTTTATTGCGAAACCTGAAAATAGCGTGTACATCTGGCAAAGCTTAAGTTACTGAGAAAGAAATATAAGTATGGTTTTCATATTTACTTCAATAAATCAGTTACTAGCTTCTGTGAATTACTTTTTATGATAAAAATAAGGTTCTTTATCTTTTCTATAAATAATTTAAAAAATGTCATGAATGTATTTAATAGTATTTCTTAATTTACGGCCATCGTTTTGGAACCTATTGTTTGGACACTAAGTATAGGATATATAAAATCCCTTTCACATCGATAGGAACTTAATTCTTAATTTATCAAAAAAATAAAGTTACAATAAAGGTTACTATATAATCTTAATAAAGGTTAAAAAAATTATCAAAATATTCGACGGTGGCTCTGCGGTAGCGAACCTGCCTTAAACGCCATAGGTCGCGAGTTCAATTCCCGCTCGGAGTATAATATGTTTGTATTGACCATGCAAGCATATTTTCCGTCCGTGTGTATTGGTGCTTTTCTTTCTATGTGGTTACGGACCTCCGACAAAGAATATCACTATGCTAATAGGAGCCGTTGAGTGTTTAGCATTTATTTATTCATAAAATTTCTATGTTTGAAGTTTAATGTGGCGAAAAAGGAAATTCTAGCGAAGCGTAATTTTACTATTTTCAAAGCTAGATATAAAGTTTCCGTATGTGTATAATGTATTTATTAATCTTGATATTTAAATTTCAGTTTTTCACGCCATTCTCATCTCATTTATAATAAAATATTAAATAGAATATATTTTGAGTAGCCTTTGTTACTGGATGTCTATTAAGTTATTTTTAATTCAATTAAAATGTTTAACAAAATTATGGAATTTACAAAATTTGCAACATGTTTTTACTCTCGCTCACAAAACTATTTTTAATATCTTTCAAATAAATTAAATAAGTCTGTTAACTGCAAAAATCCGTATCATGCAACTTATAGGATTAGAAAATAATAAGACCACCTTTTGTGCATAATTTGTATTTATTATTAATTATCTTCTCATGCCTGTGTGTTTCGATGTCGTGTGCAATAAAGTGTTTTATTATAATAGAAAATATGAGAACTAACGACAAAATGACATACCATTGGGAACCTCTATGGGAGCAACGGATACTACATTCTGACCGTTAGGTAATCCGAGACCTGAAAAAAATAAATAAAAATTAAAAACAATTTCAGAAACAGCTTGATAATGATTACAATTTGATAGACTAATTACAAACGATCAAATATTAATAAACTTTATAGATTTAATGCATTTTATATAGCGAAGAAATGCTTTTCACATTTATAACTTCTTCACACGGACATGATTTGTTTAATTGTAATTGCTTGTAAATTAGCTCAGGGGCTGCCAGTTTTCTGTAATTGCTACTCTAAAGCAACTATACCCGTATCTGTAACTCTAGCAGATAAATGATAATTATTTTAAATATTTGAAGACATTATTAAGCTATAACCTGTAGAATTTAATCTTGAAGTGAAACTTCTTTAGAATCGTTGTGATTTGAAATCGTGCAACGGAAAAAAGGACAGGTAAGGGACACAAATACAAAAATGTGTAGGAAGAATGAGACAGGAATATACATACTATTTTTATATTATCGGTGTCTCCTCTTTGCGCCATGCTTTAGTGAGCCAGAGCAAAAGAGCAAATGTCGGTGTGTATGTATATATACATATATATATGCGGCTGCGTATTACAGCTTTTTAGTAAGAAGTCAGCGTGGTGTGTTTTATTTAGCAGTGTTTGTGAATATTTTGATATCTTGTTACTGATTTCACTTCTATCGTGTGTGAATCGCACACACACCTTTTTATCATAGCTTATAGAATTGGTTTCTAGAAGTTCTTTAAATTTGTTAGCAATTTCACATCCTATTAGGGTAACTAATAATGTGTAATGGACATGGGCCCTAAGGACGTCTTCACGACAACCAAGTGCGTCGCGAAAATGTATTGTGAATAATGAAGACTGTATTTATAAAGATTTCTTGTCGTATTTTTAAAAAGGGTTTAGATCTGTGATCTGTATTTCCAAGGTAGATTTTTTTTCTATGAATATTTGATATGTAAGAAGAACTCTTGAGTAAAATAACAAATATCATTTTATTAACCGTTTTGTTACAAGTTTTAAGGTGTTTACAATTGAATTAAATTATAAACTTAGGAGAAGAAGTCAACAACACAAATTTCCTGTAACTTAATCAAATAGTAATGAAGACGAGTAACTGTAAACAGGATGTAACCTTCCGATAAATTTGAAAAGTAATATAAGTGAGACCATATACTCAAATTGTAGTGAAGTTTCAACTTACTCTAATTACGAAATTACGAAGTTTAGACACGATATAATAACGAAGTTTCAAAACGATGGTACGCCCACTTTCTCGAAGAATAAATGATTCATTATTATGTTAGAACATCATCCACTTAGCGATATCAACTGCTATTCGACTATAATAATATGTAAAACTTTACTGCGTCGTTAAAAGTTTTCGCTGTTTAATTGCCCCACGCCGTAGCACAAGGAAGGCATAAATGCTTTTTCCCAATTTTATGACAGTGCATGCGGAAATTTCATATATATGATGAAATAAATTTTCTGCCATAATAATTGCGGAATACCTGATATTCCACCAAGTATATCTTATGACTTTGGATAGAAAGAGTTATAAATAAAGGCTTAGCGATAGACACAAATAAATAATACAATTTTTGACGAGGTTGTGGCGCAGCGGTAGCAAACCTGCCTTAAACGCCAGAGGTCACGGGTTCGATTCCCGCACGGAGCATAATATGTTTGTATTGACCATGCACGCATATTTTCCGGTCTGGGTGTATTTGTCCTTGTCCTTGTATGTTTCCGGACCCCCGACACAGGATATCACTATCCTAATGGGGCCGTTGAGTGTGTAGCGTTTATTTATTTATTAAATAAAATTGAAGTCTGTTTGTAATTCCAAATTAACGGCTTTTTAGTAAGTATATAAGATAATTACATAAATTTAAAAAAAGTCTGCCTGTTGGTTCCCGCTAATCGATAAAACGACTGGACCGATTTTAACGGGACCTTCACCGGTAGATACCTGATGGTATAAGGAGTAAATTAGGCCATTTTTTAGAAAAAGAAAGAAATCGGTACACAACTCCAGAGGAACCACGAGCACAGCGCCGCTCAGCAAATGAGCCTACTAATTCTAAAAAATGGAAAATAATTGTATTTTTAAATACAAACACCAAATATTTTTCTAATTAACATGTCGGTTCAGGTAGAGTGATTAGTTGAAATGGCCTAATAGCTTCTTAAATAATTAACCTATAAGCTTTTTTGTTGAGTGATTCATAATGAACTTTTATTAACGTTATTTTTATAACGCAATTTATATACTGAACTTTCATGCTATAACATAGTAATAGCATTTTTTATTTTTAGTTTTAACGTCAAATAAAAAAGAAATAGCGCTTGCTATTTTTCAGTGTATAAAAATAAAGTTAAAAATCTGGCGTGAAATAACTTTGTCATCGACACCATTAACGTTATATGGTTGTGATGGACGGAACGATATTAAAATGTTAGCGCAGTGTACTCATGGGACTAAGCACGCTTATACACGCCATGTTGTATAATTACAACGAGTGTTAACGACTGTGCTTATAATTCCTATTTGATAAAAATGATAGCAATAACGAACTGCTATTATTTCATCTATGCGATTTAATGGAAAAATTAAAAATAAAATTATATCTGATTGTTTTAATTAAGAGGAAATTGTGTTGGAATTTTATAAGAGGTTTTATTTTTATGCTTACACTTACATATAAACTATATATATACACTAAGTTTATATTATGTTGGTCACTTTGTTTGGTGATTTTAGTAGATTTAGCCAGATAATCGAAGTGAGGACGTGCTAAAAAGAGTAGAAATGGTTATCCCATATAAATATATAATCGTAGCACTTAATAAAATAGTTTAAAGTTAGGTTACTTTTTTGTCGTGGTCTAAATTTTTTTAGTGCGAATTAATAAAATCATAAGATAGTAATCTCTTAAGGAGAGGACATCAATTTTTTTTTATACATCGATGGTGGTGACAAATCAGCCTTTGATACGCCTGATAGTAAAAGAACGTCATCGTACCGTACAGACGCTTGAAATATCATATATATTCTCAGTAGTGACGCAGGCGTCTTGCCGACCAAAGGAAAGAAAAGGAAAGAGGGTTGTGAGGTTTTGGGCTTCACTTTCATTCATCGAACGAAACCCAGTTGTATTCTTCTTCTTAGAATCCTGATTTTACAGGTTACTTAGTTTTTACACAGAGCGAATGCCATCTGGCCTCCGCAACCTAATGAGCGAACTAGTAACTGTGATAAGAACAAATTACCTATCAAGGCTTAACGATTATTATCAGGTCATTATATGATAACAACCGGGACCGATAGCTTAAAGTGCTCTCAGATTCACGGTGGGTAGACCCACAAGGAGAAACACCCAGACCGAAACAGATATTTATAACAAACAACTGCTCCGAGAATCGAACTCGCGCCCGTCGATACTCTTTACTACTTCCCCGGTCGATCTGGACAATCCATACTAAATAATGCTGATCCATGCTAAATAATGCTCTTCAATTAATAGATCGAACTGCTTTTGAAAGTTTATTCTATTTATAACTGCGGAGCATGAAAAAGCATTCATCGCAAATTTTAAACTAAGCGTGAGCTAATTTAGCTATTAGCGGTGTTAAAAATCCATAAAATAAATGCTTGAATTAAGTTATATGGATAAAGTGTATGATTATGGCTATTTAACTTATAACCATAAACATTTTCAGTAATAAATTAATAGTTCAATAACAACAAATAAAGAATTTTTCAGTTTCAAAAAATATTATAGATAAACTAAGACCAGGGCCAACCAGGGCTTTAACCGGATATTCATGTTGGTTAACACCTCAGTACAACGACAACTTTTATTTAGGGCTTGCTTTTATATTATCCTCTGCTTTTATATTATAAAATCGGCAATGTATGTACCTTAGAATAATAAAATAGGCTTGATTGCTTGCATTTTTACAAAATGGTTTTCCGCTTGATAAGGTTCAAAACCGGTTAAAATTATAATTAACATTCGATGACAAGTCAATAGCGAAATAAACCGGTTAATTAAGAATTTTACTAAAAACCTTTTTACGAATATGCTACGAACAGAATAACCTACATAAACGATTTCAAAGTTTCTTAACGCTTATGGTACAACCAGTTTATGTTCTAAGTCTTACCGACTAAATAAAATAATACAAATAAACCATCTGATAATGTGTACTTATTTAAATACCTACTTAGTTATCTCAATTATATAATTTACCACATGAAGTGCTATACATAAAAGCGCTTTATTTTGTTAGAAACTTTGCTATGAAGCAGAGACAAGGCTCGGTTTTACTAAATAGAGACGTTTACGTATGCGAATATAACGCTTCAGGGCACTTATAATTAATTTACGAGTTATTTTCATACCTTTTAGAATTCCGTGTATTAAAAGTTAGCATTAAAGCCCGTATGATTAACGTTATCTGTCTGTTTGCATCTCATAGTCGTTTTTCTTGGAAAAATGTTAAAATTTAAAATATGTCAGTAGAAACTGTTTTAGTATTGTTTAGTGATTTTAAATATATTTTTGTTTCGTTTTTCAAATTAAATTGAAACAAGAATTTTCTGTTTTGAGGAGAGGGAACTTTTGGAGCGATGATCCTTATCATAGGCTGGCGTAGTAGAGCGAGCTAGAAAAAATGAAACGTTAACAGAAAGCGTTACTATTATACTATTAGCGTATTAGCTATTTATTACAATTGTATTCTTATGAATGTTTTTGTTAACCAAACAGGCATGTTTTCTAGTCCAAGTGGCTACGGTTGTGATCGGGCGTGATTTTAAGCCCTGATACATGATAATACTCCTAATGAGAGACGTTGATGGTTTAGCGATTATATACTTAGCCGGCCTCATGCTATAAAAGACCTACCACCATAAATTATTTACTTACTATTTATGTAAAATATTATATATAAATTAAATAAATATGTAATCTAAATGATTTCGAATGTTATTTTCTATCAGATATCGATAATTAACTATAGTAACGTAAAAAGTACAAACATTACAAAGTTATAATTGAGAGGTAGCGTGGGCTACCACTATGAAAGGAATTTCCAATATTCACCCCCCGAAGCGGTGAAGAGGGTGCTGTCATTTTTGAATAACTTTGTTTATTTTAGACGGGATTTATTACAATTAACAAATTTGAGTGAATATTTCTCACAAAATAGTAGTTGAAAACATGTTATGTGGTTTCTCGAAAATCGACCCCTGTTGTTGGAAGTTATCGAAGTAGAGTTGGTGAAAATTTGATTCCAAGAATGGAAATCATCCTTCCAGGAATTATACATAATAATTGTTTGAGCTAATGATATGTGCACATGATAAAAAGTGTATTGTACTCTCCTCTGAATCGTAACCCCGGTCTTTGGTGAAAAATTATTTAAATAAATAAATAAACGCTACACACTCAACGGCCCCCATGAGGATAATTATATCCTGTGTCGGGGGTCCGGAAACCTTCACAATGACAAGGACAAACACACCCAGACCGGAAAACATGCCTGTACGATTAATACAAACATCTGCTCCGAGCGGGAATCGAACCCGCAACCGTCGAGGCTAAAGGCAGACTCGCCACCCACAATGCCACGACGGTGTCAAACATGTAAACGGTGTTTAACATATAAAATTCTCGTGCCCCGGTGTTTGTTACCATTTTCCTCCGGTTCGACCGATTTTATGATATTTGGTGTGCATATCGAGGTTAAAAGTGGCGTTAAAAAATTCATACAATCCTAAATTTTTAGCCTTCTACCATCAACCTCAATTTTTTAATAGCGATATTAGTAATTCAATAATTTTCACCGGTGTAACTTTTGTTCACAATTAGACTTAGGGGCGCTGCTATCGGATCCCAGATTTTTTTTCGGGGCAGGACAATGTCTGCCGGGCCCGCTACTATTTTATATAAAAATGTCATTTCATATCAACTTATTTTTTTAATTTTATTTAAATTTTTGTAATAAATGGCACTTGTTTTATTGTTTAGAAAAGCGCTAAGAAAGCGTTCCACCACAAAATTTTTAGTTTTTGCTTACCATTCTTAAAACAAAATAAACCAAATAATTGAGATACTCTACCCACTCAAAGCCCTTCATTTAGTGATATTTTGTGTCCTAGTCAGAAAAGACTCAAACACAACAACAAACCTTCGGACCGGGACACATTCTTGTATGGTTAATAAACACATCTCTCCCGATCAGAAATCGAATCCGTGATCATTGGCTTTTAAGACAGTTACCGTTTCAGTACAGTGGTAGTTAAAAAAGATGTGAATCCTTACTATTACTTTCCCCCTAAGTATGTAGCTTGCTGAGATTACGATTGTAATCTTAGGGGTCAGGATGGAACTTTTTACTTTCCCATTAAAAGTCGACCCTTCTACCGTTAAGCTATTGAAGCTTCAATTAAAAGTAAAGCAATGGGCCTACCCTATGTCCATACTCTATAGTAGGTATGTGAGACGAAGCAATCAGAGAATATAAGTTTGTCGGAAACAAACATTATGTACATATGTGTATAACAGTACTAAATACATAATAAATAATAAGTATGTATTTAAAATTTAAAGCACTCGATTTTTGTTAAGGGCATGATAAAAACGTTATTTAATGTTGTTAAATTATAAAGCACTAGTTCTAAATAGAAAAAAATCTTTCTGAAGTCAAACCGCAGTATTTGCTGCGGGCGAGTAAACTTTGTAACTATGTCAAATTTTAAGTCGATAGGAAGTGAATAATGTAATAGTATTATCCATTTAAGTACTGTAGTTTTTTACAGAAAATAATTAAATTCCTTTATTATGTTAACCGTTTTGATAATTTTTCTCTTTTCATTCTATTACATTACTATTTTATAAAACGAAAAATTGTTAATAATATTTAAAAATCCTAATTTTGACTATAAGAAAGAGGTAGGCTCTTCTTTTAAGTAAGGTACCGATTTCTCCGTAATGGTTCAACGTTAAAGCTAGACTTTAATAGGGTACGTCTAGGGGTTTTTCGCTGAAAATATCGTTTTATTTAACTGAAATGAATGAAAATATAAAAATCCTATCTAGTAATATCCTAATCTTTTTTTTTATGTTACAAGTAGGCAAGCAAGCATATGGCCCACCTGTTAGTAAGCGGTTGCCGTAGCCTATGACCGCGCGCAACACCATTAGTATGAATCTCCATTGCCCCGTAATTTTACTAGCCTACAGTGCCTTTCAAACCGGAATACAGTTATGCCTAAGCACTACTGTTTAGAATATTTGACACTGCGGTGACACCTACCTAGCCGGCCTCTTGCAACAAAAGACCTACCACCAGTACGACTGATTGCACTGTGTCTGTCACAGCAGGGATTATTCTACATAGTCCTTGCTGTGACAGAGATTATCCCAACAACGGGCGATGGGGTCGTCACGTCCCGACGCCCCCATAAATCAAAATATTTTGTCATTAATTTTAAAATCTTTCCTTAAATAATAAAAAAGTACCTGTAACTATCAATACATTTATTACCACAGAATAATGAGCTGTACTTACAAATTAAAACGACGTAAACCCATAAGTTAATTAGCGAGCACACCGAACTGATTTTAAATTAATCTGTAATTGGTCCTGTCATCTCATCGACGTAGTATTGCTTTTTAGTATATGATATATATAGATATACCATTTCGGGTAGCGTTGACAGCCACACTTTGACGACAGGGTTGTTCCATTATCGAAACAGATGAGTAATTGACACACTTCGATCCCTGGATGCGGTATAAGTTTCCATTTTAAAACGCCCTCTCTCGATAGTTTTATGGCTTAGACGCTATAGCTTGTTTTGTTAGAGTTGAGTCGTAACACTAAAATTTTATTCTACGTTTTATAGTTATGTAACTGTTATTTGTACTTAATAATAATCAAATTTAATTATTGTCTGTGATAAAAGCAATCCAATATGGTTTTACTCAATGATGCGGATTAATTATATTCCATACATGAAATACATACGGTTATGTTTCGTTGAATGATGTAGTCAGCAATAATAATTAATTCTTTGTCGAAAATGGTTTATAAAAATATATTTGATATTTTCGTTTAAAAAAAATCAGGCAGTACGAAGTACTTGGATATTAAAATAACATAAAAGTATATAAATTATTATCCTATTCATATAATAATGATACACCGTTGTGGCGTTGTGGGTAGCGAGTCTGCCTTTAATCTCGACCAATGAGTTACTGGTTTGCTCTTAGGGTTGCGGAGGTCAGATGGCAATCGCTCCATGTAAAAACTACTAACCTGTCAAATCCGGATGATAGTAATAAGCATATCCTGGGTAAATAAAATACCGGGAATAATGCTAGAACGAAAAAGAAGATAATATAATCATAATAGTCTTAAATAATTTAGTAAGTGGAAAATAAACTAATTATAGTCATTACATAAAGGCAATCATATTCGTTCAAGCATACATTTACCACATGCATTTCTATTGACTTAACTTCACCCGTAATTAATTGAACTTTAAGTAGCGCAAAATTACTGCAGTTGAGTTCTCAGTAAACTAAAACGTATACTTGTTTAGTTACGTGAAAGCTTTTTTTAAAATATTTTTCCTGTAATCAGTAAAAGTTAAATTAATTATAAATAATCTAATAATATACCACTTATCCGGATAAAGGTTTCCTCTCTTGTTAAGAGGAACGATCTGGAGTTTAATTCATCATGATTCTCTACTGTGAATTGACGGAATTGCTCAGAATCGCTTTTAAGACATGCGTTTTTCCGTACATTATTTCTCGTCACTTATAAATAATGCGTTGTGGTGTACTGGTAGCGAGCCTGCTTTAACCTTCAAAGGTCACGAGTTAAATTTTTGCTTGGGTTAGATGTTTGTGTTTATCATACAAACATGTGTTCCGATTTGTTTCCGGACCCTCGAAATAGAATATAAATATCCTATACCTTTGTGAGTGTATTGTTTATTCGCTATTATAAATATTTTCCATAATAAAACTTAAAAGAAATCATAATAACGATAAGGCAGACTTGTACAATTTCTTGTTAAACTCAGCTCCGAGAGCCTTTAGACGAAAAATAATTAAAACACTACCAAAACTATTACGGAACAACTTTTCCCAACTTTGAACAAAATGCTAATCGGTTGAGCAAAGTTCGTATTATTTATCATTTCGAGATATTTAACATAAAGAAATTATTTGTATTAAGTTTTACAACAATGTTATAAATATGTTATGAGCCTAACATTTTCAGTGGTTTAAATGCTTATATATCACCAACAACAAAACTTATATTTCTATTATTTCTCAAGCAAAAACATTAGGTATTGAAAAGGTAACTATGCATACCTTTTTCAATACCTACTGAATATAAAACTATGTATTAATTAGCGGGTCCGGCAGACGTTGAACTGCCCCGAAAAAAAATCTTGTACCTAATAGCAGCGCCTTTACTGGCCAGCGCCAATTTGGAATCTAAACCATTCTAAAATCCATTGGAACACACACATACAAAAATCATCAAAATCAGTCAAACCATTTAGGAGAAGTTCATTCACATACACACGGACAAAAGAATTATATATTATATTTTAAGATACTTGTAAAATATGTAATTAGTCTTTTGTACGCGACCCACTCATTTGGAATTTCATTCGAATGAGGAATCAAAATGCATCTTAGGTTATAGAGAACGAATTATATATTTTATTTCAACCCGCATCATAATTCGTTGAGTAGTTTATGTGTTACATATATAGAAATAAAAAACAGACCAAAACTATAGATATGTATAGTTACAAGCGATACAAATTAATTTTCAAAAATACCTTCAATATACAAATAAAATTTTCTTATAGTTTTATACGAATAGTAAATCATACTATACTGTCTCGCCTAAATCACTGAACCGATTATGATGAACTTTGGTATACATGTAGTTGGGCGAATGTAGACATTAGTTATGGGATATTTTTGTAGCGAAAACTTGTAGCGAAGGGGATGAAATAGGGGATGAATAGGGGTAAAAGTATGTATGGGTAATCATTATTTTTCCTATATTGCACTAAAAATGCCTAATTAAAAAATTCTCGCAGGTAAATCCACGGGCTATAGCTTGTGCATAGTATAAAATACAAACAAACTAAATAGTCTTCAGTTACAAAATAGTGTGCTTAAAACGTATAAGCGCACTCCATCGCTCGAAAGTTCTTAAACCGCTTGACCTATGGTCACTAAGTAAACAAGCTGATTCACTCCCAAGTACCAACTTGATAAGTGAATTGGATACGGACTATTTAACAGGCAAACCTTTTATTGACCTTAATGTAATTCTGAATATAATTTATTTTATTGCAATACCAGTTGATGACGTTGTGGCGCAGCGGTACAGGTCGCGGGTTCTATTCCCGCTCGGAGCATGTCTTTTATTGTTTTGACCATACAGACATGTTTTCCAGTCTGGGTTGATTGGTCCTTGTCATTGTGTATGTTTCCAGACCCCGACACAGGATATCACGATCTTAATGGGGGCTATTGAGTGTGTAGTGTTATAATTTTGTTTTATGTTTCAAATGTGAAAAACCAGTGCTTCTTAACGCCAGAGGCTATGAGAGTGTTATGTTAATGTTAATTGAGATTGGAAGAAGGCGAGGAGGAGTCACTCTAAGCATCTCTATATCTATCAACAGCTGTGGGCTCGTGTTAAGTACATGAAATGTAATGAATGATTTTCTGAAAAATCGCTGAAACTCGTCAATCTTAATTTCTGTGAAATGGAAATTTTTATGGATGGAATGGACATTGTTATGGAAATAACGTTTGAAAAGTTACGAATTTCTAGATTTTACTTTTTTACATTGATGTTTTTTACTTTTTAACGAAAAGAATGAAAGCTTTCATTATAGTATATACAAATTTATAGTTTTTAAATTCAACGGCTTGTCAATTTGTCTCATTGCTAAACAACTTTGTTCAGTATTTTCAATATTTTGATTACGAATACATCAATAGCTAAACACTGAACGTGGATAATGTTTTTGAGTAAAACCTGCATACACGCACAATAATCTAGACCGAAATAAAATCTATATATTCAACAAAAATATTTTTAAGTGAAGTCTTTAGAATCGTTTTGATTTCAAACCGTATGCAACGGAAAAAACGAAAGGTAAGAGACACAAGTACAAAAATGTGTAGGAAGAATGAGACAGAAATATACATACTATTTTATATTATCGGTCTCTCCTCTTTGTGCCATGCTTTGGTGAGCCAGAGCGAAAGAGCAAATGTCGGGATGTATGTATATTACACACTGTTTAATACTTGCTTGTATTTGAGCATTTAACGTGTGTTAGTATATGTGAAAAGTACGTGAGGTAATACTACTGTACACTGTATGCGGTTGCGTATTACAGCTTTCTAGGAAGAAGTCAGGGTGGTGTGTTATTATTTAACAGTGTTTGTGAATATTTTTATAACTTGTTATATTTATTCATCTCATTCTTTTGTCGATTTACTAAAGTTTCACTTCTATCGTGTGTCAATCGCACACATACCTTTTTTATCGTATGAGCAATACACATATTATTGTTCGCTCGGTTGTCATGCAGTGGGACATAAGTACATAATCATTTTGTTTTGCCACAGTTCATAATCAAGACTTCCTTGACCTAATCATTGCACCATGACGTAATAGAGTAATAAACATGTTGGATTGACATCATGTATAATTATAATTGTAAAGATAATAATTATAATGATAAAGTTTCCTATTTCCAACATCGCATGCAATATGTTAAAAACATGTTTTATTTATTGCTTATACCAATTATTATTATTTGGAGTATTGTTTTGTAATAGAATATTTTATGATAGCAATATAATATTAGTTTATAAAATTTGATAAAAATTACAGATGTGAAGTAAGCCCAGAATATAAAGTCCAGAATGTGAAGTAAGAACAACCAATAAATTAATAAAAAAGTAGTTGATTAAAAAGAAAATAATATAAAATAATTGCGGTAAAAATCAAGAATCAAAGAATGAAAGTTTTTAGGATGAAGATTAAAATTTTCTTAATAGATTTTTTATATTGATTTTTTTCCTTATATATTTATTATGCCAAATTTTTCATTCAATTCATACTAAAACTAAAAATATAAGTCAATGAAAAACAAATTAAATATAGTCAATGCATTCTGATAGTACTTCAACTAGTATTTCTATATTCTCTTCCAACTATTTTTGTTTTGTAAACAGTAAGTACGATTATTAGTTCGAGAGGTCAGGTTCGAGGGAACGATTACCGCGTCACCAGCTGGCCGTCGAGGTACAAATTTCATTTTCTTGATATAATAATGATATCGATCTTATTACACGTGTAACTTGACTACATCAAGTTAGTTAGTTTTTTTGCCATTTTAAGGGCTAAAAATAGGTTATCGGAAAGAATTTCTAAAGTTATAACTTTTATTAACAATAAATACAAATCACTAAATATATTTACAAGTAGTTTGATTTTAAAGAAATCATTTCAATCGTAATAATAGGAATGCTAGCTGTTTTTCCGGCTGAATGGTAATTTCCAATATTTGTACGAAAACGGACGGTTTTTTTCTATATTAACAATAGTAGATGTACGGTCAAAAAATAGTTTAGCATCAATACTACAAGTGATGCTGATATGGTTTTGATGAAAAGACTGGCTTAGCGGCGTTATGATGGTACGCCGTGGAAGTAATGAAAACTTGACAGTATTTAACCTTTTTAATTTACATCGAATTGAGGTGTCAGTCTACTTGGACGGATTGGATTTCATATCTAGATTTGTACATAAGTTTTTTATGTTTATGTGTTACTGCGTTTATGTTTCATCCTCAGTGAGGAAGATTTTATTTTCCAATCTGACATTGCTTGACAATGAATAAATAACCAACCGAGTTGTGATATTTATTGAATAACTGTAATTAATTCATTAATCATATGGTGTATATACTCAAAGGAAACAATCCTGATTCATAATAACGTTTAATTTATTCATATCTATACATTATAGATAAAATTGCCATATGCGCAATTTCGCTATAACAACATTAAAGCGAAAATGCGAATAATGATTATGAATTGTGTTGGCAACGAAAATTGATATACTCCAGATGAAATGTGTTAAAATAAACACGTAGAATAGAATAAACTTTATAGTCCACCAATAATAAACAGCATGATCTAGAATTACTTATTAAAATATGTATGCACAGGAAGGTGGTCTTATCTTATTGTAGTATAAGCATAAAAATAACACAAAAAATAAGTCTACAGAATATTTGCCCACTTTTCCAGAATAATTTGGTGGATTTAAGGGGTTTTTGCCGCTTATTTTTTTTAAATATTCAAAACAAGCTACAGCCAGCAGTTCCACCAGTTTTGATTACGATTTTAATACAAACTCTGAACACCCTCCTCCACCCTTTCACACACTTTGAATGTCATATGTATTTATATCAAATCAACAGCCAAAAAAATAAGTTTCAAGCTTCTAGCTCTAAAAATGACTATACTACCATACAAATTTTCACCCCCCCTTCAAACCCTTACAAACTTTTTTTCGCATTAAAAAGTAGTTCATGTCCTTTCTCAGGCTAGAAGTACTATCATATTTTAATCCATATTTCGAGGTTGGCAACGTGTGAGTGACACCAACTGTAGTCAGTGGTATTGCAAGAGCTCATAGGTTACGACAACCGCTTGCCAGGTGGTTTGTCTGCTTGATAACATAGTAACATAAAAAATTAATCACATAGCAATTTTACCTTTTTTAAGGACATGGCATGGGTTAAGATGAGCAAATCAACGTGAATGATGGGAAAATACACGTGTGTATGGCCACTCTAGTGATATCCATTTTACATCAATTTTGAGATTTGTCAATTATTATAAGAGTGAATACTATTCGAAGGTACATAGCTATGTTTTGCTATAAATTATTTTTTAGCTAGTTTAATATTTATGATATTAATTTCAGTAAAAAGTTGAATGTTTATTTATTATCGTTAGATCTATTAGATATTATTTTATTAAGCAAATCTTTTAATAAATATTCAAGATACCTTTGAAGAAAATAAAATTTAAAAAGGCATAAAAGGATTTTATTTTCAACAGAGACTAAGTTTGCGTCTTTTTATAACTCTATTATTACGTCTGAAGGGCGAACCACTTTTAATATTTAAGTCCATAAACTCTCTACCCTTTATTTAAAATATCAATGACTTCAATAATAGCTTACAAATAAGTAAATTACTTTCAATGAAATCAAAAATCTATGTCTAAAATAAAAATATTTTATTTTTTTATATCTTTAGTTAGAAGTTTCATTTTAAATTTATTCTTTGAAAATAATCTTTGTATAATTTTTTTTTGTTGAATTCTTTTGCTTCCTTCAAAAAGCTAAAACGTACGGGAAGGATTACAGAATGCTTACTTAAAAAACAGTAAGTGGTGATTTTTATTTTGTGAGTTAGGTACGTTTTTTGTAAACTATATCGTCTAAAATGTTTTCGTTTCAAGTCTCAAACTTCATCGGCAATCCTATTTTTGTTTCGCGGGAGGCGGCTGGCGAAATGGAAACAATTGAAAAACTACTGTGTCTATGACGAGCTAAAAGATTACATGATAACAATGATATTAAATTCAGAAAACTTTTGTATACGACAAAATTTTTACAAACAATTTAATTGTAGGCTTCCAAAGCTTTTTTGAATATCCAAAAAGAAAAAACCTTTTTTTCTTGTACATTTTTATCAATTTGAAGAGAAAAATAGGTGGAAATAGCATATAGCTAGCTGTTTTGATGCTAGTTCATATGCTATGAATTTACGGAGATTTTAGGATATTACACAAATACACATGTGATTATTTTATTTTTATATTAAGTCGAGATACTAAAAGAGAATATATTTGTAGTTTGTATTTCCCACGTCGCAAGAAGGTATTAATTTCTAAATTATTCTTGATCCTTTTTATCCTTTATTTTAGACTCATACAAAAATAGCCGAATAATTATTATACGTCATAACACCGAGTAGGTTGATGGGATTACTCAGCTTTATTTTATTTATTACAGTAATGGAATACATCCATAACTGTCTCGGGAAGCCGGCGGATATCCGCGGATGACTCACAGATCGACCCCCGTCCGTTTTGTTTGTGATTCTTCCCCTTGTTAACTGAATTATGTTTAAGAAATACAAGAGCTTCTTATCTCGAACCCTCTGAATAAATCTTACTTTCGGAATTCTCGTTTCTGAGTGGAGTCGTCATCTTGCGTTTATAATTTGAACCACCTTTATTTTACCCTCGTAATGCTTATCAAATTAAATTTTGCGGCCTCTAATTAAATCTGAGTTGACTCAGATGCAAAGGGCTTGAGAAAAAAATAGTTTTAACGAAATTTGATGATTTGTTTTGCTACGATTTTAGTATGACGTTTCAAATTTTATATATTTTGTTGTTTCTGTTTTCAATAAAACGCTTTGTATTACATTTTTCTGTTTTTAATGAAGTGTTTTTATAATTGATATTCACGATTTCTTACGAAATATGCAGTATAAATATATATATATTCGTTTGTATTTTTTTTTTTGCTTTTTAATTACAACCAGGATTTATATGAATTTGTAGCATTAGAGAGCATAAAATGGGGAATTACTAACTTAAATATTCATTTAAGAAATGGACTGCGTGCAGTAATGTAGATTTAATTTTCTATTAAAATAAATAAATAAATGAAACAAAACAAGAAAATGCAATACATTTTTCCAATCAATAAAAACTTTTTCGCAAGTTGACGTCAACTCAATAAAAATGCTAATTGCATTCTCCACTCACCTGTCGTACTGCAGCAGGTTATCAATAACACTATCCATATCACACTATATAAATGTATAAAAAGAGTCATTTTTAATTGTACAAAAAATCGATTTAGTGACAATTTGGAAAATATTCGAAGTTCACCTATGTTGTTCGCGAATGCGAGATGGTTCTATCAGGGCGACGAGCGCGCGTGCCATCGCTAGCGGGCGTTCGGAAGCACTGCCGCGGGTGCGAGCCGCCACTCCGCACTAACTACCCCAGCCAGATAAACAAGGCCGAGAAAACCGGGAACAAGCAGACAAACTGTCTAGCTAGCATTTATAGCCGGCACCGAATTAATGGTACAATAAAATAAGACAATAGACGAATAACAGACGAGCGATCCGCTGCTCTGGACGGCTCGCTGTCAAATATGCATAATCCAAACAATAAGCCGTCGTTGTATTAACTTATTAAGTAAAATATACCATGATCACCCAATTTATATGGACTAATACAAAATACGTTCACCGATTTTGTTTCTGAAACAAATATTAAGTAGTAGAGTCATCCTTCTCTTAGTACAAATGGGCCGGCTCGACCGAGGAAGTACTACCCTCTCACAGAAAACCGGCGTAAAGTAAACAGTAGTGTTACGTTTCAAGCGATAAGTGAGAACGCCTGAGGCCCAATCTCTCACCCCTCTACTCCCTTCCTTTTTCCCCTTGTCATCCCTTCCTTCGTTCTTGTTCCTTGGGTTGGCAACTACTAGCTACGTTGGTTTCAAAAACATTTAGTATAATCGAACATCCATACAGGCTTATTTTCTGTAGTACAAAATTCATCGCTAATAGATACTTGGCCTGGACCGTATATTTAGGCTATATAATTATATTATTATACAGTATTAAAATTTTAATAATTTGAATACATAAGCTGAACAACATTCTCTAAATTTGTACGTATGTGTATTTATTATTTTAGTATAAGACGATGAATAATTAAATAAAATTAGTTTGCGGCGCTATGGCTTTCTTGCTAGCTTTCAAATATTAATTAGAAACATTTATTAATTTCTAAAATATACATGAACATAGAAGCTTACATTTAACGTATGCTAATATGATTTACTTGATACTTCGCCACAATTTGCTTGTATAAATAAATAAAATACAAGGTGGAATAAATTCTATTTTAACTTTTTCTACAATTTACATTAAATTTCAAGTTCGTTTATAATACTATATTAAATGAAGCGTGTCAATCGAAGAAATTTACAAATTGTAACAATATAAGCAAGCTAAGTTAAGCTAAGCTGGGGTCTGAATGTGTGGGATAATTGCTGCATCATGCAATGTTCGCAAGTGTCCCCTGCACTAAAGGCGATCTGTGTCGTGTAAAACCATCGCAATAATGTTCTTCTAAAGTGTAACTGTTCCTCATAGTGCCCGAGAGCTCTTATCGGAGAGTGGGAAAACATCAAGGTTAGTTTGTGCGAAGTGTTCTCCGAATATTTCGCCCTCTCTTATTGTACATTTCTTATTTGTATTGTTTAACTTAATAGCTTTGTTATAATAAAACAAAAGAATAATTAATTTGTGATTTATGATGTTTTAATTAACTTAAAAATGGAAACGTTGTGCTTTATGTAGTTTGTATAATTGCTTGATGCGAATTTTTTTAACTTGAATTTTATACTTGCATTAAAAATGTTGACACCGTTCTGGATAGCGTCTGCTTTTAGTCTCGACGGTTGCGTTCAATTCCCGCTCGGGCAGATATTTGTTGTAAATGTCTGTTACGGTCTGGGTCTGTTTGTCTTTGTGGGTGTCACCGTGCCTCGGACAGCGCGGTAAGCTGTCGGTCCCGGTTGTTATCACATAATATCTGATAATAATCGTTAACTCTTGAAAAGTAATTTGGTCTTATCCCATGAGTCGTTGGTTCGCCCTTAGGGTTGCGGCAGTCAGATAGCAATCGCCTGTCAAATCCGGATAAGAGTAATAAGCAGACCTTGGGTAAATAAACTACCGGGAATAATGCTAGGAAGAAGAAAGAAGACTTGCATTAAAAATGTTGTAGCAAATATTATTTTATAACATAACATAACATTTTGATAATGGTGATAAAAAGAATAAATGTTAGAAATTATTTCATTCGATTTGGATCATGGTTGATATACGTATACACATGGAGATATATAGAATGACTAAGATATGGGACACGACAAGAAAATTTATGAACTGTTCAATTTTTTGTGGGCAGTGTAAGTTCTGATCAAGTAATGGCTTGAAGTGAGCCGGCGGGTCGCCGCCTCGCTGTCGCGTCGTTGCCGCTTCCACGTCTATTGACCCCGAAATGTAGGATAACGACGTTTGTTACGATCGTCATTTCTTTAACGTAGTTTACTAGCATTTGATGCGCTTTAAATAATTGCTAGTTTTAATGGTTTAGTAAATCTAAAGAGTCAACAAAGTTGCCTTCGTTAAAATGTACACACATCCTTACTAATATTATAAATTCCAAAGTAACTCTGTTGCTCTGTCTGTCGCGCTTTCACGACAAAACTACTGAACCGATATCAATGAAATTTGGTACACAGATAGTGTAGAGCCTGAGAAAGGACATGGGTTGCGAAAAAAAAAAAAGGTTGTAAGGGGTTAAAAGGGGGAATGAAATGTTACATGGAAGAATCGTCATTTTTAGGGCTAGAAGCTTGAGAATTATTTTGTAGGCTGTTGATTCAATATGAATAAATGTGACTCAAAGTTTGTGAAAGTTTTACCCCCAAGGTGTAAAATAACAATAGGGAATAGGGGATGAAAGTTTGTATGGAAGGCTTATGTGAATGTATACATGCGGGTGAAGCCACTGACAGAAATTAGAACATAATATATCAACTTCGTGTAAGGTAGATTTTGGTTCGATTATTATTTGTTTTTTTTTATTACTGACATTAAATAAAGGATATTTCTATAATATAATAAGAGTACTGAGTCGTGGAATACCACCAGCCAGTTGCTACAGCAAATAATTGTTAGTCGTGTGTTTTGTGGCCCAAGTACAGTGAAAACTAAAGGGTTCCGTGGCTTGATGATGATGTATCTGTAAAACTTTAAATATATGTAATAACGAATAAAACATCGACCGCAAAGTAATTATGAAAAAACAAAATTATTGGAAAAACGTATATATCTCTAAATTTGAACACATTTTTCAAAATAATTATCGTGAAAAGTTATTTTTAAAACGACATCAAAGTTTTCTAGAATTTAAAATCCCAAAGTTCAAAACCATTCGCAGTTTAGAAGAGGAGACTTTATGAATTTAGCTGAAATCTCGAAAACTAATGACTTAATCAAAAAAGTTAAAAATAAACTTTTGATTTTTTTTAACTCTCAGTTACATAATACATGGTAGCTACATTCAATTTTTATTTACTTAAACATTGCACTACAAAATCGTGTAGAATAAAATACATCTATTTATTAAATGACGTATAGATAGATCCAATGATCTCAAGTTATATGACTATGACATACCCACAGACATTCGGACATGACGAAGACGGGCTCCAGTTTAGCCATTAGGCTACGAAACCCTAAAAACTTTTGTGTCTTTTTACCGGGAAGCTGCTAGATTACAGCACCACATTGACCCAAAAATATATTATATTCGTACTACATTTTAATTATTATGTTTTCTTTTGTTCAAATATTTTTGTAAGAAAAGTATATTGTGCTCATTATACGCTAATGATAATTAAATTATGTTCGCATTGCAGGTTTCCCTTCTCTTGGGAGGTTTTATTAATGTGGTAAAACCAAGTCTCTTAATTTTATATTAAGTACGAAATAAAAGGTAATATGTTTTGGAAACATATTTAAATGCTAAGTAGTAACACTGTGTCGGATTTAAAAAGGGTCAAAGTTAATAGTAACTTAGCGCTCTAGAACGCTTTTTAACTTTGGAACATATAAACCTTTCAGTAGCTCTTACGTTTTACCCTTTATAAAGTATTTATTGATACTTAAAGACTAAAGATTTCAGTAGAAAATTGGGTGTTATCAAACAATAAAAGTCAAATTATTCCGTTTTGAAAAAGCGTTGAAATTAAATCTTATATTGACTTCTTTATATAATATATATGTATATATTGTGTAAAATTGATATTTTAAATGAACATTAACTATATATATACCAGTGCTCCTTTGTAAATTCGCACTAATGCAACGAAACGAAGTTAGTCACAAGCTTGCAATATATTCAAGTGAAGTTAGCGTCACAAGCCTGCAACAAAATCGAATAAATTTACTAACGTAGTTTCATTGAATTTACGTAGATTATGGTAAGTCAATGTAAACAAATGTTATATTTCATTCCTCAAAATAGTTATTCTTAATTTGACAATGTGAAAAATATAAAATTTTGTTCCTCTGTTACTCTTGTACATTATTATGAAACTGACATTTCGTGACGACCCCGTGACGACCCCATCGCCCGCTGTTGGGATAACCTCTGCCACTGCAGAGATTATTTCATCAGTGCAGTCAGTCACACTGGTGGTAGGTTTTTGTTGCAAGAGGCCGGCTTGGTAGGTACCACCGCAGTGTCAAATATTCTACCACCAAACAGTAGTGCTTAGGCATTATTGCGTTCCGGTTTGAAAGGCAATGTAGGCTAGTGAAATGACTGGGCAAAGAGATTTAAGAACTATTATCTTTAAGTTAGCACGCGTGATTGGAATCTACTAATGGTGCAAGCGCTCAAAGGCTACGGCAACCACTTACCATCAGGTGGGAAGTATGCTTGCTTGCCAACTTGTAACATGAAAAAGGAGTCGTATGTCAGTGTAATAATATTTACGGAAAATTCTATCTGAATTAAAAATATTTTCATTTTCTATATGCTTTATCATCTTTATCTATATGCTTTACATAGAATAACACTGTGTACTAATAAGTTGGCAACATGCTAACTGATTAGTACACGATGAGATTTATTAGCATATGAGATAATAATATATGTCGCCGCGCCGATTCATCACTTAATTAAATAAGCATAGATAAGTCATAAAATTATTACGTAAATTCTTATTGTGAATTTACTTCATTGACATTAGTAATAAAAGCCATTTATTTAAGAATTTAAAAAAATTCAGATTAAAATTTGATCCTGGCAGCCTTTAATTGTATTTTCGAAAAAATATTAAAAATCGAAGCAATTTTGAAATATTGTTTTAAAATATGTTGTAACATCAACTTCCGTTGAAGGCTTTATAAAGCAAATGATTTGTGCTGTGAAATGACTTTTGCTCCTGCCTCTCGGCCACAAACTCTGTAAGTAGTCTGTATGGCACTTTTATTAAAAATTGTAATATTATTTTACTTGCTTTTCATTCCTAAAATTATCTTGTTTAAATATGTGTGAATTTTATTACCTTGCTTAATCTCATAATAATTAAAATCAAAATGTGATACGCAGCGTATTGCTATTATTGTGCATTAAAAGCATAGCAGAACCGATGACTTACATAGGTTCAGTGGTTCTGCATATTTATTTTAAATAACCTCACTTCTGGTATGCGACATATATAATTTAATTTAACTATACATGAGTTATTTTCATCACACAAATTATAAAAAGTTAAATCTTTGTAAACTGATTATGTGTTATCATATTGAGATAATCTTAAATAATACCTATCCTACTAATTAATAAATTTGAAAGTTTGTATGTTTGGATGCTTGTTACTCAATGACGCACAAACGGCTGAACGGATTTGTATGGAATTTGGCACAGATATAGATTGTTACATGGATTAAGATATAGGATGACTTTTTATCCCGGAAGATGTTAGATTTCCATGGGATGAAAAACCGAAATACAGGAGGGTAAAATAGGGTGTGAATGTTATTATCGGGGACTATTTAGATGTATTACAATAAAAGTGCATCATTCCTAAACGTTATATATGCTTTTTTATATATTATTATAGTTTAGAAGTTTGATATGATAGGTATAAAATCGGTGGATTATAATTTGAAAATTTAAATAATTCTTTAACAAAACAATAATATACTCGTACATCAGGTCCATAATTAAATTGTCTTTATCATGTAAACGGATACACGATTACTGTGATTTATAAAACAATATTTCAAAATATTTCGAATTGAGTTAATACTTTATTACTTGAAATATCGTTTTATTTTATTTATTTATTGGAAAAGACACATCAACAGTACATATATTAAGCATTTATAACTAAACTTAACTAAATATTACATAATCGATCTGATATATGTACCAATTATAGATGTGCACAGCATTGATATTATTATAAATTACTGTCTAGCTACTAACAAAATATCTTGAACCTTACACACAAAATATGATTTCTTTAAAGGTAAAATTTTAAAATTTGGTGTAAAAACAATAACACTATATGTAATTATTTTAAGCAAAAACTACAATAAAATTAAAAATTAATGTTTAAGAGTAAAAAGCGACAACAGAAATTAAAAAAATATAAAAACACAAGAATGAAAATTAAAATTAAAAAGACTCTAATAGCATATCATATACTTTATATTTGATTTATTTATGTTTTATTTATTAAGCTATACTGCTTTAGGCGCGTTATGAAAAAATGATGAGAGCGAAATTTTAAAATGCGCACGCATCACTGTCACACAAAATTCACACGTTAAACTGTCAAAATAAAATAGAAATGGAACCTCAAGCATGTTGGCACGCTCGTCGCCTCTGATCACTGTTTTCATATTTATAATATTTATCCACATGTTTCTAGTTTCTACATTCACAGCACGTGATTTATAGTATTCATTTATTTATGAAACAATATAAGAATTCATACAATTATTAATGATGAGGTATTTATTTATCATAAAATGCTACACACTTAACGGTCCTCATTAGGATAGGTTTCTCCTATGTTGGGGGCCCGGAAACATACACAAGGACAAACACACCCAGACCGGATAACATGCCTGCATGGTCAATACAAATGTGGCGCATAAGGCAGGTTCGCTACCGCTGCGCCACAAGGTCGTTGAATATGTATAATGTGTTTAAGAGTTATAGCAAAGATTAATGTTTTTAAGTATATATATATTTTTTCTATATGACGTAATCAAAATCCTTTTTTTAAAGAAAGAATAAAAATTAACTGTGGCATCTACTTGTTGAATATCAACTAGGGATAATTTGGCGCTACAAACCTAATTTTCATAGTAGCCAGGTTAACAAGTAATAATTCTCGTCACGTTCACGACATTGGTTGAAAGAGAAGAGGCTACTAAAGAAATTTCGTTTCCCATAAATATTGCAACTGATTTACCTCTACTTGAAATTTGAAAAGTTTGTATTTTACTTGTTCGACTTGAGTAACTTCTTTACTTAAGCCGCTTCTTTGCTTAATAAAATCGTTACAGCATTCGTGTTTTCCTATTTTGTAACACAAAATCTTAAATCGCTTTTAAATACCTAGGTCTGGGAGCAGCACTGCTTAAAATGTTTTGTTAATTTGAAACGTTGGCTTAGTTAAAGTTTGTTCTCGATAATTTGGGAATTTCAGTGCCAGATAAGTTTAATAATAATTTAATGTGTCGACTCGTCGCAAGTTCTATCTGCTCGGAATATATCTTGTGAAGGTTCCGTATAAAAGTTGGTAAATCAGCAAGAAAATGCAGATTGAAGGAAAGCTATTTCCAACAAAACGTTTCGCATCGGCTCAGAGATTGGTTCCTCTTGCCGCTCCACTGCCCGAAGAAACTTGCTACGCTAAAACCTATTTTTATTATTTCGTTTCACATCGGCATGTTATGGATGTTTTAATCTCTGGCCCAATATTGTCGTGGAATGATAGCGGTATTTTCTTAGGTGGAATAAAGAAAGAGTTTCAATATTGTATTACAAAAAATCTCATATTTCTGCTATTTGATATAATTTTGATATGTTTTTGTTTTTGATATTGCTTGTGTCATTACTTAGTAGAGCCTTATTTTCTTGTACTACCCTAACACATATGAGTAGTATTGATGTAAGGTAGCAGTTCCCGTATTCTTGTATTTTGTCAGAGGAGTTTGACTCGACTTCCTTGTCCCTTCTCTTTTTTCCTTCCCTCCTCTTTTAGCGTTGATGAAAGCTTGAGTTCCTACTTGCCTTACAAGACTATATGTTACGGGAAACGTTTACTATTAAGCGTACCATACAGCCTCGTTGTCTATAAAACCACTTATCATAACAAATCAATTACATCATAAAATCACATATAATTTAAATTGAGTGTGCAGCGTTTATTTATTTATTTAAATTGCATTTCAATGTACCTAATATAATAAGAGTTTCAAAGAATTTTATCAAATAAAATATTATTCATAACACATTTTCGTATGACTGTACTGTAGAAAATGAAAAATAAAATTGTCCCAAGTCAATTTCAACGTTTCTTTCTGAGCAGACGAAAACCTTATATCTCCGCCTTTATTATTTTCCAAGTCCGACCGCAATATTATGCGAGACAGCATGGCAGATGGATCAGAAAACATAAATCTGACGTCTAAACATGTTTGCGCTAAAACGCTTATATTAAGCACTTTATATTAAGCGGCTCATCTATTGTATTAAATTACCCTTAAGAATTTTGTGAATATAATGTGAACAAGAGTATCTTGACTATATTATGCTAATTTAATACAGTAAACAACGAATTTTAAATTATGTTGAGCGAATGTGAAAATATATATTCTGTATAAAAGTATATTTTTTGTTAGAGCCTCATCAGTACAAAATTTCTTTTCCCAATGGTGCGGCATATTAGCAGTAATAAAGCCACAGATGGAATTTGTTATTGCCACCTTTGGTTTCTCCACCAATGCTTACGGTTTTATTAGCCTCCTTCACTCTTATCGCGGCAGAATGTCTCACTCGGTGGCCTTTTGTGAAATTGTTAGCATTCCATTCACGGGCCGTGCATTGTTCGTTGCATTTAGCCACCGTCAAAACTTAGCAATCCCGCAATAGGTTTATTAAAAAATACAGCCTTATATGTGTGACTTTTAATTATAAAGATTTTTTAACGATTTGTCAGTTCTTATTTATTCGACAGATAGATGTATAACGATATAAAATTGTATACAAGGATATATCTCGCTAGATTTGAAAAGCATCATGTTTCCCTATATCCATAGTGAGGAATAACATTCTGAATTCATGAATGTTTTATTGCGGAGGCGACGCGGTGTTAGCGAGAAAAATGCGTCGCCATTCATTCACGCTCGTCACGGATACTAACTGCGTGTTCTGTGTTGTTTGGATTTAGTTCGAAAAATGCGAGTTTTCGCAGTTTAAATGAATCTTTTAAGTCATATTTTTAAATAAGTATTATGTTCGTTTTTTTCCCCACGATTCTTACTTTTTTGGTTAGTCTTTTCGAAACGTTCAAAATGATTATTTTATATCACAAATATGTAAGCTGAAGCGTGGTCGTATGATCCGTCTGATGATAAGTACTCATCGCCTACAGACGCTTACAATTTCAGTAATGTGATTACTGCTATCTCAAGTATATATGTTCAGAAAGTGGAAAATAAATGAATATAGAGAATTGGAGTTTGGGCCTTCAACCTTCATATTCATTACAAAACGAAATAGTGTAACTTGAAGTCGATATAATATATGAAAATAATACTTTTCCAAACGATTCATACATAAACTTACAGAAAACAGTAGTGCTGTATTTCTACAATACTATACGGAAAATACAAAATATCAAAGCTTAAGTATACATTGTGGTTAAAATTGTGGGTAACACTGTAAATATACGTAATTGTCATAACCTAATCATTATTCATGATTTATTGTTCAACCAACTGTCCTTATTGTAAACAGTACGTATAAAACATATACGATCAATACTACTCGACGTAATTAAATCGCTCCTTCTATGTCGAATTTCATTATCAATAAAGTGTCTTTACGAAAGCAGACAGAGCGACGCCAAGAGCTTTCGTAACAAACTTATTTTACTAGCTCGGCTTGAGGGCTACGAAATCTTTATATACAATCTATATTACATATATGTATCAAGTTTCAAGAATATAGAACGCAGTTTTTATTGAGGTCATCTAGCAATTCATCAGATAAATTGTTTTGTAATTTACTCTTATTTATGGAAACGTGATCAAAATAACTATTCATTAAAACAAACAAAAGACTTAAGCCGACTAAGATGTAAAGCGTAGGTATAAAAAAATAATGTGAATGCCGAATACCACGGAAGCATGTCTTTTACACAAAAGAACTTTGACATCAAAAATATTATAGTAGAAACACACACATTAAATATTAATAAATTAACAACCTGCCTTTTAATAATTATTATTACAGAAGCTTAATATAATGATTCAGAATATTTTCACAAATACTGGATGTTTTATTTTAAGCTTAATTTCTATATTAAAAATCCTGTTAAAAATACGCTAAAGTTTATTAAATATTTTCGTAAATAAAAATTGTAATCGTACTAAAATACTTTTACAAGCCTGTGAATTATGTTGTGAAGTTGTAAAGTTGTTACGGCCAGCTTTCAATTCCATTATCAAGGCATAGACACTATCTAGTCCGCAATGTACATTTAAAATTCACACCATATAGTATTACGTAATAAAAAATGCTGCATAAAATTAAACTCTTCGGATAAATTAATATTTCCGCACCTAAAAAAGCAAGAATATTCAAAGCAAGTGAAGTATCACATGCACGTGTTCACCACGGGATAGGAGGGACGGGATAGGAAAGGAAAAAGGTAGGGAACAGGTTTGGAAGATTGGGTCTCCGGCGCTCTCACTCATCGTACGAAACACAACTGTACTGATACTGCTACTTTCTGTGACGGGGTAGCACTTCCCAGTCGAGCCGGCGCGTATGTGCTGCGAGTAGTGTAGTTAAGTGGATTGTTTCGTGTAACATAAATTTTAAATCAGTTATAATTTTTTTATTTCAATCCTCAATGGCAATATCATCATCAAATAGATGTTTATATGACTCCTAAATGGCCGGACCGATGCTATAGCTAAATTTCAAGGAATCTTCAGATTAGCGTAGAAAAAATCACGTGAATTTGATAGTGTCTTAACAAAAGAAAACCCCACACATACGGTGTCATGGCCAAATTGAAATATACATATATTCTACATTGATAAGTAATTACCGTAAGAAACTATCGTGATCAATAGCAATGCATTATTTATTAGTTTAAGTGTTTGTTATTTTGTGACACTATAAACAACGAGTTGTTTAACAAAAGACAATATATGCCTTTTTATAAATTATTATAATGATAACATTTATATCAAATATACTGAGAGTTAAGTGATTAAACTTTGTATTCAGATCACAAAACTAGCTTGTTTGTTGTTCGAGCTGAGTGGGAACAAGACCTGCAAATAAAAATAAATGGTATCCCACACGACGATTCTTGGCTAAGGTCCATAGGTTTTTTTCTACAGTAAGTTTTGATTCAATAACATAAAGTATATACCATTATACATATATATTACTTGCAGATTATCTTTCAAAGTAACGAAAATATTTACATATCAAGTTCAAAAATCTTTTATTTTTATTAATATCAAGTACATAAATATTCTTGTGTTACTTAATTCTTAAAGAACAATTTTATTTTTGAAAAGAAATACTACATTTACTTACCCATCATACTTAAATTCACAGATAGCTAGTTTACTAAATAATAATAAGCCTTGGACAATAATTCATAACGCTTCTATTATAATATCGGGAATGAAAAGCTTATCGTATTCGATATGGATAATATAAAAAAATAAAGTATGAGGAAGTGTAACAAATCATTGAAAAATAATAATAAAAGATAATTGGACAGTTCATTTTTTCAACGGTAAAAATAGCGATATCCATATACAAAGTAGATGAGATTATCACAAGGCGATGTTATCGGAGCGTCGGGATTATATTAGCTTCGGAAAGTCAATATCCCCGGTTGTTAAACTTTATTGAACCCTTAAATAATTTTAACGCCATTATGTTAACAATACCAATAACTTCTATCGGAGGTAAATTGTCCGACCAAAATGCTGCGAACTTTAGCCGTAATAACGCGTTTAAATATTTTAGGGATGTTGCTACTCAGAGTATGCCTTGTAACTAGGTCTAAAATATATTGCAAGATGTTTTCTTTAATAGATGTACAGTTGGAAAAATAAAATACTAATAAATTACAAATATCATAAACTTTTTTAGGTTTAAAATCGTGACTTAAATTATCATATTTATCAAAAACACAAACAAACAAATTTTAAATTATTGTAACAATAATATGAAAGCTCCAATGTCATTTCGTCACCGACCACTAAGCCTTTTTGAATAACGAAGAGTTTCTTTTATAGGCGACTGAAAGGAAAACCATTTTTTTAAATGACGGGCGTCGCGTCGCCGCTATCTTGAATATGCAAAGGCCGTTGCATCGTTCAACATCATCAGACCAAAAAGGTCCGTTGTTTCCGACTTGCTTTTTTAGCATAATGTTTTGTTTACATTATATTCCCGTGAGCCTTCTTTCTGTTTACAATAATGTTGTTTATATTTAAGCGCTAAATATGGAGTGTATTGTAATGAAACTAACTTACTTTAGATGGTCTAGTGCATAAGGCGTAAACTTTAACCAATCGTTACGAATTCGAATCACACGAGTCTTTCAGTACTCAACTTTTGTCTTACGGTGAATAAAACCATACTAAAGATCAGGTATCTTCGTCTTGAATTGAAAGATATGAATATCTGTCAACTTTAAGTATAACACAACATTAGGTACCTAATCCTTACATGAGGAGGCACTTATGTAATGCAGCAGTGGAACCCTAGCTGTGCTGTTACTTTTTTATAAATATACACACTATAAATAATGAAAACCTAAGAATTGTTATAAGTCGTTAGCGAAAGAGAACAATTCCGTTGCTCAATTTTAAATCCCAGTTGAGTTGTTTTGCTCTACAAAACTCTCATTTACAAAGACAAAGTAAGTAGAATAGATAATAGCAACAATTCAAATAAAGTAGCGAGCAATAAAATCAAGTGGACCGCCAGTCGGATATCTGACACGGAACTAATTCCCACTATATTTTAATCCGGTAAAATACAAAGGAGCCCAATTTGCATAAACCTCGACTGTTTGTTTCATGCGAGAAGTATATCCGCTTTGCTGGGACTATTTCGTACTCAATTTATTTGTATGCGCGGGGCGACGCGAACGGCTGTAAACATTCTATGCTGAAATTTTAATGGTGATTACCGTGTCATGTATTTGTATAATACACGTCGGAAATTCATATTTCCGACGAGAAATATGGGGACATCGATTTAAAAAATTCGCTGTGAATGTACTCTATAAAAACGTTGATTTAAAATCACAGTCCTATAACAATAAAGCCTTACTTTTTTACATATTACATTTATTACTCTGACCATAAATTTATTAGCAAATGTTGGCCGTAATTAATTACGAGCACGTATATCTTCGAAGACATTAAAATTCATGGGAACCCTAATCAGATTAAAGTTAGTGAAAAAAAATCCCGTAAATAACTGAAACTGTCCAATAAATGCCGCCGTAGGGTTCTGACCGTTAATCCGCCACATTGGGTTAATGCGGGCAAGACATTATCTTACTCCGCTATATCACTGCTCTTGGAATCTGTAGTTTAATAGGTATAAAGCCTATTAACCTTGATTTATCTTTTGACTTAATCTTGACTGACTAGTTCACATTTCAAAAGATAACATATTGGGTTAAGAAATATGTTTTAGGGATCCAAGCAGAAATCTTTAGTGCTCATAAGTTCCTTGTATGGATAATCGTTTATTTTTAAATCCTATTTTATTCTTACTGACAATTTTAATATTATTAATAGTTTAAATTGACGGATGGAAGTACGGACGTAAGATTAGTAATAAGGTCCCTTTTTGACGTTGATGACGTTGTGGCGCATTGGTAGTGAACCTGCCTTAAGCGCGACAGGTCCGGGTTGGATTCCCTCTCAGAGCAGATGTTTGTAATGACGTACCGACACAGGATATAACTATCCTAATGGGTGCCGCTGAGTAAGCACTACCCGCGTTTATCCATTAACTCTTTGTCCAGAACTCTCGACAAATAATCTTATTAGTATAAGTATCGTGTGTATAAAGTACATATATGTCTATGCCGTTTGTTTGTTCAGGAAGGAGATTCATAGTTATATTGATCTTAAAGTTGTTTGTGTCGCTCAGTGTGGTCCAGATATTACCTTAGGTTTTAGATGATTGGTATCAACTAAGCAAAGAGCTTAGTGATAAAATGTACTTATCAATAATAGTCAATCTACTAATAACGCTAGAAGCATTATCGTATGTTATCTCCTAATGAGGGGTGAACCGGAGGAGAAAATTTAATAGGATGAAGCGATGGGAGTTTAGGCCTCTGGCTTTCCCATTTTCTCGCTTTCTCACATTATGTCGATAGAGGGTACTATTTTTCTGATCGAGCAGGTGAATTAAAAAATATAAGTATTATATCCATAAACCCGAGATGGCCCAGTGTATGGAAAACTAAATCTCTGATTTTTTTAGTGCTCAATCTATTCCGAATCTGTCTCATGCTTGATGTAAACATCGTGGCGTGAAATCAGTATTTTTCAGAAGAAATTCTGCCTGTCCAATCCGTGTTGGAGCAGTGCAATGGATTATGGTCCTGAGTCTTCTACATAACAGACAACACAGAGCACAGTACACAGTACAGAACAGTACAGTGCAATACAGTACAGTATACTATATAGTAACAATTTTTTTATTTATTGAATAGAATTTGAATCATCGTCATCATCATCACATAAACATATTAAAGTGATGATGATGATCAGATTAAGGAGTATTATACAGAACGCGATTGCTCAAAGTATAAGAGCTTGTAATCCTCTATCAATGCTTTTATTTACCTATAGCTAAAAAAAATTTAAGTGGTTGAAAACGATTGTTTTTTTTAATAGTGCAATGATTGTTAATATAATTATTGAGTACATAATTTATGTAACGCAAAAATGCTGTTACGTAAGGTTAAAATAAAGTTTATTCTATTTCCCACATGTATAAGAGCTTTGTATAGCTAATTTGTATTCAAGAAATCGCTTAGGACAAGCGCTCGACTGAACGAAGCAGTTTCAAAACCTTAGCTCAGGTTCACTCGACGAGGTTCCCCTGACAGTAATTATACGATGTTAATACTATTTAGTTTTCTAATACAAGAACATTACATTGCATTGGATATTTAATTTTAAATTAAACTCTTAGTTGTTTATAGTACAGTTAAGCACATAACTTAAGATGGCTAAAGAGCGGAATTCTTTTCTGAACTCTGTACTTTCAGACACTCACAATTCAGATACCTTCAAAATACATTTTGTAAGTTTTAAAACACGATTGTAGTAAGACCTTCTTCGCTTCGATTCCTTTCTTATTCCTCTTCTCTGTGTTACCTCTTATCTTTTAGCAACGCAAAATGTTAGCCACGGTACGTCTTTGGGAACGCCGTCTGCTTATAAGTCACCTATACTGTACTGTTTCACACTGTTATAATGGTCTTAAGTTTAAGAATATAAAATTGCTTAATCAAATAAAAGAGAGTTTTAGAAAAATCCCTAGATAAAAATTTAATCGTATAGTAACAACTACACTTAATGTGCTCACTTAAACAGTATTATATACGCGGGTAATTCCGGGGCGTGTGTGAATATTCATACGACCCAGCACAGAAGAAACTTCAAGGAAAGTTTTAGATTCTCGCTTAGGTGCATTACTTATAGTAGATAACTTAAAAATTTCAACTTTGAATGTACGCACTAAAACTTTAGAACTCAGTCGTGTTTTCTTATGAATTTGAAAGAAACTTTCAAATATACATTTCTATTTGCGAGTTTTCCAGAACGTTGGAAAATATAATGGGGCTACACAATATAATTTTATAATAAAAATTCATGTTGTATATGTAATTGAGTTATTATATTTTGTGAATTTTATAGTATGACTAGCTTCACCCTTCGGTTTTGCCTGCGTTAAATTCAATCTACCTCTCAAACCTCGTGGGACCAAACACGTCTCAAAAGTCACGCGGTAGCGCAACCGCGTGACCTTTGAGACGTGTTGTATTCTTGCAATTTTAGGGGTCTTAGCTTGTTATAAAGTTATAAGCCTATATTTTGTCAATCATTATTCTGCCTAACCCTAAAAGTTTTTTTCACATACTTAACTTCTAAGGGAACAATATGGTCATAGTCAATATTTGTTTTAATATGTAATTTACGTGTGTGTGTGTGTGTGTTCGAGCATCTTTTGAAAATTATTTTATCGACTCATGAAATTTACTTTTTTTTAATCTCATGGCTATATCATGGAATTAAAATTTTTTGTGTATTTATATCTCAATACGATGAACCGACTATACTAATAATAAAACTGATTATACTAAATCCTCGCCGGTGAAGATGCGGGCATTTGCTAATCGATTTAAAAAACAATCACATCTTAAATTACTACAAAAAAGTACTGGCTTATCTGAAGCTACAATAAGTTTTAAAATAATTCTTAATTTGATAGGTCAGTAATTATTCCAGCCAAGTGAAGACTTTCTTCTTTATAAACCTAAAATCTAATTACATTTACAACTCCGCTAAAGTTTCTTTAATCTCCTAAACTGGCTTCTTTATTCTTATCCTCTTTCAGTGATAAAATGTTTTAGCCATTACGTTTCATTCTTTATACTTCCGTTTTTTTTTGTCTAGTTTATTTACTTTCCGCCAGAGGAGAGTTAGTAAGAAAGTAAAAAAATGTTGATTAAATTTCTTGAAGCAAAAAAGTATTATTGTATTATTTCCTCTTCTTTGCAGCATATTTTTCTAGCATTTTTAGGATCATCTTCATATTTATTTTTATTCTTGTCCCGAAATAACAAAGTAATAATGCTAAGCAACGATTACCATTTGAAATCTTCATCCTTTATAGACTGACGGATAACTTATTTGATAAGAGTGAATTATCTATCACGAGTTAACGATTATTACTGTTAAAGTCAATACAAACATTTGCCTCGAGTGAGAATTAAAACTGTGACCTTCAGTGTCGGTCATCAGTGTTATCATGTAAAATTAAATGTTTAATTAAAGCATTATTATGTGCATGAAAACAACATAAATGGAAAGATCACATTTCGTTTTGAGTAATTGATTAGATCATCACAAAATTTATTTGGGGTCACTAAGAAACATACTTGGCATAAAAATTATATCATCAAAGTTAAACGACCAAGATCTCGCATTTTTTATGTGATTTAGTTGGCAAATAAGCATACGACCCATCTGATGGTCAGCGGTCTTAGCCTACGATCGCTTACAACTCCCTTCATTTGCAGGTGACATTGACGCGTTGCCAACGATATATTGGTTCTTAATTTTCCTTTGCCCAATAATTTGACTAGCTGCAATGTCCTCCAATCCGAAAAAAACACACTACGGCTTTGTGATAGAATATCTGACCTTGCGGTAGTATCTTCCTATACGGCCCCACAGAAAAAAAAGGCCTACAAATCAAATCAAATCAAATCAAAATATACTTTATTCATGTAGGCATTAATAGGCACTTATGAATCGTCAAAATACAACACATTAATGTAATAGTTACAACAGTAATTAATTTAATACATTTATCTATGTCCATGCATTGGAGTCATTTTTAAATTCTTCAATGCTATAATAAGCTTTTAGTGATAAACAGGTGACACTACACTACAACCAGTGAACATAATATTAAATTTAGTTGAATTTATAAACTGTTTCTCTATTTTTGTATATCAACCTCTCTAATTGTAAATCGTTCAAAACAACTTTAAAAACAATTACAAATTAAAACACCTCTACTGTTTAACTAAGACATAAGGGCCACTACAATAAAACTGGGATAAGTTATTCACTACACTGACCACTAGGAGAAACTTCTCTACATTACAGCAACTAAACCTGCAGTTAAGTGTTTACTTCGCACATTGTAAGGCGTCGTACTGCAACTTCGACCATAAAAACCGCCTGACTCTTACATTCACTACCACTTTGATGTATATGAATTAATTTATAGGACTTTTGTTTGAGTGAAACTAACATTCTAACATAGTGGTAGTGAATAGCAACTGTCCCTAGTTTGATGTTGCATGTGGTTAGTAGATCTCTGAATTGACTGAACACAAAAAGCGCAAAGGCACTTATAAAATAAGGCAGCCTTGAATGGAGGTTTGAGCTGTCGGTACTGTGGAAGAATGTGAAAGCGCACCCATAGTTCCCACAAAAGACGCCGCGATGAATACCGAGGAGTTTTAGTCAATACGAATCCCATATAGCGTCTTTTTGCCCCCATAACAAAGCGGTCCCATAAGAAAAATATCTTCCTATCTATGTATGAACTGGTTATCGCACTTTAGATATTCCCACTCAGCTGTAATCCTATTTAATATTATTAATGCGTAAGTGAGTCTATGCCTATGACACTGAACTAATTCTGATTAATTTTGGTACAGATTTATGTAGATGATAACGCCGGGACGGTTGTAGGCTATTTTTTGCCGCGAAAACAAAACCTAAAAAGAGTTAAATAGAAGATGAAACATTTTTCTTCCCAACATGTAATACTCTATTTTATAATATAAAATTTAAGGTACCAGTATATATAATTATTGAATTAGGATACATATAAATGCATGTTTTCTTCAATATAACAATAGTTTTATACAAAATAAAAATAATAGTTGGCTAGTTGCTACTAAACAAATTGTAATTTAAATAATCGATATTATTATCGAGCTAAAAAAACTCGATGTCAGATAATTAATGTATTAATTAGTAAAGTATTTTTATTTTTTATTAACAATAATAAACACTACAATCTACATTTCTTATATATACTCCAGAAACGAATTTTGTCATATTTTGTGTTGTGTATTTTTTGTTATTAATATTTACAACTTTTTTAACGTTTTAAGACTTAGACTTGAAAAGGATTCCGTACCACCGTAATAAAATATGATAAATATCAATGACTAGTTTATATTATGTGGTCTTCCTCCAATCCTTTTATTTTTAAAATTATTTTATTTCTATATTAGTTGTTGTAGCGGCAACAAAAATACACCTTTGTGTGATAATTTTGACCCACTTCCTATTGCGGTTTGTGAGATACAGCCCGCTGAGAAGCGGACGGACGGACAGCCGTTGGCACCCTTTGGGTACGGAACTCTGAAAATAAGTTACACTGGTTAAAGTTTTCTTCCATCGCTTAAAAATATTCAAATGTGTTACTACAGCTAGTAGCACTGCATTTTACGTCTTATTTTGGAATGTTTCCAATTTGTGAACCGAGTATGTTTATTGGCACAGTGAAGCACATAATTTAAATTATAGCGAGTCCCGGCTTTGAATTAAATATGGGGTTATTTAAACAGCTACCAATTTTTCATTATAAATTGGTATTTAATGAATATAAATGGTATTATTTAATTCTCTTGTATCTTTATGTGTATAATTCTTTTCTTTTTTATAAAATTTCTCATCAGGTGCAAATACAGTTCAATATTTTAGTAGATAAATTTTTATTGAACTGTTGTAAGTATATCATACATCTTTTTCTGTAAGGTAATACAATATTTATAAGGGGTTTCATTCCCTTTGTATAATGTCAAATGACGGAGGGAAGCGCGTGAAAAGTTTGCTGAAACGCCACATTATCTCGAACGGGTCTAATAAAGTGCGTTTCAACTCTGTAAAAACGCTTAAAATGCTTATTTGCATTCAAGGAAGTCCCCAGAAAGATCAAGTGTACGGTTTTCTGAAACGTTAGTGCTCAGGATCAGAACGCTAGACGGAGGGTTCCCTTGATAGTGATTAGACGATGCTAATACCATTTACTTTCCAACTTTCCTGACTTACCGACCGTTACGTGAACATTCGCTATTTATTTTACAGTACTTTGATATCATCTTTAATGGTAGATTTAACTTTGCCTTTTACTTTATTTCCTTAATATATAAACTTAATATCTTGTTTATTAATTGCATTCTAAATTTGACGCTTTAAAATCTACTATCTACTATACCTAACGTTAAAAACGAGATTTTTTATAAAATTGAGCTTTAAGATCGATTGAAAAAATTTAACCACACTGACATTACTTTTTTTTCTGAAGGTCTATTATTGTTAGGCGTATCGGCTTTGACGTCGTCAATGGGCGAGGGCTGAGTAGTGAGTACTGAACTATTGAGACGACCGTAAAAAAGGGCCAGCCCTTTCAGCGGTTCAACCATTCCTGAGTTTACTTTGTTTTTTTTCCTACTATGTTATATGTTATTTAGTATCTTCTTTTATATTTAAACATGAATAAGTTAAAATAGATCAAATCTAAGATAAAAACAAAATTTTAAGCAGTAAGAAAAAGAGCCCTGAAAGTTGTTAGCGTAAATATGAAAAGGTTGGGAAAACTCTACTCATATTGTGTAGTAATATGGATTATTAGCCTTAGTGCTCAAATTTTTGTGACGTAAAAAGTAATGAACACTGAATTTTTATCCTTCATATTATACCATAGAAGTGTCTAGAAAATTCAATGATTAAATTATATAGGCAAAAAATGCTAAAGGCTACACAGTTTGATATCTAAACAATTGAGATAACTATATATAAAAGGATAGGTCCTTTTACAAACTTATTATTTATTTGAACTGAGAAATAACTAAACAAATTAAATATAATATTAACCAATTATACAATAAATTCATGTATTACATATCTTTTTTTTCTTGAAACATGTTTGTTACTCTTTCGATAACGAGGTTATACTAACAGTTTTCGCATATTCTTAACTAATATCTTCATGAAATGGGTTAATAACCACGTCTTAAATATTCTTCATGTAATGATATACTTATTTAAATTAACTAGTGCAGTGGCCAAAGCAGACGGGCGAAGTTTCTCCAAGTTTTTATAAGTATCTAAACTTCAGAACTAAAAAGAAAACTATGAAAATCATAAGTTGTTTTCTGTGCTGTTTCTAAGAAAAAGACATTTTTTTTTTTTTTTTTTTATGTTAAAAGTTGGCAAACAAGCATACGGCCCACCTGATGGTAAGTGGTTGCCGTAGCCTATGAGCGCTTGCAGCACCATTAGTGCCACTCACGCGTTGCCAACCTCGAGATATCAGTTCTTAAATCTCCTCTGCCCAGTAATTTCACTGGCGTACAGTGCCCTTCAAACCGGAACACAGTAGTGCCTAAGCACTACTATTTGGCGGCAGAATATTTGACACTGCGGTGGTACCTACCTAGCCGGCCACTTGCAACAAAAGACCTACCACCAGTGTGACTGACTGCACTGGTGGAATAATCTCTGCTGTGACAGAGGTTATCCCAACAGCGGGCGATGGGGTCGTCACATCCCGACGCCGGTAAATATGTACATAAATGATTTCTTTAAAAATATTACGCAAAATGTAAGTTATTTTTTGTTTTAAAAATTTTAATTACATTGTGTTGTTAATATTGATGAATCCTTAATAGCTCAAAGATGGCCACCTTCTTGGACTATTTTAGTTCCCACTCCTAGCAGAAAAATCATTGCTTTTTCTCAGCATTGATCAAAACGATCAAATTATAAATTTTACCACCCTGAAAATTTAAATATTATATTTTTAATTTTTTATTCCAGTTTTTATACTCTTTCAATAAATACAATGGAATGTTTAATTTTTGTCTGGCTGAGAGTTCAACGCCATTTTGATCGCTATCTTTTTTCCATAAAAATATATCAATAATTATTAGCTGGATTAGAAAACAAACGACTTCATTTTTCAAACAGGACAAGATAATATTTTCGGTCTCTGATATAATGGATATACTTTAAAACTTTTCATTTTTTTGTTTAAATATTTATTACTTAAGTGTTTACTAATTTTGGATTTATATTCCAAAAAGTATAATTACATAAATAAATTTTATAAATATAGATATAATAATAAGTGAGTATTTATCGGGATGTGTTTATCGTTGACTCATAACAATGCTCGTAGTATATACATTATACATATATTAAGTTATAAATATAACGCGTGCTACTTTACGTACTGACAATGCGGGTACGTAGATTTTACCCATCAAGGAGGTTAATTCCATATCTATGAAATAAATAAAAAAACAACCCAATTAATTAAGAATTCAAAGAGATATATATGATGAGAACCTTTGGATTATTTAGTTTTTTTACCATTTAAGGTATACCACGAATAAACATGCGGCTTGCTTAAAAAATACGGGTTGCCTGCATATCCTAAATTGTTTTAAAATAGACATAACTTTGCTTTGCCATACGTGAAATTAAGAAAAAGATAGGAAGTTTGGACATTCGACGCTATCACTTACTGAACGAATGCTATTGGGTACTTCATTAAATATAATCTGTATGTACTTATTATTACTTTCGAATTGACGCAATAATGAAAGGCCTAGATAGCAAAACTATGTGCTACTATATATATGATAAATGACTAATCTGTTTCTTAAATTTGTTATAAATATCGTTTTGTATTAACTAAATGACTCTCAAGTAATTGTTAGATATAATTCATTTTGAAATGGACATAATAACCAATTTTTATTGAGGAGCAAGATATTTCTTATACGTTACGCTTGAACTGTTCGGTAGCATTCAGTCCGTAAGTAACTAAAAGTCCTTTAGTATAACGAAGGGCTTCTTTATGTGAAAGGGGGCTGAAAGAGCGACCATTTTTTTTAAATGACGGAGGCTATCTTGAATATGCAGAGGCTGTCGCATCGTTCAACATCATTAGGTCGGAGAAATAAGACCGACGGCTTTGAATAACTTCTATTCTATGCGTGGGTCCTGATCCTTATTCTTTATATGAATTTAGCTACAATATAAAGAAGCGTTTTCAGTGGATACTTTTCAATAATATCAATCTTGACTAAGAGATTGGCTTTATAAATACACATATATGGATATTTAACAGTAATTAATAACTACGTTAAGAATTGAAATTTTAAATAATAAAAATGAGTATCCGTAGTGTATTTATTTAGTCAAATAAATATTCGAATTTACAACAAAGCTAAACTAAAGCTAAAAACACTTACTTTACAGATATTAAAAAAACAGATTTCTGTTTTTTTAAGAATTTTGGGAATGCCTTTTCAAGTCATTATTAATACTCCTATTACAACTCCAAATAAGCTACAACAATAAGTAGGATTAAACCCACAACTTTCGCCTCAATAGTTCAACGGTAGAAGGGCCGACTTCACTCCGTTAACGCGAGTGTCGAGGGTTCGATCCTGACCCATTGGGCTATTGTCGTACCCACTCCTAGCGCAAGCTTCGAGCCTTTTGGAGGGGCAATAGGGTTATTAGTAATGCCTTGTAAAAGTATTGCTAATATTCTTTATAAAAAAAAAAATGTTAACGCGAAAGTCGCGGGTTTGATTTTGACCCCTTGGGCTATTCTCGTACCATTTTTTTTTCTGAATGTGTATTGCTGTTGGCCCTTCTGGCCTTGACAGCGGCACCAAGGAATACGAAAAAACGGTTACCATACATTTTGTTCCTACGTCTGTTATTTACTTTTATTTTTATTCTTTATTGTGAAGCAATTTGATAATGGCATGTATTCCTAATAATACACTCAAATTGATGTATTCGATATATTTTTTTAAATTAAAATGTGGCTTACGTTAATAATAAAGTTGTTTGTTACTTATAAATATTTGACGACGTTGTAACGCAGCGAACCAGCCCTAAGCGGCACAGGTCGCGGGTTCGGTTCCCGCTCGGAGCAGGTGTTTGTATTGACTATACAGGCATGTGTCCTTGTCAATGTGTATGTTTCCGGATCCCCGACACAGGATATAATTGTCCTAATGGTGACCGTTGAGTGTGTAGCGTTTATTTATTTATTTATATATACATCATAATATAGACTATATTTTATGTATAAGTAACAAAATGATATGCACATACCAACAAATCGGTTTACTATTTATAACATAAATGTTATTCACATATAATAACCGTTTCATAATTATAATTACTTTAACCGTGAGGAAACAGCTGAGACATGCAAACTAAACTATATCTGAACATAATTAAATTCATTCTTGCGACGGAAATGTATTTCTCTACATTTAGCAATTTTTAATCTTATACTTAGCTTAGTTACAGAAGACATATAGTGTAGTTTTCATCGTTTTTACTAAACCGTTGAGGGTAGCGATTCTGCCTTTAGCCTTGACGGTTGCAGGTTTGATTCCCGCTCGGGCAGATGTTTGCATTGATCTTACAAATATTAGTTTCGGACTGGGCGTCAGTCCCAGTTACTTAACATCTGATAATAATAGGTAATTTGCTTTTATCCAAAGAGTTACTGGTTCTACCTTAGGGTTACGGAGGTTCAAGTGAATTAATGTCTTACGCAACTCTGCGTCGTGGGTTCAAATCTCACAAATTGTATGATTATTATTTCCCCCCAACCACAGAGGTAAAACCCAGGGTCCGCAGAGGTAAAACTCTGCGGTACCCTGGGCTTGTCGTGCCGGGGGGGCTCAGTAGCTGGGAGTCGATTGTGCAGGTGGCACCTTCGATTGCCCGGTGAAGCTAACAGGGTTGCCGGTTTTCTGGGTTCACCTGGGAAGTCGATAGGTGGGGGCCGCAAGGCCCACCCGCGTTTACGCGGGAGAAGTGTACATATGTAAATAGTGGAGGTGTGCTGACTTCTTGGGTTCGCCCGGGTAGTTGGCCGGTGGAGGCCGCAAGGCCTAAGCGTTATATATATGTATATTTATGTATATATGTATATTTATGTATATATGTATATTTATGTATATATTTGGGTATCGCCGGCTTCGATAGTTTACTCCCGACTAAACGTCCCGAAGCCGGCCCAGGTGGAGGCCGAAAGGCCTGGTGCGTTCGTGCGTGGAGGTATATAAGTATTAGTATGTAATTATATGTATGTATGACGGCACTAGGTTGCCGCCCTGGTGGGCCCTCGGGGCAAGCGCCGGGGCGTCGCGGTTGAATGCTTCGGCGATCCCACGACGTCCCACTATGGCGCTAGATGGGACCTTGGAGTTTTAGTGGGTAGGGGAGCCCGGCTCCGAGTCCACGCACCTCCTGCGCCATTGCACCCGTCCCGGCGCTCGAGTGCGTAACTGCATTTCTCCAAGTAAAAAAAAAGAAAGGGTTACGGAGGTTAAAGGCAATCGCTCTGTGTAAAAACTAGTAACCTGTTAAAGCTGGATAAGAGTAATAAGCAAATACCCTGGGTAAATACTCGTATAGTACCGGGAATAATGCTAGGACGAAGAAGATTTGATTATACATACTAATTTTAATACACATATACATACATTGTCACAATGTTAGAAAAACATAATGCATAAAAGTCATACAACAATTTAATTAATTTTCTTTTACTTCAGATAAGAATATATCCTTTTAAAGAATTTTAATCTGATTAAATTCATTGTTTCTTCCGCTGCGGATTTGGATTCCCTTGACACTTAGGCTTAGTAATGTTTCGCCGACCTGACTTACTTTAATTACAAAAGAAAGAAACAAAAATGTTTCGTTCAGTGAAAGGAAACACGGATATTGTAAACTACTAGCTGCACCTGGCGTGCTGTATAATGTCACGTAAAGAAAAAGTGTTTAATTTTTATTTCTTCTAGGTGATATTGTGACTAAACCTACCTTACTTTTTATATATAATATAGAAATAAAATATATTTAAATAAGTTATATTAAATGCACGAAAATAAATAGCATAAAACTACGAAATTGGCACGTGTATCGTCTAGCGGCCAAGACCCTTGTTACGTTGTGATCATAATTACCCGTGTTCTTTTAGAGCATCAGAGGCAACAGGTTCAATTCGACAATGGTAAACAATAATATCTTATTTATTATATAGTTTAATTATTTTAGTGTCATATGATTATCATAATAAAAATATTTATATAAGCCAATAAAGGCAAAATGGTGAGATAATAAATATATCCCTATACTTTCAACACCTCTTACGAGTAGCTGAAAGTAGTCCGCTCCTCCAATTCTTATATACTTAAACTCTATAGTAAAAATATAAAGAAGAGGGGGAGATCGATGGCCCCGCACACGCCACCGACTGTGGGCTCCAACCATAGCTACGAGCCCTCCCGGGTAAGGGATAGGCTATTTATAGTGCGCCTGCGACACACAATTTGATTAATTATATTTATAATAATTTCGTTATTAAGACATCAGTCTAATCTTTATTTATTTCATATTGTTCTTATTTTCAAGCATAGAAAGGGATCAAGCCCTGATATTTAGTAATAGTATCAATCAAGACCGAAGTCACATAATATTTCATATTCATTTTTGTATGAGAAGGCATAACGCCATAATAATTGAGGGACAAGCCCTGGTCATTATATATAAGGCAATAAATCCCTGGTTCAGATATGTATTCGAACATTAAACCGCCAGGCGGCATTCCGTAAGCACAATGCTATAATCGTCAACCTCACCTTAGTGAAGTAAAATTCATCAATAATATTAAATAATATCATTTATAACGTATATTTGTCATACCACTATATGTGGTTAATATAGAGTTTATATTTATCATAAACTTCACCTTTGTTAAGGTATTTTCATCAATAATGCTATTTATAGCGTATATTTCTTTTATCACTATATATGTTTAATATAGTATTTATAATAACCTCACCGAAGTGAAGGCAAATTCATTAATAATTATATTTATAACGTATATTTCTTTTATCACTATATATGGGTCATATAGTATTGATAATATTCAATTCTTTATAATATCACAACCGCAATTCCTTAAAACTAAGTCCTACCTAACCCTACCTAATTGTTATTTAAATTATCCTATTGACTTATATTCGTTGGCTTATATCGTATTCGTAATCGCATTGTCTTACAACTAATATTCTTTGGTTTATGTCATTTTCGTATAATAACTTTATACCATAAAAACCATAGCACTTGCTCACGCAAAGTACACTTTGGCTCAATACTCAAACATACATCCGGATCCAGTTCATTATTTAAGACATGATAAAGACGCATGATAAGAGTTAAGCAGGCCACACTGTCTAATACTAGTTAACTATCTCGAAGTGAGAAGCAACCAGTTGCCCTAATAGTATGACATGCTACAATGTCAATTATAAAAATCCCTATTGCTAAGCTAAGGGGCGTCTCTAATAAGAAGACGAGTCATTTTGCTACAAACGATATATAACATTCCAGCGCCTCAGCAACAAACCGAACTACATCACGGCATCGACCTAATTCGCACCACCGCAGCAATTCTAATCTGTATCACTGGGGCCGCTTCAGCAATGGACCTGAGGAAACTACTGCATCGATATAAATCGCACCACAGAGTCAACCCCATGTCAACATCACATCAGCAAAGTCAAAGGACCTCACTCGAGGACACTATAGACATGACCAAAATCATATCGGAGCCTCATACTTAAGCATCGGGTCAACTAAGATTAAAAATCATCGGGCCTCGCTTAAGGACACTATAGACATGACTCAGGTCACATCAGAGCCTCAAACTCAAGTATCGGGTGAACTACAACTCGCCAAAACATTATACACGTATACAGCTGAAATATAATTATTTATTAGTTATGACGCATAAATTCTTCCCAACACATAGTTTTAAATCTTCATTGAATTCGCTTCTTCTTAGGTTTCAAATAATCCACTAGATTCTGAAACATAAACAATATTTGCGCCGAAGCATTACTTTCGCTTTTATATTCACAATTACAATATTACATAATATTAAAGAAACAAAGTAAACTTCGTTTCTTAATATGTATCAAACATATATACATTCATAATTGACGGACCCACAAACCGTCATTAAATATTTAATTTATAATAATAAATTATATTCAATATATTTCAACGATATAAATTTGCCTTTAACATGTATAGATCATATTATTCATATTAGATCCCTTTGCCAGTAATCATAGACGGACCACCATACCGTCATTATTTATTAATTATTGTATATATATTTAATATATACTTTATATATATTCTTTGCCATGCATCACCAATCACCATTAATAATATGTATAAAAACCATATACGAAGATCGGAAACCTTAACTAGCATTCTAGCAGCATGGCCGCCCGAACGCACCGTCTTGGTAAATCGTCCACATATACGCGGGGGTAGAGACGTCAGAGGGGCACTCACCAAGCATACGCTCGGAGACACCTTCGCCGACACCACACCCCTTATATATGTGAAACAGCTGCAATGACATTCGGCACCTGACTCCGTGATTTTCCATACATTTTCCTTTTTCTATGGAAATTTTCATACAAAATTTTATAAATTTTTGATTTTGTAAAAATATTATTTTCGGGGTATGTCTTAGTATTACGTTGCACATAGTCTCGTGGTCGGCAAACGATTTTTAGGTTAAGCAACTTTGGGTGCGGTCAGTAATTGGATGGGTGACCGTCCATAAATAGGTTCATATTATAGAAAATACATTGTTTTAGAGATTTAAATAAAGTGTAATGTTGAAATCGTCACAATATGCAGAGCAACTAATTAAAAATTTATAGTTTTTCTTTTATTTCTAGTCCTATTTGTCCGTTTATGTTCTTTTTTAGTCTACCCATTAAGATTCTATAGAACACGTCTAATGCTAGTGAATTAAGCACGGTTTACCTAGTTTGGCATCGGAGATAATTTTCTATTACTAAACCGTACGTAGAATGCTAGGAAATAAAACCGGTGTACAAAAACAGAATATGATGAGTGAGAGCGTCGCAGCCCCAATCTCCGAACCCCACCACGTTCCCTTCCTTTTTTCCCTCTTAAATCCATTCTTATCCCTTTGGTTGGCAAGGCGCATGTGATACTTCAAATATCATAGGTTGCGGTGACTGCTTTATATCAGGCGAACCGTATGCTTGTTTGCCAACCGTCATGAAATAAAAAAACGCTACGACAACAAATAACGTGACACTAAATCATCAATAACATGAAAATTAAACGCTATACTAATTCTACCAGGAAATATAACTTTTGTAACAAATTATAACTGTAAAAAGAAACAACGAAAAATTATCAAACCGTCTTTTTTTCAAATACCACGCTGAAACCTTAACATATTTTATGTTTAAGTTTTAAGCATATCCTATTACTTTATAAAACGCTTAAAAATACAATCGTTTAAAATAGAAATACTCTCTGTATACTATTTTTCGAACGGTTCTACTCTCTAAAATACTCAAATTCCGTACATCGCTCGTCATTGGATTTTCCGCAATTATTCAACTCTGTCGCCTTCGAAAGCCTCGTTAAACTAAGCTTTGTCTGTGAACATTTTCTATCGGATTGCAATAGCTACACAGTTATCTGACGCTATGTTATTTTGAAAACTTGATTCAATCATAGCTTCCATACGCAGGCTGTTTATTTATATAAAAAACTTGAATGTTTTTATTTAAGTTTATATATATATATTTTTTTTATACGATAAAGGCTGGCAAACAAGCATACGGTCTGTCTGATGGTAAGCAGTCACCGCAACCTATGAAAGGTTGCTATACTTGAAGTATCAAAATCACCTTGCCAGCCTAAGGAACAGGAAGGAAGGGATGAGAAGGGAACAGAGGGGTGGGAGATTGGGTCTCCGGCGCTCTCACTCATCATCATCATTTACGCCGTCTGTTAGAGGGTAGTACTTCCCCGGTTTACCTGGCCCATTAGTGCTGAGAGAAGCATGGCTCTACTCCCGTTAAGTATATACCTTTAAATTCACGTTACCGAGGTTTAATTATTTTAACTCATGATATAATATCTGCAGCAAGCCTTGCATAATGCCGAGTAAGATAGCGCAACAAGAGAACGGATCTACCTATGGGATAATTAGTATCGCTACCTCGCGTCTCATTTATCCTCCTCCTTGGGGAACGGGTCAAGTTGTAAATCTAGCAACTGAGCACTGTCGTCTCGAAAATGTAATTACATTTACGGCAACTAAATAGGATATTTCATTCGTTGTTTAGATTTGCATAAAATACTGCATTTCGTTTTCCTTGTTATGCTTTTAAGCATTTATTTTTTAAATTGATTTTGAAATATTTTCTTCATTTCTGATTAGGAAAAAGCTTAAATGGAATCTAAAATAATTTAATATACTGTAGTTAGAATAAAGGATATGAATTTTTTTTCTATGTTAATGAGATAAATTCGATTTCACGCAAATAATTACTATTAACTGTTATAATTTTAGGACATAATATTTATTGTTGTAATTATTTATAATTATAGTTAGTTCTGAATTGTAAAAAAGGTTTTAAGGGGTCAGCAACACGCATGCGATAACTCTGGGGTTACAAGCGTTCATAGGTGACCGCGTTCATAGGTGTTCGGTGACCACTTATCATCAGACGAGTCGTACATATGTCTGCCATCATCGTGGTATAAAAAAAGTAACAGTTTTGGTAAGAAATACTTTTAGAATAATATATTTAAAAAGGTAAACTTTTTGCACTAAACAGCGTCATTAAAATAGTAATATCCAGTGTCGGTCGTCTGGAATAACAAAAACGCAACAACCCAGAGTGGAACACCCGCCTGTAAACTTAATATACATATTATGTAACTACGAGTATCTGCTCCGATCTGCGTTTAGGCTAGGCTATCATTGCCTAACAAAGATCGTCAAATTTCTTCAAAAATACTTCCTACATTATTCACTCATTCATCAAGCGATTCCAGACCTTTTTACTTAGCTCATTTTTCTAAGCGCGTATAGATACATACACGAGTAATAGAACTCACTTAAAATGGTACTCATACTTACCACTTTGTTTCTGCGTTCACGGCGGAAGTAGCGCGTTGTAAGAGCGTGTGTCGAAACAACGGTATACGCTCAAAAAACGCTAATCTGAAACCGCCTTTTAAGATAAAGTAACTGTTTTAGAGGTTTTAACTATCCTGGATATTAATCTTAGTTACGTTTCAATATTTATATGAATTTCAATAACTTATTAAATTTTTTCTTTTCTCAGAAATTATAATAATAATGTGTTCTGTCACACTACGCAGACAAAGTCACGAACCGTCACTGAGAAATCTTATACGTATAGCGAAGAACAAATATTCGTAAAAGAAGCCACACGTTATTTATCTGCTTGAACAGGCACAATAATGTGGGACTCAATGGTGTAAAGGCGGTACGGGTGTGAATGCCTATTTGCATTTAAGAAGGTTTTCATATAACGCAGGCGTATAGAGGTTTCTCAAACATTTTAATACCATCAAAAAGGTACGATCTTGACTTAAATGTTTTAAAAGCTATTACATATAAAAACGAGATAAAGATAATATTTAAATATTGAAATTTGAAATTGGAATAACTATGCTTTATACTTTTATAGTAATTTACCAAAAAGCATCATTATCATTCAATATTTGGTCTAGATTGTCTTAGAATAAGTAAAAAATATAATTAAGTACTAACTTTTTAGAATATAAATAAGTAATGTAATGAATATTATATAAAATTATTTATTATGTAAAACTGAATATAATATAAATTTATTTACAAGCAAAAATATTACGAGACTAAAATTCATCGAAGAAAATTCAACTTCATATATTTTGTTGATACATTCTTCGATTAACTAGTGCGGCGTAGACGGGCAAAGTTTCTTCTCCGAGCTTTCATAAGTACGCTGACTTTATAACGGAACAAAAGGAAACTTTAAAAATCTAGTTTAGACGTTTAATATTACACTCTAGTTATATTTAAAATTAAAGAGTTAATGCCTTAATTAAAATATATATTTTAAATTTTAACTATTGATTATCTTGTTTTCTAATTATTTCATCATGCCTGGATGCCTTATCGCACTTGCTTAAATATGGTTTTATTTACAATTCTACATAGACATGTTTATTAAATTTCAAATGGAGCGACTCAATCGGGGAACTATTACCTTAATAACAGGTACTCTGTTGCGTTTCGTGCGATGAGTGAGAGCACCAGATGCCTAATCTCCCACCCCTCAAACAAGTATTGCAATCGTTCACAAGATGCGGTGACTGCTTACCATAAAGTATGTTTGTTTGGCAACAATCATAATAACAGTGCAATAGGAACCTCAAAAAATTGTAAAACTAGTAATAGTAGTAACTATTACATTCAGATAAGGGTAATAAGCAGACGCTGGATTAATACCGGGAATAATGCTAGGAACAAAAAATACCAGTCAAGTGCGTTGTGGACCACGCACAGTTGAAACTAAAGGGTTCCGCAGCTTGGTTATGGATAATCTTAAGGACTTTATAATAAATAACCATTAAAATGGACCGCAAAAATAAGTTGGTAATTTCATAGTAATTATTAAAAGTAATATGAAAAACAAAGATACTGGAACAGCTTATATATCTCTAAAATTTGTAGACCTATCTTCTTCAAAACCAATGTGGTTGAAATTTCATTTGATGTCCAGTACAAGCTAAAATTTTTCCAGAATCCTTAATCCCATAGTTCAAAAGTTAAAGGGCGTTGGGGCCACACATTTTTATGACTTTAGGAGCTAAGATCTCAACAACTACTAACTTAATGAAAAAAGTCAAAATCAAATCTCCTTATAATTTTGACACGACAAGATATCTCACACGTTGACATACGTTGACATTTTTTTGAGTTATATACACCTATTTAGTAAATTTTGTATAGATAGAGCCAATGGTCGTTTTTGCCCTTTGGCTACGGAACCCTAAAAAGGAAAACAATATTTGATAGGTTTCGAATTTTCTTATTGATAAATAGAACGAATTCTTTCATTCTTATATTAATAGATTTTTATATATTTTTCCTTGTAGGTTCTTCTACGCTTTTGCTTATTTTAGGAAATGAATAATAATGTATCGAATATTGATCTAGGCAAATGTAAAAACATGTTATAGTACTAAGATAAGTTATCTCAAGAAGCTTTCTTTGTTCAAATTCTTTTCCTATAAATAATTAATGGGATGTTAACAAATAGGCCAATAGAGGGTCAATGGCCAGTCAATGACTGTGTTTCTACTTATGTTCTTCGGTAACTTTTATATTTTCTAAGATACTAAAGACTTACAGTAAGCAGGAAATAATTTTATACTGAGTTCTACGAAAATAAAAATAAAAATCTAGTTACGAAATAAATCTTTAATAGTCGGATATTTACTGTAGTAATTAATTAATTTTAGAGTTCGATAGCCAAATGGCAAAAATGGAACATTGACAAATTTCATCATGTTTGTCTGTTCGTCTGTATGTCCTGATAATAATTTTGAATTGAAATCTATGGTAATTTGCATTTAAATTTTAATTTTCTTATGTATGTGTAATTGTCGTTATGGGCTAATTATTTAGTCGTTAAGGTTTTTTTCGTTATTACTTCTGTTTGGATTTATTTTTGATATTGAGTATGACTTATTAAGTGTAAAAAAAATCAGTAGTTCAGTAGCCATCGGTATTTATTTCTTATTCTTATTTTTTTCCTTTACTAGTTTGAAATATTGTATAAGAGTTCTATTCTAAACATCATTCGTATACAGTTGTAGATTTTTTTTAGTTTTCTAAGAGGTAACTGTATTATTTCATTTTAAATGTCTGGAGTTTATTATATTAGGCCTTAAGAAACTGAAGGGAATCGGTTTGCTCTGTAGGTATGGATAGATCTAAGGACTTAAAATTTGGAAGGATTTTTGTTTGGGAACTATTCTTAGCTAAGTCCCCTAGAGCTAAACCAAGGACTGTTTTGTGAAATTCAACTTTAAAGTGGGTATTACCGTTTTATGAAACTTTATTGATAAAAGTTTTAAATTTAGGATCGAAGCGGGTACAGCTACTACCTGAAGCTGTGTTTGTATCCTGTTGGAAAACATTCAAAATTGTGATTTTATTAGTGTTATTTTCATAAATGTAAGTAAAAAGTAATTTTTTATAATACTACAACACTTAATGCTTGAACAAAAAAAAGCAATAAAATATTTATTCAATAGTAAAACGCTGAAAACAATATTTTTCGATCAAGCACTCTCCATCACACCGAAATAAGTTGACAACCACATGGCTCTAAAAAATATTTATCATAAGACTGAAATATTTTTCAGTTACCATTTAAAACAATCAGAGTTAAACGGATTTATTTATTTTATACATTTATACGAATGACCGCAGCAGTAACGAAATAACTGAATTCAATACATGTACAATTTTAAATCACATCGCTTTTAAAACCAATGACTTTTATTTACTGAGGAAATTGTTCTGATTTATTTTTTCTGCCTATACTGATTAAGTATTTAATATTATAAATACGTACAGCTTTACTATATTGAATACTTAAAATTAATTAATTTAAAAGTATATTAATTGTAATATATTAAGTTTTACATTTCTTTTAGAATTATTATTTATCGTTATTTGATTTTCTGTCTTTGATATATTTTTTAATGGAATTCAAATTCAATGAAAATAACGTGTTATAAATTATTAATTTGAGTCAAACGGAATGAATTACGAAATGCTTTGAATTGAATTAATGACGAGCTAAGAAACCGTTTCCGAATTCATCAGAACACCATAAATTTCGTCGGCAATGAAATAAATAAGACGTAATGCCGATGTAGGTTGAATTTCTCCCGATCATTGCTTAGTTGGCTTGGCAGTGATTGTAGCAATTATTCACCTCGCCGCCTCCCCTTTGCAGCCCGGCCTCTGTCACTGCCTTAACATCGCCGCTTAATCCTGACACCAACGTAAACAAACCTTTAGCCCGAATTTTAACACCCTAAAAAAGTGAACCCAATTTTACATAGGTAAAATATGCGACTACTTTGTGAGGAGCCTTTGTGAAAGTATTTTTTAAACCTTTTAGGAAAGCTATATCCTGTAAAAGGAAAACGGATACGCAACGACATTAGAGGCATACATCTAGAATGGGATTCAAACCCGCGAAATATGGCGTCAGGGCGTTTTCAGATCAGCGTTTTTTTTGTGCGTATAGGGTCGTTTCGGCATACGCGCTCACACGCGTGCTTCGTTTAAGGATGCAAATAGCCGAATGCGCGTAAACGAGCTTACTCAGGCATAATGCTCGAACTGGTGATGGCGAATGGCGGTGACTCGCGCTTATACAAGCTTATAAGCCTGTTCACTTTCGTATGACATGCGCGCGTGGTAAAAAGCGTACCTATGAGCGCTTTACAAAACGAGCTAATGTCCTCATAAAACGCTAGTTAGTAGACGCTCTCAAACGTCTTACGCCTTGGCCTGTAATTTCTGACTAACGTCACACTTTTTTTCAATATCAAGATATAAAGTACCCTAAGTCTATCCTTTCATGCATAAACTATTACCCTAATTGATAAGGAAGAAAAAAAAAGAAAGCGATCGATATCAAGAAAGAAAATAAAATAATTTAAAATAGTATTAAGTTTTCATCGTTCGAGAAAATACCATCGTTCAAAAATATATTTCAGAATATAAAATACTATGGTAAACACGAACAAAGGAATAAACTAACCTTCCAGCGCACTGTATTGATTGAGCTTCAGTTGGCCGCAATATGGAAGATTTGTTGAGAATAACGGTTGAGCAGATAGCTCGAGTGGCCATTACTGATATCATGAGCTCGCTACGATCGCGAACACCAATACCTACGAGTACGTCTCACTCGAGTTTCTACCAATGGATCCTGAGTGCTTTACACACCGTTTCGTAACTTATCGATTTAAAAAATGAGCAATGAACGATTTATCTACAAAAAATGCACACATATCAAATAAATACTGGTTTTTTCGAAGATAAAGATAAAGATAAAGATAAAGAACTTTTTATTTGCTTTAACATGAGTATACATACATATGCATGCAAGATGTTAAAAGATATATAAGAGACAGTCATGTTTAGCCTCTATGGCGTACAAATATTTAACACCAGCCTTATAAATTTATATGGATAAATTATACAATATACTTAACATTTAAATTAGATGAGAGAATAATAACAAAGAAAAAAATAATCATTAAAGAGGAAAAAAGATCTAAATATACAGATAATTTTACTCATCTAACATTACATTTATTTACCATTAATTATACTGTAAACTTAGTTATATACATTAATCAATTTGGTATATATAATTATTTTTCTATGTTCTATGAATTCAATTGTATTATATCTAATTAGCAGCAACCTAGATATATTGTCATAGCCGATTGTGATCAACGTTGTCATGCAGAAAATCCCTAATATTATAGTAGGCTTTATTTGCAAGGAAATCCTTTAATTTGTTTTTAAATACATTTCTATTATGTTCTTTCCAGAGTTTAGGAATTTTATTATATATTTTTGGGCCCATGCAAACAATGCTGTTATTCATTAAAGCAGTTATTGACTTATGTATAGAAAGTTTAGTGTTATCACGTCTATTACGAACGACCGTATTAGACATAGGTGGAAATAAGTTAGGATTGCTCTTAACAAACACTGCGCTTTCCAAAATGTAAAGAGACGGTAGTGTCAATATTTTATATTTTATGAAAAATGGCTTACAGCTCTCCGTGACATTTAGTTTGAACATAGTTCTTATGCACCGTTTCTGGGCTTTAAATACTAGTTCTTTATTTGTAGAGTTACCCCAAAAGATAATACCGTATCTAATATTGGACGAGACTAATCCATGGTACGCTGTAAGAAGGGCGTTGATGTTCAGCATTGGTACAAGTTTGTATATTGCATAAGTTGATTTACTTATTTTTTTTATTAAGTTATCCGTGTGTGTTTTCCAATTAAGTTTTTTGTCAACAATTATACCAAGAAACTTCGCATTATCAACTTTATGAATAGTTTCGTTATTGTAGTGTGTTATTAGGTCAGACATAGTAGGTACTCTTTGTGTAAAATGCATAATATTAGTTTTTTCCAAATTAATGTTTAGATTATTGTTTTCCAACCACTTTACCATAGATATTAAGGAATTATTAATGTCATCGTTATAGGTATCTTTATTTTTACAAGGTATAGTTATGGTACTGTCATCGGCAAATAGTGTCACGTATTGGTTAATGCTTTTAGGTAGATCATTGATGTATATGATAAACAATAGGGGTCCCAAGACACTGCCTTGGGGTACCCCGTATTTGACTACACGACCCGATGATCGAAAAGTTTTTTCATGTTTTGTGTGTGTGTTTACTGAGGTTATTTCTGTATATTGTTTTCTATTCGTAATATACGATTCTATGAGATGCAAAACGTTACCCCGGATCCCATAAGCTTCCAGTTTCTTAATTAAAATATCATGACAGACGTAGTCAAACGCCTGCGTCATATCGCAAAATATGGTACTCACTGGATTTGTTTTGTCTACATTTATCATTACTTTATACATAAAGTCATAAATAGCCATATTTATCGTTTTATTGCTGCGAAAGCCCTTCTGTTCTGGAGTTAGTATATTGTTCTTTTCAAGATAAGTGTACAATTGTATATATATATGTTTCTCAAATATTTTAGAGATAATACTTATGAGGGAGATTGGTCGGTAGTATTGCATAAGTTCCTTATCTCCTTTTTTAAACAATGGTTTTACAATCGATATTTTCAGTGCTTCTGGAAAAATACCTGAATCGATGCTTAGATTTATAATATAACTAAGATGTGTACAAATTTCGCCAGCAACAGCTTTAATAACTTTCGTTGAAAGACCGTCATGACCCACACTATTAGTATTTCTTAATGAATTTATTATTTTGTATATTTCCGCAGGCATACAAGGGACTAAAAAAAAGGAGTTAAGTCTGTTTTCTATGACAGATATAACATTTTTGTAAGAATTATTTGGGGGAGTTATTTTTTCCACAAAATACGTATTAAATGCTTTTGCTATGTCTTTAGGATTAGTGATTATGTTATTGTTAATTTTAAGACTTTTAATGGTGTCTCTTGGTAAATTAAATTTTGAACTGTTAATTATCTTCCATATTGCTTTAGATTTATATGCAGTAGTATTTATTAAATAGTTATTTTGCGCTTTTCTAGTAAGCTTAATTATTAGTTTTAGTCTTTTAGAATAATCGGTAAATTTTTTTTTGTTTATTTCATTTGGTTTATGCCTATACTGCCATAATAATTGGCGTTTCTTTTTGCTACATATTTTAATGCCACGTGATATCCACTTGGGTTTTTTCATAATATTAATAACTTTCGATACCTCCGGAAAACATAATTTATAGTATAAATCAAATGTGTTTAAAAAACAATTATAGGCTTTATTAGTGTCTGAAGTTTCGTATATGTTCGAAAACGATAGGCTTTGTAGACACGATTTAAATTTATTAATGTTTTCATTACAATAATCTCTTCGAGTAACTCGCCATTTTTTATTATTATAACAACTTTCAACAGGAAACTTGAATATTTGAGCCGTGTGATCAGATAAACCTAGCTCGCGCACTTGAGTATCAGTTTTCTTACTAAAGTTATGAGCTATGTTGTCAATACATGTTACACTTTTTAATCGTGTAGGCTGATTTACTGCTAATCTCAAATTAAAATTCATAAAGACACACTCAAAATCTAAAGACTGTACATTTCGTTTCATTATATCTACATTAAAATCACCCGCTATTACAATATTTGCATAACGATTCTTACAAAGTGCTTGCAATAGTATTTGTATTTTCTCTATACATATATTAAAATTACTAATTTTAGGAACCCTATATACACATGCAACAACTATTTTATAGTCAATTAGTTCTATTGCGCAGCATTCAAACACTCCAGTCTCAGATATTTTTGCAATTTGGTTTAATTCCTTAAAACGATGACAATTTTTAACGAGTATACATGATCCTCCTCTCTTACTATTGTTTCGGGCATAACATGCTGCTAGTTGATAGTTAGGAATATTTAATAAAGATTCATAACCTGACATGATAAAATGTTCAGTAAAACATAAGATGTCTACTTTAATATTTTCATCTAATAATTCATCAAGGCTCACCGAGACTGCATCACATTTGTTAAATAATCCCGCAATATTCTGGTGTAGAACACAAAGGTATTTAGTGGTCACGAAAAAAGGTTTCTTCATTTGTTTCCTGTGTCTTGCATTTATTAATTCTGTTTGATTGGTTCATTGTAGGAGTCGTTTGATTGTCTTGTGCAGAAAATATTTCGTAATCTATCATTATATTGGAACTAATTTTTTCGTAAATGTTTTTCCATCCGTATTTATTTATTATTCCTGTTTTATAGGAGAACATTTCATGTGTCAGTGATAAGTTACTGTCGAAAAGATAAGCATACTCTTCATTCTGAATGTCTAAGCTCAGGAGATTATTCAGTAGCTCGACTTTGTAATTGTGTATGAGTGCACCTTTTATGTAGGTTGGTGTACATATGATATTATTTGTATGAGTCATGTTTTTAACGTTTTTTTAAGCTATCCAATAAATATTTGAACTCGTTGTTCTTTATATCATTTTCACCTATAAAAATTAAGCAGTAATCGTTCACTGTAAAGTTCTGTAGTTTATGTTCAATATTGTTTAGCCAAACTTTTGTCGCAGTATTCGGTAATAGGTAATGGCAGTAGTCAAAATGATCCGAAAATATTTCTTCAATTAAAGGTAAAGTACCTTTCGTGCAGCCGCTGCTTATTACACACAATTTGTTTTTTGATTTTGAATTCAGTTTATTGCCTGTTAAGTTTTTATTGGTAATGTTGCTTTCTAATGTTGTTTGTAGGCCGTTTTGTGTTTGCTTCTGTGCGTTTATATCAAGATAGATAGCCTGTGTTTCTTTATTTAGCATGTGAGTGTTACTTTTTCCACTATTATAATCTCCAGTATTGAACTCAATATCCTGTGTAAAACGCGATTTTTGCAGTCTAGATTTTTTTTTATTAGTTGATGAAGGTGTGTTAATTTTTCTGTCAGGGGTTAAGCAAATATTTTTAAAAGTTTCAACATTTTTTAAAGATTTTTGTAGATCTGATTTTAATCGAATGTTTTCACAATTCAAATTTTCTATTTCTTGATGCGCGTTCATTAGTTGCATCTTAAGTATTTTTATTTCTTCATTTAAATTGTTAAGAATATCATTATCAATATTGTTGTGTAAGTTGTCTGGCAGGCTCATTATACTGGTGTCAAGTATCGTTTTTTTACTGTCATCAGATGATATAGATAAGTCAACAATCGAGTCTAGCGAGCCAGTAATTAGTCGTTTCCTATATGTTATATTGCCAAATGAAACTGTATCCATTGTATCTATGAATTATTTTGTCGGCTTATGAAATGCGGCACTCTTTCTTGCTTATGTAATGTTAATGCTTAATTTGTAATTATAAAAAAAAAAAAAAAAAAATTCACAAAAGACATGTATCTTCCGTAGGTTTGAACCACGTTCGTTCGGTTACTTAGATAGACACTCGTGGCAGTCTTACAGATTGCGCTAGCGAGACTTATAGATTATTTATGAAAAATGTGTATCATAACCTAATGTGAGATAGATTTAAACTGTGCAAAACGGTTGATATGACTAATAACTTTGGAATTTTTTTCACTTGACGTGCACTATGTTCGAAAATATTTATTCATTTTATTCTGTTTTAAAAACACTTTATATATTGCTTAGCAAGTAGTTTGTTTGTTTATATGTATTATTAAATCAATTGACACTTTTTAATGATATTTTTATGGCTCGTTTATAGTTTAGTTTTTGATTTATTTTCACTGTATTTTTTTTTTAGCACTTGTATTAAGGTCTTAGAAAATTTCACTATCGATTTATTGGATCACTATCCACAGTTTTAATTTCGCAAATCGTGGATAATATTTGTCATTTATCACTTATTACTTAATCACAATTTCAATTCTTCACGAACACAAACTTATTACAGTCAAACTATCCGTACAACACTTTGAATTTTTATAACGGTTTTTCAGTATTCTTGTTTAAAAATCCACAAACATTAATCGAATTGCTTTATATATAGATAACACTTTTCGTCTTGTCCATACGCAACTTTTAACACCCGATTTATTAAAATCAAGGCACTTTTTCCATTTTTACGGATTTTTTAAACGCGGAGCTATAATTACGTTGTTTTTATGTTTATGAGTTCATCATAAATACCTACCATAGCCACCAGCGATTCAAAACGAACATTTTTGACCAATAAAAGTTATAAAGTTATATACTTCTTATTAAGTTGGTTAAGGAAATGAAAGGTTTTGATATTTACAGTCAGAAATTTTATCTAATGTTTTGAGCATTATCGCATAGGAAAGTGTTGTCAACGGTGTAAATGTGGCGGTAGACCGAGACGCATTGTCTCGCATTTATATGATAGAAATGAATGTAAAGTGATACGCGATGCTATCGTTGTCAATATCTCTTACTACATTTATTTTAAACCTAAGAAAACCCTACTAATATATTTAAGCCATATAAATACGAATTATGACGCGGCACAGCGTCACAGGTAGCGGGTTCGATTCCCGCTCGGGGCAGATGTGTGTATTGACCATACATGCCTGTGTGACCTGTGTTCTGATCTGGGTGACTTTATGCTCGTAATTTTATGCTTACGGACCATCGAACACAGGATATGACTATCCTAGTGTATATAGCTTACTTTAGTTTTTAATTCAATTAATTTAGCGGTTAACATACGTAAAACGTACGCGGTCTTGTTGTTTTTGGCGTGAATGGTCTGACTAATAAGGAAATACTAATCTCCTTCACGCATTATATCAATGTGAAGTATCAGTATTAGTATTTTTGCGTTGTGATTGATGTATTTGACCCATGAACATCTAAACCCACAAACCCTTCATCTCTTCAGTTTTCTTTCACTCCTCCCGCTCAACCTTCCATTGCGTTGGCAATATCCTGGAATTTTGCTAAACGCAGCCAATGTTTCTACTGACGTGGAACTCAGCAGAGGGGAGAGGACAAGACCACGAATTAGTCAATCACAGTGCTCGAAATCACCACTCCGCATCAGTGACAACAGTGTAAGTGGAAGTGAGTGGAGCTGATCGGACTTTCAAATAAAATATATAAACACGCGGCCCCAGTCGGACAGAATCAAGGAGCCAAGCGGTGGGTATCTCCACCTCACTTTTCACTTGAAATTTTTCCACTTTTCACTTGTCTTCTCCGCTCCATTCCAACCAGCTTTGGGTCAGTGGAAACGCATCCAAAGAAAGGTGATCCATAGATGCGCATCACATGAGATAGGAGCAAGCATTTTGTCGCATTTTTAATGATTTGAAAATAGATCTTCACTTTAAAATCAATCCATAAAACATTATTACACACAATTATTATTAATTTTGCAATTTTACATTTTTTTTTATTTGAGACGGAGGGAAAATTTAAATGATTTAAAAATATTTTATCAATAATACAGTTTCCTTAGAAAAAATGACGTCCTATAGATAGCACTTAAATCATGAATGTATTGTTGAGGGCGGCTAAGAACGTTGAAGAAATAGAGTCACAAAACGAGACCGAGAAAGGTTTAAACTTTATACGAACTGAAAATGTTTTTTAGACTTGTTACTTTGCAGATATAATGTTTATTCGGTCAAGAAAAATACTAATAACAATAAATATAAAGTAACATATAGTAATAAAAAGCTAAAAAAATATGAATGCTCACATCCACAGCCCCTATTCATGGTTATATCCTATGATGATTATGTCCAGAAATACTCAAATACAAGCACAAACTACCAGACCGAAGTAAATACCTGTATGACTAATACAAGCATCTCATCTATAAGCAAGCGAGTTCTGGTTAAGGTTCGCTACCTCTGCGGAGTAACCGATTAGTTATCGCTTATAGCCATAGAAATTTTATTAATAAGCTACTAGAAATGCTAAGTCTCTTGTTACTCACGAAACACGAGTGAAACTCTCACTTGGTGCTACTACTACATACGCAGAGCACGACGTTATCGTAATTTTAACATTACATTAACGTGCCCTTGTACCGCTCTGGGTTTTGAATAGTTTATACAGCAATGGTAAGTAAAGTGAATAAACAACACTGAAGTATGTTTATACCTCTCGTGGCTCATAAGTCACAATGGCGGTGAAAATGTAACGCGAATTATTATTATTAAGATTTCTATGCTAACGTTATACATAAAATTAATGTTATTATAAAAAGCTCTTTATTTTTCTATTGCATCTCAAGGACCTTTTTAATTTATTTTCGTTCACAGAATATGATATACTTGACGGCCCAGTTTTATTTAAATATTTAAAATGTTGCAACAAAAATACAGCTAGTAATTAAGATATGAATTACGAGTGAAGCCTTTTTTAAACGTTGGTATATCTTTGTAGCCAGGTGAGCTCACGGGAATCGCTATTTCGCGCACGTTCGACATCCGATAAAAGTTTCCGCCACAATCACCTAAGAGCTCAGCTGTCAGGGAATAAACGTATATCGGTTTTGTTTCTATGTCCCCAAGGTCTGAACACCTATTATTAGTATTTAAACCATAGAATTAACCATAAAGTTTTCCCGTATAGACCATTGAGATATAGTTTCAAGTCGGAGGACGAATAATTCTCAATACTTAATTACAATAGCGCAAACGTGTCGATTTTATAGTAATAGCTTGTATTTTAAATCATCAATCAAATCAGAATACGAATAGCTAACGCCTTTATGTAATAACAAATGTCTTATTTCTTTATGTCAGAAGGGGCAAACGGGCAGCGTAAACGGTTATCTGATATTAAGCAATTCCCACAGCCAATAAACATCTGGAACATCTGGGTATCCAGAATTCAGATGCGGTGCCACTCTTTAGGATACGCTAGCTATACCTCGAAACGCGATTGACGAACAGTCACTTCACGCTTCTTTCACCAACATCCGGTGGTAGCTAACCAGGCGGGTTTTGTAAACGTTACTACCATCATAAAAAATGTGTAGAAATAAATGTTTAGTAAAATAAGCGGGTTTTTACGAAACAACATTGGACCCAATAGTATCCGAATAAATGCCGAATACAGATGTATCTTCGATCGTTTGTAACTTGACTCGAGAATGTAATGGCTTCCGTTTTGGAAACCTCCTCAAAGATCTCAATTTTAAAATAAAAGTACCAAGATATAGATTTTCAAATATTCTAATAAATAACATTTCAGAAATTTTGCAGTTCTGATTCTGTATGTAACTGAATAGTTATCGAAGACATGAAATACAGTACATTCAAAAGTCAACTTATAAAATAATATACAATAAAACGTTTTAAATTTTCGAGCATAAAATAATATTACTACATAAACTAGAGCTATATGTAAAACGGTATAATTATTCATGATTGAGAAAAATACAGCAAAGATTTTTATGAAAAAAAAACCTTTACGATAGATTTGTATTCCGAGCTGAATTCATTCTGCCAAATGAGTTGCTACAGCGAAAAAAAAATACATACGTATTTTAAACATTTTTATTTACATATTCATCAATATCAATTCACGAACACATACAGTTTAGAGTATATTTTATAACAGACATGGAAAAGACTGAGGCTCTGAATATAGGTGTTTTTTGAGCGATATGTGTTTTTATTAAACAGTTTTTGCTAGATGGCCTGTTTCGTCCGAAATAAATAGTGTGATGTTCTGATCAAAGCTTAGAGATATGAAATGATATTTCCCAAAGTTTAAGAGTTTCTCTTTTAAAAATTGCAATTATTCAAAAGAAAACGCTTTACAACGAAAGCGCAAGACGTAAATGTCTGGATTATGACAAATTTTATTTGTACTATGAGCGAGGATAAAAAAGCAAGTCGGAGTAAAAGCCAGTTCCTCCTCGTTTAAGTATACATAAATATTATACTCTGCACTATGGCGTCAATTGTATCACTCAGATCAACATTGTATGCGATTAAATAAAAACAAACAATAATAGGAATAAAATCTATGGTGTATAAATGACAATATAATATAAATTTAAAGAAACTAAAATAATTCTCTGTATAAAATCAAGTTTTTCCGGAATACAGTTTTTAACATTACAAAGTTAGGTCTTCCTTTGATTACTGTTTCAATAAGACACGGTCATTTAGCTAATGAGCGCTCTCTTAAGTAAATAACTTAAACAAAGTCTACGTCAGTGGGATTCAAGGAACCTTTGATACTGAACAGAGACTCGCGGCGACTTGTGAAAAAAAAAGCAAAAATGTGATATTTTCCTTGGCACAAACTCAACATCTTATAGTAGATTAATCAGACTTAAGTTAAAATATATATGTCCATGTGAGTACGTCTTGTTAGCGTAGATTTAATTATAACTAATAAGCTTACTGTGATAATGTAGGAAAATACCCTATATTCTAAGGTTTACTGGTGGTAGGACTTTTACTTCAAGAGGCTGGCTAGGTAGGACAGATATTCTACCGCAAAGCAGTAGTGTATTTTGCATTACTGTGTTCGTTTAGAGGACATTGTATCCAATCAAATTGCTGACCAAAGAGGAACCGATATCTCAAGTTTGGCAACGCGTAAGTGAACCCTACAAATAAATGGTGTTGCTAGCGCGCATAGGCAATGACAACCGCTTCCCATAAGTTGGTTCGTATGCTTGCTTGCCAAATTAATCATATATATATATATAGAAAATATAAGGTTTTTAAATAGTTTTTAAATTAAAGGGGCATTAAAGGTGGCACGTACGTTGCTGACCTTTTAGAAAAAAACACGTTCTCTTAATGATTTCTGGTACGAGTATCAGCTCAGAAAGATCACCGGCGAATGTAGTATTCGCCGGTGATGTATGAATGTAATGTATGGATGAATGAATGTAGTTTTGTGAGGTTATAAAAACTTAATAGTTAAAATAATTCTATTGATTTATAAGCATATTGTTAAGTAGCTATATCAGTCTCTTTCAATCCGTAGATGTTTTGTACTTGTATGAACGGGAGAACCTAAGACCCAAATCCTGTCAAATCAAATCAAATCAAATCAAATATTTTTATTCAACATAAAAAGCATTACACTTATTTGTTGAAAGTCAGATTCTACCACCGGCTCCAAAATTAAACTTCTACCTGAGAAGAACCGGCGAAACAAACTCAGGGGGTTTTATCTTTTTTTATATGTATTTTTTTTAAACTGTAAATATTAGTTTACATATTATAATCACTGAAAAGCCTGGAGTGACTGTCTCATTCCCAAGGCGTGGTGTCCTCAAGGTATTCACCAATTTTATAATAGCCTTTACCACACAAACGTTCTTTGACCTTTTTTTAAATTTATTTATAGAAAGTTTCTGAACGCTTTCTGGGATCCTATTGTAAAACCGTATACAGTTACCCTTAAAAGAGTTACTAATTTTATGCAGTCTAGTAACTGGCATTGTTAATTTATGTTTGTTCCTAGTATTGATGTTATGATTATCACTACATTTTGTAAATTCATTGATGTTCTTATGTACATACATAACATTTTCTAAAATGTATTGAGAAGCAACAGTCAATACATTAATTTCTTTAAATTTCTCCTTTAAGGAATCTTTACAACCAAGATTGTAAATTGCACGAATAGCTCGCTTTTGCAGCACAAAAATAGTATTTACATCAGCCGCGTTACCCCAAAGTAAAATTCCATATGACATAATGCTATGGAAGTAACTAAAATAAACTAGTTTGGCTGTTTCCACATCTGTTAATTGTCGAATTTTTCTTACCGCGAATGCTGCCGAACTAAGTTTATTCGCCAATCTAGCAAATATGGGGCCCCATTGTAGTTTAGAATCTACAGTTATTCCAAGAAAACTGTAGACTCCATAATTTCTAATACTTCTCCATTCAATATTACATTAGACTGAACTTGTCTCACATTGGGCATTGAAAATTTAATGCATTTAGTTTTTTTACTATTCAACAGTAAATTATTGACACTGAACCAATGAAGTACCTTAGAAAGAGCATTGTTTACGTCGTCGTAATTAATACTGTGTCGTTTAAGGTTAAAAATAAAAGAAGTGTCGTCAGCAAACAATACTATTTCTTGTGCTCCTTCCACAAAATATGGTAAATCATTAATGTAAACAAGAAAGAGAAATGGGCCGAGAATGGAGCCCTGTGGGACTCCCATATTTACATTTGTACCTGGAGATCTTCTTTACTGTTTACGTCGACCTTCATAATTCTATGTTGCAAGTAGGAAATAAGAAGATCGAGCGCAGTGTCACATATACCATAGTGCTTCAACTTCCTGACTAACGTCTCGTGTTGTACGCAGTCAAAAGCCTTAGATAAATCACAAAAAACACCAAGTGCATCCCGTGACTCCTCCCAGGCATCATAAATATTAGAAAGAAGTTTAATACCTGCGTCAGACGTCGAGCGACCCTTGGTAAAACCAAATTGATTTTTATGCATTAATTTATATTTATTAAAATGCAACAGCATCTGATTTAACATTATTTTCTCAAAAATTTTACTAAGAGTCGGTAACACCGATATGGGTCTAAAATTAGATGGGTCTGACGTACAGCCAGACTTAAATAACGGTATTACTTTGCTATATTTCATTGAGTCAGGAAATTTTCCACACTTCACACAATCATTAAATATAGTCGCGAGATACGGTGCAATAACATCTATAATTGAGCTTATTACTTTTACAGACATGCCCCATAAATCTGCTGTTTTCTTCATATCAATCGTTTTGAATACATTAATAATGTCCTTGGGGCTCACAAAACTGAAATTGAGCTTCGTTTCACATGATTTAACACTATTAATAAGTAGTGATTCAGCAACGGTTGGAGAAGAAATTAATGATTCAGTTGTCAAAGCTGGAATGTCAGCAAAATACTTCTCAAAAGCTGCCGCAACATCCTGGTCTCTTGAAATATTTTTATTATTAATGTTTAAAGAAAAGTTAGTGTTGCGAGATTTGACTTTTCCAGTTTCACAATTAATCACATGCCAGGTTGCTTTTATTTTATCACGCGAATTTTTGATTTTTTCTTTAATATGTAGAACTCTAGCCGCGTTGCAAACCTGTTTAAAAATTTTAGAATACATTCTGACATAATTAATAAAAGATACGCTATGATTAATAGTTTTTTCAGCATAAAGTTCATATAACTTTTGCCTACTTTTAAATATTCCAACTGTTGCCCATTCACCAAATGTCGTTTTATTACCTACATAGACTGTTTTAGAAGTAAAAATATTATTAAATTCATTTTTTATTAATTTGAATAATTTATTATATGTTAAATTTGGATGGTCATAATCTTTAATGTATGGGATTATTGATAGAATATTACTTCTAAATTTCTCAATACGTTTTGTATTCTGTGCTCTGCGTTTTACTTCTACTCATAAATTTATGACTAAGTGCACTCATTGCACTATTGCTGTGTACGTTGTGTTAACGATCAATGGGCTAGGCAAATTTAGGTGCAGTCAGTCTATCTCTGCTCTGTACGACATGTAAATGTATGTAATTTGATACTTATTAATAATTTACGTTAAAGGGCTTTAATAGCTATCTGAATAACTTTAATTCCAGGTTGGCCACGTACCAGTTCGACAGGCAAGCACACCTATTCCAACTGTTATAACCCACCTAATAATAAGCTTCTTGTTCACTATTCAAATCGCTTATTTATCATAACATCAGGCGAGCCATACGTTTGCTTACCATCATTGTGCTGAAACAAAAAGTATATTTGAGGAAAGTAAAAGCGAAAAAAGTATGCCCGACGATAGGAAACACATACGACAAAAATTGAAAGCTTGAAACATTTCACAAATTCGATCGATAGAGTGGAATATTGTTGTGTGGGGTATTGGAAATCCTCCTGGTCGGCAGCCATGATATTTTTATTTCTCTGCAATGACAGTCGCGTGGATTAAGCCTCCTATGTCGTTTGCAAATATTCTTATATATCTACGGATTAATATTCTGAAATGTATTCAAATGTGCAGACCAATGCACTCAATAATCTTCTCTTATGATTCTTTACTTACCAACGTAAATACTTGGGATATTGGATAATAGTTACAATAAGTTTATATGTTTAATAAAAATTAGTTGAATAATAACGTTTTTTTACGGAAACGTTTTTACTGTAAAGGTGACAAATAAGTATAATTCCTGCTTTCAATATGAAGGGTAGAGGTTAGGTCTCCGACGCACACACTCATACAGCTTAAGTCCGTTTAAAGGGAAAATAGTAAGGCTCTAAAAATAATATCATGATTTCTAGAATTAATATATCAGAAATGGACACAAAAATAAAAAAAAATCCTGGTGAATTACGTTTCAGATAATAAACAACACAAGTACTCCGGGGCATATGTTAATTCCCTTAACAAATTGTAGAAGAAAAGTAAACATCGAGAACATTCATAATTTGCACAAGAACCACAGTCTGTTTAGTATTCTTCTCACGTTCACTCTCCGAGATAACTTTCAACCACAATTACCTGACCGTTCAAGCGTCAGGAAATATATTGGCACCTTCAGCAAGCCACAACCCACTATGCCTCGTCCGCAACTAATCTTACATTTACGATCTCGCTTTGATTAGCAAAATCAAAGGGAAAATTATAATAAAATTTTAAAATTTAAACGTAAGAATTCTTTATAAAAGCCTTTTACATTTTTTATTATTCTCATGATTTTAATTTGAAACTGGTTAGAGTAATTTCGGAAGATTAATTGTTATTTGCTTATCATCAAGTATAAAGTTCTATATCGAAGTTTGCAATGATTGTTAAAATTTACAATAAATAAAAGGACAACTTCTAAAAGGCACTAATGGACAAGGGGCCATCGATCAAATGACAAAGAAAGTTTTCTCAATACAAAACAATTGATGGGTTCGAAAATTTTTCGCAGGACGGTTTTTCTCCTTTCATTTGACTATGTATTTTGCGTTTCTAAAGAATTGTTACGTGCTTTAAAAGGGTCTTTTATATATTTAAATCAATTTTAATAGTAAAAATGAATAGCATTTAATATTAAAAAATTAATATATTTTACTGCACGCTGCTGTGGAAGTTATAATACTGTCGTTTTTTGGATAAGTGATATTGAAAAAAAACTTTCAAAAAGCTTGCTACTTAATATTTATTAACTTTATATACAGTATTTTGTAGGAAGAAAAACTGCATGACGACTAATGTATGCCTTTAATGATTATACAATATAGAAAGGAAATCGAAGCGAAATACGTAGAAGAATATTAGTGGAGTTAGGATTGTGATGTTTCGGTGCCGCAATATACGGTGCCCCTAGATTCAGCGATAGAATACTTTGGGCGGCTTTCATTCGATCGCAATCTCTATGCTAACAGCTTGCGATTCTGATCTTCGTTTAGCGAAATGACCGCAGTCACCCCGGACTGGTGACGTTTACTCCTTACACGTTCACTCCCCAAAGTTTTTATAGCCGAAACGAACACTCACCCCTCTATTAAGATTTTTTTTTGGACAACATAAATTCCATTCAGCTGGTAATATAAAATTTATGTTTAAAGTATTGTATATTTTGTGTTATATCTATGATTTGGTGACAGCTGTCCAGAATTATTAGTGACATAAAATTGTATGATTGAAAATTTTTATCGATGAAAATTTTATATACACAAAAAATAATCATCTTTTATATTGTTTATTAATTAGCTTGTTAGTCTCTCTACATGTGGTACACACATGATATTCTATTTCACGTACTGTTTATACAGGTTACAGACCTACAGTTTTAGCTTCTCAGTTTGAACAGTCCGTTGTGATTTCTTTTCGCTTGAAGTAACACGTTCAAAAAATCACATGACTTCTTTAATCAATGACACCTCATTAAAAGAGCTTAGAATTACTCCAAGAGACTACAATAAATAGTTAAAAATGGATGAAAAAACGTACTTGCATCTGCTTGATTTAGTCACTCCTAAAACAATGAGACAAAATAACAAATAATAATAACAAACGTTACACACTCAACGGCCCCCATTAGGATACTAATATCCTGTGTCGGGGTCCGGAAACATTCACAATGACAAGGACAAATACACCCAGACCGGAAAATATGCTTGCATGGTTAATACAAACATATTATGCTCCGAGCGGGAATCGAACCCGCGACCTGTGGCGTTTAAGGCAGGTTCGCTACCGCTGCGCCACAACGTCGTCAACAGTTGTCAAAAATGCTATATCACCAAATGAAAGATTAACAGCAAGACTTAAATTTTTAGCAACAGGGAGAATACCTTAAATTTTTAACAATAATATTTCCTCAGTCATTTTCCAGTATCATACCAGGAACGTGTGAAGCAGTATAGTGTTTTACATAAGATTTACTTAAAGTAAATTAATAAATCAGCTTAAAAGTAGCGTTTTCCGTTTTACCTATACACATACGTTTTAAGTATAAGTTAGTTTGATTGTCCACTTGAAACTGACCAGCTAAAAATTAAAGTCTGTAGCCTGTTAAGAAGCTTATATTTTAAATCCTTTTAGCATTTTAGACAATATCATGCGGTAACGGTAACTTATTTCCTTATATTATACTATAAGATTCGATATCGATTTGAGATATATGAAACTAATATAGAAATAATTCGTAAAACAAAAAGACCAAGGGGTCAAAAGCAGATGGTCCGCTTTTATAAAAATGTTGGAGGGTTGTGAAATATGACACACTGTTATTTCTTCGCACACCCGGTCAAGAGTTATTGCATTCCATTATACGTTTCCTCTATCTAAAGGAAGCCATTTTCACTAAAGGAGAACTAAACTGTCTAAAATTTATTCCGCTTATCATTTTATCGCTTGCGAGGAAGTATCAAATTCTTAAATCATTTTTACGCTTTACACACGGCTGCCGAAATTATATTAGAGAAAATAATATCTAAAGTATTTGCGTTTCTGGATCAAATACTGTTGATGTCTATCGAGTATATTCATCGCGTCTTACTATATGTACCATACTCCTAGTAATTATAATGACGTGGCCTTAATACGGGCTGTGTGACAATCACGCTATTGGCTCCTTTAGACATACCGCTCTGCGTATGAGACTTACAATAGACTCAGTGGCTTGGAAGGGAACACCTTATCTTTACTACATTGTGTCCCATGTCATACGAACGCGAGCCTCGAGCTATGAAAATATTTCATATTCACAAAGATTAACCAGATTATTTTGCCGTTTCCTTTGTTATTATATCAAAACAGAAACGCATGGCCTGATGTAAGGGTTGAAACTTGTTTCAAATTACTCCTTATCAAATAAAGAAATTATGTCTTCAAATATAAAAAATATCAACAGTTTCGAAGTTATTGAGTTATCAAATTAAAGCAACTCGTGCCTGCTATAATTCAAACTAGAAAAGTGCAATTTTCTTCTACGGAATACCTGCAACATCTGACGTATTGGCAATTGCATGAGACTAAGTTTTTCTCATTTTATAAAATGATTTGGACACTTACTCAATAAAATGTTATCAAGTTTAATGAAATATAAGTATAAATAAGTCAGTATTAGAATAGTTTTTATTACTATTGAATCAATTTAGTATCGAATTTATAAAGATTTTAAAAGCTCAACTTATATGGCCTATGGTATAATAAATGATATAATTTTGTCTAAGCTTACCACAAACCTATACAATAACATAATAGAAAAAAAAACATTATATTGCCTGATGGAAAGAACTTACTAGAGAGTCGGATGGCCTTCGATGTTTTCATTTAATGAAATAATCGCAGCAGTTCGAAAACTGCTACGACGATACTTTGACAGGTTAGTACTTGGCCATGCTCTAAATTAGCAAGTTTTCGTTTCTTTAAATAATATACATCGTAATCACAACCTATCATTCACAATATTCAGGTACACTGTTATTCCATTAGGTGAAATTACACTTTATTTTCCACGTTTAGAATAACATTTAGACAGTACCGAGAAAATCGTCTCCTTATATTGTTTTTCCATGTGAAAAATTTTCACAAAGGGCGTACCGAACCATCTTGAAATTGAAACAAGGGGAATACAGAAGCAGTATTTCATAAAAGATTTTTAAAATGGAATACCTACAATATTTCAGCCTTCAAATCTCAATAAATCGTCTAGGCGTGGTAACGAGCTCACTGCGGCGTAGTCTCTGCGGATACGTATTTTATTGGATTCACTGAAACGTTTTTCAGGTCCAAAGGATTATTTACGAGCGTCTGCGTTCTCGTTGCAGAAATGCAGATGGACATCCCGCTACAACCTACTTACACTTAAAACTTAACTAGGTACAGTTTCGAAATACCCTTAAATTTCCCCTCTATTTACTGTATGGACTTATAATGAGCGTACATATACAATTCTTGTATTTTATAAGAAAAACATATTCTTTATACATTTGAATGTAGAATTAATAAGTTACACACAATTGAATCCTTATCTATACATAGAGCCTGAGAAAGGTAATAGCCTACTTTTTAATGCGAAAAAAGTTGTAAGGGTTTGAAAAAGGAGGATGAAAAGTTGTATGAAAGTATCGTTATTTTTAGAGCTTGATAGTTTGTAAAAGTTTTACCATCAAGGGTCTAAATTAACAATAGGGAATGGAGAATGAAAGCAAAACTTTATTAACGCAGACGAAGCCGCGGGCAGAAGCTATTCAGGTGTCTGTACGAAAGCTAGTAATAAATAACGGTTGACAACAAAATGGATATCTTTCAATCGTCAAAGCGTACAATTACAAGTTATGTAATCGTAATGGTAGAACTTCCATAATAGTTATTTGATTAGTGACACCTGACTCTCACTAATTGAGGTCGTGTCTGCCTATTATTCAGAGATTTAGTTTGCGAAGACATCCACCCGTATATATTCTGTACTAGTTGTTACCCGCAATTTTACACATATAAACATTCCAAAAATCATCTGACATTTTAGATATGTGTAGTAGTAATAGTGATTTAAAAACCGGTCCAGAACGAGTCACAATTAAGATTTCGTACCAACACCTTATGATACATATGATAACTATGATTATATATTAAAGTTATTATTATCTACCTGTACACTATACGTAGAAAATAATGAAGGTTCTTTTTTTATTAGTTTTTTTATTTTTTATTCGTTACAGGTTAAAATGCCATGGTTTATAACCTCGTCGTATGAAAAGCTTTGTAGTAGGAGAGCCATGCTCCTCTCAGCAAAAAAAGGCCGGTTGGACAGAAGTACTACCTTCTCAAGGAAATTCGGCGTAAAGTAACAGTATCAGTACTGTCGCTGCGCTATAATTTTGGTAAGCATTGAAATTGTATGTGTTATTAATATTAAAATCTTGAATGGTCTCTCTGACACAATGTGCAAATTTCTGGTATTTTCGCATTAATTTACATTTTTTTTAAACAGAACTTATCAAATATATATTAAATTATGATTTGAATAGCCAACCGGATAGATGGTATAATGTTCACCAAAGAATTATAACCTGTGTACATTCAATGATTAAAAGCAAGATTCTTAAGCCTAAAGTATTTCCAAGGCTGTGACGTAAGCTAAGATTAATTAGTAATCGATTTCATAAATTTGAACCTTGTTTTTAGTAAATCAGTTTTACACGTGTCATTAAGCTGATCTCGTGAGCATCATCACGCTCAAAACTCGCACAAAAAACAAAAACATTTTTTCTTAAAGAATATTAACAATCCTTTTTCAAGACATTACTAATATTCCTATTACCCCTCCTGCTCGTTTCTTGCGCTACGAGTGGGTACGACAATAGCCCAAGGAGGTAAGGATCGAACCCGCGAGTCGGCCTTTCTACCGTCAAGGTTCAATGGCTTCAACATCAGCAATAACGTAACAAAAGTATTAAGACGTTCCATACACCTTCAATATTATGCGTTATTATTGAATACCAATTCAATAATACTGAGACAATAGAAAAGAGGTAACGTGATCGTCCCAGACAATCCTGGAGACGCTCAGTGGCAGAGTTGAAGACAATTGTACTACCATGACTCAAGGTGAAACATGCATACCGGGACAGAACGCGATAGCTGGTTACTGTGGACGTCCTATGGGTCTCGGGATTTTAAGTTAGTCAATACTGAGATATTACAAACGTGCCCCCAGATGACGTACCAATTGCGTCAATTCTTTCATGACTTTCATGACGAAGTATAAGCGGCCGCCGCGATCAAAAGAAAGCCACGTACAACACAACAGAACAGTATTGTGCAATTTTGCACCCGCCTAAGGAATAGTATTTAATTAAGTTAATAGAAAATATTTGAAAACAGAAAATATAAAAGAGGTGTACATTTATTAAAAAAAAAGTTTACTTTAATAATAACGTCAGTCAGTAATAACGACATTAAGATTAAGAAGTTATAAAAATTATGCTGTTTCTGTTTGTAACAAACAAAGTAAATAGCATTGAAATTATTTTAGTCAATATATCCCTTGGTATTATGCTGCAATCAGAGGTGACCAGAGTGATTAATTGGCTTAAATATACGGTCCGCTCACAAGCGTATAGTGTACTTACGTTTTCTCGTTTAGAACACAATCAATTCTTCCGTAAATACATTTGGGAAAGCTAAATCTCGTTTAACTTTCTGGCATTGTTTTTTTTACTAAAAATCAAAGTAAAAGTATGAACCTGATTTATACATATTTAGGAGGAATAGGAAATCCTCATTCGTTTGACAAATATACAAATATTTGCGTAGAATTACATTATTTTTATTTCCGTTAGTTACCATCCACAAAACTATATACGAATATAAATTAAGTAATTAAAAAATTAATAATCTTATGCTTCTGGTTTTTGTAGTCAATAGCTTTTGGCTAATCATTCGAAATTTAATTTTGTAAAATTTTCATTTAGCGACTTATAATGAATGTTAACTTAGATCACCTTAAATATGCAAAGTAATGAATAATTAGGAAACGCATTTATTCGCTTATTCACGTAATCATGACACGCGCCGCGTTCGAGTAACGCTAATTGCAAATCTGATATCAAATTTGTATTTGGTCTTTTATTCAGGTGTTTGTATTTTAGAATATTTATTTTGATAAATATTTTATATAGACACCATTGTTGTGTTGTGTGTAGCGAGTCCGCCTTTAGCCTCGACGGTTTCGGGTTCGATTCCCGCTCGGGCAGATAGATGCTTGCATTGATCTTACAAATATCTCTATATATTCTCTATATAGTCTCGGCGTTTGTCCTTGCGAATATCCTCACCGTGCCTCGAAAAGCGCATTAAGCTTTCGGTCCCGTTTGTTATCACATTACATCTGCTAATAATCGCTAACTCTTGATAAGTAAATTGCTCTTATCCAATGAGTTACTGGTTCGCCCTTAGAGTTACTGACGACAGATGGCAATCACTCTGTATAAAAACTAGTAACCTGTCAAATCCGGACAAGAGTAATAAGTGGACCCTGGGTAAATGGGTTAAAAAAAAAAAAATACTCGTATAATACCAAGAATACTGCTAGGAAGAAGAAGAAGTTTGTTAATTTAGAATACTTCGCTTCGTTTGTTGTGTTTTACACATATTTTTTACAAAAATCTAACGCTATTATGAACTATATTGCTTCGATACGTTACAAATGCAACTGTATGCTAGTGATAAAAAAATATAACTGTCATCTGTGACACCGTTGTGGCGTTGTGGGTAGCGAGTCTGCCATTAGCCTCGACGGTTGCGGGTTCGATTCCCGTTCGGAGCAAATGTTTGTATTAATCGTACAGGCACGATTTCCGGTCTGGGTGTGTTTGTCCTTGTCATTGTTTCCGGACCCCCGACACAGGATATAATTATCCTAATGGGAGCCGTTGAGTGTGTAGCGTTTATTATTATTATTATCTGTGGTTTTATATAAACAATAATATGCTGCAGCTACTTTATCAGCTTAGATGTGAATACTTTATTTAAAGTGGTAAATGATGATGTTTTGGCGCAATCGGTAGCGATCCTGGCCTAAGCACCACCCGCTCCCGGTTCCAGTTCGGGACATATTATGTTTGTATGGACCATACAGGCATGTGGTATTTTCCGATTGCATTTTCCGATGCATGGCATGTTCCGATTTGGTTTGTCATGGTCTTTGTGTATCCTAATGAAGGCCGTTGGGTGTGTAGGGTTTAATAAAAAAATACTTTTTCCCTTTTCATTTTATTTTTCTAGTATATCGTCCCATTTCTGTCTTTAACTACATAGCTATAGTGCGATAGTATTAAAATACAGAAAATACGAATTGAGCTGTACAAATTGCTTTAAAGTTAGCATCTCAAATCATTCATTGATCACCAAAGATCGATAGCTCTTGGGTCTCCAGGGAACGGCAATAGTACATTATTAAACGATCGCGTTCCAAACAGCCGTGAATAATCACACGTTCGACCATTCGATTTGTCTTTTGTAATTGGAGATCTTTGTAAATAAGGTTATTATACAATGGAATAAACATTATTACATCCACCTCACAGTCACTTTACTTAAAATCATCATAGATCTTTTGTCACGTGAATGATTTTATTCTTTATTCCACGATTTTTTTTCTCCTTTTTGTGAGTGAATATAGTGTACAAATTTTAATTTATTTTTAAATGAAGGAACTTATTGAAATTAACTTATTGTATTAATTATTATTTGATATCTTATTTAATTTTTATATCTATTGCTATTATTTAATTTTTATTTTTTAATTTATCTTTATGATTTAACTCTTATATTTTGTAAACTCATATTAATAATGTGCATGGGGTGTTTGCTTTAAACTGATTTTACATAATTATGTATACGTAAATTGAAACCTTATATTTCAAAGTACTTAAAATGTCAAAATCGCTAGCAAACCAATAAATAAATAAATTATCACCACGTACTTGAATAACTCACGAAAATACCAAAATAACGATATTCATATTTTTACAACATAGAGAAAAGTTTGATCAGCTTTATATAGAAATATATTTTCCTACGTAAATCTTTCTTGACGATTTTGTGGCACAGTGGAAGCGCAGGTTCGCTTAAGCGCCACAGAAAGCGGGTTCGATTCCCGCTCGAAAAAGATGTATATATTGACCATACAGGTATGTGTTCTGGTCTGGGTGTGCTTGTCCTTGTCATTGTATATGTTTCCGGACCCCGGCACAGGACATAACTATCTTAATGGAGCTGTTGAATCTGTAGTGTTTATTATTATTTAAAAAAATCGCACTAACGCAACGAAAAGGAAACAAGCTTCCAACATAATCGATTGTTAGTGTTGTTGTTTGCAACATGACCGAATAAGGTTAGCGTGTGACTAACTTCGTTTCGTTGCGTTTTTGCGAATTTCAGAAAAGCACCAGCAAAGTTTTTTCTGTATGAAAGAACCGATCTTTAGAAACGAATTAATTTTACTTTTAACAATATAGAGAAAAATTGTCACTTTTTATAGAAATATATTCAAGTCGTGGTATAGTAAAAAAATATCAACCAAAACAAATGAACACTTTAATGTTTTAATGTTGTTTTTGTTACTATAATTTTCTTTTATTCTACTATTAGCGAAAATTACGTCAGGTAAATGGCAACGATTAAGGCCAAAATAGATAGAATGACAAAAAGTAAAGGAAATCCCAGCTTTAACGTGCATTTTCCACTTGGCTTTCCAGCTGATACGAATAGAGGAGCGTGAAACAAAAAAGCGGGAAAAGATTAGTTTTGTGACGTTACTAATGTGGTGTAATGTTTTTCCTGCATTTGCTTGGTGTTGCTCACAGGTGGAGCGGGCGCAGGTGGTGGCCGTGATTAATCGGAGTGGGTGCCTGCCACCCTATTTATAGCTTGTCGGAAACGCCCTGCCCGAGGCGCAAGACCGAACCGCAGGGGGATGCCGCCGATTTTACTATTACACCTAAAATATCCAGCTGCAACAACTGACTTCACCGTGAAACGTGATAAATATATCGGTTTCCAAACGTTTCCGCATACTCTAACTTTAGATTGTAGCGATAATAATACGTAGTTTCCTCGTGGTTGTTTAAAATAATGGTGCTTATTATTTGTGTAATGAATTATGTACGAGATTTTGTAGTACTATAGAAATTACTATTTTTTTTTACTGAGTAAGTTTTACCATACTTCCTACTCTATTATTGTTTATGAATCCTAGTTACCGGAATAAAAACTTTTTAATAATAAAAATAAAATAATTCATGGTTGAAAAGATTATTAAGAAAATCAGGATGACAAACACTATTAACACGACTGCATCTCTCATGAGATCTTTGTTGAATGATTAAACACATACCTATCAGAAGAATTCATGCGAATAACGCCTTCGGTTCGATACAAAGTTTTTTACTATCTCCTGGGAATCTTTTTTAGGGGATGACAATTACCCTTTAATATATTAAATGGATATAATGTTCTACCAAGCCAATTTTAACAAAAATGTGCACCTTACGTGATGCACACGCAGATCGACAGATAAAAAATAAGTTTTTCGTTTTTTGGTCTACAATGAATCTATATCAACAGTATTATTCCCAATTTTATTTAGAACATAAAGATAGTTTTTATTTGGAGTTTTATTGGGAACTATATACTTATAGTTAGTTCATGTTGCACGTTTCAGAATAAACAAAAAATACTTACATTTATGCATCCTATATATAATGTACCTTCTTTAAAAATATAAATTTAAATAAAAAAGGAATCAAGGAAAGGGCGCTTAAATCTCTAACTTTTGATACGTAAACAAAGTTCGTAACGCAGATGCGAGAATCCAATAATAGTAGGGGAAACACGAGAGATTCCTGAAGGGGACAAATTTCCCTAAAGTATTAAAGCCATGCGAAATAAAATTCATCGATATTGCTGTTTTCCAAACATTACTTTCGTTAGGACCGACATTATATTTTATGCCTGAAACTGCTTACATTTTTTATTATTTGAACATACTTTTCACGGTTTTAATATTTATTTAGTCTTATATTTTCAGTTACTTTAGTTAGACTAAATTTAGGCTCAGGCTACATATTAACTATCCCAATAAAAGTCAAAGAATAAATAACTATTGAATATAATTATGTCTATCGACTGTAATAATATTCAAGTGGCTGTTTTTCTAAAAGTCGCTATATTTAACTACTTCGAATATTAGTTTCTCAGTTCGTATGTATTTTCTTCAACTCTATTGCCGATATCAATGCTTCATTCATTCGAAAGAACATATTATTATCAGTATCTGGCCGATAATTAAACTTTTGTCCAATGGCCTCCACTTCCATTGTGGCGGATTAGTTAATTGTTCTACCAAGCTACACTACGAATTGGCGGATATACATGTCACAAAAATTCCTCCAAGATTAAAAAGGTGAAAAGGTGTAAAGCATAAAAAGGTGCTTCAACTCGCAACCATTCCCGTTACATACGTGTTGTAGATTTTTATTTTTTCAATTTTTTTATTGTATTTTTAAATGTTTCATTACATATATATTCCATATTCGTTTCCATGATTCTTGGCAGCTGTAAGGACATAAAGAGGTTCTTAACATGTAATAAATACTTCCTTTACTCCAATACAGTGGAGCAACTGTAGAATGTATGTATTAGCTATTGCTGTACAAGCTTAAACTTGACAACGGATATAGACCAATTTTTTTATCTGTCGAATACTGGAATAAATAAGTTTGGTTTTACTAATTATTGTACGGTATTTTGCTTTTAAATAAATAAAAATAGCTTTTTATCTAACTAGCTTAGCTAAGCTAAGAACGACTTTTTTGTTATTATTCTAGTCCAGTATTCGTTCCAAAAACGAAACTTACTATATGAGTTAACAATGAAAAAATTGGCTTCGCCATGCAGATAGTGACGAATATTTATTAGCAAGTCAGCTTTTTCTTATTTATTGTCTCATATACGGATAAGTGAACCAAAGTTCAATGACCGCTTATGTGAGCTTATCGCTAAGTCTATCTATACGTTATTGTACTTATACATTGCTATACATAATTATCCTGTTTATTAATCTTACTTACACAAATACAAAAAATCATAAACATTACTAACCTTCAGCCAAATTCATATAGAATGATATGAGTATTTTTAAAATTACAGAAATAAAATGAAAGAATTAAATCTAAAAATAAAGGAAATTTTAAAACATTTAAATGAATGTTTGTAAAGTTTTTACGTCTTTAACTGCACCAAGGGAACCACTTAGAAATATAAGTTTGTTTGTCGTAAACAATATTGCAATGATAAGAATAGTTATGCTAGTTTTTATAAATTCATTCAGATTTTACATTGACGATAAAAATAAAAAGAGGGAGGAAATCTGAATGCAAAATAGCTTGTCGAGTTAACATTGCACGACTCCCATGTTGTCGATTAAGCAACGCTAACATCGTTTGTTTGTGAACTTTTCAGACATCTTGGTCTGAATACAGGCATTCGCGGCATCACTAAATAAAATGTATTTAGCTCTTGGTTTTATTTAATGATTTATGGACACTTTTAATGTGGATAATTTCATATAAATTAATTTTATTGATTGGATCTTTTAAATTATATTGTACTAATGAGATTATTTTTTCAGCCGAACTTCCAAGTGATATATTTTTTTTATGTCAGCGGGGGCGAACGGGCAAGAGGCTCATCTGATGTTACAAGATCACCGACGCCCATGAATCTGGTCCCAGGTCATATCGGGTCGGAAAGACCACCGTCAGAGGTTGATTCCACAGAGCTTAATTGTTCTTTGATTGCTGTTTTAGTTGCCGTTTTAATTTTAGCAACATTTTAAGTATATGTAAATTCTTCTTTCAATACTTTTCCGAAATATTTTCAAGGGTTTCTTTATTTTTATCAGTATTTAATAAGTAATCTGTTTTTAAAATTAATCTAATAATAACGATCTAATGATTCGGATTATAATACAAGGCCAAGACTAAAAGGTTCAATATAGTTCTTATTGTAGTCCTCATATTGTGCAGACAACATAAAATTTATAAATTCACATAAATATCTTAGTGAGAATTAAACCTTCTGTAATGTTATCTACTTTTTTTTTTTTTTTATGTTAGAAGTTGGCAAACAAGCATACGGCCCACCTGATGGTAAGTGGCTGCCGCAGCATATGAGCGCTTGCAGCACCATTAGTAGGTGCCACTCGCGCGTTGCCAACCTCGAGATATTAGTTCTTAAATCTCGTTCGCCCAGTAATTTCACTAGCGTACAATGCCCTTCAAACTGGAACACAGTAGTGCCTAAGCACTACTATTTGGCGGCAGAATATTGGACACTGCGGTGGTACCTACCTAGCCGGCCTCTTGCAACAAAAGACCTACCACCAGTGTGACTGATTGCACTGGTGGAATAATCTCTGTTGTGACAGAGGTTATCCCAACAGCGGGCGATGGGGTCGTCACATCCCGACGCCTGAATATATTAATGATTACCAAAAAATAAGAAATATATCCAGCGTTAAAGAAGATAAATATAATTTTAAAACTATTCTGAAACTGTTAGAAAAATCATAGCTGACGTGATTAGAAAAAAGAAAATCGAAGTAGTGGCTTTTTAGTTTTTTATTATGATAGGCACATTTCATGTCAAAGTGATATGTTCATATCATAATTGTTATTTTTATCAGCTAACATTAGAAGCGATGGGATCACCGCAGCTGACGGCATTAAAAGCAACGAGCTAAGTCGCTTCATTCCAACTTTTTCCAATTCTAAGCAAAACTTTTCTTTCGAAATAAATATAAGTTTTTTCGTAAAGAAAATGCCTATGTAATTTTACTTAATAAGTCAAAAATACATTATATTTTACATAATATCGTTCATCTTAAAGTATTTAGTTATAGGGCTCTAATATGATCATTTAGTAGATTTCCGTTTTTAACGTAATATTTTTATTGATAAATTTCTTCGATGTTAAACAGTAAATTATTTTTAAGTAGCTGTTTTGGTTTTACAAGACGGCGCCTGCGATGTCCGCGTGGTTTATTTATGAACCAAAATTGTGTACGTTACTAATAAATTTTACTTAACGTAATCTCACAATAATGAGTTGAATTGAGGTGACCTGAATTTAGTAAGCACTACATTTTGTTGAAACAAAATTTTTTGTTAGTCAAAAGCATAATCCCACACTAAGCCATGTTTCCTAAATAAACACGGATTAGCAGATGGTCTACGAGACAGACACAGATTTTCGATGTTAAGTAGCAGTTTAGTTTCGCATGATGAGTGACTTTCTTTTTTTGGAATGTGTATTACTTTTGGCTCTTCTGGCCTTGACAGCATCACCAGGTTCAGTGAGGGCTTGTGGATCAAAACTCTTATGCTGCTTCTAGCTTCATACTAGAGTTAAATAGGATTCGGCAAATGTTTTATACAGCAGATAATATTGTTTAAAAAAGTCCCATATAAAAATACTCTTAACGCAAACTTCGGCTCTTTTAGAGCATTAAATATGTAATCAAAAGAAATGCTAAAGTACACTTGCGATTAGGCTGGCACTTTAAGCATTAATATAAAAAAGAACCCTGAGGCCTTCGGATTAAATAAATGAAGTGACTAATAATTAATTGGACTTTCACCCTATTTTCCGTTCGGTGACAATTAATTTCCGTTGGCGAGTGGAAAAAGAAAACCCTTATCACTACCGGTTCGCACTTCTCGTCGTTGTGATAAGTGAAAATAATTCTATATATTCATTCTTTTTCAATAATTTGATCAACTTAATAATATTATCAATTGCATATAATTTAATTGAATTTAAAATCATATGGCTTCAATCGCTAAGTAATATATCATATGATCATTTATTACTCTATATATTTTCAAATACCGATAAGGTTCAATTTCAATTTTAAAAATATAATTTATTAAATTAATTTGTACGGAGCACTTTTCACATAAAACTATTGAAACAAAGCCTACTACACATTTTCAAATCCATATAGATACTAGTTTCATGAACTTTATATTTATGTAATTATGTAATACACTTTAATATCATAGACTTACTGCATATGGACAACATTGAACTAACGCAACGATATGAAGTTAGACACAAGTATGCAACATATTCCAATGAAGTTAGCGTGTGACTCAATTTCGTTGAAATTATGAAAGAGCACCAGCGAATCTTTGGAAACTTTTTTATTTGGAAAGGCTGATTTTAAGTTTATAGTAAAGTCAATGTTTAATATTTTACATAAATATTTTAACACACAATTTTTTTTTTATTTTTGATACGTAAATAAAATCAATTTAAAATTATTGCTTAAGCTATAACAAGCTCCATTCATGGGGTTTACCGAATTATTGTTTATTATTTTTTTTATTGCAAGGAAACTTAATTATTTTTCAAAAATAAAAGTAATATACGTAAAAGTTAGCTAACCTACTTACTCATTACATCAGTAGCTGTCTGCCTCAGTGAAAGTTCTGTTAAAATTGTTACAGCCGTTTCAGAGTTTCAGGAACAGAAAGAGATTTTCTTAAATTATAATTACCGTATCTATATACTTACCAGTATATAGATAAGGTATGCATCCAATAAAAAGCTGGTGTTTTGATATTGAAAACAGAGATTAATTTATATAAATGAATACATATATAATTTTTAATGGAAAAGATTTTAGTGTCACAAATTATAATTCACATATTATTCTCAAAATCCAATTTGAGAATTTTCCAAAAGACTTGTTATAAAAAAATCAAGGAGAATGGTGATCTGAAGCGAAAAATCAGTTAATTAATTCGAGAGATGAGCTATCCAAACTTGTTCTAATCCTCCGTCTAAAGCAGTCTTTGGAAAGTGAATTTTAATTCAGATCTGCATTCGGTTTGAGTTCTTTGCAATGGGGCTGCACATTCAAAAGTCTCGATTAAATCACGGCAATTCTTCATTTTAATTAAAACTAAATGAAGACTTTTAGAAAGCTATTTATGGAAAGAAACAAAAAAATATTACTCAAATAATAGTAATAATTTAGAAAAAAATCTGTACTGCGTAGTTTCAGTTGGTTTTTGCAAAGCAGTCATGTTTATTAATTTTTATTTTGTATTTTTCACATATTATTGACAAGTTTTATTTCAAAATATTCCAATAAAAATATATCCAGAATCAAGTAACGATTATAATTAAATCTTATTAGACATACTTAAGTTATGGTGCAATAAAAAATCACAATCATATAGACATGAAACCTAAAATCAATCCCTAAAAGCAAACAATTTTTTCGAAAGTTGCAAAACGTACCAAACAGGAAAACGATTTTTTGTCCTAAATAAGCACTGACATATTATTATTAAGGTCGTGCACAGAAATATAAAATACCACTCGTGCAACATAATTTAAAATAAATGAAAGTTGTTTATTTTCGTTAAAAACCCTTTAAAAGTTTATCCTTATAATAAATTTTTCGCGGATCATTTCCCTATTTACCGCCGAGCTTATTCAGTGTGCTCATGACCACAACAGGCCCACCCTACCGACATGTTAATCAAATTAAAAGTATACCGCGAATTCAACCGTTAAAATTTTGACGTTGATTTTTTGTTGTAATTATTTTTTTACGTTTATGATAGTATACAAAACTATATATTACGGGTTAAGAATCTTTGCTTCTTTTAATAACTGTACCCTAAAACGACATAAACGTTTTTACTCATATATTTTAGCCTGAAATATATTCATAGCAGTATATACTATAAGTTATTATGTTGCTTTTGGTGTCAACGTAAAATGAATTACACGTTATTAAAACTAGCTGCATAGCGAACGTTGGATGCATGTGACCCGTCCTAAGATCGAAACGACGATTTATCATCGGCGACGACTACGGACGCGATTTCTATCCCAGTAAAAACATAAGTCCAAATAACAACTCCACAGTGTGAGTCATTTGTGCTTAAACAAAGCGTCAACTGCAGAGTTGCTGCTAGCAATAACTGGGATCATTTTTCATGCGGTTCATTCGGGCGGCCGAGAAAAGCGATATAATAAATCATTGTTGCCAACATCACGGCCTTATTATTTAGTCCAGTTGATTTTCGCCACATATAAAGTAATACGTCTCACTCCTAAAACCAGTTATTATAATTTTATGAGAATGTTATTAGTTCTCACTAATGAAATGTGATATTAATATTAAATAATTGAATTAAACGTGAGATGATATAATTATGAAAATTGTTTCAGTTTTCAATAAATGTTTTCCAACAAATATTGAACATTCTTTGTAGCAAGTTTCATTCTCCGCTAATTAAAGAATATATTCGAGACACTAATTAGAAATGTTATTTTTTCTCTTGCATTTTGTTCACAATAGTTATTGTGATCTTTAATAATCTTAATAGCATTTATATCTGTTCGCATTTTCTTAACTTTATTTATTGTGAAGTACTTCAATTTAAAGTATTCCTTTCGATAGCTACGATAATTAACGTCGGGAAAATGTTATATAGCAAGTACGTATGAATTTGTGGGTGTATTGTTAATCTTCGAACGTAATCTCCCATTAGGGGTATTAATATATGTGTGAGAGAAACCGCATGTCAAAGCGTGACGACATGAGGTCCTAGCGGTTCGCCGCAACCGGAATCTCGCCTGTTATTTTATTTTACCATTTCAGAGTCAAAGTCGCCCCATTTGTCTTTGTTCTCGGTTTCCTATATTTTTGCACGCAAACTCCATTATCTAATTTAGCTTTGGCCAAATGCCAGGTCGGTATTGTTACTTTCTTCCCAGAAAAGAGGTTTTATTTCTTTATATTAAACACCTAAACACATTTGTTTTAATCAACGCATTTAAATAAAACGGAAGTAAGAACATGAATATTTCATTAACAATTGTCATTTTTCAGATTAGTAAGTATTTTTTGTTATACTCGCTGCTACTATGGTAGCGAAAAAGGTGTGGTCCTTTTTATGGAGCTGGGCACCGTAGCTCACTGATACATGTAGTGTACTGTATCATGTAGTGTAGTCATACAGTACACTAAGCAGTCGAAGTGTGGGACTCGGACGCCTGCTATTTAAGCGGCAATACCCACTAAAACTCAGTGCAACCTTTGCCATAGTGGGACGTCATGGGTTCGCTTGCGCACACAACCATGACGCCTCGAGCAGTAAAGAGACTGTGCTGAGTGATGAGATCTACTCTTACTCTCTGCTCTTAAGGCATTTTATAAAGTCATATTTATTTAAATGCCCATTTCGAACTCAATTTTTAAGATATTTCCAACGCAAGTTATTGTAATTATTTAATGTAATGCAACACATACCAACCCTAACCACCACCTAAAATATTGTTTTCCTTGTAATAACTTAGCTACAAATACAAGGCAAGATTTGCCCTCTAAACTCGTTTAACGCATAGGCAATATCTGAGGCTTTACAAGCTTGGGATTCGTCATAAATTATAATAGAACAAAACAGGCACTTTCATTTCGACCGTATTACAGTCACGTGCGGCTCTTCGTTATATTACCGCCACAATTACCAAATACGTACATTTCGTGCTTACACACAGCCACGCAGTTAAGCAGACTGTTTAATTGTTTATAGGCTGTACGCTGAATTGCCCCACGCGTACTTACGCTTAAATAAGCGTGCCAACCTCTATTTAATTCGAATAACAACATCATTGTGTACCCTTTAAATTCCCGCGGGATAATATGGAAAATTTTATCGTTAGCGTGTTTGGATTGTGAAAAATATTTAATATTATAATAGCATTATAATTTTCTAATTTTACATTTGTTTGTTTTTATTATTTTAATAACGGGTATTCTAATTATTTAAATACACTACATTGATATTACAATCTAGCTTAATTATAAGTGCATAAATATAAAAAAAATAAAATTTTTAAATAATTATTAAAAACTACTCGGTGAGTTAAAATAAAAAGTCAGCTATTATAAGCTAGTTAGTGTAAGAATTGTGGTACCCAAGCTTACCTAATCCTCAAGCAGTCTTTACAAAGTAAGCTTTATTTTTGATCTGCATTCCGTTAAGTTCTTCGTCGTGTAGCAGCACATTCAAATGCCGCATTTATTCGGTTTTAATAATAAAGAAAAATCTGTTTTACACAAACAGGTTGGATTATATAACAAGTAAATTTAACTAGTATTAGTACCATTAATTTCTCACAGCAGTGTAAGTCTTTTCTTTCATGGGGGAGGATAAGAAGGGTTATCTGTCACACTTCTTTTTACACCACGAAAGGTGCCAAAGAGGCGTATCGCCTTTTTTTTTTTTTTTTTTGGTAACGGGAGGAAATCTGCTACCAGATACCCGGCTTCCTGGGAAGGAGAACCGGGTTATGTGGGGTAAGAGGCGTATCGCCTGTCTGAAGGTAAGCGGTCACCGTAGCGTATAGAAACTCGTAATATCAGTATCACAAGTGTTTTGCCACTGGCTGACCCTTGGGCAGGAATGGACAGAGAAAGAAAATAAAAGGAAATGAAAAGATGGGAAGGACGTTTTGGGCCTCATCGAACAAAGCGCAACAGTACGGATACTGTTACTAACGTCGACATAGCGTAGGACAGTGGTATTTCACCAGTCGATTGGGCCATTTATGCTGTAATAATCTAGGCCCTTCCAGTGCTAATTATAATACATTTATTATGTACATACCTCAGTATTTATTCCAAGACATTAAGTTTTTTTCTTCTCCGCATATAAATTTATTAGTATAAAGAAGATTTTAGATGTTAATCGTGCAAACTACTACACTGATTTGAAAAATTGTCCTGCTTTCATTTCCTGTTTATTAAGTAACGTCTGTTTTATTATAATATTATTCTACAACCACCACGAATTTACTATAGCATGTATATAATTTACTATAATATGCTATAAATGGTCAAAGCGTTACAATGATTTTTTTTTATAAAAGTAAGACTGGAATTGATATCTTCAGAATTACCATTTTTAGAAACATTTTTTTAGTATAACATCTATATTTACTGATACCATTTACTCAAAGAATAACATAATTAAATGTTTCCCCTATCATTTAATACCTAGTAAAACGCTTTGCTTTAATTAATAATTGCAACCGCGTAATTGATGGTAAAAGTACAAGAACTAAATTGTTATATAAAATAAAATCTTCAAAAACTTTCTTGAAATCAGAGCATTTAATAGCTTTGAGGCGCGCCAACCACTAAGCAGTACTAATTTAATTTACCTTAAAAGAGATATTTATAAATATAGTTCTGAGTTTCAAAGTAAGATGTTTTAATTAAGTCTAAGACCTCGCGATAAATAACTAGCCGGGAGGGCTGGCAGGGTGGCACTAATTGCTAGTATATTTAATCCGGTAAAATACTACGGACCCTGATTTCCATAAGCTTCAATTGTTTACCTCTGTGTACCTGCGATGCGATTTAGTTGCGACCATTTCCATTCGTGTTTACCTTCCGGCGACAAACGCTGAATGTATAAGTTGACGTTTGGCCTTTGCCGGGATGTTTTAGGTTACTCAGATTGGTAGCAGTGCTGATAATTTGATTATGAGTTTATTAGAAATTATTACAATCATTGAAAACTAAACTGTATTATTATTTACGTAAAAGTTATTACATGTTATGTCTGCATAATCTGTCCTACCTGATTTTCTTGCTCTTAACATGCACAACAATAATACAAATTATTTGACAATTCAAGGAGTCCTTTATATCATCCTCAGTTTTAATCACGCATATTTGGATACTTTATAAAAAAACTAGCTGTTCCCGTGGCTTCTCTCCCGTCGAGTGAGACCGCCATGTTCCAACAACTGACCACATCTTATCGCCCGCCAGCACGTTCTTTCTTATTGCTCGGCTTCTAAGTATCGTATCGTGATGTCATTTAACCTATAGCCTTCCTCAAGAAATGTAATATCAAATGTACAAAGAATTTTTCAAATCCGTCCCTAAGTTCCAGAGATTAGCGCAGTCAAACAAACAAATCTTCAGCTTTATAATATTGGTATAGATTATATTTTATCAATTCTTGATTAAGTAATTTGTAAAAACAATAACACTCTTTACACATATATACATAAGAGACTTTTCCTAGCAAATGAAATAAGCTTAATGATCCGTAACCGAAACCCGAGGCACACTCGAAGCCGCGAGGGGCGCAGCCTTTTAACTCTTTTCCACTCAACATTGTTACCTTCACAAACGAGTTGGCGTCGTGAGTAGCCTAAGCAATCAGTTGGATGAAGGAATAACTACGTTTTCTACAAAACTGGTATTCCTTTTAAAACCTTGAGCCACTCAGTAGAGTTTATAGATAAAATAAGAGAGAAGCGCTCAACTACTATGGATGAAACATAAATATTTATATAATTTACAAACTAAAGCTACAACTTTATTCCACTGTTTTTTTTATTCAGGTAACAAAATTACCGATACCATTTTTTATTTTGAAAATTGAGTTGTGAATTGAAGTGACATTATAACTTATCTTTTTGAATTAACTTCGTATACCGTCAAATATTTTTTGATCTACCAAGCAGAAATGATCGATTAAAATGAAATATGTTCATAGCAATATTATATACAAAAAAATTATTTTTAAAAGAGAAATTAGTTTGTAAAGTTAGTATTAGATTGTGCGTAATTATCTTCATAAAGTTATACTATTCCCAGCAACGAGAAAAGTTTATCGTAATTACTTTAAAATTAAAGTCTTGACTTCAAAAAGAAATGAAGGAACTATAGTTGAAGTTATTATAAGCTTCGCAGTGAGCCGTAACCGAGGATATTTTTGAAGAACAGTCAAGATATGGCTGCCTCGCTGCTTATTTTCAAACATTCTTCGTAGTTCGCACAAATCAAAGTCGTCGCGGTTTATTTTTACTTAGTGTATTTCTTATTTACTATATATATTTATAAATTTAATGTAATTTAAGGAGTAATAACCAAATCAATCTCTTACTACTTCAATTGTTTTTATTCTTCGTGATATTACGTGGAAATGCAGTATAATTATAATAGGCTGTAAGTGAACTAGCATGTTTTCGAGTTACGGAAGGGGAAAAAATTAGTTCGAATTACTCAGCGGACTATGAAGACAAAGTATTACAAACTTTCATAAATTATATTACTTACATTTCGTAATATATTTATCACTTTCCTTATAACGTATCTACTAAAGGGGGTGGTTGAAGAAATTCCTTTCCCCGGCCGATGACGCTGTCAAAGCCATTAAAGCCAGCAGCAATGCACATCTAGTATTCACCATTATATTATATAATTTTTGTAACAGTTTCTTGTAATAAATAAATAGTAAAATAAAATATTCTTAAGATTAAATTTATTAAATCAGTTATAAAAGCATTATTATGCAGACACAAATTTTATACCAAAACTTATCTTTTATTTGAAACAGGAAACTCTTTTAACTGATATAAATAAACTTAACCTTTAGAACCCCGAAGCCAAATGTTTTACGATCAGAAGCGATGAACGTGGCTTGTAGGCTAACTGCTGTGGGAAATTTTTAAAATTTTATACAGTAAAACTTTTCTTTAGGTATATTATTTCAAACATACCCAAACTAAGGTCAAATATATACGAGTATATGTTTGCCTTAAGGTAAGCAGTGACCAAAGCTTTTAGATGTATGTATGAGGTATAGTATTGTCCCTATGCGTTTAATAATAATAGGAACTTAGAGAAAAGAGAAGAAAACCAAAACGAGAATAAAATAAATAAATAAATAAACGCTGCACACTCAACGGCCCCCATTAGGATAGTAATATCCTGTGTCGGGGTCCGGAAACATTCACAATGACAAGGACAAATACACCCAGACCGGAAAATATGCTTGCATGGTCAATACAAACATATTATGCTCCGAGCGGGAATCGAACCCGCGACCTGTGGCGTTTAAGGCAGGTTCGCTACCGCTGCGCCACAACGTCGTCTTAACTTTTCGTTTTTGATTTCGACGTTTTAAATGTTGAACAAATCGCAACAGTGCTGTTAGGTACTTCACGTAGATGTTCTATGAGAACATCCCCAATTTAGCCACCTTTTTCATATCATTTTCTACTAGAAAGTAGGGACCCCTTATATAGTGGATAAATTATTTTTTTATGTAAGAGGGGCAAACGGGCAGGAGGCTCACCTGATGTTAAGCGATCATCGCCACCCATGAACATCTGCCACATCAGAAGGCATGCAGGCGCGTTGCTGACCTTTAAGGAAAGAATACGCTCTTCTCTTGAAAGTTCCCAAGTCGTATCGGTTCGGAAAGACCGCCGGCGGAAGTTGATTCCACAGAGTGGTTGTGCGAGGAAGAAAATGTCTTCTAAATCGCGGTGTTGTGGATTTCCAGACATTGAGGTGGATATATATAAATTATTGACTGAAATGACAAACTCTATGTTTAATTTCTATACGAATATTTTCGATTTCTATACTTTTTCTCCATATAAAATTTAACTATGTCAAACCCAACACTCTTCTACTCATGAAATATATTTAAAAATTGTATCCTAATTTTTTTCATGTATTCATACAAAAAAGATTTTGTCAGAAACCAGAGCTAGCAAACAAAATACGACATGTTGATATATTTTTCGTATATCTTTAATAATTTCTAGTATACTAATTATAGTATACTCCTGATCATAAAGAAGATCATAAAAAATAATGTTTTCTGAAATCTACTAAAATAATTCTTATTTCAATTACTCTTACTTTTTAAATTGTCTACAAAGTTTCGCCTCGAATTGCACCAGCGTCAAGTTAAACTCATAAAAACAACTAAATTGTAACCTATTTTAAATTAATTGAAATCATTCCTTGACGTGAATTCTATGTTTTATGGGGTTTTCTTTAATTGTTTGACCGACCAAAAAACGCGATAACATTCAAACACAACACTTCAAACTGAACTGCTGTCCAACTGAAAGCGTGTACTGTCTACAACAACTAATAATAACAACAACGCACTTTTTCTTTGCATGGCAATGAGATCTGATTAACTTTTGTCGCCGAATAAAATTAATCTATTTCTATTCGTTGTGGGTAGCGAGTCTGCCTTAAGCCGCGACGGTTGCGGGTTCGATTCCCGCTCGGAGCAGATGTTTGTATTAATCGTACAGGCATGTTTTCCGGTCTGGTTGTGTTTGTCCTTGTCATTGTGAATGTTTCCGGACCCCCGACACAGGATATAATTATTCTAATGGGGGCCGTTGAGTGTGTAGGCGTTTATTTTATTTTATTTTATTTCCTTTAAGGTCGCGTAATATTTTATTACAAATAAAATAAAACTTAGTTTAGCACATTTAATCAAATTTATCTTAAGTTTTCGTTATGTGACGTCATAATAACCCGTTTACAAAGTTGTTTAATTACGTCACATTTACGAGACACCCACGACACTGAAGCATCATTTTTAACATCTTTCAAAATTAATTTTATTATTCGTTAACCTTTTGTTTAAAAATTACAAGCACTTCGTGTTATTTTAATAAATTAAAAAAATTGAATTAGACCAAGACAAATATCCCTCTATCATAATATATGCATCAAATTAAGATTCCTTTTCTGAAACGTCTTAAATAATACCCATTCTATAATAAACTTTGCATTAAATCCTCCATCCAAGTCTGAAACTCCTAATTAACGAGCGAGGAAAGAAAATATTTGTGTTCACGGAGCTACTTACGGAGTTCGTATACTTAAATCAAATTGTCAAAATATCTCGAAATTTCAGTTTGATAGTCTTTAATACGCGAATAGTATAAAGTATAAATGTAATGTTGTAAATCTTCCACTGGACATCGCACCAGGGACACGTTCTCTACAAAATATTTTTTCCATTCACCCCACAGGGAATGCGGATTCCATTTTGTACATTCAATACAATGTTGCCGACAATATACTATTTTCACACAACAAATCGAGTGTCGTGAAAAACCAAAATATTTCCGCGTTGTTCCTTTTTTTGGTGAGAACTTTAATTAAACGGTGTGTGGTAAAACATTTTAGAAAACTCGTGAACGCGATGCGAAAAATAAAATTAAAACAACGAAAGTCGGTTTCCTGATCGCTTTATTATTCAAACTTATTCAGCTCCACCCTACAGATGCCCACATTACAAACCGAACCGCTCGGTTTATCTTATTTATGCGATTCATTTATGCTATAAAAAACGTTTTTAAAGTTCTCAATTCTGAGCTACTATTTCTAGGATAAAATGCTCAGAATTTATCCAAATTGAAGTGTTTCATCTTTATTTCTAATCGAATCATTTTTTTATAGGATAACGAAAACTAATGGGCTATTAAAATTATTTTTCTTCCTAGCATTTTCCCGGTATTTCATCTACCCAGGGTCTTATTATACATTATTATTGTATTGATTTGACTGATTATTAGTTTTTACACGGAGCGATTGCCATCTGACTTGCTTAACCCTAAGCGCAAACCAGTAACTCATTGGATATGAGCAAAATACTTATCAAAAGTTACTCCAAGGCACGGTGAGTAAACCCACAAGGGCAAACGCCCAGACCGAAACAGATATTTATAAGATCATTACAAACATCTGCCGGAGCGGGAATCAAACCCACAACAGTCTAGGCTAAAGGCGGACTCGCTACCAATACGCCACAGCGGTATCAATGAGCTATTAAATACTGATAATATTTTTTAATAATGAGCTATTAACAATTATTATCGACATTTTCTTAACATCGATAATGAGAGAGGAACGAATGGTCCGCTTGATGGTAAGTGGTCACCGTAGATTATCGACCCTTGCAACGGCAGGAGTAACACGTCATGCTTAATCACGGCTCAATGGGGAGAGGTATGTAAAATACAGAGGTCATTTATATAACGAAAAGCATACGTATACTATGAGAGCTAACATTGGAGACGGTAAATTCACGCAGAGCAGCAGCAATGCTCTACGTACTACGGAAAATCTAGCGTCGTGGATTTTAATATTACATATCTAAACAACTTGATGGTATTAAGTCAACTCGAAAGCAAAAAAATTTAATCAACATCAAATTGATATGAATGAAAAAAAGGACAATGGAAAATTGAAAATATACTCGAAATCACAGTTAATAACAATGAAATGTATCAAGGCAACATTTCATTTGGCTGGCGCAATTTGAAAAGTAACGAATGTGACTGAGAAGCTTATTCTTCTAAGTATATTTTTATTCGTCAAGCGACAGTGCGACACTAAGCTAAATAACCTGACGCCGTTGGCTGAAATAAGGCGCTTTCTAATTTACATTCTGTATACAAATTGCACAAATGTGAGTATGAAAATAAAATTCTCATCGTTTGTGTTTTCTTGCGGGGTGGTCTTTTCTCGCATTATGTAAATTATTATTATAAATTCCGACAAATGAGCTTATGTACTCTTTATACTTGTATAGATTTTATATTTTATCCTCACTTTTGTTTTCTTTTCTTATATTATTTCTTGATGGTCACATCTCATTTCGTTAATGTTTTATAGAGAGAGTTATTTTTTTTATTCAATTGTATACAGTATTTGTTTGAAGATTGATGACTTTCAGACGTTCTTACTTTTAATAAAAAGTGTGTATACTCGTTATAAATAGTCTGTATATTGTTCATGATTTTAATCAATTACAAACAGAAAGACATTTTCAATGGACTTATTTTATTTATTTTTAATTTAGTCGATATTTTTGAAACGCTATCGGGTATCCCTCAATGGCAGCTCCGTAGCTCCGATGTATAAATAATCAAAGTAACAGCTTTACTTTTTGGAACCAGCATTTTAATGGATTACAACAAATTTTCTAAGACCCATCTGACTCTATGAGAAACGTTTTTATAATCTACAATAAAAATAAACGACAAAACCTTCTTTTCTCTTGTCTTCAGTCAATAACTGCCCTGAACAGATTAAATCATCGCTAAGGCATATTTGTGACCCAAAGCCATATAACATACGTGTAAGTCGCAGTACTTAGTAGTAGTAGAGCTATGCTTCTCCCCAGGGCAAACGGGATGGTGCGACCAAAGAAAATTGGCATAAAGTAACGTTATCAGCAGGTACCATTGCATTTTAGGCGATGAATGCGAGCGCTGGAGGTTCAATCTCCCACTCCCTCAGTTCTCTTTCTATTTTCATTTTCGTTCTCTCCTTCATATTGATTGGCAACGCGCATGTGATATTTCAAGTTTCAAGGTTCTTGTTTGCCAACCATCATGAAATAAAAATAAAAAAACTGTGAATTTAAGGTTTACATTTTTATGATACCTCTAATATTATTTACTAAAAATAATCATTCTAACTGTTCACAATAATCATAATTTTTATTGTTAAGTATATTATGATGTTATGTTATAGTAGAACGTATTGACTACTCTTTTAGTTTCCAACAAGTTGTTCGCATGAAAACAATAAACACGCTTCGACGGTTCGGCAGTTCACATAGTTTCTGAAACAGTTATAGTTTCGCTGACCACTATACAAAAATAAAATTTGCTATCTCTCCATTTCGATGAAAAATAAAAAGCATTTTTACTTTCTGCGAAATTCATTACGTATTTTATTGAAACAAGAACCAATGACAGCGAAACGACAAAAACAATTGAGCGAAATTTATTTCTCTTTATGTAAATCAATCAATTACAGTAAATATTCACAAACAAGTAAAAACAAAATGTATTGTATAATTATAGTATATATATATATTATGATGAAAAACGTAAATATCTTAAAAAGCAATTATCAAAACATATGTGCTAAGGATTTATTATATGATTCTGTAAGACAAAACTAATGTCAAAATAAAAGTTTTCACTCTATTAACTTATTACTCAGCAATAGAAGTATCAAAATAACTATAATTATCTTTTGTTTAATTCTAATTTTCTTGTAATTACTCTTTCTCTATAACTTCATATCTACCGTGATTCAATTAATAATAATATGAGGGACAGTGACATTGATACACAGACTTATAAGTACTGTGGATACATAATACATATGTATAACATTATATTATGTACATTGTAAAGTTAAATTTGGGACTGTAAGTCTTTTTACGTTTTCAATCAATTTAGTTTGACGCAAACTTTAACTATTAGGTTGCAGCCTTTGCGAGTCACCTCCCATCTTGGAAAAATCAAAGACAGATCTTTACAGTAAAATGACGTCAGAGTATTTTGATAGAGGAGTTTTGAAGTAAACACAGTACACACGACACTCGGATTAGGGTACACTCGGATTAGAAATTGTTATTAACAACGGTGAAATTAATCCAATGATTAAAAGTTTTCTTAAGTATAGCAATAATGTAAAGATGAGAAAAAACTATGTGTAGTCATTTTATGTATACTTACAAGTATTTTAGAATAGGCAATGTTAATTTCGTATCACTGTGAAACTCTTATAAATAGATAAAAATTTAAAAATTTATTGTGGAAATTATTATTACTACGAATTATATAACTCCCAGTTAGTCTGAACAATGGCTATTATTTAAGCTTCCGTCACTCAACTGTTTCCCAGAATCTCATAAATATGCAAGTGTAAAAGTTGAATGCAGATTATATTTACCTCTAGATAAATATAAACGTTGCTTGCTTAGTATGACTTACGTTTAAATCTCGGAAACTTTTCAGAAATGTTATACAAAGATCATAAATATTTACCCAGACTCACAGATCAGACTCATATTTTATCAACTGCTGAAGGTTTAATTGTTTAAACCTAGACTTTTAGCCGAGACTTTTGAAAACGTATTTTATTTAATTTGATTTCAATTTTATAGTCTGTGATGGTTAATTGGTAACCGTGTATTTTCAGTTTTAATGGGTAACAAGATAATTATTTGATTGTGCGTTGATACGCACAATCAAATAATTATCTGCTTTCTGCCTGTTGACAGGCGGCGTTCAAAGCGAAAATTCGTGCTTATTCGAGCTTTTTCGTTTGTATTTCATAGTTCATTGTTAGTTTGTTGTTAGTTCATTGTTGTTAGTTCATTGTCACGAAAATTGTCATTACCGTTTTTTTTTCTTGATTCTACATGTAACAGAAATTTGAATTTTTGACTGCCAATTAACACTCAACCCAAAATACTTTAGTAATATTGCTTCACTGTTTTGGACAATTCACTTGGTTCAATTTAAAAAGGCAAGATGGATAGAAAACGTCGATTTCAACCAAAAGTCTGGTTCAAATCCGGGCAAACATTTCTGAGGTTTCAAGTGCTTAATTTGTGTTTCAAATTTGTCTCTTCCCACACCATTAAGGTAAAGGAAAACATCGTGTAAAAATCTGCAAGAAATTAGAGCTTCAAAAATTGTGAAGTGACTGCTCGTCAGTCTTGTTTCGAGGTCAGTCAACGTGTAACCGATTGCATCTTATAGGTCGAAAATACAGGTGGCATTATGGTGGAGCGTCATTTTGTTTTTCATTTTCAAAATTGAATAGCATTAAAACGTTGTATTGTATTCTCAATTAAATTAAAAATTAAAAACACATTAAACCTTATTTTTACCTTCTACTACCGCTTGAAGACCTTGGGCGGTAATCCCGTTGATCTGGCCCTATATGTATGAGCGCTATAGGCCCCAAGTATGAATGCCACTCCAAACAGAGAGAGGAGCTCTTTTCCTCCTCTGTCCTTCCCCTCAACCTCCTTTATCAATTAGTAACACTGTGATACCTCAATGGTATAAAAAACTAGTTAATAAAATCTCTCTTGTATGGATTTATTTAAAAGCATTTTATTTTGCTTTGACTGTATTGAAGAAACGATTTATTTAACGGTTGTCAAGATGCGGATTAAACCCTTCATTTCTTTTACCTTTTCATATAGCAAAATGGAAAAATAAATTCTTTATCCTTTTATCCGATTTTTATTAAATGTTTTTAATGTTTCGAAAACAGCATCCATATTAAGTCTAAAGTTATGTAGTGTAAAATGTCATGTTTATTTTAAATGTAATAAGTAGAATTTTACACTAATTTTACTTTTGTAGGTGTCACTCACACGTTGCCAACTTCGAGATATGGGTTCTTAAATCTCATTTGACCAGTGATTTCACGAACTACAGTATGCTTTAAACCGAAACACGGCATTCTGCTCTACGATAGAATAACTAACATTGCGGTGGTACCTACCTAGCCAACCTTGCGCAATAAAAGGCATACAACTAGTAAAATATACAATGTATCAAGACGAAGCTTATATGGCTTTACTTGAAATAGCTTTATGAAGAAAAATATTCTGTAACACCACAGAATCATAAGCTGCTCTCTGTAGACGTGTTAATCTAAGAGTGTCTGAAACACGTGACGGTATTATTTTTCTCGGCATCATATCGAGTAATTAATAAAGTATTCCTTATGGTCTTGTGACATCTCATTCGATATTATTTCTGCGTTTATATCATTATAAGTAACGAATATTATATTTAATATAATAACATATTTTTACGTGACATACGACGTAATTAAATGATTTTTTATATTAAATTACTCGATCTTATAATTACAAAAACGACAATATAATTAATACAAAAATAAAATTGAAGTGTCTGTTTGTAATTCCATATTAACAGGTTTTCACTAAATGCATATGAAAGTATATACGATACTTTCATAAAAATAAAACAATTTTTAAAATGTTTGTTTGTCTGTCTGTCTATCTGCAAATTTGTTATGGCTAATCTCTTAAACGGATGGACCTATATTCATGGGACTTAGACATACTTTTATTTTAGAGCGTAGCCGCAAGCGCAGCTAGTCAAAGAATAAATGCATGATATCTGAATATTAACAAAATTATCTATTGGATCTCAGCTCGTGTGTGCGCATGTTAATCTCTTTGAACGCTCATCACGCTCGCGCTGAAAATACTAGATAAAATGTGCTCCGTTTGGTTCAGTGATAATTTATATTCTATATTATCATTAAGAATGTTTCTTATTCTCAAAATCGGAATAAAAGATGAATATTATGTTAATTTTGTTGTAAATAGCAACGTTAATATATGTATATTATCATGGGGTGCGCCAAGGAGTCTATGAGGACAGCTACCCCCACAAACCCCCTTTGGCAACATTTCCCATGATTCACAGTCAAAATTGACGTAAAAAATATGTTTATGTCAACCAGGATTTGTATTTAATTGCCGCCAAAAACCGTAAAAATATGTACGAATGAACTATACATCGTTGAGATGTATACATTAGTTGTATACAGTATATAATAGGTATATCGACTTTAAAATTACAGAAATATAGTAATCCCATCAAAACATAAAATCCAAAAAAGCCCAAGTCTCGCAATGCAAAAAGTGGTGAGATCTCAAGTATAACTATGACTGAAACATGGCGGTTGTGAGGCAACATATTCTACTCAATCGAACACTTTAGTGGCATACAACACATCAACAATTTGAGTCAGTGAGTAACAAAATTAAGAATTTTGACTAGTTATAATTCTTAAACTACTGATTCTAATTGAATGAAATTTGAAATATACCGTGTTTATACAATGCTTTCTGGGTGACTGAGATTTTAGTTTTATCCGCAATAAAGTTATAGGGCGTCGACGGTCAGAATTGCTTCGAGAAAAGGATAGTACGGCCCGGCTGCTTTTCTGCTCGACTTGGCGGCGGCACTGCCGTGTCCCCAGATAATGCCACCACCACTGAAATACAGTAGACACAATAAAAGACTGTTGTGTTTGTTAAACAGTTAAATCTGTATTGAACTATAAAGCAAACACTGAACCAAATATTATACCAAAATCAGATTTATTATGAGAGAGTTATTATAAAATATAAATTGCGGTTGTTTATTCATATTTAAATTATAATACACACAGTAAAAACAAACAATGAAATAAATGGAATAAGATAATACTTACAATGCCCTAAAATGTAACCACATTGACCCCATTTTACTAAGTACAAAATGATATCATAACACAATTTTATACTCTTAAATCAAATGCAGCATTAACTGTTCTATAAAAAGAAGTACCCTATCCAATACCTTACAACTTATCGAAATCATATTTCAAGAACGTGAGGACGATGTAGCTTACTCTATCCTAAAACATTGCTCCTGAAGGCTCGTTTACAACATGGAAAATCTTTACAACAGCCCAAAAGAAACTTTCCAGTTATTGCTAGACTTCCGCTCCATAACGGTAAGTGTCTTGGACAGTAGATATCTGGCGTTTAAACGAAGCACAACCCTTTTCTAAGGCATTGTCTATATCAAATTGTCACGAGCACGTGGCGACAAAAGACATCCGAGGAAATAAAAATTTATATTTGTAATATATCTCAATAATCGGTGTTATTCCAATATACGTTACAGAAAACCAGAACTATTCTGTTGATTTTGACAGCAATAATATACTTTTCTGGCTATTTTTGTTAATATTAAAATTTTATATTTTAAACAATGATGACACAATTTTTCCTTCTGTAGAAACATAATATAATACTGTCATATTAAATATTTTACTGTATTAAATATTCTCTGTCAAAAAGCACTAAGAAGTTATCCAAAACTACTTAACAAATTATAATACCGTGGTCGACATATTTTTATAAAAGATCAACTAAAAATTTAGCTAATTTTCATTAAAATCCATGTAGGATAATTAGAGATACAGTTTAAATTATCTGTAGCATAAAGATTTACGTAGGCAGAGTCACAAATAAAAGGTTGGCGTTTTATGACAGCAATTATAATTAGAACTTTATAACATTTAAAGATACTTAATATAGAAATAGAAATATTACAACTTTAAATAGCTTAGCTATTTACAGCAATGGAAATTAATTGCATCATAAACAATAATTTCTTAATGAAATTCCGTATACTGTGAAATTTAACGTCACAAAACGGCAGATTCTAGTATTCTTTATAAGGATTAAGATACATCCTATTTCATTAGGATCAATTAAAAGCAGTTGTTAAGCTTAATAGCCAATCGCCGGGTCCACCGCCGTTGAAGTCTTAAGTGAATTAGTCGCGTGTCAGGACGTCGTAGGTATTTTAGGTACCTAGGCATTCGTCTCTGACACTAACGAAGATGTTAAGCGAAGCGAAGGCAGCCAACATTCGACGGCCAAGACGCCCTGAGCTCGTCCACTACATTCTCTAATGAGAGCGCTTCCATCGTTAAATAAATTGGATAAAGACATTCGTGATCTCTCAAGATCATCTTGAAGCCCTCCACTGTGACTAGCAATTAACTAAATTAAAAGATTGTCCGAGCACTTATCGGAACGTCTTAAGACACTTCGGCGATCTTTCATGCGCCTTTTGTCTCCTAAATACTATTTTAGTATTATATTTTTAATGTCCACTTATTCATGTTCATTAACGTTAAGGCTATCTCAAATTTTATAAGGATTTATCTTGAAATGAATATTTTATTAGACGCTTAATCATGTCATTCTCTGACCTCAATGAGAGATTTAACTTATAAAGCCGATTCTGGAACAGTGACAGTATCACTGCCAATAAATTACGAGTAGTCGCAGCAAGATGATAAAATGAATCAATATTGAAACGTTTGTTTATCTCATCAATATACGATTCGACCGTCGAGTATTATTTCCTTCCTAAGACAAATATTACTAGTAACAATAATGTCTGAAATAAAATATGTACTCTAGATTTCGCTTTTTATTTTACTTTGCTTTTAACTAGTATCTGCACGCGACTGCGTTATAGGTGATCTTAGAATTGGCTCAAGATACAAATAAATCATTTGTAAGTAAATAATATGCCATAAGACACATCTACGCCAAATTTCAACCGAAAACGTCATGTAGCATTTTTTGATAACCCCGAAGGAACTGCACAATTTTCCGAAATAGAAGTATCGTGTGTGTTAATCCAGATAATAAGCTAGTTTCCGTAATAAACACCCAAACATAAATTTTTCAATTTATGATAATATAATAGTAATTTATGATAATATAATAATAATATGATAATAAATATAATATTCTCCAGATAATTGCAACTTGATCTCGGTGTTTTTAAATCCGGCTTAGTTTAATTTGATAAAAATTATATTATTAATTGTAATAAAAAGTATTTGACACTTTATTATATTATTATTATGTCATTGGACTGTTGAAAAAATAACTACTCGACTACAACAGCCTCTAAGGTATAGGTACACAAAAATTATGTTACACTGAATGTAGGCTATCTATAATTACATAATTATTAATATGGTCGGAAACGCACCTGCAGTCCTGCATGGTGTCTGGTTTTGCAGATGATGAACATAAAAAAAATGTGAAGGGATAATAGTATCCCTTTTCAAATATATTTTGCGGAAGACTGTCAGCTTATATAGTAAGGAGTGCAAAAGGTTAAAATGTATTTTTAATAATGTTATAAACACATCAAAATCGGTATACTGAAGCAAAATTTATCACCTAAAATACACATTAAAATCAAAGAAACTTCGTTTAGGATTTCGATTCAAAATATTATTTATTATTTTAAATAATTATGGCATTTTATATTTTACGTAAATAAATAATATATGGGGTTTTATGAAATGAAAAGCTATGATTGAAAAGTCCATATGGGGCGACTTAACGCCGCGTGACACAAAGGAAATTTCCGATGTCAGCTGAGCCAAGACCTTAGTCGGATCACCGGATTAACTGCCTGTAACAGTATGTCAACCAGTCGACCAACAAAGATTTACGCCTTTGTTTTCATTCTTTAAAAGGATTCCTCTTTATTTTCCGAGTACAAAGAATTTTATCTGCATTATCCTTTATCAGATATAGTACTGTTATTTTAAAGCAATTAGTCAATCCATTAAGTTGTTAATTAATTAAGCTAACCTTTCCAAAACTCATACCATTTGTTGTATTTGTACTACTTTTATAAAATATATTTGAAATAATAATTAGATTTTACTATGGGAGTGTCAAGAGTACGTTGAGATGGACTTATATAGGATACAGCCGGCACCATATCCACAGGCACGGCACTACGAGTGAAAGCCTTTAATCTCTGCATTGCGTCAGACCGAGCGGAATGAGGGTTATCGGTTTCCCTGATAAACACAAACGAATGAGTTCGGGTACACAGACCAACGAAATAATACCCATCCGCAGGATAAAAATTGATTGTCGCGTGCAATCGAATAGGTGTTTTTTCCGGTTTTATTGTTTGAAATCAAGCTATCCTCAAAAATGAATAATCGCTTTCGATTTTCATTATATATTGGTGCGGTGACAGAATTTATAGGCTATTAGCTGGCGATTGATTGGCAATCACTGTAATGTACAAATATAACAGCCGGTGTTCAGCGTGTTTCAAACTTTGAATTTTTTACGTTTTTCCCGTCTTATTAAGGTAATGTGTTCCAGATGGGAAGAAATCTCGTTCCGTTCCGTGACAAGGAAAGGTGTTCTTGAACATCTAGGATTACTGAAAAAAGAGCGCTCTCACCTAACGTGGTCCTGACTAACGATGTATAAAATTTCCATTGTCATCAATCTCTGACACTACGCCGAGGATTCGCAAACTCCTCACTAATTGCAATTTGAACAAAAAACTAAAAAGCAAAGTCATCGTGAGCTGCAATTTTTACAGTCCGCTTTTTTAAAAAATGAGTTGCTGTTGTTACTCTTAATAAGCAAAGTCAGCGAGCAAGGAGAAATGTAAAAGAATATAACTAAGTATCTTTTGTTATAAATATTATAATAAGCACCATGACATAAATGCAGAATGGTAAAGTAAAAAAATATAGGCGAGTTTAAAAAGGGTGGCGCTTATCCGATATGTGGGCCGCGATACATTGCCGCCGCCATGCATATGGCAGTTAACAGCTCTTACACAATAGAACGTGACATAAAGAGAAAATAGAATAAAAATGAATTTCACGCACTTTGCCATTTATACCAAATAACGCTATACGACATCCAGTTATCTATAAAAATAATAAAAGCGTGTGTATGTGTTTCAGCTACAACGCACGGCTGGAGATGCAATAAGTAAAGAGGGTAAAAAATATCATTATATATAAATAAATATAGAAAATTGAATAAAATTAATTTAAAAAATTTAACAAAAACGCAAACATACATACATAACAGAATTAAAATAATAATGAATAAAAAAATCTTTCGAGTTAATTCCTCATAACGCTTTTTGTTTTGTTAAATTTCACGCATAAAAATTCCACCTTATATGAAAATCGATTCTTAAAGAGTGAACTCCAAATGTTGTCATATGATGTGTGTCATGTATAATTCCAAATGTTACTAAATGTACATTTAAAGGTATACACACAGTATTTACAACAACAAAAAAATTAAAGTTTTATTTTCCCGTCAGTCTATTGCGTCTAATCTCAGAAATAGTTGGAACGATTTTAACGAGAACCATGGGCAAATAGCTGATATTATGAGAAGTAACATAAGCTACTTTTATTTTAGAAATAATTATAATTATTTTATAAACACTTTTCCCAATTGATTCTGCGACCAAATGAAACTATAAACACGGTAATATACAAAAGTAGAAGAAATGAACAATGTACTTCCTTTATTAACTGAGCAGGTAATATGTAAGAGGAAAGTCACAATATTAATCAAAATACTTTTTCCAACGAAACAAAAAGTTCGCACCTAAACCTGCAAACAAGGACTCATCATGTAACACAAAGTCACGTAAATTGGCTAGGATGTATACTAATCCCGAGATAAAATGGTTAAGCCTACGTCGTACCATTTAGTGAGAAAACACCTTAAAGTATTTGTTCTAAATGCTTATGATTGTTAAGACCCCATAATTTCTATGAAATTAAGTATCATACATTAACTTCATGAGAATTTTGTTAAAACAATCTCGTATTGTGTATACATTGTAATTTATTAAAAAGTTAATTGGTTATCAATGTTAGTAATCATTTAATTTATCTTGTGAATACTTGCATAGCTGTAGCTGAGCTATGCTCCGCCCAGCACTAATGGGCCGGCTTGACTGGGTAAACGCTACCCTCTCAAAGAAAATCGGCGTAAAGTAACGGTAATACTAGGTATTATTGCGCTTCGTGCGATGAGTCAGAGCGCCAGTGGCCCAATCTCCCCTCTCTGTTCCTTCCTTTTTCCACTCCCAGAAAGCTGAATTTTAATTTAGCTTTCTGCCGCCATTTAGATAGTGTTAGCTTTGTCCCCTACACAGGACTGTCACTATCCGAAAATGTATACAAGTTAGAAAAACACACAGCCCTGAACACATTCCTGTATGGTCAATATATATAGAAGATAACCATAATAGAATCCTCAAGCATATGCTAAGAAGCATTGAATAACCGGAATACAGATCAGTATACCCACAGTCCCGCACCCGCCAATAAAAACACTTGCAATAAATAAACCGATGATGTATTGGAGGTTAAGATCGAACGCAATTTGTAAGCGCATCTAGCGTATTAGAGATCACGAACCTTTTGAAATTACCTACAACAGGTTCTCGTCTGATTTGTTGCGCCCCAGGGCTATGCTCTTTACAGAAAACAACTTGTGTTTAAGTAAAATTATTCCGAAGTGTGTACGTGTTGTGGAGTATTATTTCGATTTAGCTTATTTCGATTGTTACAATGTTCGTTTTCGATGTGGATTCGTTTTATGTACGATTTCCAATGTTTGCTTTAGTTTTATTATAGCGCGGTGAGTAATATAGAGTTTAAAAAGTCGTCTATCGTAATTTATGGCATAATATTTATACTAAAATATGTATATAGAAGGAAATTTATCAATTGCCTGGTAACCTTCATTAGTGACGAATGTTTAAAAATAAGCTTCACCGGCTTCGGGACGGAACGACCTCATCGCCCGCTGTTAGGATAATCTCTATCACAGCAGAGATTATTCCACCAGTGCAGTGGTGATAGGTCTTTTGGTGCAAGAGGCCAGCTAGGTAGGTGCCATCACAGTGTCAAATATTATACCGCAAAGCAGTAGTGTCTTTGGCATTACTTTGTTTCGGTTTGATAGGCAGTGTAGCTGTAGGCTAGTGAAATTACTGGGCAAAGGACATTTAAGCACCAATCAAGCGTGAATGGCATCTACTAAAGGTGTTGCAAGCTTCCGCTTACCATGAGGTGGGCCATATGTTTGCTTCCCAACTTAGTAACATAAAAAAAAAACATTTTATATTTTTACTTTATCTCCACGAATGTAAAGAAACAAGTACGCTGACAAAAGACGGACGGACGGACAGTGGAGACTTAGTAATAGGGTTCCATTGGTATCCTTTGGGCGTTAAAAAGCTATACTTAGCAAGAATTTCATTACAATTCAGACAAATATCTATATTAAAAAAAATACATTACATTAAATCAAATCATGTCCACGTGGATGAATGTTAGCTGCCTTTCCCCACTGAATAAAAAAAAAAAAACAAAACAACTTTGTTTTACAGTGATTTGAAACTATTCAATTAATAAAGCATTTTCCCAACTCTTGTACACAGTATAATATGTATTTATTCAACCAAAATATCCCAAGTCAGATAATGTAAAAACTGAACACTAAATAAAAATACGAATCAGTTATCAACAGTTTTCGAAAATATATTGGCTATAAAATTCATAAATGTTTTTTTATTCATTGTAGTCGAATTGAAAATGCTGTCACTCTATTAACAACTATAAATGTTTTATTAACTTTACTATTATAAAACTGCCATTGAGTATCTGGATGCAAAAAATATTTTGAAAAACAAATAGAGTTACATTTAGACTATTAGAGAGAGCGACTATTTAGACTCTCGAGACAACAAAATAATTGTTTATATTAAATTTAGTAGTATACTCTTGCTGATAGGCTTGAAATGGCCGCCTAGAACGCGGCTACACACACACTACACACACTAACACCAACTTATTCGTACTTGTGTTGGCAACAGGCATGGGATAATTTTGGTTTTTCTTATTGGACACAAGTCCCTAAGCTACGGTAACTGCTTACCTATACGGGCTATGCACACACACTGTTTGCCACCAACGTGATATTAAAAGAATAATTATTTTCTGCCTATTCGACTATATTTATTACTATTGTTTTTGACACTAAGCAAAACGTTCTGAACTCAGTTTGATGCTGTTCTAGCTAGGTTTACGATCCATGGATTAAGATCTAAAAGTGTGCTGAATTTATGGATGGGTGACCACCATGTGGTCTTTCTGATTAGCTACTACATGAGCGTGCTACCAAAAGGCACGTAAAAAGTTGGTGCCGGCTGCTATGCAATCTACTGTGTAAAATACAAAGCCTATATGGGTGACCTGAACAACTATGACACTAGGTTGGCCATTAACAATGAAAGGAAGAGGCTGGGTTTTATTCAAACCATTCAGTATAATATTTTTTTATGTAAGAGGGGCCAAACGGGCAGGAGATTCACCTGATGTTAAGCGATCGCCGCCCATGAACATCTGCAACACCAGAGGGCACGCAGTTGCGATGCAATCCTTTAAGTATGTATAATTTTTTTATCATCCTACTATTTAAATCAGAAGTACAAAATTACACGCTGATAAAGCAACAGACAAAATCCTTGTAATATAAAAAGTAGATACTCAAGTTGTATGAAAATATGGTATAAAAGAAAATTTCCTTCCTTAAGTTTTTTGTTTACAAAAGCTACTTGTACTTACTGTTGTTTTTATCCGTTGTAATCCGTCCTCCGTCTAAACATCGTTCATTGGGCACTTATCGCAGTATTCAGATAAGAAAAGGTATGTCGTAAAGTTGAAAACAAGCTTTTTATTCCGTGTATGCCAACGGGTTTTTCAACTTTGCCTTGGGATCTGAGAAGACTAAAACAGGCGCAAGGGATTTAGTTGTAATAAAAAGTTTTTATCCTGTTACTTTTTAACTTTAAATATATTTTTATTCTTAGTATCAAAGAATAAGAATAATAAAGAATATGATTCAAAATTGTATTTTAAAAGCAACCACCGATTTCAACAGCTTAAAGCATACGTACACAAATATATACTCTTATAATTTGAAGATATCGCCAAGTATAAACTCAAAGAAAACAGTTAATTTGATTTGATAATTTGCTTTTTAAGTCGGCGAAACAAAGTTTTTTTTTGTTTCCGTGGGTCAGATACAAGATACTTATAGTAATACGTATGTACCTCGCAAAAGAGAAGACTGCAAAATTTAGGATGCTAGTTTTCCCAGACGTCTAGAACACTGATTTTCCCAAGTAGATATTAAATAGGTTTTTAACTAGAGCTTTCGAGATGTTAAAGATACCACTTGTGACGATCTCAACATTACACTTTATTTAAATCTCTAAAACAATGTATTTTCTATAATATGAACCTATTTATGGACGGTCACCCATCCATTTACGTTTGCCGACCACGTGACTATGTGCAACGTAATACTAAGTATGGACATACACCGAAAATAATATTTTTACAAAATCAAAAATTTATAAAATTTTGTATGAAAATTTCCATAGAAAAAGGAAAATGTATGGAAAATCACGGATTCAGGTGCCGAATGTCATTGCAGCTGTTTCACATATATAAGGGGTGGGGTGTCGGCGAAGGTGTCTCCGAGCGTATGCTTGGTGAGTGCCCGTCAGACGTCTCTACCCCGCGTATATGTGGACGGTTTACCAAGGCGGTGCGTTCGGGCGGCCATGCTGCTAGAATGCTAGTTAAGGTTTCTGATCTTCGTATATGGTTTTTATACATATTATTAATGGTGATTGGTGATGCATGGCAAAGAATATATATAAAGTATATATTAAATATATATACAATAATTAATAAATAATGACGGTATGGCGGTCCGTCTATGATTACTAACGAAGAGATCTAATATGAATAATATGATCTATACATATTAAAGGCAAATTTATATCGTTGAAATATATTTCATATAATTTATTATTATAAATTAAATATTTAATGACAGTTTGTGGGGTCCGTCAATTATGAATGTATATATGTTTGATACATATTAAGAAACGAAGTTTACTTCGTTTCTGTAATATTATGTGATATTGTAATTGTGAATATAATAGTGAAAGTAATGCTTCGGCGCAAATATTGTTTATGTTTCAGAATCTAATGGATTATTTGAAACCTAAGAAGAAGCGAATTCAATGAAGATTTAAAAGTATGCGTTGGGAAGAATTTATGCGTCATAACTAATAAATAATTATATTTCAGCTGTATACGTGTATAATGTTTTGGCGAGTTTTAGTTGACCCGATACTTGAGTTTGAGGCTCTGATGTGGCCTGAGTCATGTTTATAGTGTCCTTAAGCGAGGCCCGAGGATTTTTAATCTTAGTTGACCCGATGCTTAAGTATGAGGTCTGATATGATTTTGGTCATGTCTATAGTGTCCTCGAGTGAGGTCCTTTGACTTTGCTGATGTGATGTTGACATGGGGTTGACTCTGTGGTGCGACTAATATCGATGCAGTAGTTTCCTCAGGTCCATTGCTGAAGCGGCCCCAGTGATACAGATTTGAATTGCTGCGGTGGTGCGACTAAGGTCGATGCCGTGATGTAGTTCGGTTTGTTGCTGAGGCGCTGGAATATTATATATCGTTTGTAGCAAAATGACTCGTCTTCTTATTAGAGACGCCCCCTTAGCTTAGCAATATGGATTTTTATAATTGACATTGTAGCATGTCATACTATTAGGGCAACTGGTTGCTTCTCACTTCGAGATAGCTAACTAGTATTAGACAGTGTGGCCTGCTTAACTCTTATCATGCGTGTTTATCACGTCTTAAATAATGAACTGGATTCGGATGTATGTTTGAGTATTGAGCCAAAGGGTACCTTGCGTGAGCAAGTGCTATAGTTTTAATGATGCAAAACTATAATAAGAAAACGACATAAATCAAAGAATATTAGTTGTAAGACAATGCGATTACGAATACGATATAAGCCCGCGAATATTAATTATAAGACAATGCGATTATTTAAATACCAATTAGGTAGGGTTAGGTAGGACTTAGTTTTAAGGAATTGCGGTTGTGATATTATAAAGAATTGAATATTATCAATACTATATGACCCATATATAGTGATAAAAGAAATATACTTATAAATATAATTATTAATGAATTTGCCTACACTACGGTGAGGTTATTATAAATACTATATTACACATACATAGTGATAAAAGAAATATACGCTATAAACAGCATTATTGATGAAAATACCTTAACAAAGGTGAAGTTTATGATAAATATAAACTCTATATTAACCACATATAGTGGTATGACAAATATACGTTATAAATGATAATATTTATTATTATTGATGAATTTTACTTCACTAAGGTGAGGTTGACGATTATAGCATTGTGCTTACGGAATGCCGCCTGGCGGTTTAATGTTCGAATACATATCTGAACCAGGGATTTATTCCCTTATATATAATGACCAGGGCTTGTTCCTCAATTATTATGGCGTTTTGCCTTCTCATACAAAGATGAATAAGAAATATAATGCGACTTCGGTCTTAATCGATACTATTACTAAATATCAGGGCTTGATCCCTTTCTATGCTATGAAAATAAGAACAATATAAAATAATAAATCTTGCGTCCCGATAACGAAATCATTATAAATATAAATTACCAGGACTATGTCCTTTCACGTTATAACAATCAAATTGTGTGTCGCAGGCGCACTATAAATAGCCTATCCCTTACCCGGGAGGGCTCGTCTCTATGGTTGGAGCCCACAGTCGGTGGCGTGTGCGGGGCCATCGATCTCCCCCTCTTCTTTATATTTTTACTATAGATTTTAAGTATATAAGAATTGGAGGAGCGGACTACTTTCAGCTACTCGTAAGAGGTGTTGAAAGTATAGGGATGTATTTATTATCTCACCATTTCGCCTTTAGTGGCTTATATAAATAATTTTATTATTATAATCATATGACACTAAAATAATTTAACTATATAATAAATAAGATATCATTGTTTTCTATTGTCGAATTGAACCTGTTGCCTCTGATGCTCTAAAAGAACACGGTTTATTACGATCACAACGTAACAAGGGTCCTGGCCGCTAGACGATACACGAGCCAATTTCGTAGTTTTATGCTATTTATTTTCGTGCATTTAATTATTATTTATTTAAATATATCTTATTTCTATATTATATATAAAAAGTAAGGTAGGTTCAGTTACACACTGGTGCTACAACAGCTCATAAGCTAAGATATACGCTAATAATCAAGTGAACAAAAATAGGATAAAAATATCTATCAATACTAAGGCCGCACGAGGCTTCTATTTAAAAAAAAACCCAATACATAAATTATATGAATTTCATCTGTTTTATGATCCCTCACGTACTCTAGAAATTGTTTCTTTTTTTAAACAAAACAGCGCTAAATTCAGAGATGCGCAATTTTCGCAAGTCATGCGAAACCTTAGCCGTCAGTAATTTCTGATAGGAAAATGGAATTGTACGCGGAATAATATAAATTACTTCGACCTTTCGTGCAGGCCCCGTGCTAAATTTATGTGCAAATCTTGCGGTATCAGGTGACCACATATGGAATCACGATCCCTGTATAACAATTTATAACGTATCAATTACAGACATATGACTTTCAATGAATATTTGAATTAACTTAATCTTCGAATGAAACATTTAAGAAAATCTATATAAAACCGATAACAATTCCATATCAAAACATAATTGCAACATACAACTACATTTGATACAAGAAAAAAAAAAAGAGCAAAGGTTAAATAATTTGATTAAAATTATATTAAGGTTTTATTAAGGTTTAATGAATTTTTTGGAGTTTACATCTTAAGAATCTAGTTTCATGTATGAACCCCGTATGAAAAAAAAAATGAAGAGTCAAGTTTGTGTGTTTGTTCCCATGCATTTTTCTAAGTCTGTTTTGGCTTCATTTATTTTAATTTTTTAATTTATATATATAAATTTAGCCTCTTTGCCTATTACATATTCAAAGACAACCGTACTTAGGGTTAATGAGTAAAATCCATAAAGTAAAAGTAATGCGCCGGAGCTGACACACACACGTTTTTTTTCTATTCAAAAAGGGCTAAAAGGTATTACCTATTCCTGATATTTCTATTAGAACATAACAAACAAGTAGTGGAGAGTAAGTCAGCTACACCACAGACCACAAGCTGCGGCGTTCCTCATCAATATTGCGCGCACGTTCCAAAACTTTCTGCCACAATTACCTGGGAGCTCAAGTGTCGGAAAATATATTGGTTTTGTTCCTCTCCACTCTGGCTATCTAAAGAATCGAATTCCTAACGAATTAAATTTAATAAACGTTAAATATGACCACCTAAGTGCCTTTACGTAACGACCTCATTAAAAAAATGACGGAGTCGCTTAAATTGAACGCTTCGTTATCAATAATTGCTTGCTATTAAATTCATTTTAACAAGAAATATAATTATTTGTTTTTTACATACAAGAATTTTGATATTTACTACCAACCTTTTAAACAAACAACTACACATAGCATGCAAGTTTACCGCCACCTTTGCATATAACATGGCTTTAATCTCTCGAGATTCGAGTTCTGTGCCGTATTGGCTAACTATTTAGTACACGTGACTAAAGAACCAGCTGAGTTAATTAATAATAACTGGAGTGGTCCGACGTTCGGGAACGAGGTGAAAGGAAAATATCATAACGTCGGTTAGTTAGTAGAAAGAAGCGGTACTATGTGGTCAGAAATAATAAGCCACAACCCGCCTTAGTGATTTATTGTTTTGGCTTTGCGGAACCTCACTCGGCAGTCTGATAAAAAATGATCGCGCTTATTAACACCACCGCCTGAGTCCGACTTTATTACGCCCCGCCAATTCCTATGACAATCTTCCATTTTATATCCACCCTCAAATCGGATTCATTTGCAGACTTTTTAATTACATTTCCGACGGAATTATTAAGAGAAAATTACCTTACATTCTTTTAAAAAGTAAAACATTAACGACTCCCTGGAGATAAATCAAAAAGTTATTTACTTTCCTTGTTCTGAACTGTTATGAGACTTATGTATAAGGCTGGTACAATGTTGTAAACGTAATAACGAAATATAATTTACTATGCGGAGAGCAATGATTTAGAAACTTCGGATTTTATTGTGGAAAGCAAAATTCTTTGCGGTAGGCGTTAGAACGGGGTTACCTCGGGAAAGTTTTCAAATATTACCTCCATTATTTCATGAGATGACAGAGGTTGGGCACATATTAGCAAAGTTTGGGAATGGCCGTTTAATGTCACCTCGATTCATTTTTACATCATACAAAATGGTCCTTCATATTATTACCCTAAACTTCGATATTGAAGTTGTAAATAATTATAGTCGTAACGAAATAGGTATTTTATCATATTAACAGTAATACATAAGAATTGTACAAATAAATAAATAAATAAATAATCATTGTAATATTAAAATGAAGCTTTTTACAGCAATTGTGAACTATACCACAAAATTTTATCGCAAAAAAACTTTTTATTTCACTATACTTTTCCCGTGAGTCCCTTCGCGTGAAAGTTTATGGTGTTTTTACTGTGTCTCTGATAACAAATGGATTTGAATACAACCTATCTCACGACGTAAACTGCATAACGTAAACTTCAGAGTTTCCAGCGGTTCAGTGAACATAAATGTTAAAAATTTCCCAAAAAAAAAAAGTTTAAAAGTTAGTTTGTTTCGTTGGTTCTTCTCAGGTAGAGACTTAATTTTAGAGACGGTGGTAGAATCTGACTATCGACAAATACGTGTAATATTTTATACGTAGAATAAAAATATTTATTCATTCTCTACTAACTGCCATGAAGACAAGACTAACAAAATTTATAAAAAAAATATTTGGACGTCTTATAAATGTTGATCATAGTTTTCAATAATAACATAAATGTCACAAACAAAGCTCTTATGGTATAGAGTATAATTTTATGGTATAGAGTAGCTCTCAAATATTAACCACGAAGGAGACGAGCAAATGGTAGCTTTAGGCAAGATTTCTATACCACTGAACGAAATGCTTAAAAATAAAAAAAATATAATTCAAAAGTTTTGTAACTAGTAAACATTTTTATACTTAAACTCTTTTAGCTATTCGACTTTAACCTAGTTATATGGTTAAAATATTGCCTTAAAACATTTTTTTGCGTTTTTCTTAAATTTTTTCAATTGCCTATAATATATAACGATTTTAAGTTTTTATTAGATTCTGAAACAATCGATTAAATTTTAAAGGCTGTTCAGTCAACATCGCGTGTTTTCATTTAAATGCTAGTGTTTTTTTAAATACTGAATTCATTTACCTTCCTCACTTTACATAAATAACCGCTTCGGTATAGCTATAATCTAGTGTTCGGGGACCTTCCTCATCATATTCGTGTCGCTGTATATGCTAATGAACAAATTTGAGACCGACAAAAACTCACTCAATTTAGGTGTTAACAGTTTCAATTTAAACAGCTTTGTGTGGTAAAATTGGGTGGTTAGTCTGTCAATACCCGATTAAAATAGGTAATACGTATACAGGCTAAAAGATAGATCACCCGAATGATGTTACGTATAGCACAGGCTGGGAGATAAATTACGCAATTGATTCTTCGATATTGGCTTTTATAGTGATACATGCGTACATTACTTTATTAAAGGTAGCCATTATTCAGTTTTTATTATATTGCTGTACTAACTGCTGCACGCGCACATTTCTGTTTTGCTTATCAAATTCTTGTAGGTTATCTTTATTTCATATTATTCAGCACCCATATTGTAATCCCTATTTTAAATAATTAAAATGTTGATTAATTTACTTCGGCCAGCGTTTGTTACGAAAACAGTGCTTCGATTTCTCTTAAGGTGTCCATTATTACATTAAATTTTTCGAGTTTCCACTTTCTCAAAGTATTGGAAATTCAAAACCCTGTCTTTTAAACTGAAAGAGTATTGAGAGACTTTGTTCATTTTCTCGTTAGTTAATGAGTATAATTTCGACTTAATAATAAAGACGGACAGCTCACTTTGTTTATTTTTGAAAGTTAAAATTGTTCCTAAAATAATGAATGCTTAAGTAATACGAGCTTCAAGAATAAGTTCAAGTAAATCACATGCCAATCTAAAACGTCTATGACTTTTTTTACACGTCATTATTATAATTACTATCTTCCATCTTGTTCTTCTGATTATCGTTGTTATTGTCTTGGTCAGTAGCCATGCTAGTGTCAGAGTTGTTGTTGTTGACATGACTTATCGACTTTATTGTCAAGGTAACAGCCGGGACCGACTTTTTACGCAGTCTCAGAAGCTTAGACTTAGACTCGATTATTTGAAATACTACTAACTTTTTAGTGATGCCGCCTTTTATTTTACCGACCAGTGAGCCCATCAAGTTATGCACATCTACGAGCTTGAGCTAAGTAGCTAAGGCAGTAACCCAAGAGACTCACGATCGAACCAACTCCCACGTCTCCAGCTAACCCTTCTACCATTAGATATTGAACCATGTTTTACCAGTGATCATAAATTATTTTTAATTCTGCACTTAGTTTCTTGAATGTTATTTACCAATCACCCTAAGCTTGCGACGATTCCTCTGCCTTGATTCTTTTCGACCATATCTTGATAATGTCTCGCCAGTGTTTACACTGATAATATTATACTAAAGAATTTTTAATACGTATAAAATAAAATAAATAAATAAACGCTGCATAGTCAACGGCCCCCATTAGGATAGTAATATCCTGTGTTGGGGGTCCGGAAACATTCACAATGACACGGACAAATACACCCAGACCGGAAAATATGCTTGCATGGTCAATACAAACATATAATGCTCCGAGCGGGAATCGAACCCCGACCTGTGGCGTTTAAGGCAGGTTCGCTACCGCTGCGCCACAACGTCGTCAACGTCATATATTTGCACTCGTCTGCTTGCTAATAATATATATAACTGCACTTAAATTAATATAGACGTCATAAATTGTAAATCTAATAAAGTAAAAATAATAATATGAGAGGACGTGTACTTTGAAAATATCATTTAAAGATTATTTGCTTAAAGGATTTATATACAGCCAAGTCCACATTATCAAATCCATACGTCTTGTATAATCTAGGAACATTACAAGTGCCGGCTGCGATTCGCCTTCCGCACCGTTGAGATATTGTAATGAAATCCAGCCATCTGTTTTCTCTCCAACGTAATATGATGTGCGACCTGTGCCTGCTTTCCATACCACTAGATTATAATAATATGGAATGACTTAAATTATAAACACCGTTGCGGCGTTGTGGGTAGCGAGTCTGCCTTTAGTCTCGACGGTTTCGGATTCGATTTCCGTTAGTTATAAATATACGTTTCGGTCTGGGCGTTTGTCCGTGTGGGTCTCCCCACCGTGCCTCGAAGGGCGCGTTAAGCTGTCGGTCCCGGTTGTTATCAGATAGCATCTGATAATAATCTTTAACTCTTGATAAGTAAACTGTTCTTATCCAATGAGTTACTGGTTCACCCTTAGGGTTACGGAGGTCAGGTGGCAATCACTCTGTGTAAAAACTAGTAACCAGTCAAATCCGTATAAGATTAAAAAGCAATAACAGAATAGTGCTAGGACGAAAAAGACTTAAATTATAAACAGCAATTCTTTTCAAATTTACAACAAATTCGTATGCTTCACTTAATCACAAAGTATGTGACAATAGAGATTCAACCGTAGTTAACTATAGTGAAGGCTTAACCAAAACGACAAACATAAATTAAATTCATCAATCACTCCTTCCGCGCTACAGCGATTCGTGAACTTACACAGTTAGCAATCTGCTTAGATAACACACAGCGGTTGAGTACATAATTGCCAACATTTGTTACCTCGGCGAGTGATAAAGTTTATGGAGCGGCTAGCGCCAAGGCATACAAACGTCGCATGTGATCCGATGGCAATAATCAGTCATGCCTAAGCTGATAATAGTGATAATATTGTGTGGTCCGTCTATACAGGGACTGTAATATGCGATTTGTATTCACAGTCGTGTTGTTTATGGGCCATTGAGATACGAGCACCTATTGCAGCGCCCATTGACTGAGCAATTTACATTAAAATGCCACTTTTGTATTGATAGTAAGGCCTTTCGATTGAAACGCATCTATGTTCTAATTACGCGTAAAGCCATGCACAATTTCATTCCTACTCAAACATTGTCCTATTCAATTTCATTAATTAGAAATAATATTCAACGCGTTGAATTTCATTTCTATGCTCATTTACATAATAGAATTTTACGCTAGAGCCTAGAAAAGTTTTTGCAAAATAGTATTATGTAATTTTTCGACGGGAATAAATTAAGTTGCAATAAAAAATAATTATACATACATTACAGTAAATTTTTATAATAAGTTTCTATTTTTTGTACTTCTGATTTTGAGTCTCAATTTATTTATATTGAATTTTCAGGGCTTTAGAATCAAATGCCAAAAACCCTTATAATCCTTGTAGGTTTATTCTATGGAACTATTTGTCAGATGTTATGGACTCCAGAGATCCAAATTAAAACTTTGATGAATGACGACGTTGTGGCGCAGCGGTAGCGAACCTGCCTTAAACGCCACAGGCCGCGGGTTCGATACCCGCTCGGAGCATAATATGTTTGTATTGTCCATGCAAGCATATTTTCCGGTCTGGGTGTATTTGTCCTTGTCATTGTGAATGTTTCCGGACCCCCGACACAGGATATTACTATCCTAATGGGGGCCGTTGAGTGTGCAGCGTTTATTTATTTTATTATTAAATTATTATTTTATGTACGATAAATACAATTATGAAATTGATAACTATGCGAAAAATTCAATGTTCATAAACATTAAATTTTGAAATAACAACTGGTGCTTTTTTTTTAAATATAAAATATAGAAATGTACACTTTTTAAGTAGTCTCGCAAAATTCTTCTTTTTTTCTTTGCTCTTTTCAGCTTCCAGTTACTTGATATTTGAATAATAGATTAATTTAACTCAAGATAGTTGCAGTTGAAACTTAAACTTATTTCGCTTCATTAAAAGTTTACGTTACATTTGATCGCTACCGTCCAGTTTTGTTACAGTTTACCATATCGTGAACCAGCTTTTCCTTGTAACTTCGTACATATATAGTCAGAATGTCAACATTTTTCACAATATTTTCTCTACACTTTTAGAATTCAAAATACCCTAGGCTGTTTTCCTTATCCATACGATACGATCAAAACCGATTTATACGCTTAACTTTAAAAAGGTACTAAAGACACAGACAGAAACAAAATTCTTTTAAAATTATTTCTTTTTTCATATATATTTTATTGCGATATATAATTAATGGGTAAATATTTATTTTTTTGTATAAATAAAGAAATAAAGGCTACATTCTCAATGCCTCCAATACCCTGTGTTGAGGGTCCGGAAACATACACAATGACAAGGACACAAACCCACACATGAAAACATGCCTGTATGGTCAATACAAACATCTGCTCCGAGCGGAAATCAAACCCGCGACCTGTGACGCTTAAGGCAGGTTCGCTGCCGCTGCGTGACAACGTCGTACACAATAAGAACTTACTGTAAATAAAAATTAGTACTAAGTACTTAGTCCACGCAGCGGTAGTTTGTTATATCGGAAAGCCTATTATCGTTTTACATGTTGCCAGGTAACAAACGACCTTATTATCATTCAATGTAAAAAACTTTTCTAATAGACGAGTTAAGTTTGGAGTTTTGTGCACCACAACGAAACTTGTTCCGTCATCCGAAACAAAACTTAAATACCAATAAATTATGTAACTGCATATATATAATGTTAAATATAATTTTGTTACAAATGCTAAAACAAACTAAATAAGTTATCAAGCTCTCTATGTTCTTATAATTAGATACGGAATTAATTTTGAAACCCCGTATTCGAAAACATAATTCTAATTAACCTTGTATGTTTATTTAAAGGGAAACCATTATAACGTTAACATAACGTTTTCATATAGAAATATAACCTCAAGCCTTCAAACGCAGGCAACTGAAACAGGAACGCGTATTTATCTCATAATATTAAATCATATATAATACCGGACCGGAATATATTGCACTATCAGAAATGACTATTTTCGAATATCACAGATATTATTTCATCATGTGTTTTCGTTATATAATGTTATAACGGTAAGCTCTTAGTATTTGTTAATACTTAATAATGCAAACTTAATTTGTTAATACATAATAAAATTATGTTTTTTTTTGTTTTATGTTACAAGTTGGCAAACAAGAATACGGCTCACCTGATGGTAAGTGGTTGCCGTAGCCTATGAGTGCTTGCAGCACCATTAGTAGGTGTCACTCACGCGTTGCCAACCTCGAGATATTGGTTCTTAAATCTCCTCTGCCCAGTAATTTCACTAGTGTACAGTGCCCTTCAAACCGGAACACAGTAATGCCTAAGTATTACTATTTGGCGGTAGATTATTTGACACCGCGGTGGTACCTACCTAGCCGGCCTCTTGCAACAAAAGACCTACCACCAGCGTGACTGATTGCACTGGTGGAATAATCTCTGCTATGACAGAGGTTATCCCAACAGAGGGCGATCCCGACACCGGTAAAATTTGCTTGACTGTATTTTCGTGTTTGCAATATTAGTGCTAGCTAAATTAATATAGTAACAGTGTTCGATGGTTCTCGATATTGTTTACGATCGAGGCTGTTAACGCGAGCTCGACATAATTACTGAGCTAGACAATAGATAGCTATAAGCGAATGTTATAGCCCACATTTAATCCAAATTAATTGTTCACGGGTTTGATAATTAGGTTACTGTGATAACAGCTATCTTAAAGTATCCTATACTATTAGCTGCATTATCTTACTGTGACAAAAATAAGCTTACAAATTCATCACCTAGAGATTTTACGTAGTTCAGTAGACCTAAAGCACCGAACGTTTAATATTTAAGGATATAACTAAAGATGCTAATAAAATGATTACTAATTAATATAATACTTCGAAGACGTTCTCCCTACTCTAAAAGAATTCATCTTACTTTAGAAGAACTATCGCTTAAAGTCACTCTTACGACGCTATCAAAGCAAGCATGGCCGGCAGCAATACACAATGAAAAAAATGTCACGCTATACGATTTAGTATTTCAGTAGCATTAAGAATAGATTTAATTATTAAGGACGGTCATTATTCATTTTAGTGTTTTCCTCTCTTCCTTTCTTTATGTTTATGTAAAAGAACAAGATCGAAATTCCTATTAGATTATTCAATGTGCATATAACAGCCTGTACAATCAGATCAACGAAGTGACGTTGAGCACCCGGCGAGATCCTGTCGAGAGGCCATTAAAACGCCCTCCAACATGCCCATCTTCTTGAGTACCATACCTAACTTTTACAATAACGATACTTTTGTCTCATTACAAACAAGAAATGTTCTTAAAATTTAGACGCAATAATTCCATCTATCACAATCTCATGAAGAAATGTATAGTTTTATTTTTAGTGACTTGAATACAATTCATAATAAATGAAAGAAAACCAAGACTATCGTTACATAATCAAATTTGTTACTGAATTACGTAGAATGTACAGATGGCGCTCAGTAAGTAAGTAAAGAGCGAAGTGATAGGGTCCCGATATACGTGTCCCGATTACTGACGACTGCTTTCACATTTTTGATATTCAGATCGAGCAACCACTGGGAACAAAACCCCAGTTAACTTCGCAATATTGAAAGCTTATGGATTTTCAATGTTCTCAGCAACAATTTGGCAGTAATCAATGATCGAAAATATGAATCGTTACGATACCTCACGGTTAGGGTGTTGTTAAATAAAATCCACCTGCGGAGCCTTTCCGGTGAAGAATAATTAAGGGTGTTCTAAAATCCAGTCATGCTTATCCCTCAAATGTGTAACCGTTTTGGTTGGATGCCAATTTTAATTGAATGAAAAAGTGATCGTCTATGCATTTTTTCGTTTTGGATGATGGCTAATGGAAATTGGCAGTGGTCTGGTGCGCCAGGCGTGCCAACTTTTGCGGAGCCAGCTATCGCTACGCTCCAGTTCAAAGCTGCGATCGAGACACATCATTTCGATTGAATAATGATCACATGGCATTTGTGTTTTACCATATCTTTTCATTTGAAATGGGAATCGCTTACACAACAATATTGAATATCTACGAAAACATTTAGTCAGGCAGATACAATAATTTACCGATTAAGTCTTCTTATTGAAAACTTCACATGCTTATTTGAATCTAAATTTTCTAAGCTACAATGGTTCATAATTGCAATTTTGTCATATTCTTTAGAACAATAGTATAGTATTTACCACTACATACTTAAAAAAGATTTTTGACGTAATAAGCGTGAAATTTGGTGGTCAATTTAAAATGTAGTGCGATTATAAACACCAAGCTATAACTAATAATATATTACATCTAGCTTTTGCCTATGGCTTCGAGATAACATAGATACTTTCATTTGTAATTGTTAACCTAAAAACAAATTTTCATGCGTCTAGTAATTAAGTAGTAAAGCAAAAACGTCGGAATTTCTTACAAACATTTCAACCTTCTTTTTACCCCCTTAAGTTGCCATTTTATCCCATTGCATAGGAGCAAATGACCTATAATGAGTTAACAATTATTACCAGACGTTATTATAACTACCAAGACTGACAGCTTAACGTGCTCTCCGGGGCACGGTGGGGAGACCCACAAGGCAAACGCCCACACCGAAATAGATATTTATAACAAGCATCTGCTCCGATCGGGAATCAAACCCGCGACCGCTGAGGCTAAAGCAGGTAAGCCACAACGGTCTTTAGACGTTGTCCTGCCCCGATCATAAAAAAATCTGGGACTCGATAGTAGCGCCCCCGAATGGGTCTAATTGTGAATTTAAACCATTCTCAAATTCACTGGAACACACTCAAAATCTCACTCAGACAAATAGCTCAGTCACATACACACAAGACATAAGAATTATAGATATTAAGATATTATAAGAATGGTTTTGAATAGTAGTATAATTGTAGAACCTAAAATTAATACTGTATCCCAAATTCTCATTATATAAACAAATAGTTGAACTCCAAATTCAATTGAATATCCTATTTGAATGATTTCATTCATCTTTCAATTGGGAAGTCGATCGTGTGTGCCCTAAATGGACGTATTGGCATGCAAAGCCTTGTGCAGTTTCTATTGAATTGTAAATTTCATGTCTGAGACTCTAGTAAAAGTTTTCTATAAAAATAGCTATTCAAAGAACCATAAATTAGGCTATATTTAGTAGTAATGAAGCCATGCCTCTCACAGCGTAAAAGAGCCAGCTCGACCGGGGAAGTACTACCCTCTCATAAAAAAACGGCGTAAAGTAATAGTATCAGTACTGTTGCGTTTCGTGCGATGAATGAGAACGCCGGATGCCTAATCCCCGAAATCCTCTGTTCCCTTCCTTTCTCCTTTCACATCCCTTCCGTCCCATTCCTTGGGTTGGCAACGCATATGTGATACTTCAAGTATGGCAAGCGTTCACAGGTGGCAGTGACTGACTGCAGGCGGAGCGTATGCTAGTTTGCCAACCGTCATGACGTAAGAAATTTATTGTTTTGAGAAGTAGTTAAGTTTTTTTCTGCTTGGATGCACGGGGGATATACTATCCTGTCGATGTATGTGAATGTCAGAGGCCGAAACCTAACTCCTCTATCCTAGTTTATTTTACTCAGTATCCTACCCCTTACCTTAGATAGTACCACATGCATACACATGCACATGTAGGCTGCTTTTCTAATTTTTGGTTGCATTTTAGATTTTGTAGAGGCTTTTTAAATTACATGGATTATTAGAGTTTTTAATGTGGTTGTTTCCGTATGTATATTTGTATTTACATATCGCTGGCCGTAATAGCATATAATTAAATTGAGGTTATTACTGTTTGTTGACTGCTTTGTTTGTGGTAAATAAACAAAAATAGGTTTATTTATTCTTGTTTGTGAACAAACTTAATGATAAATTTAATGTAATATATTAGTTAACCAGATTTGACATGCTATAACGCATAGCCGGATATTTGCGTTAAATGTGTTTTGTTTATCGAGCCCGAAAGTTGTATTAATTATTAAATGTTGTGCATCATATATTTATTGGGTCGTGATTGCACGAGAGCCCTCGTGAACTCTCCATTTCCGTGCAACGTGATTTAATGATTGAGAATATTTCATGTATCGTTAGGGATTGCGTTGAAATCAATCTCAATATTAATGACGTGTGAAATAAATTGAACCATTGAAACTTTACGCAAAAATTTCTCCAGTGGAAAATTTGGCTTTTTTATACTACACAAGCAATGCTCGCGCTTCGTTCGCGTTAATGTAGCTCTTATGGCACACGACCGTCTAAAAGCTATTTTTCTATTCCATAAGACATGTATAACAAATGTCAAGTGTGTACGTTTTGTAGGTTTTTTTTTGATAACTTAACATTTTTTCTACGATAAATGTAAGAAGCGAGTTAATAAACTATAACTGTAACAAATTTCATTCAAATCTGTTCAACCGATTTTGCATGACTGAGTAACACATCCAAACATGCAAACATTCACATTTATGACAAAATATTATATAATTAGTTGGATTATTTTTAAATTACTTTATTTATAACCAATATTAGTATATAGTTACAATTAGATACAAACTATAATTACATATAATTACAACTATGCAAATCATGTCCACGGTGAATGGTGGCAAGAATGCTAGCTGCATATCTCCGCTGATTAAATAATTCATTTAGCTGGATTAAAATACTAAACTCTATCTTGTTGAAAGAGATGAGAAAATCGTTGAAAAATGAAGCACGTCGGGACACGCGGTAGGAACGATGTTCTTTTCGCTATCTACAAAAAATATATTTTTTTATTTACAACCAATATTGCAACATATTTACAATTCAATACTAAGTATATTTAAACTAATTAAAACTGTACAAACCATAACCACGGGGAATGGTGCTGCATGCTGCATTTCCCCGCTGAATCGCAATCCCGATTCTTTGGGCGAAAAATGAACCATCCCCCCTGTCAATGAATATAAATTATTTAAAAAAAAACTAACCATATGGAAAAGCAACCGGAATACACACAAAAAAACCATTAAAATCGGTCCAGCAGTTTAGAAGTTCAGTGACATACACACGTACAGTAGAATTATATATATAAAGATAAAGCGGTCGATTGATAGCATTTTAGAAAGACGGAAAACAAATTCTACTTATTACACTTTTTCGGTTTTAATTTTGTTTGACGTACCCGCTCAGAGCGTGTAACCCGCGATTAGGAACTTCGTTAATAAAAAAACACGTAAATGTATAAAAAAATGTCTATGTAAAAACCTGACGAGCCGATTATGCTATTTATTAAAGGGTTTTATTTCCTTTTCAGACGTAGTAGGTGGGGAATTGAATGTTCTCAGGTAAGTGATTGATGTCTTTATCTCGACATTTTCAAAGCGAACGCGGTATTTCAATTCGCGTGCATTGTACCGTTTATAAAATATTGCGCGTCATATTGTAATTCCAATATTGCTTACTGTAATGCTCTTATTACAATTGCGAAATTGGAAAAGTATTTTTATGATTAGGTATAGCCTATTTTATGTTTTATGTTTTTTTTTGGAATATAAGCAATACTTTTTCAAGGCATGGCATTTTAGGTGCGTACAAAGACACAGCCGTTAAATGTATTAATATGCGATTAATGTTCAATACTTTAATATTATTATACAAATTTTGCGTATACTTGGTCAATTCTTGTATATGATAAGCAATTTAATGATATAGCTGTATATTATTTTGAAAATCTTTTACGTTTATATGAAACATAACAATGTTTTGATGTAATTTTATTAATTTTGTTTAATTTCCAAAAACCGTTTGTTTTATAACTTCAATTAGATTTTCAGTTCTTTTTTAAATCTGCAATTTAATTTTTGTATATATATTGTATATGTTGACTTCTAAAGAACAACATATAAAAAATCATGATGCTTAAATAATGTGCACATGTCTAAAAAAAAAAACTTAAAAACGCGCTTTTATAGAAAATCAGACTCAAAATTTTAAATTTAAATTTACTAAAATTGAAAATAAATTTGAATTAAGAATAGTGTAAAAAATTTAATATATATAAATTAAGAATAGTGTCGATAGAAAAAATATATATATTTAATAGTGTAAAAATGTATATTAGTGTAAAAAGGCGTGGGTTGTTTCTTAAGACATTATCAAAATGATAATGCTTCTGCTCATATCGGTGAATAAAATATTTATAACTATTGACACCATGCGCCCCATTCATTTTTAGACAGGTTGCGTAGACAAATGGAAAAAACGGAACCATTATATTTTCGTCGTGTCCGTCTGTCCGTCCGTCAGTATGTCAGTCATTTTACTGCGTGGTCCACAACGCACTTGACTGGTAATTATTAATTTTAATTTATTGTCGCATTAAGTTAGTATCCTCTATTTTACCAAAAAAAAAAAGAAATATACATAAATGAAATTGTTTTTTTTTTATTGGGCTTACTTTTCTTAGATCGATACCTTTTAATTTTTTCTTTCTTTTCCCTTAAATTTGACGTATATATATTCAAAAATATTGTATTTGAATTCTTAACCCTTACTCAGCACGAAAAAACCCATTAAACGTCAACTACGGCACCCATTTATCTGTATCACTCAATGAGTTCAAACAAAATTCAAGGCTGAAACTATTCGAAGTCTTATCTATCCTTGTCATAAGAAAGAAGTTATGGTAACGTCGTAAAAGCATTTTTGAGACAAAACGAGGCGTAAACAATTTTTAAGAGACATAGTCGTTATGGTCATTTTCTGTTCTTCTTCTTCTTTCCAGCATTTATCCCAGTATTTTGCCCAGGGTCTGCTTATTACTATCACGTTACTAGTTTATACACAGAGCAATTGCCGCCTGACCTCCGCAACCATAAGGGCAAACCACGTGACTCATTGGTTAGGTGTGAATTACCTATCAAGAGTTAACGATTATTATCAGATGTTATGATAGCACCCGGGACCGACAGCCTGCTTTCCGAAGCACGGTGGGAAGACCAAAGTAGAAGGAGACAAAGACAATAGTCCAGAGCGAGACTATTTATAAGATAAATACAAATATCCACCTCGAGCGGTAATTGAACGCGCGACCGTCGCAAATAAAGGCACAACGGTCGTCTACGGTCGTATTATGTAAAGCCTTTAATTGTTTTCTTTTTTTTGGCAAACGTATACCTATACGTCTGTTCGATGGAAAGCAGTTAGTTTCTTTAGACACAAATCAGTACCATTCGTTGCCACTTTAGGTAAGGGATAGAAGTAGCGAAAGAGTTTGAATAAAAATGGAACATATTCATAATAAAGAGTTCAAGCATCATAAGTTATTCGGCTGTTTGCAAAAAGGCCTAAAATTAATTATGTTTAAATAGTAAATATGTTTAAATAATTATAGCCATAACATTAATTAATGCAGTTGCATTACTGGTGTTGCAGATGTTCATGGGCCGCCGTAATAGCTTTATATCAGGTGAGCCTCCTGGCCGTTTACCCTATAACATAAAAACGTAGTGTGAATCTTTAAGCTTTTAACATGTATTACAATTTAAAAAGTTATAGATCCTATTACTAATATACGAGCTGTCAGAAGCATTTGTTAGCCGTTCTTCAAGTCACACGTACGCGATACCTATTATTTTATCACGCCCTAAGCTCATATTTTTCTGCTACGTTCCATGTGAATTTTACGACTTTCCAGGAAATTTTTACTTTTATATTTGGTTATACGTGTCGCTAATATTAAAACTTTTCTATGTCCTCCACTAATGACATGGTATACGACGAAAAAATTTTCTAATAATTAGCGGTTTACCGGAAGTAAATTTTAATATGCAGACTTATCGTCTAAATATTCGAAACAGAACTTTACCTATTAGATCCTTCATACTAGATAATTAAACGTATGAAACTACTAATTATTTTTCCAATGCCAACCTATACCTTTAGCTTTGTATATAAGTAATGCTGTTTTTTTTTAATTACATGTCCTATAGTAATAATTTTAATCTGTGAATCTTTTACATTTAGTAAGCAAAATTAGTTCAAAAGTACATATATAAGTTTTATTTTCGTAGTTCATAGTGTATTATATTCGTATATGTTACGCTTATTTCTTTTAATTTGTATATTTGTCTTTTTTACTATAATTACTTCATGTTAAATATGTTTCTCACTTGATTATAAGCAAATTTGTCGATTGACACAACTTTTGAGTAAAAATTTAAAGTCAATTTTATAATCAATCTAAAATATAAAATAGCTAATGTAACTTCAATTTCACGCATAATTTTTACCCTTTTCTTTTCATATCCCAAAAATTTGTTTCTTTTGAAAACAAAAGGCTCTATTGAAAAGTCTATCGTGTGTTCGGCCGCACGATTCATGGCTCTGTCAGGGGCTCACAACCGCAGCGTAAAGCGAAACGTTGCTACGAAACGAAACCGTGCACCGTTCACTGGGATTTCATTCGATTTTTTTTTTCTCTTTTTCGCATAACACAGTTCTGCCAGTTGTGATCTATCAATTCGGGTATGCGAAGGAAAAATGGGAGAACAAAGGTACGATAAGCTCAAAGCGGAACATATTGACGGATTTCTAATTTGTATTGGAAAATTGGTGATATGTGATATAATTGAATGTAGAATTGTAATGTGATATAATTGAATGTAGAATTGTAGATATTAAAACTTTTTAATATAATAAGATATATAAATTACACTATTACGTCTTTTGAGATAGTCCGGTGTTTTTATTTAAATCACTAAAAAGAGGCCCACGGAAAAAAATATATCAAGCTAAACTTTATGAAATAAAAATGAAATGAAAGAGAAAAACGGGTCATACGAAATATTTTTATACATAAAACACATATACATAAAACACTTTTGGGATATAAGTGCATTTAATTTTAGTAATATGTTTTATATATTTTTATTACATGATCTTAAATTTACTTCAATCAAACATATACGATTTAAAAATGCCGGTATGATCGGTTTATTCGGGTTAAATTTCACAAAAACCATTATCTTCGGCTAGCAGCGTGTTGTGAAAACACATTTTCATACAACAACAATTCCATTTTATTTCAAAAGAAAAACGGTCCAATAAAACGCATATTACCTCGCCGTTTTATATAAGAAAATTTGAAGAGAAAGGCTGTCTAAAGAAACGAATGGTATTACAATTGTTGCCATTTACTTTCGATGGCGCTTATGTATGAATATTTTATGTTTGTATATCAAATGTGGCATAAATTATTATATCCCTTATCTTGCGCTTTTTGAAAATCATCTTTATAATAAAATATTAAAAAATACATTAGTGAACCAGTCAAGTTAAACAACTAAGATGACATTATTACATTACGAAAAAAAAACAATTTATAGATAAAAATTTTCATTGCATTTAATGAGTAACATTATCTTCTTTCAGCGAAAAATAATCACTATCAATAAATAACGCCCATCTAATAGTACATTAGTCATAGAAAATTAAAACGTTTAATCTCATGCGATAACAGACGTTAAATAATTACAACAACATTACTTAGTCGTCAAATTTTATTAATCAATATCCGAGGCCTCAATTTAACAAAGGCTCGGGGAGAACACGAGAAAATTCATCAAAACTTTATTGAAGTTAAAACAATACATCAAGGCGCTAAAACATTGTAATAGCCAAAAGATTGATCGTTTGAGCTGCAAGCATTATCGGACGGAGGCTTTGTGCTTCCACGCTGCCTCCACTGCCACCGCGCCTACTTTCCAAAACTAAACAATAGACGTAGGAAATCTATTCTTATCTAATTATATCTTATGAAATAAATATTTTCTTTTAAAACAAAATCTTTAGAAAATCAACTATTCCTAATACCATATCTTTGTACGATATATTTTTTTTATGTTACAAGTTGGCAAACAAGCATATGGCCCACCTGATGGTAAGTGGTTGTCGTAGCCTATGAGCGCTTGGAGCACCATTAGTAGGTGCCACTCACGCGTTGCCAACCTCGAGATATTAGTTCTTAAATCTCTTCTGCCCAGTAATTTCACTCAGCCTACAGTGCGCTTCAAACCGGAACACAGTAATGCCTAAGCACTACTATTTGGCGGCAGAATATTTGACACTGTGGTGGTACCTACCTAGCCGGCCTCTTTGACCTCTCTTGCAACAAAAGATCTAGCACCAGTGTGACTGATTGCTCTGGTGGAATAATCTCTGCTAGGCCAGAGGTTATCCCAACAGCGGGCGATAGGGTCGCCAAATCCCCACGCCGGTAAAAACTATTAACATGACATATGTAGGTATATAGTACTGTGGTATATTGCATATTCCGGTGTGACGCATTTCATACAAATATAAAATCGAATAAATAAATATTTTTGTAGAAATTTAGCATTCTCATCAATTTTTACAAATCATAAATCATATAAGGTAATATCTCTGAATAATATATAGCCTGATAGTACTCAGTATTTGATAAAGCAATCTGCTCATTTATAATTACAAAAAATTAATTATACAAAAGCTACTGAAACAAATTCCTGCTAAGAAGCCTGTTCGAAACTTTTATGTTTGAATATTGATTTGCTTTCAGAGAGTGATTCGCATTTTTCCATACCTAAATGTGCAAGTTTCTTTTCGCGATCACAAAATAAAAGTTTTTGTCGGAGCGCTTTGCTTAATTCTTTTTAATGCTATAAACGTACCTAATCTATCCACTTTTATGCTTTATCATTGTCTGCGTAAATTTCTGATAAATGAATATTAATGTATTTTGAAGATTTCAATTAATTTAATGTTTATCAAAAGGTTAATCTTGTGAAAGAGGACGTGACGTTGTAATCCCCTCTGAGGCATATTTTTCTGTAATCGAATGAACAAAGATTCAGCAAGTCTATTTTATTTCTTCTATTCGACCAGCAATGTTTGGGATAGGACCCGTGAGTCAGTAGGCACGGCACGTCGTGTACCCTATCGCGAACTTCATACACTGCCCGGCGACATCTGCACATTTTCGACGTTATCGACTGGAGGACACATTTTTATAGGAACAAATTTAATCTAAGCACATGGAGGGATCAGTCTCAGGAGTGCCCTGCGCGCACGTGTCCCCGCGACGTGAGCACGGGCTAACGATTTTTCACAGAACGTTATTATGTGTCCGATAAAAGACTTTATCTTGAAACTGTGCCGTTGGCGTATGGACCCTTTTTTGTGAGTTTACATGATGTTCAATTTATTGAACGTTTAACCTTTGTCGAAGCCGTCTCTGTAAGTAGATTATATTTGAGCAAAATTAGACGTATATGAATTACATTGTGTTCAACTGATGATGAATAACATAAATATATCAAACTTTGTCAGTTACAAATGAGCTAATAGATTCATGTTTTTTTTAGAAATATAAAGCAATCGTTCGGTAAAAGAAACTTCAAATATATATTTTAGAACCTACGTATTTATCAAAATGTCCCCCTTGACTTCAATCCTTTTAGCTATGGCTTTCTATTAAATACTATAGTAATGTCGATGTCATTAAGTCTTTCCAACTCTTTCCCAAGGGCGCGAATGTAGCATTGTGCGAAGAAAATTTTCTTAGAAAAACAATAAATTTTCTGTGAGCAACGCTCGAGTGAGTTTCGGTGTCGGCTGAGCGAGAGCACGCTCGCCATAATATATTGAATTTGAAACGAACAAACTTTAACGTTCTTCTCGCCGCGTGTAAAAAGATTTCCTCTAAATGTTTACAATGCAATTTTTTCATTTCGCGTGAAATGGCACCGATATTAAGATTTTGCTATGTTTTTTGCTTATTATTTAAAAGCTCATTAAACCATTTTTTTCATATTATGTACTAAAAAAGTAGCAAATAGGCATATGGGTCGTAGCCTGTATTCACACTAACGTAAGAGGCACCCACGTGCATAGATCATTGAGATATCGGAAGGGAGACGAGAAGGATAAGACTGGTGCCTGGACTGGTTATACACTCACGTTTGTTAAACGAAATTCAACAGTTGGGATACTACTACTTCAAATTGATATTCTATGTGATGTTAGTACAGGACCAGTCGAGTAAGCCTAGTCATGCTGATAATGAAATGCATACGGCCGTAGCCCTATGAACGCAAGCAACACTAGTGACACATGCGTGTTCCTAACCGAAAAAGTATGGAGGCAAGGAAGGGTATGAGGAGGAGTAGGAAATGCAACAAGATACACAGAGAAAAGAATTACGAATTCTAAGTTAAAGTATTCATACAAAAAAAAACTTTCTACAATCCTTTAAAACATCACTCGATAGCAACAAAAACACTTTGTATCACAGCAATTTACCCGCGGCTAAACCACAAAAAAATATTGGTGAGAAGGTGCGAGCTCTTCTGGCTTAATCTCCGACGATTTGCGAAGACGGAAAAAAGGGTTCCAAAGGCTTAGTCGCGACGGATCCCCTATATAACCGACCCGCTTTCTGTCCGCGCTTATCGTCGCTCAGCCCTATTTATTTGGTAATATACAATAATATTATCGTATATATACAAATCAAGTGACTTTTGTACAAGATAGGAATTGACTTCGTGTAATACTTCAATATATCAGCTCCCTCAACCTATGAATATTATAGGGATAGTATTATTGTTAGTACACGCTTATTGTCAATGTCTTCACAAAGTCTTTTTAATATTATTTCCTGGTATTACTAATTCTAACAATTGAAATGTTGCTGCATCGATATTTTAAGGAACACATATTATTGTTGCGAAAAAAAATGTACTCGCGATCACTAGGGTAGTAGGCTCTTATAATTTCAAGAGTTCACTTCAATATCTCCGGAATCCTTGATAACCTAGGAAATCAGACTATTGGACCACCCTGAAAGCATACCCTATGCAACTAATTTATATTTATAAGTTACTAGCAGCCCGCTCCGGCTTCGCACGGGTATAAAATATATAGCCTATGTCATTCACTGAAAAAATGATTAAAATCGATCCAGTAGTTTTGATTTATTCATTACTGCCCGTGGCCCGCACGATTATTTACGACATCACATTAGAAATCTCAAAAATAACAGTATTTTTCCACTATTTAATGGATGTTATTCTACATATAAACCTTCCTCTTCAATCACTCTATCTATTAAAAAACCGCATCAAAATCCGTTGCGCAGTTTTAAAGATTTAAGCATACATAGGTATATAGGGACAGAGAAAGCGACTTTGTTTTATACTATGTAGTGATCAAGAAAGCATAATTCACTACTGATGGTAAGCGATTGTCTTAGCCTGTGAGCGCTTGCAACGCCTTATATTTGTCACTCACGCGTTGCCAACGACGACAGCTGTGCCGTTTTAGAAGAAATCTTTGGTCTGGACAGTCGCGTGTTCGATTCCCGCTCGGGGCAGATATTTGTATCAAATTCAAAATCAAAATTATTTTTATTCAAGTAGACTTTTAAAAAGTACTTTTGAATAGTCAAACTCTACCGACGGTTCGGAAGGTTGATTCTATTGAGAAGAACCGACAAGAAACTCGACAGTTACTCTTTTCAAATATATGTTTTTAACAGTTGTATTTTTTAATACAAAATTTGATTCTTGAATAAGATCTAACAATATTAATACTTTACAGTCTTCATCCTAGCATTATTCCCGGTATTTTTATGTACCCAGGGTCTGCTTATTACTCTTATCCGGATTTGACAGGTTGCTAGTTTTTACACAGAGCGATTGCCATTTGACCTCCGCAACCCTAAGGGCGAACCAGTAACTCATTGGATAAGAGCAATTTACTTATCAAGAGTTAACGATTATTAGCAGATGTTATTGATAATAACCGGGACCGACAGCTTAACGTGCTCGAGGCACGGTGGGGAGACCCACACGGACAAACGCCCAGACCAAGACAGTAATTTTAACAAACATCCGCCCGAGCGGGAATCGAACCCGCAACCGTCGAGGCTAAAGGCAGACTCGCTACCCACAACGCCACAACGATGTCCTTTACTCTAATATTTACAGTATTGGGTATTAATACTTTACAGGAAAAAATATAAAAACTTAAAAAAACTTAAAAATACCAAGAAGAAAAAACGTAAGGAAGAAGAAGAAGAAGTAGAAAAGAAGAACAAAAAGCTTTCTTCCCCTATTTAACCAACTTCAAATATTTTCCGCGGTTAAAGGTAGACTATGTCCTTTCCCAAGGTTTAGTGTACTTCTGAATCAAATTTCATCAAATTAAATTTGTTGGTTAGGCAGGAAAGCGTAACAAACAGACAGACAGAGTTACATTAGCATTTAAAATATTAGTAGTGATTGAATGTTTAATTAATTAATTTAATAAGTTCATATAAAGGAGCTCATAAAAAAATACCGTAATCACTTAAGCCACAGAACAAGAGTAAGTTATTTTTTGTTCTGTGGCTTAACTTTATGACATATTTTCTTATTAGATAGAAATAGAGAAAATTTTGCGCTGAAAGTTATTATGAATTATAGTTAGTCAATTTTTATTATTACTCATGTTTATGTAATTCATTAATAATAACTAAATTTAACTATATTTGACTATTATTCTTTATAATAAGATTTACATCATTTTTAATACCAAATAAATTATAGCATCAATTATCATAAACTTCAATAAGATTAAAGATGATTAAAATTGTATTATATAGAAACCTCAAACTAATGCTCATATAATATGAAATAGACAATCAAATGTAATATAATAGATAATAATATCAAGAAGATCAACGCAAATCTTCTTAATGTCATTAGCGTCGGTATTTCCTAATTAAGGATATTTGATATAAGGGTCATGTAACGAACCATTTCGTGAAATATATATAAAAAATAGTTATTATATAATATGATTTCTTTTATTTTGTATATGTGTATTGTAGATAATGATAATGAGTGGGCTATATTTAAGAACTAGCGGCCCGCTCCGGCTTCGTATGGGTATAAAATATATAGCCTATTGTGACTAAACCTACCTTACATTATATATCTAATATAGATATAAAATATATTTCCCCTTCCCCCTCGGATCACTGTTTGGTTCAGACGTGTATTCTGTGATTATTAAAAACTAATTATTAAAAACAACAAATGCGTCTTGAATAATAGGAGCACAGCACGCACGAAGAGACTTGAAGTATACTAGGGCGGTCAAAAGTAGTTTCGAAGGCGATCACAACAACTTGCAAATTCCATCTACAATTATATACTGCATAAATGTGAGTCAATTATTTATTTTTTTATAAATATGCGAATCATAAATTGCTTACTCGTATAACTAAAAGAAAAATACTAAAACATCAGTTATTTTTCTAAACAAGCCGTTTTATAAGTGACGGGTCAACTTAAAGTGGTCACTTAAAGATTTGTATGAAATCGTCGATCCGTGACCAGAATACAGACCCCTGTTGCACTATATTAGACTTTCAAACTACGCGTTACTGTCGCCTGGTACTTTTCGTTTGTAGTTACAATTTGGTTACAATCATGCCCCTCAAGCGTACGCCGCCTTCATTGCACATCGCCCGCAATACGTCAATGTCACCTGCCACCGAGCCGGCTAACATACCCATCACAGATGCCGAAATGTTATTACTTCAAAAAAGCGCGGATATATCTTTATTGAATGAACAACAACACTACGACTCCGAACCAAACTTACATCTTTTAAAATTAAATGTAATGGAACGCAAAAAGAGGAAGCTCGATATGGATGTTGATACCTCTGGCATTATGTCCAATAATAAAGTCAATGTTTGACTCCTTCTCGCTGAGCAAAATAAACAATTTGAAGATCTTTTGATACTGTTAATCACAGAACAAAACACTGAGCTTACAAAGTCTGTTGAGACCATGTCCAGTAAGTATGACCAATTTCTATCGCGTATCAAATATTTAGAGGATGAAAGAAAAGAAGATAAAAAGTATATTAATTCCCTGGAACAGAGAATTGAAAATTTAGAACGCAAAAAACGCGAATCTGGTATTGAAATGCGTAATGTTCCTAAGGCAAACCCAGATATGTTGGAGACTAAGTCCGATCTCTGCAAATTAGTTTTCGTTATGGGAAAAACGGTCAATATCGATATCAGTGAGTCGGACATAAAGGATGTGTACAGAACAACAGCTAAAGATTCTTCTAAGCCGATAATCACAGAATTTACCACTGTTATAATGAAAGAGAAAGTCCTAACAGCTGTGAAAAAATTTAATAAGAGTAGGCAGAAAGGCGAAAAATTAAACAGCAGCCATTTTAATATAAAAGGTCCAACTAAGCCAGTTTTTGTAGCTGAAACTCTGACTCAAAAGATGCAAAAGATTTTCTTTTCGGCTCGCGCGTTCCAAAAGGAACATGGATATGCTTTTGTTGACATCAAGAGGAAACAGTTTACCTCCGTAAAAATGAAAACTGTCCACAAATCAGAATAGTTAACGAAGCGGACCTAGATAAGTTGATACATTGTAAATGACTAGTTCTGATATATCACTCTTTGACTTTAGTTTCTTATGTCAATAATGTTCTTAGTCTATTTTACCAATTTTTGCGGTCTTTATGGTTTTTTATATTTAGCTGTAATTTTTATTTTACTATGTACATTTATACACAATCACTTTTAAATAATCATGTTTCACATAAATGCAAAAAATATGTCTACTATCACCAAATTTCAAGAAATTACTTTTTCCTGACCACGTCGAATGCTTATTCATTATTTAAAAATTTTGACGTAGTTATATATTTCCTTAAAATTCAATAGCATAACAGATGTATCGATTGATATTGACAATATTACTGTGTCAAAAAATTTTGTTTGCAGCGTAGAAGACTGCCGGCGGTTTGTCCCTTCTAGTTCTACTCGTTTCTCAGTTCTTACACAAAATATTCGCAGTATTAACCTCAATTTGCCTGGCCTGGAAGTGTTACTTACGAGATTAAAAATAAACGTAGACGTGCTTATATTAACTGAATGCTGGTTATCATGTGCGAAAGTTCTCCCATTTATAGATGGTTACCAAGCTTTTTCAACACGTAATAATATTTTTACAAAATGATGGGTAGTAGTTTTATATTAAGCAAGATATTGTGTCTCTTGTTGAAGAAACCACCCTTTATGGACGGAAATTGCTTGCTTATAAAAATCGGCTCTGATACTGCAATTTTAGGAGTATACCGTTCGCCGTCTTACGTAAACTTGCATCAGTTTCTTAATTCTTTAGAAAATGTTTTAAAACGAATAGCTAACTTTCCAAATATCGCCATTATTGGTGATACTAATATTTCCATTAATTTTGATAAACCACATAACCACATAGACGACTATTTAAATCTTGCCGCCTATTACAGTCTTTTACCAGCTCATTCTCATGTAACTCGCGATGCCAGTGGTACTTGTATTGATCATGTTTTTTTTAAAAACTAAACATCCTGCAACCACCGTTGTTATTGAGGCTACTCTTACAGATCACAAACCGGTTTTACTATGTTTGCACAAAAAAATTATTCGCAATTATTCGGTTAAATCAATAACTAAAACTAATTTTGAACAATTGCAAAAGGATATTGCAAATATCGACTTTACCTCAATCTATGAATCGTCTGATCCAAATATATCTATGAGTTTCTTCATAGAATCTATTGTTTTAGCTATTAAAAATAACACACAAACTTTACCGTTATCGGGACGTAAAAAAATTATTAAACCGTGGATTACGCCAGGTCTTCTACGTTGCATGCGAAATAGGGATAAGCTGCACTATGAGCTTAAAAAATCGCCGAATGACGAAATACTTACTATAACATACAGACGTTACAGAAACTTTTGTAATTTACTATTAAGAAAAGTAAAAAGAGCATATGACAAGGAACAAATTACAAAAGCAGGTAACAACAGTAAAAAAGTTTGGCAGGCAATCAAAAATATAACCAATACCGCTAAAAATAAAATTGATCCAAATAATTTATTAAAACTATCCTTAACTCCGGAAGCATCGGTTGATGAAGTAAATGCCTTTTTTGTTAATGTGGGTAAGAACCTGTCAAAAACATCCTGACAAATAACAACATTTTAAGCAACCCCTTCACTGACACTTCCTATCGAACTTTAAATTCTTTTGTATTGCATGATACAGACACTAATGAGGTAAACAGTGTTATATTGAGCCTTAAAAATAACTGTGCATCTGGTTGGGATGGCATTTCAAATTTATTTCTCAAAAAATACACAGAATACCTTGTCACTCCTTTGACCTCCCTTTTCAATCAATGTATTCGTGACGGAGTATTTCCTAACGACTTGAAGAAGTCAATAGTAGTCCCAATTTACAAGAGTGGGGACAGAGACCTTATTTCTAACTACAGGCCTATTTCCTTACTACCTGCTATTTCAAAAATTTTTGAAAAATTAATAAACTCTAGATTAATTAGTTACTTGGAAAGACATAAATTGCTGTCTGAAAATCAGTTTGGCTTCCGTAAAGGTAAGAGCACATCCGATGCTGTGCACGCTGTTACTGACTTTGTTGTTACTAATTTAGATGGACGTAAAAAATGTTTGGGTATTTTTTTGGATTTGGCGAAGGCATTTGATACGGTCTCTGTCCCGCTACTCTTAAATAAGCTTGAATCGATTGGTATTAGAGGAAATCAACTGAAGTTATTTGAGAGTTATCTGTCAAATCGATATCAGGCGACTACTATTGATAAATATGTTAGTTCCGATCTCCCTGTAACTTTCGGGGTCCCTCAAGGTAGCGTTTTGGGTCCAACTTTATTCTTAATTTACATTAATCAGTTATGTTCCCTAATACCTACAAATGGTAAACTAATATCTTATGCGGATGATACTGTCCTTTTACTTTCTGGCAATACTTGGAAAGAGGTCTTCAAAAACGGCCAGAAAGCTTTAAACCTTGTAAGCGAATGGCTTAACAAAAATATATTGACGCTCAATACTGATAAAACGAGGTATATGACCTTCTCGATGAGAAGATTAAATTCATTTAGTGACGATCTCCGGTTGGTGGTTCATAAATGTAAAGAGTATTATAATGGTGATAAATGTTCCTGTCCTAATTTACAGCCAACTGACGATATTAATTATCTGGGAATAGTTCTTGACTCGCATTTAAATTTTGCAAAACATATTCAATTGTTAAGTGGTAGAATACGTAAGCTTATGATAGTCTTTAAAACTCTGAGACATGTCGCCGAGCCTCAAATTGTTATCCAAACTTACATTGCCCTCTGCCAATCGTTGATTTCATATTGTATTACTTCTTGGGGAGGAGCCCCAGTTACCACTATGAAATGTATTGAGGTTTAACTCAACGTGCTGTTCTTAAAGTAAGCACTTTTCGTCCCTTTACGTTTCCAACTAATCTACTTTATCAGAAATGTGAAGTATTAACTGTAAGGAAATTATTTATACTCAGTATTCTTCTTAAACAGCACCGTAATATGACATATAATCTACAAAAAAATAAAAGCCGTCGGGAGGGCAGAGTTTGTGACGTGCTGAAAAATTTCATACCTTTTTGCCCATAGGTTTACTGTTTTTTCTTGGCCCTTATATATATAATAAAATTAATAAAAGAATTGGGTATTTATTCACTTAATAAAATAAATTGTAAGAAAAAATTACAGCTTGGCTACTGGGATTAGGATACGAAGAAACTGAAAATCTTCTGACGGTGCTCCGTTGATGTTAGTTATGTTTAAAAAATATATTATTTACATTAAAAATAATGATTTAAGATTAATTATTACAATTTCATGATACCTTTTTGCTTTATTTTAGATAATTCAGGTAGCTTTAACACACACCCTCTCGTACATACACACATGCAAAATCATTACACACACAGAGAGGATCTTTTAACACAATCCTAAATTTGTCATAATTATTTCCATTTTTTGCAAAGTAAGTTGTCACTTTTAATTTGTATTAAGTACCTATTTTGTATTTAAATATCTGAGGGAGTGGCGCTGAATGCTGAAATACAAGTTTTACTTAGTTTAGCAACGGATGCTATCTTCAATTGTATATGCCATTATTGTTGTATTGTAACTTGTCTTTGCATACACTGTAATGTACTTTTGGTCAATAAAGTTTTATTTATTTATTATTTATTTATTTATTTAAATAAATACTAATTAAATGCACGAAAATAAATAGCATAAAACTACGAAATTGGCACGTGTATCGTCTAGCGGCCAGGACCCTTGTTACGTTGTGATCGTAATAACCCGTGTTCTTTTAGAGCATCAGAGGCAACAGGTTCAACTCGACAATGGAAAACAATAATACCTTATTTATTATATAGTTTAATTATTTTAGTGTCATATGATTATCATAATAAAATTATTTATATAAGCCAATAAAGGCAAAATGGTGAGATAATAAATATATCCTATACTTTCAACACCTCTTACGAGTAGCTGAAAGTAGTCCGCTCCTCCAATTCTTATATACTTAAACTCTATAGCATAAATATAAAGAAGAGGGGGAGATCGATGGCCCCGCACACGCCACCGACCTTGGGCTCCAACCATATATACGAGCCCTCCCGGGTAAGGGATAGGTTATTTATAGTGCGCCTGCGACACACAATTTGATTGTTATAACGTGAAAGGACATAGTCCTGGTAATTTATATTTATAGTGATTTCGTTATCGGGACGCAAGATTTATTCTTTTATATTATTGTTATTTTCAAGCATAGAAAGGTATCAAGCCCTGATATTTTATTATAGTATCGATTAAGACCGAAGTCGCATTATATTTCTTATTCATTTTTGTATGAGAAGGCATAACGCCATAATAAATGAGGGACAAGCCCTGGTCATTATATATAAGGGAATAAATCCCTGGTTCAGATATGTATTCGAACATTAAACCGCCAGGCGGCATTCCGTAAGCACAATGCTATAATCGTCAGCCTCACCTTAGTGAAGTAAAATTCATCAATAATAATAAATAATATCATTTATAACGTATATTTCTCATACCACTATAATGGTTAATATAGAGTTTATATTTATCATAAACTTCACCTTTGTTAAGGTATTTTTATCAATAATGCTATTTATAACGTATATTTCTTTTATCACTATATATGGGTCATATAGTATTGATAATATTCAATTCTTTATAATATCACAACCGCAATTCCTTAAAACTAAGTCCTACCTAACCCTACCTAATTGTAATTTAAATTATCGCATTGTCTTATAATTTATATTCGTTGGTTTATATCGTATTCGTAATCGCATTGTCTTACAACTAATATTCTTTGGTTTATGTCATTTCCGTATTATAGCCTTATATCATAAAAACCATAGCACTTGCTCACGCAAAGTACCCTTTGGCTCAATACTCAAACATATATCCGAATCCAGTTCATTATTTAAGACGTGATAAACACGCATGATAAGAGTTAAGCAGGCCACACTTTCTAATACTAGTTAGCTATCTCGAAGTGAGAAGCAACCAGTTGCCCTAATAGTATGACATGCTACAATGTCAATTATAAAAATCCCTATTGCTAAGCTAAGGGAGCGTCTCTAATAAGAAGACGAGTCATTTTGCTACAAACGATGTATAATATTCCAGCGCCTCAGCAACAAACCGAACTACATCACGGCATCGACCTAAGTCGCACCACCGCAGCAATTCTAATCTGTCTCACTGGGGCCGCTTCAGCAATGGACCTGAGGAAACTACTGCATCGATATAAATCGCACCACAACAGTCAACCTCATGTCAACATCACATCAGCAAAGTCAAAGGACCTCACTCGAGGACACTATAGACATGACTAAAATCATATCGGAGCCTCATACTTAAGCATCGGGTCAACTAAGATTAAAAATCCTCGGGCCTCGCTTAAGGACACTATAGACATGACTCAGGTCACATCAGAGCCTCAAACTCAAGTATCGGGTCAACTACAACTCGCCAAAACATTATACACGTATACAGCTGAAATATAATTATTTATTAGTTATGACGCATAAATTCTTCCCAACGCATACTTTTAAATCTTCATTGAATTCGCTTCTTCTTAGGTTTCAAATAATCCATTAGATTCTGAAACATAAACAATATTTGCGCCGAAGCATTACTTTCGCTTTTATATTCACAATTACAATATTACATAATATTAAAGAAACGGAGTAAACTTCGTTTCTTAATATATATCAAACATATATACATTCATAATTGACGGACCCACAAACCGTCATTAAATATTTAATTTATAATAATAAATTATTTTCAATATATTTCAACGATATAAATTTGCCTTTAACATGTATAGATCATATTATTCATATTAGATCTCTTTGCCAGTAATCATAGACGGACCACCATACCGTCATTATTTATTAATTATTGTATATATATTTAATATATACTTTATATATATTCTTTGCCATGCATCACCAATCACCATTAATAATATGTATAAAAACCATATACGAAGATCGGAAACCTTAACTAGCATTCTAGCAGCATGGCCGCCGCTGAACGCACCGCCTTGGTAAACCGTCCACATATACGCGGGGGTAGAGACGTCAGACGGGCACTCACCAAGCATACGCTCGGAGACACCTTCGCCGACACCACACCCTTTATATATGTGAAACAGCTGCAATGACATTCGGCACCTGAATCCGTGAATTTCCATACATTTTCCTATTTCTATGGAAATTTTCATACAAAATTTTATAATTTTTTGATTTTGTAAAAATATTATTTTCGGGGTATGTCCATACTTAGTATTACGTTGCACATAGTCACGTGGTCGACAAACGACTTTTAGGTTAAGCAACTTTGGGTGCGGTCAGTAAATGGATGGGTGACCGTCCAAAAATAGGTTCATATTATAGAAAATACATTGTTTTAGAGATTTAAATAAAGTGTAATGTTGAGATCGTCACACTATGTCATTCATGTATCCGTAAGAGATAGACATATACCATCGGGGAGTTTTCTGTAGACCTTTTCAATGAGTACAATACTTAGTACATTATTTTGATAAATCTCGTAGGGTTATAGCCTGCGTTTGTTGCAATGTAAGCGAAAAAATGTAATAATTTATGACATCACATTATAAACCTCAAAAAAACAGTAATTCTCCACTATTTAATGAACGTTATTATACATATAAACCTTCCTCTTCAATCACTCTATCTATTTAAAAAAACCACATCAAAATCCGTTGCGTAGTTTTAAAGATTTAAGCATACATAGCGATATAAGAACAGAGAAAGCGACTTTGTTTTATACTATGTAGTAATAGTAGACTAGCTACCCACAATGCCACTACATTAGTGGAGTCTGCCTTTAGCCTCGAAGTTTGCAGGTTCAATACCCACTAGTGCAGATATTTGCATTGATCTTACAAATATCGGTTCTGGTATGGGCGCCTGTCTCTGTGGGTCTCCCCACCATGCCTCGGAGACCACGTTCAGCTGTCAGTCCCGGTTGTTATCGCATAACATCTGATAATAATCGTTAACTCTTGATAAGTTAATTGCTTTTATCCAATGAGTTACTGGTTCGTCCTTAGAGTTACTGAGGTCAGATGGCATTTACTCTGTGTAAAACGAGTAACCTGTCTAATCCGGATAAGAGTAATAAGCAGAACCTGGGTAAAATATTCGTAAAATACCGGGTATAATGCTAGGAAGAAGAAGATTTTAGAATAGTAGAGTTTTGCTATTTTACGTGTACGGGCCATCTCAACTAATTTGCATTATTTGTAATATTGCCTGTAGTTCAGAAAAGTAGGAGTTGTTTACCACCCATTATCATGAAAAAGAACTTATGGTATTCCAAATTTTTAAGCAAAATATGAGGTTAATAGACGTTTATTTATTTCATAAATTACTTCTCGAGACAAAGACTTTGTACTGGCTTTGAGGACATAATTATGATATTTATCTAATCTTTAATACGAGCCTTGTTTCACCAACTAACCGCATTTTACCGACCGCCCGCACCTTTTTTCTTACCGCTCGGAGTGTAACCCCCGGTTTCTCGAACGTTCATCAAATTTATGTCAACTTAACATACCAAATATAGAACGCTCATTGGTTAAAGATAATTGATGATCAACAGGCAACCAATGAGCATTTTGTATTTGCTATGTTAAGACATGAGTTTGATCAACGTTCGAGAAACCGGGGGTAAGTATGGTATCGTGATGTTATATAGACCATAGCCTTCGAAGAATGTGCTATCAAATGCAAAAAGAATTTTACAATTTCATTCAGTAGTTCCAGAGATTAGCAGGTTCAACCAACCAACCAAATAAAACTTTCACTTAACTGATATTTAAATTATTAAAAGGCACTTTCACATAATTACGTGATTCTTAAAAGCCCTCATTCTCTTACTAATTACTATAATTAATCTTTCCATATTTTGGATACCCTGAATATGTATTTAAACATAACGACAAAAGTCTGAATATATTTTGAATAAATGCCTCCTTTATCATCGTAACGAGTAAAGTCAGTGTCTAATGCGTGTCACCTGCCGCGTTCTCACTGTGTCTCGCCTCCCCAACAAGAAGTTTATACGATTATATTAACTAGTGATAAAGCCTTAAATAACAACACCCTTGAGAATTCGGGTATCTTAAATATAACTAATACAGCTGTACAAAGTTAATGTTCCCGTTATATCTATTATTTCTTAACAAGAGTTACGATAACTATAGATACATTAAATACTATTAATAAATTAAAGAGTCCTTGTTATAAAAATTTATTGGATTTTACTTTTAAATGTGGTTAGAGGTTTTTTGATATTTTATATTTTTAAAGGATTTTAACAATTTTTTAATTGACTCTAATCATGTTAAATAAAAACTAAAATTTTTATCGTTTATTCCCAGCCTTTACTGGGTATTGCTCGAAATCGACTTTTTTTCTACAGTCTAATTTTATAATACAAACATGAAATACCAAACAATTATTCTAATTATTGGATGCCGTCCCGGAAGCGAATTTAATTAGAAATATGCTACTAAAAGTGCTTCCTTAAACAACAAGGAAAAATGAAATAATAACGTAGAATTGAAATACAATATTTAATTATGTATTACATTTCAAACGACGGGAATTTTTTTTTTTACTTAGCACGAATCTTTTCAGTATCTTCCGAAACTTAAAATCTCGTCATAATTAACATTCATTTAAATTTGAGATTATTCATGGCAAAAAGCGAAGTTACGCCGATGGTATTTAACGCCGCACCTGCCCGAGGCGTCTTAGCGTGGCCGAAATTAATGCGACGCAAAGTCGGCAAAAGTCAATTACACTTTATTAAAACCGTCTCCATTTATATCAATTTGACGCAAACTGTTACAAATACTGGCAATGTTCCGTCCTTTCATTCGAGAGCGAGGCGGGGCTACGCAAGCGCCGCGAGCGTGGAAGCTTCGTAGACAAAGCGACGAGTTACCATATAGCGCGGGCAGTACGGAGACAGAGCGCCCCGAGGTCGCCGCTACGCGCCTCGACACCTAAAACGCCACTTCGCGCGCGCGACCACGATTACGCCGTTTACCGCCCGCTCGACCCACAACCACTCAATGAATATTTAATCAAACCAATTTCTACGGCGAGTCGGCGAATCAATGAGCGAACTCTATTGCAGCACCGGCAAACTCATGACAACACTTTTGTTGACATATCACTAACAGATATAGAAGTTTGAAGTTTACTTCATTAAAATGTTGGCTGGTTAATTTACATCAATATGAACAGCCTAGGATACGCTTGGCGCGCTACTGTATTACTATTAATTTTAATTAATGCAACTCCTGTTACATCATCTAATGGTAAGTTTTGAAAAATTAAAATTAGATGTAAGTTATTGGAATTTATTTCCACCTTTTAAATATGAAACAAAACTTTTGTTTTTCTTTTAATTAAGAGCGGCATCGTACACAACAAAGCTATTTATCCTGGAATCTCTGAATTTACTGCTATCGTCTTTAGATAAAAGAAACGAAATCTTAGCCACGATAAAACTTTTTGCTTTACAAAGTTAGCAGTTTTATTTATTCTCTTGTTTTCCCTTTTTACGCCAACTTTATGTTTTAAACTTTTGATAAATAAAGTTATTTTACGCTATAAACCGGGGGTGATTATATTTCATGAGGTTTTAAGAGATAAAATATAAACTCTTGAGTATTTCAAGTTCATTAGTCATCTTGATTTATTAATATTATTCTTCATTTATTTTAATTGCTTTACGTTATACATGTAACTGTGTATAATGTATACATATTTTAGTTAATTCGTAAGTATTTATATGCATGCTAAATTTCAGTTAAACATTTTTTAATATTTTACTTTAAATGGAATAATATTTTACTTTAAATTATACCACAATATAATTAACCGTAACATTAATCTTTACTGTGACAATAAATCCATAATCCATAACAAAATATTTTACCTATTCAACATTTGTCTTAGGAATGGGGTGAATATAGAATTGCTTATAAACTTTTGAATTGCAGTGAAATTAAATTGAGTCAGTTACATTAAAGCGTTTCTCTCGCTCCGTAAATGCAAATGCGATACATAAATACCAATAATTTTATTACATTTAAATACATAGACTGTTCGTATCTATTAACCTTAAAGTAAACAGATTGAATACGGAATTGTAAAATCATTTATAAACGATTGTTTTCATTTCCATTAATTACGAAACGAAATCAAAGATAATATTATATACATTAAGTTGTAAAAAAATTAATGGCATATAATGGTAGAATTAGATTTTTCAATAAATTGGAAATTTGAAAAATAAATATTTATGATGATGTAATATTTTGACGAAGCTGTGGCGCAGCGGTAACGAACCTGCGTTAAGGCAGGTTCGAATCCCGCTCGGAGCAGATGTTTGTATTGCTCATGTTTTATGGTCTGGGTGTATTTGTTCTTATCGTATGATATAACTATCCTAATGGGAGCCATTGAGTGGGTAGCATTTTTTAAATGATACTTATTATTGATTATTACACAAATTATTAACGAATGACGATTACTTAAATTAGCATTTATAATGTTCATTATCGCATTTCAGTGAACATAAGGTTTTCAAGAACACGGAATTGTATTATAAGAGACATTAAAAATGGATTAGAAACATGTTTAATTCACCTAATTCCTGAGTATCTGTCATAGAATACTAATAATAAGACAGGTTTATTCTCCTTTACACTGATCAAATATATAATTTGATTATATTACGATAAAGAAATAACAACACGAAAATATTTTTACACTATTACTAGCTGTGCTTGCGGATTCACTCATATGGTCTAGGGATTTATGGCTTAACAAAACGCTTATTCTTTTTTAAAATAAAAATAATCAAGTTATACCTTATCTATCAGTGTAAAAGATCCAACCCTTTTGGAGACAAAAATCTAATTTTTAATAGTATCAGATCTTCTTTCATATGCCTTTACTAAAAAGCTGTTATTTCATTTAACATTCTATATTCACAACTAATTTACATAAATATTGTTGTCCGATACAGATATAAAAAATAAAAGAGAAATAATCTTCTCTAAATATACAAAATGGTCAACTTATTGTCCTGTTTATTGAGCTTTGTTATATACAAAAAGGGTTATGATTTTTATTCGAATCTCCGTTTTCCTTACACACTTTGTTAAGTAAAGTTCTATTGATGTTCCATAGCTGTACAAAAAATAACATTATCCTGTTTCTTATATAAGAAGATTGAGTAAAAATGTATAATAAAAAAATAACATCTTACGATCAAGTAATCTGAGATACCCTTTCTTACATTCCTACAACATTTACAGACATCTTTACAAAATCCTTTATTGTCTTTTTATACTTTGTTATAAGTATTTACCTGGTAACCATTTCGATAGGTATTATGAGTGACATTAATCTGCTTCTCCGTCTTCTTCTTCTTCTTATCGATTGGTTAGTGGTCAACCTGGTGTCAATTTTTTATGGGCTTGACTTATCGACTATTATGAAATTGACAGCAGCCGGGACCGACTACGTTTACGTGCCCTTCGAAGCACGGAGACGCTCAGTTGAAATACGATGCATTTAATACGACGCATTAAGTTGCTTAACCTACCGATAACTAGCCAATCAGTGAGAGCACAGCTATGAGCGTTCCATCGTTCATCTCATCAGCGTTCTTTTTCATGCCCTTATTTACATTAAGTGGGGTCGCCACAGCACTTCTTCTTCTTCTATTCTGTTCTATAAACCGTCATCTTTGTACTCATCTCTTTCCTGGCATATCCTCTTCCATGCATTTCATCCAAGTCTTTTTCGGCCGTCTTTTCTTCTCATTACATTACATCTGAACAAATGATCCGGCTCGACCGGGGAAGTATTACCCTCTTAAACAAAAAGCGGCGTAAAGTAACCGTATCAGTAAGTACTGTTGTGTTTCGTGCGATGAGTGTCCTATCCCCTCTGTGCCCTTCCTTTTTTCCCTTCTCATCCTTTCCCTCCTAACCCTTTGGTTGGCAACCCACATGTGATACTTCAAGTATCGCGCGCGTTCATAGGTCGCGGTGATTGTTTACCATCAGGCGAACTGTATGCTTGTTTTCCAACCGTCATGTTCTTTTAGCCAAATTATTTTCTCCCTTTACATAGTATGTCCATATCAGGATCTTCCACTCTTTAATTTTTCTGTCACTGACTACTTTCAAAATTTCCCTTATCTTATCAATGAGATAAATAATAACTGGAAATAATTTATGATTTTGTTTGCATTAATTTTATATGATTATCTTAAATTTACATCACCATCAAATCACGCGTGCTTGTATAACGTTTGAAAACAAACATGTATTACTTGTAATTGCTATAACAGCTTTTATGCATTATTATTTTAGTATCCATAATGTAGAAAATTTAATAAATTATTATTTACATAAATCGATAACCGATTAATTTATGCTTTGTAAAGCCTTTCTACAGTCATACTTTTAGTATTAAATCCTGTCTACTACTTTCAGTATTTATTAATTTATGTAACAAAATATACACGTTAGAAAGAGAAAATATAGGGTAAAAATTTATAAACGTATTCTTACTGTTACGTTTATAAACTTCTACCCTATTTTTATGAAATAACAATTTAATTCCTATAATTAGCGGATCTATAAATACGTATCCTTTGAAGTATCTGACTCCTAGTAATACCTATGAAATTAAAAGAATATTACATACTTTATAAATGTAATGAAGAGGTTTCTTTCATTCTATTTTTATCTTAGATTCAAAAAACATTTAATTTGACATTCGAATTACGTAAGAAAGAGATTGAAGCTCCTTCTACCCACACTTGTTACCGTCCCTAAAATCGTTTTAAAGAACTATAACGAATTATTGCGAAACGTTATTAGCTGTTCACCTAAAATACTATATTATTCGTATATTGGAATATTTAAATATATTAAATAATATTTATTTTTGACTTGGTTTTTTTATGTTAGTTTTTTATTTGGTTCTTATCCAAACTCCAAAGATTCCGTAAATACGGAACTTGTTTTATTATTTTTATTAAGATTATTAGTATATATACCAAAATGTTCCACTAGTATTTATTGAAGTTGTATATTGAGTAAATAATCAACCCCGAAATCTTTTTCTTAAAATACAAAGCAATAAGATTAAATGAAAAAGTAAAGATGAATAATTAATAAAATTAAAAAATAATAAAAAACGTTTATTCTATTTAAGATTTTTTTATTTTCCTTTAAATTTGTCGTGAAACAATACATAAAAAGAACAACTACTTAGAGCCAACAAGATAAATTACCAACAAACGCCCAGATCCTATTTGGTGTAAGGATTGGAGAAACTAAAACTAATAAAACTGAAAAAGTACTGCAAGGCGGAATAGTTTTGGATGTGAATATTAGATAGTTATAATGTGATAGTCATTTTATATAACAACTTCTAATAAAATAATAATAACTTTTAAAAAATAATAAATTAAAGGAAACTATAAGACTATAAGTGACATTAAGTATATTCTTCCATAATAACGCTGAAAACTCGAAATAAAGTACAAGTTTTTAACTTCTGTTAACTCTCTACATACATAATTTATGGGAAAATATTGAAAAAGTTCACTATTTCCAGTGAAAAGGTCAAAGTCAATTTTCATGGATTTGATCTATTAAAGTTTAAAAAAGTAAACAGTTTTAACCTAACTTACAAAACTCGGTTTGTCCACTTAGCTATAACTTTTCTTTGCAGAATACGCAGTTACAACGGTTTTGACTTGCCATTGAAAACTACAAATACACATAATTACAACATAACCACTAAATAATAAGTTATAAATAGGCAGAAATAAAAATATTAATAATTAAATATATTAATAATTTATCTTACACGAATAAATCGTAAATATTTCCATGCATTATATTGAAAACATACTTTGCCCAAAAATCTCTACCGTAACGTTCTGTTCTGTAATAAGACTAAAAATAACTTTTTGAAACTTTTTGAAAATTTTTATAAATTATTTCAATGAATACGTCTATTTGTAAAAATACCGAGTTCAAAACTAAAAAGCAAAAATAAAAATAATGTTTTTACAAAATATTTTCTTCATAAATCGGGTCCTTGTGTGCCGATATATATCTTAGTTTTGAAGTCTGTATTTTTTTCTTAAAAATATATCTTTTTAAGAGTTATAATTATTTATTGGTTTTCTCATGGATGCCATTGTCAGAACTGGACAAAATTAAAATGGGAACGCACACGGGAAGCGCCAGCTTTAAAATAAAAAAAGATTTATCAAAATCGAAAGTTATGAAGTAGCAACAACAAAAAAATACAGTCGAATTGAGAACCTCCTCTTTTTTGAAGTCAGTTAAAAATAGCACGAGATTATAGCAAAAATATACTATACAATCAGGCAACCCGCTACAGAAAGGCTCCATTAGTTATATATTCCTCTATAGCCTAATTGTTTTGACAACAATAAAATCATCAACAAAGCAAAAATTATTATCATTATTAATTCTATATACTAGCTGAATGTCGAACAACTGGCATATTTTTCTCTATGCCTGCTCCCACGCTGATATCTATAACGCCATTATTCAGCGGATTAGCTTTTTGCTGGATGAGCCGTAGAATATTTGAAAGGGCATTATTGGATTTTGTTGAATCTGTATGAGTGTTGCTCAAAAATCGACCTTTATCTTTTATATTCATTGTTCTTCACTCAATTTTATTTGCTTGCTTTGAAAATAAATAAAGTGATGAAATACTAACATTCACCAAATGAGAAAGGTACAACAAAAACATTGCATATATCTTGATGAAAGTTCAATTATAAAATAATAGATTGGATCACTTTTTGTCCAAATTCCCAATGACTAAATTATATCTGTTATTTTTGGAACGAAGTTCTGTAATTTGCCTTGCGGGTAGTGTGACTAATTAAAAATCGTCACGTAATGAAATACCGTATGCTTGTAGTAGGCTCGATACACACACACGGTATCAAGCTTACTATAGTGCCTTAAATGTAACTTGAACCAAAATGGCCGCTTCTGCGCAGGTACAATAATGGACAAAAATATTGGTTTCGTCTTATTTATATCGATTCTTTATAAAGTAGGAAAACGGAATGAAGTATATAATATAGTTATTATTTCTTCTAAATTCAATTAATTATTTTTTTATTATCGTTATTAATTACTTAAATCGAATAAAACAAATAAATAGTATAGAAAAAGGTATCTATATTAAAAAAAAAATTAATGTACATTATTAATAGTGAGACAGACTTCTTCGTATCTTCCGCAGTATTCAGAGAAGTAGTTACATTATTTTCTTTAAAAAAATAACTATAAACGTCAAATACAATCCTTCTCTCCCGTCTCCTTAAAGTTGATTGTGGTCGAGAAATTATCTTGAAATAAATGTTAACACACTTGACAAAACTAATTTATATTTTAATTGATTTTTTAATAATTTATTATTAAAGAACTAAAACAACCGTGAGCGAGTGTACTAAACCCGGCCCCCTCATACCGCATACGGTTGAGACCCAAAAACGTGTTACTGCGCAGGGTTCAAGTTACATTTAACAGACTATACAAACAAATGAGCACTACGGGCAAGTGAGCGCGCAGCCGGATAGGCAACTCTCTCTCTCTCTCTCCCTGTCTCTTTTTATCAAATAACCTATTGAAATATACAGATTTCATTTCGAACTGCATTCGGAGTGTAAGAAAAAACGTAAGGTACTACATTCCTGAGGGGCTTCCCTGACCGCACAATTATTTGCTGGCTGCTATATATTGTGGTAAATATTGTTTACGGAAAACATAAACTTATTTTTAACCGTTATTTAAATTAAAACTATGAATCGTATAACCACATTCATCTGTCTTGACCGCAGTACCAAAGTAAATTACTATCAGACTAAAGTTGGATGAACTTTCAGCGCTCGCTCTGTTCAAAACTTACCTAGGTCGGTACCTTGTGTATTATTATTTGCGAGTTGCCAGCGCTATGCTTCAATTTGTTACTCAACTCGGGAACGCCTTTGGAACTTGCTCTCGCTAGAATGCCAGTTCATTGCAATGCCAATTGCCACATAAACAAGCCTTGCTAACACCAGCTATACGGCCGCGATAGCAAAACTTTCTCGTTCACTTTTCTCATAACACATCATTAAAATCTCCGCGCTCCCTGGAAAATCTTGAATACGATTTTTATATTAAGTTTCTCCTAATATACTTAGTCTAAGTACTGTTAGCAGATACTTGTTTCAAATTTCAGATAAATAGACTATATTATCTTATTTTTTATTAAACTTATTTTAATGCTTTTCCTCTTTTGTTTTTTGTTGTATATTACATTTATACTACTTACTTATAACTTGCGTAACATTTTTTCCGATTTCGTATTACTTTTGGCCCTGCTGGCCTAGACCAGAGTGGCTAAGCACTGAAGTCCAGCCGAAAACGGCCTTTCCAGAGGCATTTATGATATGAGTAGGCCGGCTTGACTAGGGAGCTACCTTTCCTCATTATAGCATGATCATGAATGCATTGGTGATTGTGAGTGCTAGTGGTCAAAATTTCATTTCATTCAGTAAGCTTTGCCTACGGTGTGATGATTACTTTAACTTTATATTTTTTGTTTTTTTTTTTTATTTTAGCTGGTACGTATTGCACACACTATCGACTCCGACATGTATCGGATGGTACAACAAATACTCAAACCGCTAGCTGAAACTGCTTCCGTAGCGAACATTTCCGGATACTTCTACGAGCAGGGCCTATTTTCCGTATTAAGCTTGCACCCAAGTTTGCTTTCATTCCTATCTATTTTTTCATTTACATATATAAATCAAATCCCTTACACAATATTAGGTAAATTTTGTAAATGACATTAATATTTAAAAATGAAACGCCCAAAGTATGTGTAATATACTATAAACTCTATTTGGATCAGGGCTTTTAAAGTTTCGCCATATTAAATCTCAAACACTAACTTATTAACCAGCCATCACATTTAAACTAAAAAAGAATCATCAACGCTAAAATTGGCCTGAATATCGCGTAGCATATAGACTGAAAGATATATCCATAATTAATCCGATTTGAAATGCTTATTTTTAATAAGCAGAAACTGCTTTACTTATTCAGTTTCGATTTGCTATATCGTTCGCTGCATCGCATGTTTCGATAAGCAGATTACACAGTGATGTGAAAAGCGTCGAGCTCTCTCTAAAATCTGGTAATTAGGTCGCCTTAGTTCACTTGAATGTTCATGTTACTCGTAATTGAATTTTGACCTTTTTACCTATGTGGTAAAGCTTTTAATGTTCCAACAGCACTTGTTACTTAAAATTTTAATAATATATCATTTTTAGTAACTGTAATCGTTTTTAGCTCTTACTAACAACTAGCTTCATTCACGTAAATAATTAATTAGTTTCCTATAACATTTTTCGTCTTTATGTCAACCTCTTCAAGCCTTCTTTTGGAATAAAAAGTAAGCTTCCCAAGGTCTAGTCTATCATTGTACCAAATTTAATCAAAATTGAACTCGTGGTGGTGTAGGCATGAAGGCTTGATAGACAGAGTCACTTTCGCATTTATAATATTAAGTAGGGATCTTAAACCCTTCAAATAAAACATATTTATTTATAAACCATTTTTATAGACCTATATAGAACATAGTAAGATATATATAATACATTATTACTAAAAATACGCTAATTAATTCATAGGGACTAATCCCCGTGCTGAGAATTCGTGTGTATTTTAGCTTTACTCTCGCCTCGTTCCTACATCTAATGAAGCCAATTTTCCACGCCCGCTTCACCTTGCATTTCTTTTGAATTTTCTCGCGTATTTTCCTTGACACCCGTCTCCTTCCGTGTTTCCGCGTACGCAGATTACTTTTGATTTCAAATTCCTCTGCTATTGATTTAGTGAACAACAGACTATTTGTCACGTTTTGCCTCTTCGCTCGTGCGATTAAAGTGAACTTTTTGTTTTTCTTTCTGTAGGTTAATGGAACTGACAATTACCTCGCTTAAATAGGCACTATAAGTTTTGTTACGTGAAGGAATTCTTCTTTCAATAGCAAGAAGTATTCACGATACAATTTATTTTAAAGTTAGTTGTTTTGAATTAATATTGTCATCGTAGAAGTTTTTCTTTTATAATTATATTTGGGCTATCTTTTTCTATTAAATTACCGAATTCAAATTATACTTTTTATTTACAGACTTTTTTTTTACTATAAAAGGCAAATGACTAGTATATTCACGTAAATAAAATGAAATTGCTGAAAAACAAATATGAATGTTCGAGTTATTAAAATACCAAACGAGGCAATCCAATTGCATGTCATTCCATCTCACAAAATTATTATATTTGAAGAATGAACAATAAATAAATTACTATTTCGTTATCTACCAAATGTGCTTTTATAATATACATATCTCATCAAAAACCCATGACTTCTGGATATTTAATATTTATCATATCTTTTCGTCAGGTCATCACCATCGTCATCATCATACGTTTAGGTCATAATCCCATTTTTGATTGTTTTTATTTTTCTTCCTTTATGGACTAAATTCAAAAAGTTTGTAAGATCGCTAGAAGTACCTTTAAATTTTTATGAAAAAAGATTTTTAAGTCGGGACTTAAAATGCAATATAGGAATAATTGATTCACTTACAATATTTCGTCCCCTATTTAAACACATTCAATCACCTTTTGCAATAAAAATAGCCTATTTTCATTCCCAATGTATTGTCTATCTCTGTAAAAATTCATCACCACCAAAATATATCGTTAAAATATAATTTAAAATAAAAAGATTTTTTAATTACTATAAAGTCGCTTAAACAAATATGACTCTTCATTTGTTTGTTTTATCTTTGATCATTATTTTTAACAAGATACGCTTATTTGGAATCCAATTTGCCAATTGGCTCCATTGATAGTTAATTAGTAGATAATAAGCCATTATCCGAATAATTATCATAGCAACGATAATTGTTTTCAGCTTGACCAGAATGTACTAGGTAATTTTATATTATGTTTACATTGATAAAATGCATTATAATAATCGGATTAAACATTAAATTAACTTTTGTCACATCTATGTGTATATACCTTAGTACAACCAAAATAACATAAAGACAAACTAGTTGTAAAAAAAAGTCACTATAATATTATAGGTTTGTTAATAATACACGACATTTCACAAATTTTATATATGAAACTTTATATTTTTATACATTAAAAACTTTGAAATTTTTGTGTCAATTGATGTAATATAGTTAATTATAATTATTATAATTGTAAATACGGAAGTGTGACTGAACCGATTATGATGATTTTTGGTGTAGATGTAGATGGGCTCATAGACATAACAAAACCTGAAGGAGTTGAAATAAAATCTGATTTTTTTTATGGGAAACCAGTTTTCAATATTTTTTGTTTTCTATATTTCATTAAAGGTGTCTGGTTAAAATTGTTGTTCACACGAGCGAAGCGCAAAATCCCGTATATAATAATTCAGTCTTCTTCTTCTTATCGATTGGTTAGTGGTCAACCTAGTGTCAGAGTTGTTCAGGTCGCCCGTAGGCCTCTGACTTGACTTATCGACTGATGTCTAATTGTCAACAGCCGGGACCGACTTTTACGTGCCCTCCGAAGCACGGAGACGCTCGGTTGAAGTACCACTATGCGATCACCCATCTAGTGACTGACCGCGCCTAAAGTTGCTTAACCTACCGATCGTTTACCGATCAGCGGGTGCACTCGGCTATGAGCGTCTCGACAATTTGATAATTCAGTAACCAGATTATATCATTATAGATTTGGTTGAAACTGTATATCGAAACGAATTGCATGAAAAGGTTTACTTTTGGGACAACAATAGGCCATTTTATTTAGTCGTATTGCCCAAAGGTATTAGAAAATATGGCCCGAGTTGCACAGAGAGTTCTATCTACCAGAAAAAATCGAATGAAATTCGTTTAAACTCCTGTAACCTTTATGTGACTTAATTCGTATGTCTTTCGATAAAAATGAGTTCAAAACTGCGCAATTATTTTGGATTATAGCAATAGCTAAATATCATATTATAGACGACAATTAAGGCTGCGTTCAGACGACAAGCGCACACTACGGTCACGATACGCGTATTAAAAACCGCGTCTACCTCGCCTTAATATTTGTTGCATGTAATTTGATTTTTTACATTTTATTTACATATTTAAATCTAAAATTTATCGAATTCCAGTCGCACCTAAATCTTACACGCGACGTTTTTGATATAATATATTCATTCGATAAATGCAATTTCAAATTTATTGATGTGTCTTAAATTTTATGCAACAAATTTCAAATAGACTTAGAAACGCGTGCTAACGCGCGTAGCGGGCGCGTATCGTCTGAGCGCAACCTAACTAAAAACTTAAAAATCAGACTGTAGAGTGTAGGACTATAGATTAAAAAAAAACAAGTGGATGTAAAGATTGCGAGTGATTTAGCTTTCATATTTTGAAAAATTCTATTCTATGTATTCGAAGACCTTGATCACATCATTGCAAAATTTATAGGACTCACACGAAATAATAATTTAATACTAAATACAAGATATTAGATTACAATCATTCTAAATAGGCTTTCGGGTCCCATCCGGCCGTCATTATCCTCGTCATTATTGAAAGTATAGAAAAGAAATATTAATAATTAACACTTTAGCAGAAACAGCAAGATATTTATTATTATTTAAAATTTCTACTGACATTTTGTAATTAATTTATATTTTCTAAAGATTATAAGATAAGAAATGTGTTAACAAAAATATGAAAATAAAAAGTACTAAACATGTTTTATATCCTGAATAACCAGCATAAAATACCTCTCGGTAAATATTAATAAAAAATATGACACCATCCACGAAAATCTTAAAACAAAACAGACGATGTTTTCAACTTCTCGACTTCATATATTATGCATGTTGCTTAGTTGACATTTTTGTTGCTGTGCTGAAAACATTATATTCAACGAGTTTGCAACTAATTTTTAAGCTACGTTCGATATTTTTATAAAAATCGCAATGTACATAAAGCTCCCTTATTTGCATTGCACGGTCTTTTCCTCTTTGAGAATATTTCGAAACAAGTTTTCTTCCTTAAAGTTAACAGCAGTTTGCATCGTAAGTCAGCTTCAATACAACTACGCTAACCAAAGTCACGAAATGCAGATGCAGATTCACAAATTATTTTCAATGACCTAACTTATTTGTAAAATGTATGTCAATATTACCAACTGCAAAATATTAGGTACATGTATTTTAAAGGTAAGCACGGTATATTTAAATGTTTCTTTCAAAGTTAAAACAAATAAATATGAACTATATAAAATATTCATAATACTAATTATTATTATATTATTAATAATTTACGCTGGTGGTAGGGCTTAGTTACGTACCAACGTACGGTGCGGTGAAAAACGCGTGAAATGACTGCTCATCAGCCGGTTATACGAATATAACAATTTGTATCCTAAAAACAGGGTAAGCAACGCATCTGAATGCCTTCTGGTGTTGCAGATGTACATGGGTGGCGGTAATCACTTAACATCACGTGAGCCTCCTGTTTGTCCCCTCTGACATAAAAAAAAACATGATATATTCTTGATTTCTACGATATAAAGACACCTATTCTAATTTAAAAATAAAGGGAAGTATGCAATAACAGCAGTACCCTCTACTTTATGGCAAATAAATTCCTCCGATTTACGCCCACTAAAAACTTCATAGGAATTGCCTGGAGATTATAACAATAACCTCTAGGTATGAATAAAAAGTCGCAGAGACCGGCACGGCTCGACACGAGCCGCTTTGTATTGTATCATAATATATTTCGTATGTGCGCAACGTTTGGCCATATTTCTTGACGTCTATACCAATACTGGCTCCGGTAGCATTTCACGCGACGCTCGCTGATTTTTCAACGTGCGGTTTTCGCTGTACAATAGTATTTTATTAACGTTGTAACAACAATGCAACATTGTGTATACTGGATATTACTTCGAAGCGAATGTTATAAGTGAATCTCAAAATGTCACCGTTCTCTCCGTAACGTAATTCACCCTGGCAAGGTACGCGCGTTCCAATTTGACGATATGAGCCGGAAACCATTGCACCACCAGGCACTAGTGTTCACGGTGTACACAGCGCTTTTAAAGTTTTACTACTCGTTTACAATACGAGTGTTGACCTCGATGTTTTCATTTTTTGCTGTTATTAAAATCCTTCAGCGACGATATCCCTCCTGCATACATTTATCACGTTGCGCGACGGATAAAATAAATTTATGAAAGTTTTAACTTTCACGAAATTATAGATATCTACGTTTATAGTCATAGTCGTCGTTATTTCCACCGCCTCTTTTCACCGAATTCAATGAGATGAAGATCAACTCATTTCATCGGTTTTTTTTCTGAGTGTCACTAGTGACTTTGGCCTGTGAAACGATTTTGATGTTTTTTTTTTTTTGCAAAAGCATTTTTCCTGGGTCGCATAAAAATTTTATGAAGACAAAATATGACATCAATATAATTACGTTATCCGAGATAATTACGTACATACGTATATCATCAATCAAGACTTGTTACTAAACGTTAGCGAAGCTATCTAGCGTTCAGGTAAACAAATTGAAACGAGCATTGGTTGAAGGTTAAGCCGAAGCAAATGCATGTTATCTAATAGTTGACATTTGTAGATTCGAATCGTATCGTGTGAGGTAGGCATAGGTGTGCTGGGGAATATTTATGCATCTGTTTGGTGTCGCCTACGAGGTGGCACCACGTCGCCACGCGCCAAGCGCCTCCGTCGCGATGTCTCTGATTTATAACTGTAATATAACGCAAAGCTGTCATGCAGAGTATTTTTATAAGCCATAGAGATTGTTTGCTCTACTTCTATATTTTCGTTCGTGATTTCAACTCCGAGGATTGTTTCGATTCCCACTGGAAAAATATATCCAAAACTCATATTAAAACATTACTTTATAACCGTTTGATTTTTTTTTACTCAACGTAAAATTGTTCTGCAATCAAATTGTTATTTTTAGCTAATAGTTGATAAACTAAAACAAGCGTACTCGCTTTATATTTTTTATTCTATATACTGTAGTTTTTTGAGTGTGATCAGAAACGGCTCGAACTCTCACCAATCTATCCCTTTGTCGCCACCCATTTTACTCTCCCCTCCTTTCCTCCGGTCGACAATATGCGTCTAGTAGTTTTACTGCAAGCGGCTACAAGCTTAATATTACGCAACAGCACTGTTACTTTATGCCGATTTCTGTGAGATGGTAGTACTTCCCCGATCGAGCCGGTCCTTTTCAGCTGGGAAGAACATGGCTCTACTGCTACTAAAAGTTTAATCTTATTTTACCTACTCCAAGCCACTGCACCACCAAGCTGCATCCATGTCGCTTTAAGTTTGCCAAATTCATAGACGCTTATGGTTGCTGCGTCGCTCCTAATGGATAGTACCTCGACGATATAAGTCCTTCATTCTTTAATTAACAAAATACTGAACTAAAATATCTATTTTATATCAATAAACAGTATTTTCATATATTATACTCGAAATCAAAATGAACGCTCGTGTTCTTAAACGTAGGTACTCTAATTACTAAGCCACTAAACTTCATACATATTATCGATAGTTATAGATAGTACGTGTATTAAATTCGACAAAGTAAATTAAGCACACAATCTCGGTGGTTAAGCGTAATACATAATATGTATATACATTGTTTGAAACAGTACACAAGTGTAAACACTAATTATCTACGTGTTAATGTTTACAAATTCCATCAAGGAACAAAGCTTATACATAGCTGCAAGTAAGCTATACACTGTGAGTGATTGTTGCAGCTATAAGAAAGAAAGTAGCAACCAATTAATGTGAATTAAAAGCTAATAAAGTGATATAAATGAGCTATTTTAAATACAGTAATACAATTCGGATATTGTGATCGAGATAAATTAACTTTTTTATTTAATCTTTCGGGACGGCCAAAAAAGCGGTGGTAAGATTTCGTGGAGGCAGACTTGAGGAAGATGGGAAAGTATACCTACTGGAGACGGACGGCCAAGCTTCGTAACAACTGGAGGAAGATTGGAGAAAGAGGAGGCCAAGATCCACAGATGTTTGTAGCGCCAAAGGAAAGAAAAACATTTAATTACTTTCGTTATTTACCTCTAAAACCTATTATTATCATCACTAAATTTTTATGAGATCAAAAATATAGGATTATTATTAAGAAGCGTTTCAGAACCGATGATATATTGCTGAACACTCATAAAAAAATCACGTTGATTTGAGAATGTCCTTTTAAATGTCGGCTTAAAATAAAATAAAATTTTTAATTTTTAGTAAATATAATTTATTGTTAACTCGATGACTCAGATCAATTCATTTTATACCAACCAACCATTATATACCAACGTAAATAAAAAGAGAAAACACCATCGTCAAGTAGTTGAAGTATATTCTTTTGGCCCAAATTCAAGATATTTATGTATTTTTATAATTATAGTACACGTTCTACAATATTTTATAATAATTTAATTTTCAAAGAATATAATTGTTTTTTCATTGCTGCTCTTGAATTATGGTACTTTAAAATAGGCTGCACCCTGCATGACATTACTGTTGAGTGATAAGTTCAGGGCATAATTAGACCCCAACCGCTAATTGTGTTTCATGTTACTCGACTTCAATTCTCACAATTTCATCGAATAGGACATCCCATTTAAACGCCCTGCCGTCCAAGCAATTTACAAGGCCGATAGCGATTCCCGTGTAATTGCTCGATAGGTGTTTCGAATAATACGTATAGACATTCAAGTGAATCTTGTTGCATTTTGCATAAAATCGATACTCATGAATGTACCCACGCTGAAGCCGCGGTGCCGCATGAGACTCGCCAACTCGTATTTACCGGAATCGGTTTTATTTTTAGAATACTATTCACAAATGGAAAACAGATAATTCAATTTCCAAACGCGTAACTGTTGCATAGTTATAAGCTTATGGTGATTGCATATCCAATATTTTCATACGCTTAATTTTTTTTGTAAAATCAAATCCAATGAAATATGAAAATAAATTGTTCATTTCCATTATCATAAATCTCACTCACAAAACAAACAAATTTAAATGAACTAACATTAAACACGATCTGTAACATGTCAGAGCAAATTTAAGGTTAATATGTTTAATATTAAATTGCAATAAAGCGGACTGAATTTAATAGGCTAATGGGGCTTTGACGCGTTTTTCAATTAGGACGAAGGGTAGTTAATTTGGGGTAAAAGAGGTAAGTAAAGCGAATGTGAATTTTCAGAGTAACGGGACGCGGAACGGAGAATCTAATTTACTGGGGTGGACAACGTGGACTTTTGTCACAGCGCACTGTACTGTTCCAATTAGGTAAATACGTACACCGAGAAAGGCCGGTCCATCACGTGCATTCGCAAACACTTAACATCCTGATCAATTCACCGCTCGTAATCATGTTATTTCAAGTGTAATCCCTCTCGTTTACGTTGAATATGCTAACAGTATCATAATAAATTATTTTAATTAACGACATTCCACAGTACGGTTCTGGGATTGGACGCTAGTTAACTTGGTAAAATTATTTTGAAACCAGAAAAGCGGAACTTCATAAAACACAACAACAATGTTAAGAATGTTGCCCTTACAGATAGATGTCTTAAGCTTAGTTAAAGCTTATTTTATAATCATTTTAACTCTTATCCTCATAAATAATGCTAAAGATACTGAAATTCGTGTTTGTTTCCTTTTGGCTCATGGTGCTTTGTATTAATTGCATTTTACATTGGAAAGTAGGTGATAATTGCATTCTCGTAAAACAACCTCCGCTGTTGCAAATACGCACTGTGGAGATTGGTCCTGAATTTGTATTTCTACCTTAATTAATGTTTTCGTACTTCGTACAAATGTAACTATGAGTCATACAAACCTTGCAATAAAATTTATTTAAAAAATGGTGGCCGATTTACCCCGCACAACTCAAACTCGAAATATTCTTTATTCAATACCTTTAAGCATTTTTAATATTATTTTATAGTACATGTTGTACAATAATATTTCTATGGTTGTATCCATTTAAGTGAAGGTACCACTGACTTCGAAGGTAGATTTTGCACAGAAGAACCGAAATGAAACTCTTTTCAAATAAATTCAAATAGAATTTGTGAAACCTTACAATTAAATTTTATATCAAGCATGAAAATTAACTTATGTACTACATTCACTCCGGAATTATATGCAATATATTCATTTACGGAATAATAAGATTTATTTAGTAAACAATGTTTAGTATGAGAATTGAGGACGACCATTGTGGTGTACTGGTAGCGACCCTTGACCCTCGACCCTCGACCCTCGACTTTTGAGCCTCGACGGTCGCGGGTTCGATTCCCGCTTGGAGCAGATGTTTGTTATAAATATCTGATTCGGTTTGGGCGTTTGTCCTTGTGGGTCTCACCACCGTGCCTGGGAGAGCAAGTTAACATATCAGTCCTAGTTGTTTTTGTAACATATGATAATAATCGTTAACTCTTGAGAGGTAACATGTTATGTATACGTATGCCTTATCCGATAAGGTACTGGTTCGCCCTAAGGGTCACGGATGTCAGATGGCAATCGCTCTGTGTAAAAACTAGTAACCCGTGAAATAAAGATAAGAATATAAGTGAGTCCCTGAGTTCTTAATAAGACATAATTAATTATAACATGTTACCTACAAGTAAGAATTCTGGAATACCTTATGTTATAATACCTTTATCATAATAATATCTTCACATTAACTCCGCAATTATGTGCAATATAATCATTTACGGAATAATAAGATTTATTTAGTAAACAATGTTTAGTATGAGAATTGAGGACGACCGTTGTGGTGTGCTGGTAGCGACACTGTTTTGAGCCTCGACGGTCGCGGGTTCAATTCTCGCTTGGAGCAGATGTTTGTTATAAATATCTGATTCAAGTCAATATGTAATTACGAATAGATATAACGAAAACTTTGTCCCTTACTAAAGTAAAGGAAATTAATCGATCAATCATAATTACGTTGTATATAATTTTTAATATAGTATCGTGGAAATGTAATACTCTCGTGCAGAATCATCTATCATACGCTGGATATTAGAAACAACATTTTCCAATTGTTTATATGTGCTCGGAGCTCTTCTTTCATTAGAGAGGGAAACGTCGTGCAGCGAAGGCTGTACTCTGTACAGCCAAGATTGATGGCCTCTGGATGGATTTGTTCTATTCGCGCTCACTCATCAATCATTCGCGGATATTTTTCCGTGTCTCAGGTTGTTTAGCCTAAATAGATTGTTGCAGGCTTTGAGCATCGCTCATATCGACATGTGTATCACATTAGCATTGACATTTACTGAATTATAAAAGCGTAAGGACGCGTCATTTTACTAACGCCTTAAGATTAAACCTTTTATGAGCGAGAGACTTTTCATTTTCCCAATGTTTCTATTATAATGATGTTTTTTCTTTTATTTAAATGCTAATTAATACCGCTCAGCTGTGTAAACTAATAATTAATTTTCTCTGAACTGAAATGTTTAAAAATAAACTTTCTAAAGCGTAATAAGTCCAGGATAGTATTAATAATATTTTAGATGTATACTCAGCTAACTTGGTATCAGAAAGAATTTGCAGAGGCTAATCATAAATATTCTAAATATATGTGAATATTTAATTTTTTGTACCAGAATATGACTGATATAGCGTAAATCTAAATATATAAAACAAAGTCAGAACTGTTGGAACACTTATAACGCGAGAACGGCTAGACCGATTTTTTGATTTGTTGTATTTGTCTCCATTCCGAATAGCAGAGTAACCATTAAAACATTGGAAAATTGAAGAAAATAACAAAAATCACTATATTCATGAAAGTAAAACCATTGCATGTTATGCTGTGTCTTCGATTCCTACGCTAAAGTCTCCCCTCAAATTGATATGCTTATAAGTTTGTCCAAAACTATTCAGCTAAATTAGAATCGATGCTGATATATGCAATTCAGGACTTAGGCGACACGAAGTTCGACGGTAATCTATAAAAACAGCACTGACAAACACGGAACAAAAAAAATGTATCGAAATAAACAACAAAATTTGTCCTTAAATTAATCATAGTGAAATAGAAAGATTAGTTAAACCAAAAATTAACAGAATAAGTGTTGAAATTGTGATAAAACAAATAACATCTTAGTATAAATCGGAAAATACCAATCGAATTCACTCTTAATTTATCGTTAGTTACAGATAACGACATTCAGTACTGTTGTATTGTAAATGCAATTACGTAGAATAATACTTTATACATTTTTCATGAGAATTCCATTGTTACATAATACAAGTGGAACCGATGTCGGTCGATAGTCATCTTGTATGAACATATCGTTCTAATTGCATTTAAATCTGCAATTGAATCATATTGATTTTTTTACATAATACATGTACATTTTCTTAAATAAAACTTTTTGAGCCATAATTTTTTTACCGTATCAGTACTGTAGTGCTAAAAATCAACGTAGATTATTATATGTACTGTTGCGTCTCGAGTGATGAGTAAAAATCGGATAACCAAAATTATTGACACAAGTAATAGAACAAGATCTAATCAACTATGGGAATGATGCTGTTATTTTATATTAAAAAAAAAAAGAGAGCTTAACATCTCAATCTCAGGAATTTATCTAAAAAATGTTCAACACGAATAGTCCACGTTCATGTAACTTCAAAGAAAAGATCTAAATAAATAACTAAATATTTGTACAAGGCATTGTAGTCGACAATAGGCAACGTAAGCTTTAAAAACGCTGAACTCGATGTAAGGGGCACATAGCATACAGAACTTGGCAGTGCTCTAGAAACTAGATAGAAACCTAGTTTGCTATATTTAGTTAAATTATTAAATTATCTACGTAATACAGTGCAATTACTAAGTAGTGCCGTAGTACAACGATTATATAGATATAACAGCTCTACAGCGCACTCTTTTTGTGATCTGTTTTCGGTAAGATATTACCTAGTCTCATTTTTACAAATTGCTTACTATGCAGTTAATTATAATTGAAAGGTATTATGAATTTTTACATCGATATGTAAAAATTGAATCCATCTTAACCTTTGCTTTAATTATCAAATACCGAATAGGCACGTTTTTAAAAATCTTTTTACCCTTTAAAGTTTATTATTCATGTCGCCTTTGAATGCTTTTATGAAAATATACCTACAAAAATTCTGACTTAACGCTGCCCCGTTTTTCATAATAGCTTTTATAAACCCTAAACCTTATGCACTAAAAACTTAGAGCTGGTACTTGTACATGTAAATGATCAAGAATAAAAGTTTGCAGTATATATACTCCAGGTATATTGACATGTTCGCAGCCTCCCTGTTGTGAGCATCGACGGTCGAAGGTTCGATACTCGCTCAGAGCAGGTGTTTGTTGTAAATGCCTGGTTCGGTCTGGACGTTTGTCCTTGTGAGTCTCCCAGCCATGTCTCCAAGAGCACATTAAGCTGGCGGTCCCGGTTGGTACAGGTCTGATAATAATTATTAACTCTTGATAGGTAATTTGCTCTTATTCAATGAGTTAGTGGTTCGCCTTTTGGGTTGCGGAGGTCAGATTGCAATCGCTCTGAGCAAAACCCCTCAATTCAGGACAAGAGTAAAAGCAAATCCTGGGTAAATACCGGGAACAATTCCAGGAAGGAAAAGATATACTCAAAGAAAATAACAAGTTCGAAATTATAAAGATAAAAAAATGAAATATTTAGGATAAATCAAATTTGTCGGTTTTGTTATATAATGTGTGAAAGGCGACAGTGAAAATAATGCCAAACCTAATTACTAGATACTTAAATATTCAATTCCTTGTTGCAGAATCATTGTTTCCCCGCTTCGTCGAGCCAGTACCTAATGTTACGGTGACAGTTGGAAGAGATGCCCTTCTTGCTTGCGTCGTCGAGGATTTAAGAGGATATAAGGTAAATATAATTAATTTCAGCAAAGATTTTAACATGGTACCAAGTCTTAACCTTGATATTCTTCTTAAATAAACATGCTTATAGCTAGATGCGTAACATTACGTTATTTAATAATACGAAAAGAAAATAATTTGTAACGGTGCAAAATGCAGACATTTTGAAAGGTTCATAGTAGGGGAGCCCAAGCGGGGATTTCGGGATTTACTAAAGCGCGTCAGATTAATATACAGGGGATACCTTGTACCCGGTTAAGTACCTCCACAAAACATGAGGCCCATATATAAGGCCGCCCGTAAAGGATACAGGATCAGATTAGTAAAAAAATATTGACCATCAGAAATTCTCGAGCGCGTCAGATTAAGGTAGGGTGAGTTAATTACATCCTAAAAGTGTATATTCCACTAATCTGACAATTTGAGAGTGACGTAAAAAAAGGGGAGGGCAAAAAGTTGTAAAAAAAAAACGTCATCTCGACATTCTCGAGCGTAGCTAAATTTTTTTATATTTTGAAGGAAATAATTCAAGAATAATGAAAAATATATAATCTGACGATTTCCGCAAGCCGAAATCACAAAAATTCGTCGATAAAGTTAAATGCGTGCAGTTGCGTGATGCCTACATTTCCTTCTCCGCGTTTCTATTCCTCTCTCACTCTTTCTCTATCTATTACTCTCTCACTCCGTCCCCACTCTGGTTTCTGCTGCCATGACGCCATCACAGCTGATCATAAAGACACGTGGTATAGTCTGTTAAATGTAACTTGAACCCTGCGCAGTAACACGTTTTTGGGTCTCAACCGTATGCGGTATGAAGGGGGCAGGGTTTAGTACACTCGCTCACTGTTGTTTTAGCTCTTTAATAATAAATTATTAAAAATAAATTAAAATATAAATTAGTTTTGTCAAGTGTGTTAACATTTATTTCGAGATAATGCCTCGGATGAAGATGATGATTAATTAATCAAATAAATATAAAATATTAAACTATTTTAAGCTTTTTTTAAGTAATTTTTTTATAAATACATTTATTCTACTAAAAAAGCATACACTTATTTAATTGCATGCTATTTCCTGATCTTTTCAATTAATTAAGTTTAATGATTTAAAAGAATAGAAAAAAATTTTTTGACTTCCCGCTAAGAAAAATTAAAAATTTTAATATTAGTTCTTTGAACTCAGGGAGCTCAAAATATCACATAAATTATATTTTGAGCTCAAAAATATCATAAATACAATTTTAAGCGCCCAGGAATGGAATTAGCGGGAAGTTGCAGGGATGGCCTTTAAGGTGAACCGTTTTTCTAATTTTTTTGTCAGATCAAGCGAATCCCTCTAGATAATCGTCAGATTATGAGACAGTATGTTTAGAACATAAAAATGAACCACATATATCTTAATCTGACGCGCTTGAGTATTTCAAAATGGCGAATTTTTTTGCACATTATGAAAATGACCGCCCGTTTGCGTCCCATCGAAATCGTCAGATTAGTGAATGAGAGCTTTTTTTTGGTGCACTTAATACTCCCTTAGAAAATCTGACGCGCTCGATTAATTTTTTTTTTCATTTTCAACCCTTAAATACAACCACCCGCATCATGCAAACGATCAGATTAACATACGTACATTATTAAAAATACGTAGGGCATTGATGCTATCAATATCTGACGCGCTCGAGGATGTCCATGCAACAGTTTTTTTATTACATATTTAAAAATCTATAGCCGCTTCCCCCACCGATGTAAAGGTATATATCATATAACATTTTTTCTTCTTATCATCTAAGCTTTGCATCCCAATAGGTCTCTACAACGCTCGAGTAAATCCCCATTTAGCATCGTGGGCTCCTCTACCATCATAAAGAGATGTGATTAAAAGATGAGAGGTCTAGAAGTAACTAAAACAACCTAAATAGAACATAATATTGTTTTTTATACTTATTTTTATTACTATCCAGCCATTCACAGCACAAAAAGTACATATGATTAAATTAAGGTATTTTGAAATTAAATGTAATGTGATTGATTTAATATCTCATACGCTAGTCGCTAAATGATAGTACATACGCGAACGAAGTCGCAGATCGCACAGACTGAAGTTTTCTCACTAGTATCATTTATTAATCATTTACTCCTCTTCTTCAGCCCTTGGGTCGACGTATGTGATACTAATGTGGCAAGCGCCTAAAGACTATGGGGATTGTATACCAATATACGGGACGCACAGTCACACAATTGTGCGTCATCATGGTATAGAAAGACCTTTATAGATATAAGTTTAACATAAATTAGTATAATCTTTGCCTGTAATGAAATTATAACTACATGCTTAACTAATTAAGGAAATCTCAAATCCATATTAACACTAATCTTCCAAGCTCAAATGAATAATACCACATTACCTGATCCATTCCGCTGCATATTATTACTATAAATGTAGACATAGCTAGCTAGTTACATGGTTTCTATATAACTTTATTCGTGCGGTATAGGAACTAAAGTTTTAACAAGCCAACTTAATATCACTTTACTCAGAATGCACGATTCGCCAGTTATTAATCATGCAGGACGGCTAGTTAGCGAAATTGGAGTGGCATGTAGTGTGCTCAGATTTAAGTGGGACGAGGCGAATACACCAGAACTGAGTTTTAGAAGACGATTTAATATTCTTTAACAAATAAACAAAACCACGCCTGCATACTCCTCTGTAGCATTGTGGCCTAGAACAAAGAGATTATTGAATTACCTCATTATGTGGCCTGAATTTTAAGCAATAGTGCAGACTTTAAAATGTTTTCTAAAGTATATTTACAAGAATGAACTTTCATGGTCTCTTAAAAAATACTAACTAAAAGATGTGGTCCAATTCAAGAAGTAGCCTACAAATATACATTCTAAGCCTTTAAACTAAAAGGTTGCAAAGTTTCATTGCCAGGACTGAGAAATTAAATAATATATGTTTTTACTTAGGTAGCATGGGTGCGAGTGGATACACAAACAATACTAAGTATTCATCACAACATCATTACTCAGAATCCACGTATCAGTCTCTCTTACAACGACCATCGGTCGTGGTATCTACATATCAAAAACGTGCAGGAAGTAGATCGTGGGTGGTACATGTGTCAGGTCAACACCGACCCCATGCGCTCTAGAAAAGGCTACCTGCAAGTTGTAGGTTTGTATAATAAAATCTCTCTTTTTTTTCTTTCTTTCTCTCTTTTTAAACGACTTAGTTGGCAAGCAAGCATACGGTTCACCTGATGTTAAGCGGTTATTCTAGCCTATGAGCGCTTGCGATACCGTTCACTTGAAGGTGTCACTCACGTGTTCCCAGCATCGAATTTTGGTTCTTAAATTTCCCTTGTTCAGTAAATACACTAGCTACAGTGTCTTTCGAACCGACACATAGTAATGCAAAATACACTTCTGTTTTCATGACAAAATTTAATTTCCAACCTTGAGATGTCTTTAACGAACAATTTTTTGGTCCAAAATAAATGATCATGTGTGTGATAGACCTTACTATCGGTACAATATTTTAGTTCCTCCTATGATCATCGACAACATGACTTCAACGGACATGGTTGTCCGTGAAGGCACCAATGTAACTATGGTATGTAGAGCGACAGGCTACCCTGAGCCCTATGTAATGTGGAGACGAGAAGATGGCCAGGAGTTCAACTGCAATGGCGAATCAGGTAATTTAAATAATAAACTTCATTTTCAACAAAGTGCGACAAACAAAATTATCTTATGACAAAATTGAAAACAGAAAAGACCTTTATAAAATACAACGTTCAAAATCATGTAAAGAGGAACACCACTTGAAAAGAGCGAGTTTAACCATAAATTTTTGAAGAAATAAACGAAATACCTTAAAAGATCCTTTCGAATAATTCGAATTCCTTTAAGAAACGAGTCTGAAATTTCCTTGCGAGTTTAGGTGAATGTCTAAATCCTATGGTTCGGGATATCGAGCGACCTTCCGACGAAATGACAACTTGGACCAATTGTTTTGTACAATACAACCAAATTGTACAATCTTCGCATAGCCGAAATATTTACACGATTGAAGCGAGAGATTAGAACATAACTTGTATAATATTATGTTCAACAATCTCATTAGTTTAGGATTAATTTTGAATTGATATAATATATTTAATTGCCTAATCAATTATTGATATTAGTAGTCAATCTGATTGAGTGCTCTTTGGTTGAACATTTGATCCATAAAACAAATGAGCGAATGATCTCGAAAGCCATCTATAATTCGTAAAATTTTCAGTAAATGTTGTGGATGGAGAAAATCTTACTATATCTAAAGTATCGCGACTTCACATGGGAGCATATCTATGTATAGCCTCCAACGGCGTTCCTCCATCGATCAGCAAGCGAGTTGTTTTAATGGTACAGTGTAAGTATATTTACATTAAATATTTACTTAGAAATTATTTGAAACATATGATAAGATTAAGCATTATTAATTAATTGCATATTAATTTAAGACTGACAGACAACGGGTGGAAAAAACGGTAGACAATAAAAATAAAAAAATAAATCGAGAAGTGTAGTAAGGACTTTTTGAAATTCCATTCTCATGTGGGTAACTAAGAACATCAGAGTTTTTATGGAAAATAATTATTAATTATTAGGATTCCGTAGCCAAATGGCAAAAAACAGAACCATTATAATTTCATCATGTCCGTCTATTCGTCCGTCGGTATGTCACAGTCGTTTCTTACAATAAATTTAAGACTTAGTCGTGAATTTGCGACAATCCTATAATAAAGTTTAACACAAAACACAGCTATTATTTGTTATACATTAACACAAAATTATAGAAACTAAATATATTCATTATTGAAGGTCCTTAACATCACCTAAATTATTTCAAAAATTATTTGATACACAAGCGTATGATATTTCATTTTAGTCTAATTAAGTCACAATAATAGTTTACAACAATCGCCGATCATCATGTCACGATCTCACATAATAAAATGTCACATGAATATGAATGAATTGATCGGAATTTAACATGACAAGGTTTAAACTTGTATCAACTAAATACATGGACTCGTGACTATTACAAAATCACAATTACCAAATGTAAATTTATTCTCAATATATTTTATGAATTTAACTAAAAAATAACACTTTTGATTGAACCTTTGAAGATAAAAAGATGTGTGTAGTTTTTTTTTAAATAGTAGTCATCATAATTTTTGTTGTTAATATTCCTGTGTGTTTTAAATTCTGATCGCTATCAATAACTGCACATAATACTCAAATTATACCAATATAACTTTCCCATAAAGTAACCGCCGGCACATTTCTCTCGGCCTGTTAACTCGGCCTCAAATTCTTCCGTCCTAAGTACGTGAACATTTTCACATCGTTTCCTTTCAGCGGTAGTCAGCGTTTAGAAATATTATTTTTCTTAGGGCGGGCGTCGTTAACGAGTATTTACGAGGACACGGCGTCTACCTGACAGAGCCTTCCGCTAGAAGGGAGGTAATTGCGCCCAATTAGAACATTATGCTGACGTGAATACGGCACGGACGCTGTAATAGCTATCTGTTCTCCGCGCCCGCGCCGTCACCTCCATCGCATCTTGGCTCGAAAGCCAATGAGACGATTTCCTTACCCCTAATTCACATTCCGTATCTCAGCACATTCATAGCTTTGCATTACTTATAAGATATACGTAAAATGTTCACGTAACTTTCACTCGATTAACCAATGAAACTTCCTTATGAAATCGTCCTCTGATTCCATTATAACAATGTAGCTTAAATCTTCACAGTAATGTACCCGCTCGTACATTGATGATGATCGAAATAAAATTGAATTTTCAGACTAGAACAGAAAGACTGACTTTGAAAAAAATCTTAATAATATTTATAGATTTTTTCATATATTTTGCAGTATTGATACAATTTTTACTAATATTATTTTTTATTGTTATTAACAAATTGCCATTGCAAGACCTGTGGGAACCAGTAACTCGTTTGATAATTGTATTAAAATAAGATGTTATTTAATAACAACTGCGTGCGATAACTTAATGCGCTCTACAAAAGCACCGTAGAACTCTGCACCACCTAGACCAAAACAAATCAATCAATTCAGAGAAATCTATAAATAACTATTGAGATATAATAAAATACAACTTTATTTTTTTACACATTTTTCCTATTACTTCACGCCTATAAAGTTGGCTATCAGCCCTTTCGTTTTAAAAATATTGATATTGGAATATGATGTTTGTGTGCAGTCCCGCCGATGTTATCGATCCCAAATCAGTTGGAGGCTGCATATGTAGGGCAGGACGTAACACTGGAGTGCCATACAGAAGCCTACCCCTCCTCCATTAACTACTGGACCACGGACCGAGGAGATATGATCATATCTGGTTTGTATCACATTTCTAAAAATGTTTTGTCTTATGTTACAATCTAAGCTACTTTTACGTTCAAATTTATGATTCTCCTCACAATAACATTGGACGTAAGATCTTTCATAGGCATTGAAGAAATTATTACAATAAACATGTACACTTTATATATATCAAAATGTATAATAAAATGTTTGATTTTACCGTGAATTTATTTTTCATATAATTATATATTATATAAGAGATTCTTTAAAATGAATTGTTAAGTTGAAAAGTGCCTAATTTTTGAAGTACTAAAACTGTAGTTTGTTTACAGGAAACAAATATGTTACAGCATTAAATGACGATAGTTATAGTCGAAAAATGAAACTTACTATACGTAAAGTGTCATCTAGAGATTTCTCATCTTACCGCTGCGTAGCTAAGAACTCTCTCGGCGAGACGGATGGTCTCATTCGACTCGACGGTAAGTAAAATTTTTCAACAAACAAATAGTATCAGAAAATTTGAACACACAAAATAATTCTACGAAAATATTCATTATTAATGTTGTATTTTAACCGCATTACTATTTATTATCAACGTAAAAAAGTCCAATGTGCTACCTTTTAAATAGCATCATTTTACATGAAAGAATGATACATATTATTCAACAAAAGCCAATTTATTATTTTGTTATATTTTATTTGGCACAGAAATTCCTGCTCCATCCACAACGAGTACTACGATTAATTACGTCCCGACATTTCCTCAGAGGAAAAAAGGTAACTACAACTTTATAAATATAATTGAATTCAATGCTATAAAACCAAAATAAGACAGAGATACTGGAATAATTAATATTAAAACAGGTAGATGCTTCAAATGAAACCCTTTCGGGTTCGACGATTTCGGAATTAATTTTTCATATTCATCCTCCCTTCTGCTTATTGGAAAATTCTGAAACTCAATATAGACACGTAAACCACGATTAGAAGAGCAATACCAGTGAAAAGTTCTGTTGGCCCCACGTGCCTTTTATACATTCATCGTCGGCCTGAAGCAGCCGATCGAGAAAGGTCGATGGTGGATTCTGTATTTATTGCTTTTGCCGCCGTAGCCCAATGCTTCCGTACAATTGGGTCGTTAGTAATATTATTGTGGGAAAAGCGATTTTGTTTGCTCTTTGACTTTCAATGTACATTTTTATTGTAACAGATTTGAGCTTCCGCGTACATTCTTTATAAGATTTATTTTGTTCATACTCGAAAGCCGCTATTGTACTAAATTGTTATAGTGAAGTTAGACAACGTATTTTTGCTATATCTAATTACGATTTCCAGGTAAGCACAAGAACCGATGGCGGGAGAGCTCAGCAGAGAATAGAGTAATTGGAGATTACGAAGTTGAAGAATGGAAAGATATCGGTATGTATTACGAAAGCTAAGACAATACTAGAAATGAAATTGTTTTTATCTTAAGTGAAAATATAAATGTTATAAATGTATAATAAAAACTTACCGTGGGACTTATAAGCAGTAGAGATTTCTATCTTTAGTTATAGCAAATACCTACATATTTAAAAAAAAATTTGCGGCCAGGGGACCCCCGTCAGGAACGAAGTTTCTTACGTTTTTCTTCAACTCCGAATTTAATTCGAAATGAAATCTGTATATATTTTTTTTTATGTAAGAGGGGGCAAACGGGCAGGAGGCTCACCTGATGTTAAGTGATCACCGCCCCCATGAACATCTGCAACACCAGAAGGCATCTGTATATTTCAATAGGTTTTATTATAAAAAGAGATGAAGACAGAGAGAGAGAGAGAGATTCGCGCACCCGGCGGAGCACTCACATGCTCGTGTGCTCATTTGCTTGTAGTAAGCGATACACACACACAGCATACGGTATTACGTTACGTAGCGATTTCTACTAAATCGCAATACCCGTAGGCCACGTTAGGGAACTTCATTCCAAAAAATATAACTTGTCTAAACATATTATGTAATTATTTTAATATATTTTAAATTTCGATTACTATTAATTGTATGTTATTCCGCAGATTACGAATCAACGCAGTCTTCTAGTTCTTCTAGAATCCACGGTTTTATATATACCATCTTCGCATTAGCAATCTTCAGCTGACATATCGTTGAAAATATGAATGAGTGTTGTGCCAATTGATTGGATTAGTGCTAGTAAGATGTTGAATGAACACAACAACTACAGAACAGTATTTTTCATAACTGTAAATAATAATTGATCAATTTGATATATTTTTATTGTCAATATCAAAGAATTTGCTTTATCAAAGAAACTCCTATTCCATGGTGCAAATGAATTAAATTTGTAAAGAAAAATATAAGGCGAAATTATTTTCGAGTGAAAAATTGTGGTGTTATTAAAATGGAATATATTTTTCTTTCTTATTTACTCTGTAAAATAAAATCGTATGTGACGTAATTTCTTAGTGTCTTTAAATTAATCCATATATTTAATTAGATTTAATTGAAAGTAGAAATTAAATGATTAGTATTTTTATGAAGACTGATAGATTTTACGGTTATTGTGCCACAAAATAATTCTATATGAAACTTTCAATACATTTAAGTCTGTAAGTAAATAATGATTACTTTGTAAATAATTATTAATATCGATTTTCTGTATTTCACCCTAAAAACAATGTTTACCATTAAAAGAGTCTTTCTTTTTAATTTAATGAATACACGATTTTAATCTTGTTTTATTTGATTTATTTTTATTATCCGTCAATTCATAAATGTATTTTATTCGACTAATCAAAACTGTATGTTTATATTAAAGCACGATTGCTTATGATGTTATAAAATTTCTAATAGTTTTTCTTCGCTAAGGATATAACGCCAGAACAAAACGAAAAACTAACAAAATATGCATCAGTCACTTGAATTTATGTGATAAAGAACAGTATACACGTTTACAGAAACTAAACAAATCGAATCTACGACAATTGATAACACCATTTAAAGCCGTAAACATTGTACATAACCTACTCGGTTTTTTTTTAATTATTTTACCTAGTAAGTAATACCATTCATAGAAATAGTAATTCTTATGTTATTTTATTTTTTCATGTAACCTTGAAAAAGACAGGGCTGTATTTTTAACCTTTTTTATTTTGTATACAAATTAAAACTATGGGTTAGATGAAATAATATACGTTTTTAAAAAAAGGATCTAGTCGAATCGATGTGTCTTAATCAGTCTTTGGAAATACACTATACAGAATTGTACTGTGTGATCGACAGTATAACTTCGTCAGAATTATAATATTTATATAAATATTATTGTTTATTGAATAGCTTAAAGTTAAATATAAAATGTTTATGCCCACACTTCAGTTAAATGTTAACTTGCAAAACCGATTTCTGAAAAAAGATTTTTTCAGATAAGTACTGTAAAATAAAATTATAGAAAACAATCTTTTTGTAAAATGTGTAAATAATAAATTATTCCGTTCTGCAATAAAGACAATATGGTGTGCTTTGTAAAAAAAATCTAGTCAAGATAATTTTATTAATTAGTTTTGTACAGCCATTGTTGTAAAATTTGGAATGTCCAAACTAGATCATAGTAAATCAATTATTATAACAGCTAGCTTTCGACCATTCAATGATAATGGGCTTTTGAAAAATGGTGATTAAATTAATAAAATTAGTGAAGTATTAACAAAACTATGCCAATTATTGCGCTTCTGATATAGAAAGTTTACAGTAGACAACAAGATATTACAAAATAATAATTACTAAGTAATTCTGTATGTGGATTTATTTATTAAATCAAACTTTCAATAAAAGATTATATATAAACAGATATTGGTAGTTTACCTATAAATTTTCTTCGTCAAATTGAATAACGCATAACTCAAATAAGACATCAACTTGTTAAATTAAATTATAGTGAACGTTAGATGTTTCTGCAAAGTTATTAAATAAATAAACTTTATACAAAACTCTACTTCTATTATTTACTATGACATAATCCCTCTGATCCAGATTTCTTCTCGAATTGTATTTAATTTCATTTTTAATACAGTACGCTGAAATTTTATTTTTCCTTATTTCTTCTAAAAAAATCATATCCAGTGAAAAATTAAGAAAACGGAACATTTAAAAATATTTTCTGCAAGCGAACCTATTTACATAAGAGCAATGACGAATACCCTCCGGGCATCTTATTACAGTACGCAAACACTATTCCCGCGACCTACTTACGATAATAGAAACTAACACTTTAAAACTTTCATTTCTTATCTGTCGCATCTCGATGATACGAGCCGTAGCGCAGGCTTCCAGAAAATATGAGATGTCGAGCTGCAAAACTCTATTGTTTCCAAAATGATTGCACATTTATTCCTGGTGGAGCTTGTTTTGCATAAAATAATAGTCGGAGCTACCTGGACGCTAGGCTGACTACATTGAAGCCTTAATGCACTTACGCCAAGTCAGGGAGTAACTGACGAAACTGAATATAGCTCTGCCAGTTTTTAAATTTGGAAGAGGCATCGTCGAGTTCTATTCATAACTGAATGCGATGACAGCCGCTGCCCGAGGGACGGACGCCCGTCGTGCCTCCACTCTTGCAGCCAAGAATTTTTTATTCAACTTTTTTACTGACGTTTTACTGCACACAACAAACACGGCCCCCGTATCAGTTGTAAACTTTTCAGGTGAACTCATTTGAAAATTTCTCGTAAAGGACCGGAAAATAACGAAACGGATTGGGTTTCTAAAATTAAAACTCATAAATTGGGTCAAACGAAAAAGTATAAATATTATTTTTCCTGAGTTGTTTTAATGAGAGATACAATTTAATATAATTTGAAACTTTAACCTGGAGTTATTGAAATTTTTTACCGAATATCAATTACTTGAATGTTTTGTGTTTGTCATGAAATTTATATTTGCCATATTTCAAAGGAGAGCAAGTTATACTTTCGAGTGTTTTTTTTTTGTATTATCGTTATATTATAGTCTCACAAACGAGACTATTTTGACACGGACTTGCTACATCTACATTATTTTTTTAAACAGGTACACTGTTGTCAAGCTTAGACAGGTTAAATCAGCTGTTCTTTTTTAAATTGTTAAAAAACATTATATGCGTAATATTAATATGAATTAAAGATATAACTTCACGGTAAAATAAAATCATTTTTGCCACATTATTTGATAATAATAAAAATCTAAAAAAGTTTAATGTAATTTATCTTCAAATATAAAATTACATTATCTCAAGTTTTTTCTTTGTTTTAGAAACCGAAGAACTATAGATATAAATAATAATTTAGGTTGAAAGCCCTCAGTTCCTTTTTTTTTTTTTCAAGAATATTAGCAATGCTTTTTAAGGCATTACTAATATTCCTTTTGCCCCTCCAAATAAGCTCGAAGCTTGGGCTAGGAGTGGGTACGACAATAGCCCAAGGGGGTCAGGATCGAACCCGTGACTCTCGCGTTAACGCAGTGGAGTCGGGCCTTCTACCGTTGAGCTATTGAGGCTTTATTCTTCTTGTTTCCGCTCTTATTGCTACAAGACTACAATACTCATATGACACCTCTGGTGGCGTAAGCGCCCATACGGTACGGTTCCTTACTATCAGGAGGATCTTACGTTAAAAAAGTTAATTTATGCACTTAGAATTTACCTATAACCTAACTGCTTCTTGCTGGCATTAATCCCGGTATTTACCCAGGGTCTGCTTTTTAAATCTTTTCCGCATTTTCCAGATTACTAGTTATTACACTGAGCGATTGCCACCTAATCATCTTTATTTTTTTATTACCAAACTTACTTCTTATCGTTTTGTTTAAGTTTCAATAATGCAACAAAGGAACTAAGACTACCTACACCAGGCACATTTATTATTACAAGCGCCCTACAAGAGTATCGATTTTATGCAAAATGCAACTAAGTTTCGAGCCGTGAGCGGGTTGCACCATATTAGCCATAAACTCCGCTTTTCTGCCTCGAAACACCGCGTGCTTTATTATAAAATGAGCCATTAATTTATCGTTCCCACTTATCGGGCTATCAATGTAGAGTTCAATATCGTGACATTTTATAGCCTAAGATAGTTTGATTAAATATCTCATGTCATAAAATGAATAATAATTATTTAACGTGCGAAAGTGGTATATTGTAAAATTATTGAAATTTAATATTATAAAATGTGTCACAATATATCGCTATAACTTAGAAAGGGATAAAATTCGCGCTTCGAGAGGGTTCAATCAAGCAAGAAACATTTCGTTTTTTATAGCCGATAACCTCCTATAAAGAAAGGTATAAAAATAATAAGGCGTCGAGAGGGAGAATAAAACATAATAATAACACCCCGTCAAAGTCATTGTCCGACGGGCTCGTACGTTTTAAAAGCTTTTAACTGCTTAACACATACATAATATATGTATGTAGATGTCTTTGTGAGAAGAAACGATTTGTACAATTTGAATTTCATGTCCCTTTCAACGGTACAATCATAAAGAAGGATATCGATGACAGTTACAATTTTGTTTACAAGGATTTATCGACGGCCGAGCTGTTGCCGAACAATAATAGGACGATTGTTCGTAGCATTCAAGGAATTTGTAACCAAACATTTCTTATATAACTTCATTTAAAATTAAAACTATAATGAGTAGTTTTAATGTTAATGGTATTAAACCGCTTTTACTTAGTTTACCATTACAATTTTTGAAGGCGATCTTGTGGCGCAACGGTCGCAATCCTGCCTTAAACGCTACAGGTCGCGGGATCGATCATATGTTTGGCTTGACCATTGTACCGGCGTCGGGATGTGACGACCCCATCGCCCGCTGTTGGGATAACCTCTGTCACAGCAGAGATTATTGCACCAGTGCAGTCAGTCACACTGGGGGTAGGTCTTTTGTTGCAAGAGGCCGGCTAGGTAGGTACCACCGCAGTGTCAAATATTCTGCCGCCAAATAGTAGTGCTTAGGCATTACTGTGTTCCGGTTTGAAGGGCACTGTACGCTAGTGAAATTACTGGGCAGCGAGATTTAAGAACCAATATCTCGAGGTTGGCAACGCGTGAGTGGTACCTACTAATGGTTCTGCAAGCGCTCATAGGCTACGGCAACCACTTACCATCAGGTGGGCCGTATGCTTGTTTGCCAACTTGTAACATAAAAAAAAAAAAAACATGTGTTCCGGTTTTGGTGTATTTGTCCTTGTCGTTGTGTATGTTTCCGGACCCCACAGGATATCAATATCCTTCCATTGAGTGTGTACCATTTATTTATTAGTTATATCACGCATCGATGACCCTCTCTAGGATAGTGTAAATTTTTTACAATGAGACTAAGTGGCTACGAGCGATTGCAACACCAACATTTATAGGTGTCACTCACGCGTTGCCAACATCGAGATCTTGATTCATAAATCTCCTTTGCCCAGTAATCTCATTAGCTACAGTGTACTTCAAACCAAAATACAGTATACTTCTTTACGGCAGAATAGCTGACACTGTGGTGGTAACCTACCCAGTCGGCTTCGCGAAGAGGTCTACCACCAGTAAAATTACGAAAACTCACAAATAACTATCTATATACATACATATCGATACATTGTCGATTTAAAAGATTCAACATCGCGCCTTGTACATCCTAATCAAATCCTAAGTACAATAATACAAACTTAGTTATATAATCATAAACGCTTTATAGTAGCCAAGTTACAACTTATGTATTCCGCATCAACGTCAATGGAATCCCTACTTTCCTACTACATATATTATGTTATTATATTATTTATATATTATATATTATAAATGCGAAAATAGCTTTGTCTGTCAATCACACTTTAACGTCTAAACCGCTTTAACGATTTTGATGAAATTTGGTACAGAGGATGGATTGAACTTGGGAAAGGACTACAATTGGATTAGAGGTGCTTCATTAAAAATCGTTATTCAAGTGGATGAAACCGCGTGCAGAAACTAATATTGTTATACGTTACTATGTAAGTTATAATGTACCTACATAAAAAATAAATAAAATAAATGTCTATTGCACAAATCTTTATGATAGTGATAAAATTATTTTGGAGGTACATAATTATAAAATGTAATTATTACTTTTAATATATAAGAAAGGTAAGTATGAAAAGCTATGTAATATGATAACTAAACTACTTTTATATAAACGATAAGTTGAGGAAGTAACGAAGGCTTCCGGTCATAATCAATTACTATTAGATCGCTTTCTGAGTTTGTAGAAGAACTGGTAAAAATTTATCTAGCTACATACATAAAGGATATAATATAACCCTGTGTGTTGTAATGGAATTCCGCGTTGTACGTGCATGTTTCATGAACAGCCACGATTGCCGGTTCAACTTGAGAAAATTAAAGCAAAATATTTACTGCAATAACCGTCTGACCAAAATTATTCTCATACGACCCTGCACTATAAGCCTTAGAACGAAATTTGCTTTTCATTAAAAATATAAAGTAATCGGCATACCGTTTTTCCTTAAAAGTCCCTCGCTGGTGCTTTACCTACATTTGTTACAGATTTTTATCAGAAAAATAATTTTATGTCCATCACATTAATGACGAAAGCAACACCAACATTTTTTACGACTTCCCACCATTAAAATAATCACTTCCTTTTCGCGGTGCATTTTAAAATGAATGAAAATAGATTTAATGGAATTGTTTCTACTTATAAGTGTTAAAATTATTTAACAAGGAACATTTCATATAATACATTTACATTTTAACGAAGCTTTACAAAATAATGATATCGATAGCAATGATGTCATTTGTTTTCTAATCAACTATAGATATATCTGTACATCTCTTTCAGATTGAAATCACGTTTAGAATTTGAAAATTGCATTTATCGTAGTCGAACCGCAGACGCCTTGCATACGCCACGCGCCCGCCACGTGCCCGCTTCGCGTCAAATTCGCAACTTTCAATAAAATACGAAACACGGCTTCCATCAATTATTTTAAAAAAGGCCTATGCTAAATTTGTAGTAGATCCAAGAACCAAGGAATCGCGTTGGCCTTTACAAACTTTTCCCCCCTTTTTCATCCTCTTAAAAGTGGAATTTCGGAACATCCTTTCTTATCGGATGCCTACATCATACAAAGAACAAACCCTCCAAGTTTCAGGTATCTACGATTAGCGATTTAGGCTGTGCGTTGATCCGTCAGTCATTCAGGACAAAGCCTTTTATATATATAGATAAAATTTTAGAGTTATCAATGCGTCATAAGACTAAAATTATATGAAACAAATTTCAAAGCTAGTTAGACGCGCGTAATGTCAAGCGTGGCGTGCTCGCAGCGGGCGCGTGGTGTCTGAACGCGGCCTAAGCCATTTAATTAACGGGGAGATTTCGTTGCTTTGCCTCTCGATCTCATTTCTAATTCATACAATTTAATTAGATAACCATTTTATTTATAGACTTTTACTTTATGTATGCAGAAACTATCGAAAATATCAATTTCTGGGACAGTGCCAACTTAATTTGCAAGCAGCATAATCTAATGAATAACGGATAAGGTTGTTGTAGAGTTCTATATACATAATCTATTTAGTTATTCAAATAAACAGGATAGTCCTGATTATCTGTTCTATGCTATTTACAGCGATCTTTTTACCTTCGGCGAAGGCTAACGTTAAATAAGCTGAAGTATCAATCTAATTAAGCACAATAAATTATTAAATGAATTCCATTTATATTTTCTTGGTACTGAACAATATTTGACATTTATTTGTACTCTGGAATGTTCATTAAATTAATATAAATAGCCAAAGCTATATTGTGAAATCTATTTTAACGTCAAATTTGAACGTACCTATTTAAAAACCACCCGCCGACCCGCGACTACGCTGCTTAGAATTTTGTGTTACGAAAAATTATGCTCCGGTTATACGTGGGATTTGAATGAAGCGTAGCTTAAGCTTTTAGTTAAATATCCAACTATAAAATTGTGTTTTTGGGTAGTGCCATAACAAACAAACGGACATAAATCCTGAAAATAATTCTTTTAATTCATAAACTCCTAAAAAGCCAATCGAAACACATTTTCCGTAAAGGTATATTCCGTAAAATTTCCATTTTAGTATACATACATTATTATGTATAAATTGGAATGTAGGTAACATTCCAATTTTAATACAAATGTAAGACATGGTACATCTAAAATTCAACTAAAAATTACGAAAAAAAAACCTTCAATTTACTTCTTTAACTAATCCTAGACGCAAGTGGCTGACCTCATGGCGCGCCACAAAAAAGAATAAGTATACTCTTGGGTCAACGTTATCGTTTGTAACAAGGCATTTGAGTGAAGAGCTGTTTCCTTGCGTTCTTCTAGCGGCTTACTCGTGAACTTGGCGTAAGCTTCTGGTTTTATTTTTCGTTTACCATTTCTAGTCGGCTTTGAATGCTTTTCCAAAACGGATTCGTAAATCGAAACGTGTATCTAAGCATTTCTAGTAAAATCGAAATATTTGCAACAAATTCTCCACTTACACTTTGATACGTTCTAATAGATTCCTAAGCTCAGATATATTGATAAGCATTATGGTTCCACAATTTATCATAATATAAACAAACTAGGCCAACGTAATCTGAAAGAAATAATTCCGTAAAGAAAAATCATAGATTTTTTTATTGCTCATACATACGTAATCTTCTTCTTGCTAGCAGATTTTACCAGGATCTGCTTATTAGACTTATTCGATTGCCGTCTGACCTCCGCAACCCTAAGTGCAAAACCTGAACCTAACCTGTATCTCAATGGATGAGAGCAAATTACGTATAAAGAGTTAACGATTATTATCGAATGATATGATAGCAATCGGAATGGATAGCTTAGCGTGCTCTCCGAGGAAGGGAGCCCCATAAGGACAAACGCCCAGACCGAGACAGTTATTTGTAAGATTAATTCAAATATCTGCGCCGAGATTAAAGGCAGCCTACACTAAACTACCAACACGCCACACAACGATCGTCAAGTTTTATAAATAAATAAACGCTGGACACTCAAAGTTTCATACAAAATGAATAATTATTATTCCTAGCCTGCGCGTCCGCGTAGTCTCTAGTTTATATCGATATAAAATATCCATCATGCTTCTAAAACGGATAAATTTCATAAATATCGGTTCAGTTATAAAAAATAATAGGTTTCTATATTCTAAGCTCTACTTTCACAATGACAACATTTATATACTATAATGAAAGTAATAAAATATTGTTTTTAGAAAACGATAATATGTGAGTAATAGACCTTCAATAGTAAACTATTTTTATTTATGAAAGGTTTTATAATAATTTAAATACAATCATTATAAATCTTCTCGAAAAATGTTAAATAAGATATAAAATAAGCAATTTTCTAATATGATAAATCCCTAGAAATTTAGTTACGTAATAATGATGAAAATAATATCAATCATATAACACAATTTATAAAACGAGGGTGTCCTAATTGCTCGCAAATGATAGAAGAAAGGTGGCCCAGGTCAGGACCATTAATACTAGTTACGTGGAAACATAAAAGGAATCATTCCCGTCTTTCTGGAAAAATTATGTATTCACCCTAAGTAACATTTAGTAGCATCTTAAATCTAGATACTTAAGTCAGTTAAGTGGTCGTTTGAAGCTTATTGAACTACTACTTACTTGTTCACATTCGACAATATTAAGAACATTTTTATACAATTTGTTAATTGATAATTCGTTTCCTTGTACAGTTCCGTACGCAAAGAGTGCCAATGGAACCTCAACTGTCCATCCGTCTGTCTGTCAGCGAGTTGTATCTCACGGACTGTAACAGATAGAGAGTTAAAATTTTCACTTGAAGTGTAATTTTTTTCTTGTGATAAGCAAATAAATATATTAATAATACACATTAAACGGCCTTCATTAGGATAGTGATATCCAGTGTCGGGGTCCGGAAACATACAAGGACCTACACACCTAGGCCGGAACTCATGCCTGTATGGTCAATACAAACACTTGCTCCGAGTGGGAATCGAACCAGCAACCTGTGGCGCTTCAGGCAAGTTCGCTACCGCTGCGCCACAACGTCGTCATCTTGATATATTTAGTCTACCGTGGTACGGAGCCGTTTATGTACGAGTCCTTTGCTAAGGAAGTAGGATCTCTTACCGTTTTGTTGGGTAACAGTCATATGATAGTACTGTTATTGCAAGCGTGATATCTAGCTTTCTGGTAACGATCTGGCTTTGACGCCAATGGGCACAAAATCATATTATACTTTCAAATCTAAATTGGAGTAAAATAGAAACCTTAGGGAGAATGCTAATAATATGAAAATATTAATAATGTTTTTGCTTTATTTTCAATATGTAATGAAATATGTACTAAGCACTTAAATTTTACTGTTTTTAATATACATCCAAACGAGCAACCGCAGACAACGTAGCTCTAATTTGAAAGTCTGAAAAAGTAATACCTATTGTTGTGCCCTTAATACGCAGAGACGACAGTAAGCACGTAATAGTGGCGTACCTTCGTTTTTTCAACCGTTTCGCATGTAAAACGGTGTTTTAATAAAAGCGGATCACCGCATCCCGCCTGAATATTGTCGCAGATATTTCAATATTGGTGGGATTAGCAGCCTATTTAAACATCACTCTCAATGCCCCACCCGCCATATTGGAATACAATTTCATTCAAAGCAACCCCAGAAAATATTTACTTAACGTTTTTAATTTCGTGCCACGCATTATTGGTATATTTTTTTTATCTAAATCGAAATTGCCATGCGGTATTTGCTTTTCATTTATTGTACGTCGTGTATCGTGTTTCGTTTTTACACAAATATACGACACCAAATTAAAATTTTAATGACATTAAATGGACGCAAATAAGCAATACCATGTCAACCCACAAAATTGAAAAAACTGAGTTATATATACAGAAGTGTTAGTAAATGGCTGAAGAACATTTTTCTTTAATATTTGTAGGGTTTTAAGCATTAAAACTTCCAAAAAGCCATTTTTAATCATGCAATTTATGTATTATTTTAAACGTTTTGGGTTATATTATATACGAAATATGCAGTTTGTATACTTATTTTATGTGAAAATAAGTAAAATAACTTACATACATCTTGAAACTGCCAAAAACTTGACCAATACATAAAAAAATAATATAAAGCAAGTTGTTCAAAATTTTCAAACGCGTTTTTCTCGAACTGACTTTCGTGTGGGTTGACATGGTATTGCTTATTTGTGTCCAAATATATCATTAAAATTATCATCATTTTTGCACATTACTAACTATTTATATGGCTATCTAATTAATATTATTGACTGACATAAGTTAAAGCTTGTATGTGTGGATGTGTGTTACTAAATCATGAAAAATGGCTAAGAGGATTTGGATTTAGCACACCGATAAATTGTTACCTCGATTAACACAGGATACTTGCTATCCAGAAATTGTATCAGGTTCCTGTGGAATTAACAAAAAACGAACTACAGACCCATGTATATGGGCCTTTTTGAATTTAGATCCAGAATTCGTCAGATATTATTCTGAATATTCTGAATATTATAAATGTGAAAGCAACTCAGAAATAGAAAGAAGAGGGTGAAATAGAGTATGAAAATAATAAATAGAAAATAATTAAATAATAAGAATTTAATTCATTTCTATTAGAATTAATATGCCTCATTTAAAATCGCATTCACGTGAGTGTAGTCGTGGCCTGGTAGGAAAAGCTAGTTTATTAATAAATTTTAACAAATATCCAGATAGAAGACACAATTGTTAAACAATTGAAATGTTCATACATGACTCATGGGATAGATATTTGTACCAGTAGTCAGTGGCGGATTTGCCAACAGGCTGAGTAGTAGGCTTATTAAGCCTAAGGCAGTAGATTTTTGGGGCGGGAAATTTGAGGACCGAATCTTTGCTACCTCATACAAATCAAAAAGACTTTTACATGTTTTCTGATGTTTTACAGATTTACCTGCAACAAATTTCCTAATGATTTCCCCTATAACTTATCATTATACATTCCGAGAAGCAAACTTACATATTCTAGAGTAAAACAGCTAGTTCACCGCCGCAAACAGTAATCGCCCTCTTCCCCCTCTGCCTATATTTTGTATGAGTGAATTTCTCTCTTCCCACTATCAACCAGAGGCAAGAGTAGCAAAAGTCTTACTGCCTTTACCTTGAAAATTTGTAAATCCACCACTGCCAGTAATCTTGTTAACTGTTAAAAAAAAACCGGTAAATTAAAAAAAAATTAAAAAGGTCAAGCGAGAAATGAAAAAAACAAAGTTACTCTTCAAAACGTTACATGAAAAGCGTATCTAAATATTATCAGCTTTACAAAGTTAATCCACTGACACACAACGTAAATCCCTTAAGGTTTTATAATGAGTTCGACGAGAGCCATGCATAAACTACATCCGAGTCCCGTAGCGCCATTTATCAGGCCCGACGCCGTTTCATAAGCTGTCTATCGCTTTGTTATCATATCGCGTGACATTTATTGTCTCTGTTCCATCTCAGACCGCCCTGATTAAATAATAATCAATGTCTAACCCTTCCTTTGTCAATGTTATGAATTCTAAAATGATGTTATTCAATTATAAAAATATACATTTTTCAGTAGGCAAAGTCAATAATGACGGAGATATTATAGTTATGGTGTAAATGAAATAATATTAAACTTAAATGTTAATCAATCTATAATTTTCTTTATCCTGCCTAATCTCTCTAAAGGCAGAATTTGATAAGTCTTTAAAAATATTAATTAACATATTATACATATTTTATGGTAAATAAAACCATACTTTGTTGTAATTCCAGGCGAGTGAAGCCGCGAGTAGTTAGTTAAAAATAAAACCTTTTATGTCATCAAATACAATACGTTAGAATAGAGCCTTTAAGTTAAATATTAGACATAGAGTTATGTTACAAGCCACACTATAGTTAAGTATCTTGGATTTACGATATTGTTTTACTTTGACATGGGATGCCAGGATAAATAAACCAGTAAGAACATCGACGAACTCACCACTCTTACTCCATTAATCAACAGTAAGCCCATTTCATAAAGTGACATTTTTATTGTTACAACGCCCTAAAGTTCCTATTTACTTATTTTATGTTCATAACTTCTCTCGTTACTAAACCAAGCAAGTCTAATAATAAAACCACTAATTAGTTCCGCTTCAGACAATGTGTCCGCATATGAGTTCGCATTATGAACACTTTTCCAATATACTTTTCTCATCTCATACAAAACATGTTACTTGTCTGAAACACATTTGACACAGATTTGAAATCGGATAGATCATTTAATATTCATAACACAGATGCAAAATGAATAGAATATTCGCAATGCGTTTCATACATATACATAGAAAAGCAAATCGTAAATTTATATATTTCGGGGCTGATTAGAGACTGATTGCATCAAAGTTCAGACCTAACAAGCTAAATAAGAGTAAGACACTGATCTATTTATATAAAAGAGGAAGACCTGGCAAACATACAAACGCCCAGCCTAAACTCTTGGATCTAGAGAACTGATTTTTTTCACAGGTGTTATTTTAAAATGTAAAAGGGCATTAATAGAGGATTTTTCGAAATTCAACCATGAAATACATGAAAAAGGAACTAAAAGTTTGTATGAAAACCCGTAATTTTTAGGGTTCCGTAGCCAAATGGCTAAAACGGAACCCTTATAGTTTCGTCATGTCCGTCTGTCCGTCCGTCCGTCTGTCCGTCTGTCTGTCCGTATGTCACAGTCATTTTACTCGGAGACCATTGACTCTATCTATACGAAATTTACTAATTAGGTGTATTCCATGAACCGCACAAGGATTTTGTAATAAAATCTTAATATATATATGAATTAAGGGTAGCAGTCCATACATGTAACTGACGATTGAAAAAAAATTTCAACGTATGGCAACGTGTGAGATATCTTTGGATAGTTATTTTAAAATGATAAGAAGGTTTGATTTTGAGTTTTTTCATTAAGCCAATAGTTGTTGAGATATTAGCTCCTAAAGTCGTAAAAATCGTGTCCCCCTCTAACTTTTGAACTATGGGATTTAAAATTCTGGAAAAATTTGAGCTTGTAGAATGCTACATGAACTTTCATCCACATTTAGTTTGAAGAAGATAGGTCTATAAATTTAAGAGATATATAAGTTTTTCTCATAACTTTGTTTTTCATATAACTTTTAATAATTACTATGAAATTACCAACTTATTTTTGCGGTCGGTTTTAATTCGCTATTATTTTTAAAACCGTTAAGATTCTTCATAACCTTACCATCACCCATTTACGCCTGTTTTCTCGATTTATCCAAGGCATTTGAGGCCTGGTTAATTACGATATCTTATGGCAGAAATTAAAACTCACTGGCGTGCCTGAAGAGATCAACAGGATTTTTAAGTTTTGGTATAAAAATCAGGTTACTGTTGTGCGATGGTCAGAGAGCTACTCAAGGTCTTACAGGTTGGAATGTGGGGTGAGGCAGGGTGGCCTGACCTCACCCAAGTTGTTTAATCTGTATGTGAACGCCCTAATACAGACGCTCAGTAGCACTCGTGTCGGATGCCATTTTGACGGAGTCTGTCTTAATATCATTATTTACGCAAGCGACATGGTTCTGCTGAGTGCATCTGTCTGTGGGTTAGCAAAACTGCTAAGTCTTTGTGAGAACTATTTCAAACGTCATGGGTTAGTCTATAACTGTAAGAAAAGCGAATGCATGGTCTTTCAGGCCAGGCGAAAATCGATTCCATCTATTGTACCTGCTATCAAGTTACACGGGGTTCCACTAAAGAGAGTTTAATGCTTTAAAATTTAAATATCTTAGCCATGTAGTATTCTATGACTTGAAAGATAATGCAGATATTGAGAGAGAACGCAGGGCTTTGTCTGTTAGGGCAAATATGATTGTTCGCAGGTTTGCTCGTTGCTCAATGCCAGTCAAAATAACGCTTTTCAGAGCTTACTGCACCACATTTTACCCTAGCAGCCTGTGGGCAGACTATACGCGGAAACAGTACAACGCCTTGCGTGTACAATATAACAATGCTTTCAGGATGCTAATGGCTATGCCTTGTTTTTGTAGTGCGTCGGGGATGTTTGCCGAGGCGTATGTGTACTGTTTTTATACCATTATGCGAAAGCGGTGCACATCGTTGTTGCGCAGGATTCTTTCCAGCTCAAGTGGTGTCCTGAGAGCATTTGTTAATAGAAGTTGTTTGTATGTGAACCACTGCTATCGGATTCACGTGCTGACCAATTAATCCTGTCTTAGGTTAAATATGTTTTAGAAATTACTAACAAATAACGTCGAAATAAAGTTTTTATTATATATATTATTATATAACCATGCTGCGGAACCCTTTAGATTCAACTGTGCGTGGTCCACAACGCACTTGACTGGTATTTTTTATTTAAATTGTAATAGATCAAATCCATGAAAATTGACTTTGACCTTTTCATTGGAAATAGTGAACTTTTTGAAACTAGAAGTACCGACATTAGTTTTTGGAGAAAAATAAATATACAGAAACATGACTTTTAACATTTCCAAAAATTATATGCCTGAAGGTGTGACATGGAGGTTCAAAATTTGTATTAAAATCGATATTTAAGCGGGAGAAGTCGCTGGCATAAGTTTTTATACTTCATATAATTATTTCTTTAATACTTTAGTAATAAATGTAACATTAAAAGGAATAATACAGCATATTTTAATAAATACAATAAAAAATATTTTCTAAGCCGGCATCTGCCCACGACTTCGTCCGCGATGACCTTAGAATTGGCTTCAGAGATAAATGAATTGTTTATGTGTAAACAAATAATGTTCCGTAAGACACATCTAAACTGAATTTCATGTGAATACGTCCTCTAGTACGTATTTTTAAAATCCCACAAGAACCGAACATTTCTCCGGCATAAAAATATCGTATGTGTGCAGGTAATAAGTTATTCAAGTCTATAATAAGTCCAATTCCATTCACGCTTCGCTTATGCGTGATTGAGTAACAAAAACAAACATACAAACATTTATAATGTTTTTTTTTTCGGAATGTGTATTGCTGTGGGCCCTACTGGCCTTGACAGCGTCGCCGAGCGGGGGTCCGAGTACAGAGACTCAGCCGTGATAAAGGGGCAGCCCTCACGGCGGCTCAAATTTGATTCCGTCTTCAGGGTGCCTCCTGCGAAGCCGAACCACGGCTAAGGACGTCATCGGAGATGGATTTTTATAATGTTAGTAGATTATATTGTTAGGCAAGATGGCCAGTGATGAAAAACGTACACGAGGATCGAGGGTTTTAATGTGCTTGATTTGTATGAGAATTTGAATTTGTCTAGTTTTAAGCGTAGTGAAACAAAAAAGCTCTGAGGAAAACTGCACTTCTGAAGAAATTCTAAGACATATATACCCGCCAGTCTGCAGCGACGCAGCGTATTGAATTAAGCTTTTAATCCTTTTCCTTACCAGGAAAGGAGTTCTTTGCCCAGCTATACCCCATTAATAGACCGTACGCATTTGAAATTTTGGTAAATTCGCGAAATTAATTAACGGGGATTAATGGGAATAAAAATATATAGTTACTGTGCCATGTCTATGATTTAATTATGGCAGATTATCTATGCTACATGAATATTTGTTACTGTACTATATATTAAAAAAAATATATATTCCAACCAAAACTGGTGGTACTAAATCACATTGCAATCTGGTAGCAAAACTGCCTTAAGTGTCGCGGGTTGCGTGTTCGATTCCCGCTCGTAGCAGATGATTTTACTAACTATGCAGGCATATGTTAAGGTCTGGGTGTGTTTATCCTTGTCCTTGTAAGTGTTTCCGGATCGCCGACACTGGATATCACTATCCTAATGCAGGCCGTTTAGTGTGTAGCGTTTATTTATTCATAATTTATATTTAATCTTATAAATTAATTATTGAGTAAAGAAAGCGTACTCTTATTATTAGGTCAAGGCTTAATCATATGCAATCTTACTTAAAAAGAACATCAAAATGTAAAGTCTTTCGTGGCCATTTCATTTTGCAGCCCAAGGCACAGGAAGCGAAATGCACCATCCCATTTTCCCTACGTAACTACGTTGCTCGCTTCGAACAATGAAATGCTTTTAAAACATAAAACAACATGATTCGTATAATAACATAAAAGTAATTTGTTTGGGAATTGAAATATTTCAAACCGATTTACAAGAGCTTGCCGATAACGTTTAGTGGATGAAGTTTCTGAATATTATATTTAACAGAATTTGTTACTTTTTGTAACAGATCAATTAACTTCATTTACAGATTATATAATATCTTCGAAATAAATTTTCATCATCGGCTTTCCAAATGATGAGTGTGAACACCGGAAGCTTAAACATCATCATTCTAGCATTATTCCCGGTATTTTATTTACCCAGGGCCTGCTTATTACTCTTATCCGGATTTGACAGGTAACTACTTTTAACACGGACCGATTGCCATCTGACCTCCGCAACCTTAAGGGCGAACCAGTAACTCATTGGATAAGAGCAATTTACTTAACAAGAGTTAGCGATTATTATCAGATGTTATGTGGTAACAACCGGGACCGACAGCTTAACGTGCTCTGCGAGGCACGGTGGGGGTGGGTACTGATTATACAGTTTTCTATTTATAGACAAACTAGTTTCTGTCAGCGGTTTCACCCGCGTGAATAACGATTTTAATACAAACTCTGAACCAATTTTAATTTTATTCAAATCGATTCAGTACTTTTGGCATGAAAGCGCGACAGATAGACAGAGTTACTTTCTCATTCATAATATTAGTAAGGATTAAGGACACTTTCTGTAGAACCCTGAATATAATATAATTTTAGACAATTTCTTAATTAATTAATTATATACGCCATAAAAAAATAAATAATAAATAAACGCTAAACACACTCAACGGCCCCCATTAGGATAGTGATATCCTGTGTTGGGGGTCCGGAAACATTCACAATGACAAGGAAAAATACACCCAGACCGGAAAATATGCTTGCGTGGACAATACAAACATATTATGCTCCGAGCGGGAATCGAACCCACGACCTGTGGCGTTTAAGGCAGGTTCGCTACCGCTGCGCCACAACGTCATCAAAAGGACGTATGCAACAAACAAACATAAGTTTTATGTGGAGTAAAACAACTTTGTTGATTCTTCCTTAAGATCGAGTTAGCTCTTTTGTATATAGACGACAGATTTAGGTTTATGTTTTAGTAAGGACGTAAAGGGCATGTTTTTAATAGATGAAATACTGCCTGCTGATAGACGGACGGACGGATAGCGGAGGCTTAATAGTAGGGTTCGTTGACCACTCTTAATGTACGGTATCCTAAAAATTAAATATTAAATGTTATATTCACGCTTAATACCATTACGATATTGTTAGTGTATTTTAATTACAGAAAATTTAATTTAAATTGACAATTGATTGTTGATGTACAAATAAAATCCAATTAAATTGTATTTAAGTAACCCAAATTCACAATAATGTCATAAATGTGAAAGTAAAAAGAAACTAGGCGTGAAGAGGCATCTTGCGGGTAGGCAGGGCGAGAGTGGCCAGGGCAGTTCTCCTTCTGCAACCATATTAGCCACCTTCCCGTGTGGACTTCACTGCCATTAACACTGGCGTTGTGGGTAGCGAGTCTGCCTTAAGCCTCGACGGTTGCGGGTTCGATTCCCGCTCGGAGCAGATGTTTGTATTAATCGTACAGGCATGTTTTCCGGTCTGGTTGTGTTTGTCCTTGTCATTGTGAATGTTTCCGGACCCCCGACACAGGATATAATTATCCTAATGGGGGCCGTTGAGTGTGTAGCGTTTATTAGGTGGAGTAGAATCATTTGCCCCCGGGGTTAATAAATAGAAAAAAGTAAAATATATTTGTCTCGATGGACGGACGGATGAACGGGAAAACATGAAGTGAAAGAAGCCGGAATTATTACAACTACATGTGTACGAAGACGCAGTAAAAAGCTAGTAGATATATTATATCAAAGTTGGAATTGCTTCTTTGCTAAAATACAAAGAAAAAGTCATAAAAAGTATACGTTATTCCTCAAGTGTGTTTGTTGAAAGATGATAGATACGTCCCGTTTTAGGCGAAACAGAGAAGACGATTTGATAAATATCAAGAAACTTTGTTGCTCGTTCACGACAGTGCTTTTAGAAATGTTGGGACACAATTTGTGTTCGCTTTTCTCGCCCGCAGCTGTAAATGCATATACTTTTCTTTAAAATATAATATCTATACTATAATATTGCTTTGTTTGAATTTGTATGTTTATATTTTATTTACAATAGCTTCATATAAGAGGCATAAATTTGCGCATATCCCAGAAATTGTTAAGCCTAAAATAACCTAATTGTTTGCCTTTCGTGACTAATAAGAAATGGGTCATAACTCTGCAGTTATTACAAAACAAATATAAATAGAGAAAACAGAAACGTCGAACTGTCCAAGTAATCTCAGCAATATTCATAGTTGGCTTAAACTACGACCTCGCAGAGTGTTGCTTCCAAAAATAGCTTAAGATTAGAAAAACACGCTAATTTTAAAACGTTTATTAAAATTATATCTTCTTCTTCCTAGCACTATTCCGCTGTATTTATCCACAGTTTGATATGAGATATGATGATATCCGAGGCGCGTTGGGAAATCCACAAATAGAAACGCCTAGATGGAGACAGATATTTGTAAGATAAATACAAATATTCACCCCGAGTGGGAAACAAAAACGCGAACATCGAGACGAAAGGCAGACTCACTGACAACACGCCACAACGGTCGTCTTTATTAAAATTCTATCATACATAAAAAAGAAACAAATGCCTAACTAGGTAGGTAGGTTCTAAGAAAGCGAAGGACTTCGGTCAATCAATTAATTGACAATAATATAAGCCACTGTAAAATATTTATTGAACATTCAATATAATTACATCTATTATGTTTAAGTCTTTAATAAAGTCATAATATTTTTCAAAAAGATTACTAACGCTAACGTAAAAATATTTATGTTTAAAACGTCCAGCGTTGCTGCTTCAGCGAAACCGTAAACTGAGGTTGCCCATAATTTATTCCTTTGGCTATTGCTTCGAAAATTCGAACGCTTTTAAGCATCAACGAAATTCGTTAGTCACTGCTCCTTCTATTCCCACAAAACCCTTTCGAGTGCTCGGAGTTAATTGGATCTTTTGAAAAATTCTTCTCGAAATAATTTTTCATCTATCACTTTACTCGTAATTTGCGCTTGTTTACTGAGCAAACATGCCTTTGATGTACGAAACTCAAATACCTAAGTGTTTTAGATATTCAAAAGAACCAGTATGTTATACGATAATTTAACTTCTACTTAATTGGATAAAAATATCAAATATAAATCGTTTATAACATTAAGATTTACTTTTAAGATTTACATAGATATAACATTTAAATTGATATTTGATCAAAATAAATGGTCTTAAAATCCTTTAGATCCCGAAAATTAAAAAAGTTCGTTTTTTTTAAATGCTTTATAACACTTACGAACTTTGTCTTTCCAGCTCTGACAGTTTCTAGTTGTTACAAGATGCATGGGAATACGTATACAGGAAACTAAAAAATTATAGCTTCATTGATAAATCATTATTTTTTTATCTTAGTACACTATGTAATCGAAATTGATGAAAGTTTGTAAAAAATTATATTTTCGATTAAGGCTTCAAAAGCTTAAACCAGTGCCTCGGTTTTCAGATTATTAGAATATTCAGGTTAAAAAATAATTACTAACTTTTATTCTGGACCGATAAACATGTCTGTGAAATGTTTAACTTTTGATTACTTCATGTCTCGAAAGTTTTATCAACATTTGAGATAGTAAGTTTCTCGTTATAACATTACTCAGTTTCAATATTGCTACGTTTCCCGTAAACAAAAACACCAACATTCATCTTTTTTGTAATATATTAATGTTTATGATCACTCTTTTTGTTTAATAATATACGAATGTCTAACGTCTACGAATGTTTAGTAGTAATATAATAGATGTAAAAGTTTGTATGTTTGTATGTTTATTATTCAATCACGCAAAACGGCTCAATTCGGATGAAATATGGCATATATATAGATTGTTACCTAGATTAGTATCATATGGATACTTTTTTATTCCGGAAGAATGTTAGGTTTCTGTGGAATTATCAAAAATTAAAAAAAGTTGGAATGATTGCTACTCAATCATCCATAAACAGCTTAACGAATTGGCATGGAATTAAGCACACAGCTTATTATCTGGATTAATATAGGATACTTTTTATATCGGAAAATATAAATCGAGCATAATATATTTATGATCAACTTTGAAGCATACCATTTTCAAAATAATGAACATGTTTCGAGACAAGAGAAAACCTAAAAATCATAATTTGTTCATGATGAATAAAAAACCACGCCTGTGGTTTTATGAGTATTCATTTGGAATCATACTAAGCTAAGGATAGCCCATATCAATTTCATCTAAGTAGGTTAACATTATGAACAACTTATTATATATGACCAACAATGCTTTTAATCCCTTTACTACATAACACAAAAAATTTCACAGCACTGTAACTACTACGTCGGATTCGTCATTTTATGTGCGGTAAAATAATAATTTTCTATATGGTAAAATATTGAGGTAACCATCAGTGTAACGCTCCGTTGGAATGACATCTTTTTCAAATATTGTCTTTCTAATCCAACGTATTAAATAGGTTCTATACTTCGTCATGTGCCAACATATATATTTTTAAATCCTAAATATTATAAAAAATATACATTTATAACACTGTAAGCTAAGTTGTTAATTAAGAGCATTTTAAGCAAACAAGATAATCTACCTTTTTAAAATATATTTATAGCATTAATTATGAGATGATAAAAATAAATAGCATAGTACTTTTATTTAATCATAAATCCACGTGAGTTGAGCATAGAATGAATATTGTTACGGAGACCCTTATCACCAGTTCATAAGGTTCAAAATCGCTTGCTACTCTCTCTGTTTATTTCCTTAACGTCGCGTGGGTTCTAGAAAGATGTATTATTATTATTATAGGTTAGGTTACGATGGGGTTGACATGTCCGTGTCGGATAAAAGTCACTAAAAAAAAAAAAAAAAAAGATGTATTCTCGAAACATGTAGTATAGCGTTCCGCGGACACGTGTTCCGCGTTATATAGGCGGCCCGGCGCGTCGACTGAGTCATTCAGTTCTGAGCAACGAGCGAAGACACTACAAGTGATACCAATGAACAAGTGCGATAATTAGTGACCTCGGCTATTCTTTTGGACTGTGATTTGGACCTGTGATTTGTGAAGTTCTATTGTGTAATCTAGATCTCAATAAAGTCTTATTTAGATCCATCAGATGTTTGTTTCCAAATTCGGAAACCCCAGCCCGTAACAATATCCTTTACTTTTGTACGGTAGTAAAGCCATGCTTCTCCGAGCACAAATGGGACGGTTCGACCGGGGAAGTTACCCTCTCACAGAAAATCGGCGTAGTACCTGTTCAACTGCGTTGCATTTTCGGAGGCCCTTTCTCCCACCCGTCTATTCCCTTCTTTTTTTCCCTCTCGTCCCTTCCTTCTTGTTCCTTTGGTTAGCAACGCGCGTGTGACACTTCAAGAATCGCAAGTGTTCATAGGTTGCGGCTACCATCGGGCAGACCGTATGCTTGTTTGCCAACTGTCATGAAAAAGAAAAATGAAAAACTTTTCACTCAGATCAGTTTTATTTAGAATATCAAACAAATCATTTTAGAAGAAACCATATAGCTCAATTTTTCAGTTTAATTTTACGAAAATATTAAACCATCATGACGCTTACGCAACATATAAACATTTAAAAAATCGTCATAGTTGTCATTCTTCTTTACGGCCTACGTAGGCCACTTCCATGAAATTTCATGATTCAACTTAGGCGCTTACGTCTTGTTTATAATCTATTGTTTTCACACAAAGTCTAATTAACAACTTCTCTGTCCCATGAGTCATATATGAATATTTCAATTGTTTAACTATTGTGTCTACTGTTTGAACAGTGAAGTTGTTAAAGTATAAGACGTTTTCGAATATAAAATTCGCTGTTGGGATAACCTCTGTCACAACAGAGATTATTCCACCAGTGCAATCAGTCACACTGGTGGTAGGTCTTTTGTTGCAAGAGGCCGGCTAGGTAGGTACCACCGCAGTGTCCAATATTCTGCCGCCAAATAGTAGTGCTTAGGCACTACTGTGTTCCAGTTTGAAGGGCATTGTACGCTAGTGAAATTACTGGGCGAATGAGATTTAAGAACTAATATCTCCAGGTTGGCAACGCGCGAGTGGCACCTACTAATGGTGCTGCAAGCGCTCATAGACTGCGGCAGCCACTTACCATCAGGTGGGCCGTATGCTTGTTTGCCAATTTCTAACATAAATAAAAAAAAAAAAACCTACACAATAATAATTTCGTAAATATATCCCAATACTAGGAATATCCTATAATGTTCTCTAATATTTTTCTCAAACAAAATAAAATACAGGCTTAATTTTTTACTAAGAATTCAAAAATTGTATTTAGTAGTTAGTTGATGGAAGGGCTATTCAAATGAGCTAGTAACTTGTCCTAGAAGTGGGTATGACAATATCCTACGGGGGTCAGAATCGAACCTGTAGCTCCCGCGTGATCGAAGTCGACCCGTCGCTGAGCTATTGAGGTTCATATCATTTAAATACATGATATTAGAATCATAGACCCGCTGGTAAAAAATACCTAATAACAAACAAAACACAACAATATCCAATAGTTATTTTCCACAATGGCACAAAAATGGATTCACCACAAAGCACTACTCGATTATCGGTGCTTATCGGAAAAATACACAATGTTCTTTTTGGCAAAGGTCGCATCATCGGATCACTTTCACAAATAAAATGTACACATGTTACGCGAAGCAAATCTGAGACTCACCTCTCACGGGTGGGGCTGCGACTTCCTATAATCCATTTAGGCGAACAACCTAGCTACGTGTCAGAGTGATTGATGTAGGTACCTACAAGGTGACTCGTGACGCGGTGACTTTATCTAAGGCCTACACAAAATGTCTTAAATAATATGATCTGAATAACCCACCTCATCTGATAGTTGTATGGTTTACTCACACTACAATATACTGTATCCTACTTATTGATATCGCCTCTAAAATGTCATGGAAAATGTGATAGAAAAAAAAATATTAGAAGAGTCATGCTCCTCCACCGGAGGCCCAATTTCCCACCCCTATGTCCCATTCGTTTTTTTTCTCATCCCTTCCTCCTATCCCTTAGCAAAGGGTATGTTTTTTTTAAATGGTATAGCGTTTGACTGTTATCACACCTGACGTAAGGTGACGATACAGCCTAAGGTAGATCGCGCTTGCCTAGAAGATGCTTATTCAGTCTAGTTTTGAAGGTACCTCCGTTGTAGGTGGTGGCAGCAAGCATCAAGCTGGTACCTGGCAAAGCCGTCCCATAAATGGCAGCACTACTCCATACACGATCTCACCTGAGCTTTATGCAGGTGATACTTCAAGTATCGCAAGCATTCATAGGTTTCGGTAACTGCTTACCAGCTTACCATCAGGAGGACCATATGCTTGTATGCCAACCGTCAAGACATAAAAAAGTATATTAGTTTAATTAATCTTCAATGCTATTATAAATTTTACCTCTATAGCCATAAATTCTCACGTTTTATAACCACTGAAATCAATTATCTCTATATAATTGTTAGCGAATTGATTCCCTTTATTTCGAAGAATAGACTTTGTATTTATAAATTATCTGTTATAGCTATTCTGACAAAACAATTTGAACGTTTGAAGTGTTTTACGCTGTTGGAACTAACGAACCATTAAGAAATATCGTGAATATCAATGATAAAGAATGTGAAAATCACCTGGTATTCTATTTTAACGACTAGAAATATAAATAAAATCGTGCGATCGTCTCCCCATTAGAAATAAGACACCAAACATCAGGGACGTAGGCCTTTGAAACTTTGACACACACTTAGACCTAGACATTAGTCTTCGGGTAACGCACCCGCGATTTTTCTTGGGACATTAACTAAATTTATTGCTGCTATTACCCTATGTCACTTTTAGTAACCCAACAATACACAAATACAAGTAACATAATATTCTGTTTCAGAAGTTGAAGATACTTATCTAAAATATCTTCAACCAGGGCGCTTCCATGACAACACTGTGGCGCAGTCGCGGGTTCGATTTCCCATTTTTTTATTTTTTTATTTTTTTTTATTTATTAATTAACAGCAAAAACAGCAAAACAAAAAAACAAGACAATTTTCCTTTTTGATATAACATGCAAGATGCAATGTATAGCCTGTCTGCTGAATCGACTCCATGAATAGTCTTACGGTGGCATCCACACTAAGCAAGCTTGTATCCCATTTCCCATTGGAGCAGATGATTGACCATGCAGACATATTATAAAATATATCCATACGTACTCCATAGTAAAAAGTAACTATAATTTATGCAAATAATAATTCTTAGTGTCCCGAAAACCTTTATTAAATTGATGAATGTAATAACGATATCATAAAACATAAACCTGTAAACAGTTTAATGAGCTTTTTCCCATTGTACTGCTCAATACTTAATATCACTGAACGTAGTCGCGTATCACATAATTAGGTATGTATATAATTATGGTACAACCTTATCTCTCTATATAAAAAAAAACATAGCCAATAAAACAATATAAGAATCAGTGCAATCAGTCACACTGGTGGTAGGTCTTTTGTTGCAAGAGGCCGGCTAGGTAGGTACCACCGCAGTGTCCAATATTCTGCCGCCGAATAGTAGTGGTTAGGCATTACTGTGTTCTGGTTTAAAAGGCACTGTAGGCTAGTGAAATTACTGGGCAGAGGAGATTTAAGAACTAATATCTCGAGGTTGGCAACGCGCGAGTGGCACCTACTAATGGTGCTGCAAGCGCTCATAAGCTACAGCAACCACTTACCGTGGGCCATATGCTTGTTTGCCAACTTGTAACATAAAAAAATCAGTACTATATCGATATTAATTCCAGTGTAATTTTACGATTAATTTATTTCGATCATTACTTCTAAAAATGATATAAGCATTCAAATTATATCTGCTTGGCTATTACCAATTAGTTATCATGATCCATTTCTTCTCCCTATCCCTACGTAAGTGCATAGAGAAGAAGAAAGTCAGAAGACAGAAAAAGAAGGAAGGAGGTTGGACCTCATCAAACGATGCTCACACTCATTAAACAAATCGCTATAATACGTATAGTTCTGATCTACTTCACGTTGATAAAATCTGTTTTGAGTGTAATACTTATTTGGTCAAACCAGCCCATTCATGTTGAAAAAAGCAAGGCTCTACTACTACAACAACTAAATATTATATCATAGATCTTATATTTTACTGATATGTCTGAATTTCTAAAGTAAGTGTTATTTACTTTTATACTTCTTCCTCCGAAGATTACTGACTTTATACCACGCTTTATGGCGCATCCGGTACAGGCTATAAAAATAGACCTCAAAGTGATTGCCGTAAAATCGGTTAAAGTGTGCGATATTTGAGATAAAAAATAATATTATAAATTGAGTCACAGCATGTAGCCAATTTTTGACAAAAATCAATTGTGAGGTTAAAATTGTACGACATATTATACAATTGTTTGGCGTTTATTGTTTTTCATTAATAATATTCTAAGTAAAGGAAAAGACAAAATGAACCGTATTATATTGGAGGACTCTATGACTAATGATGATCACATTGAATAAGAAATAATATAAACTGCTAAGCACACCTTGTTTTTACAGTTGTTATAGTCTAAACAAAGTGCAACTACAATAGGAATATTAAATAAATTAACAAAAAAAACTTCTATTTATTATTGAAATTATTTACTAGCAGTGTCCACGGCATCACTCGTGTTATAAGGTCTTGCATTTCATTTTTTGATAATCCCACAGATACCTATCATTTCCCTGAGATAAATAGTAGCCTTTGTATCAATCCAGGTAATAAGCTTTATAAGTACCACATTTCATTCAAATCCCGTTTTTGGGTTATTGAGTAACTAAGCTGTGAAATTGTGGAACGCACTTCCTTTGACCGTACAACAGTCCAACACATTAGAAAAATTTAAGAAATTAGTAAAAGATCACTATCTGCTTAATAACAACTCTTGATTCAATATATATGTACATATTATTAAAAATACATATACTTATATTATCTTATATCATTTGTAAAAAGTATTTATTAGTTTATATTATTATATGTTTAATAGTTGTATGTAGTAATGTGTAATTATTTGTATGTAAGTTTATTATAATATTTATGTTGTTCATCACCTGCCTATTCTGGTAACTTTATTACTCCTTCCCTAAGGTTGTCTGGAAGAGATCGCTTTGAGCGATAAGACCGCCTTTTGTGCCTTACGATGTAACCGTTCTGTACATTCCTTTATAATATTAGTTTTAAGTTTGTAGTGCACAATAAAGAGTTTAAATAAATAAAAAAAATAAATAAAGTCCCTACATACAAACTTTCACATTTATTATATTAGTAAGATTACAATATTATCATTTATGAAGTAATGGAAAAATTGTTGACTAATTAACTCTTCCTAATTAATTTTATATAAAATTTTTATTTGAACATTAAATAGAATTTACATAAAAATTGGTTCTACACATGCATTAAAAATAATTCAATATTCACAGTTATTAAGCGATTATCGCTAGGTATAATTTTATAGTGAAAAAATCAATCAGCGCGACTTTCAGTTCAAATTTTATTTTGTAAAGGGAAATATATTTGCGTTGTTAGCGAAAATGGTTCTGAAAATTTAAAGATTTAAAGGCCGTTTGTTCTGTAGACAAAAGAAAGAACAGCAAGATTTAGTGCCAGCAAGAGAGACCGTTGCAGCAAATGGTACCTAATAACTATCTAACTCAGCACGATAACTTTTATGCTTACCCATTCTTCATGGAAATAGCAATGAGAAACGTTTAAACAAAGTTCAAAATAACTGCCTTCTTAATTTTTCATACAACTTTTAATATATTTGAATGCATTATTAAAATTATATTTATAAATTTGTATAAAAAAAAACATATACGCATAATAAAGTCACATAATAAATAATTACTGTATTTATTGAAACAACATAAAGGTAATTTCAAATAACGAAATAAAAATATTGTCGATTGTATCGGCGTGAACATATACTACCATAGATATTCGATTTTAACGCATGCGAAATGCACTGAATCTGGTCGATACCCAATTCTATCTAAGTATAGCTAAACCTCTTATTATAATCTAAGGGGTATAGCAATGTATATATGTGGTATACAATTATACATTTCTATACCTTACCACTTAACAATAACAGCAAAGTAGCTTAACTTTTTGGTAACACTTAAAAATATACTTATAAAGATGTTGCGATTCAAACAATCACTTGACAAGACTCCTTATATCCCCCACACACCGGTGACGCTGTCAATGTTAGTAAAGCCAACAGTAATACACCATCAGAAAAAAATCAATTTAACAGCATAAAAGATAATAAGCATAAAAAGACGGTCTATATTACAAACGTATCCTAACGATAACGATGGAACAAATGTATTATTTTAAACCGATATCATAGTTTTACAGATGCTACACTCATAACAAACTACTAAGACTTAACCGCAAATAATAACGCAATTAACAAGCGTTTTTCTTTTAATATTTTACATGTTATTTTAAAGTTCCTGCCAAACTTCCATATTTATTATTAGTTATTTCATCATTTAGAGACAATAACACAGGTATTGGTGGCAAGATGATAACGAGAAGATATAATTTTTTTTTTTTTTTATGTTAGGAGTTGGCAAACAAGCATACGGCCCACATGATGGTAAGTGGCTGCCGCAGCCTATGAGCGCTTGCAGCACCATTAGTAGGTGCCACTCGCGCGTTGCCAACCTCGAGACATTAGTTCATAAATCTCGTTCGCCCAGTAATTTCACTGGCGTACAATGCCCTTCAAACCGGAACACAGTAGTGCCTAAGCACTACTATTTGGCGGCAGAATATTGGACACTGCGGTGGTACCTACCTAGCCGGCCTCTTGCAACAAAAGACCTACCACCAGTGATAATAAAAAAATAATCTGGTTATCTTTTTAATACAGAATTCAACCTCATACAAATCTATAACCCATTTTCAGCTCCGGTACTATTACAACTCTTGAATTTATGGGCCGTAACCAAATTCGAGCACATAAAAATCGAGAAATTTTTGCTTTTTAGCTTAACAATGCTGCCGAAATTGTAGGGTAAATATACCCACAGCACAAACTTGCTGACGCACAATTAATAACAACAGAGTTCTGTATGCACAAATCTGTGCAACTTGGCTTGTTAAGCCTTTGTGCTGAATACACGCCATCTACTCCATCATAATACCTCGCTGCTTTACAAATTCACTCGACTTATGCTCTCAAAAGGCCAAAAGCTTTCTCAGGGAGTTAGTTTAATAATATGTAAATACGAAAACGAGTAAATCATCCACCCAATTACGGACTACTCTTTATGATTTACTTTACCATTATCCTCACGAGCTATGTATGAGTGAACTGATCTTCGGAACTATTAGTTTCAAAGTCGAAAGTTGGTTTAATTTGCATAAGTTACAGATTTCATTTACATAATTACCAATTCGATCTACCATTACCATTAATCTTGAGAATAAATCCGGGCGGACATAACAGAAGTCTGATTAGCTTTAAATTTTCACAATCTTGAAACTGTTTTACTGAAGCCTTAGAGAAAAAATGTAAACATTAGAAACAAAAACAATGAAAAATAGTCAGGTCGGTCTTTTACAGTCCTTGTTAACCCTGGGACGGCACTTAAATCAAATGTTCGCAATTCCAAGAAATTATAAGAACAAGACACAAATTCCACTTACTCTGAGACTGTCCTACTGAATAAAAAACATTATTCCGACAATATTTCTGTTGTAAGAAGTTTTGTTACGAGATAAATTTTATTTAATGACCTAGTTTAATATTATGTTCAAATACAAACTGTGCCGTATTTACTTATGTTTTATTTGTTATTATATATTTACGCATTAGGCCTGAATTAAATTTATCAGCATCGACCAGTGTTTAGCTGGATAGTTTTGGACAAACTTATAAGTGTCGCATGATTAAGCATCGTTAGCACGCGTAGGCATGCTTCAGCATCCTTAAGCATGCGTACGCATATTTTAGCACACTTTGAAGGCTGTTTAGTACTGTAAAAAATGAGAATTGATGCGTACGCCTCTTTATACAAAATAGCTATTTTCTATAGAGAGAATGCTAATCGATGCTGACATATTACTGACTGACGTATTTCAGGCCTTATAGGAGCAGCAGAATACAATTGATAAGGGGCAAAAGAATTTTAGTAATAAAAAGCAAAATGCTTTTTATGAGTTTTCATGTTATATTGAGGTTCTCAGAATGATATGCTTAGATCTCTGACACTTCGTAAACATTTCGATACCTTTATCTACTAAATTCTTGGAACGCTTTTTCCGTATTATCAATTATAATTTATTTATTGATAATAATACCTAACGCTATACAACTCAATGACCCCCATCAGGACAATTATATCCAGGACGGAAGTTCGGAAACATACACAATGACAAGGATAAACACATCCAGACCGGAAAACATGCCTATATGGTCAATGCAAACATCTGCTCCGAGCGGGATTAGAATCCGCGATCTGTGAAACCTAAGGCAGGTTCGCTACCGTCGTCATTGATACACAAATTGTTTACTTTATTTTCCAAATTGATCTTTGTTCCTCGCAATAAAGGCCAATTTTGAATATGTGTGTACTATATTAGCAAATGTATGTGGACTCTCATATACACTTGCTTCACATAGCCACAAATTTACGACAACCACAACTTCATTTATCGCTCTACACACAAATTAAACTACAAATATGAGCATTTAAGTTAATCAGCCCAATTACTTTCTTTTATTGATAACAAATTGTGCATATATTAAGTGTGCAATAACAGTGAATTGCAAAAATAAATATTTTTCTTCCTAGCCTTACTTCTTTTAATTCTTGGTATTATTTGTATATTCTATTTCACCCAAAGTCAGCTTTTACTCTAGTCCGGATTTGTCGGGTTACTTATTTTCCACAACCCTAAGAGCAAACCATTAAATCATTGTATAAGAGCAAATGAACCTTCAAGAAGTAACGAATATTATTATATTTTATTATAACAACCGGGACCGACAGCTTAACTTGCTCTTCGAGGCACGGTGGGAAGACCCACAAAGACAAAAACCCAGACCGAAACAGATAATTATAACAAACATCGGCTCAAAACGGAAATCGAAACCGCGACTGTCTAGACTAAAAAGAAGGCTACCAGCAATCCACTTCCACTTACCATCAGATGGAGTAGAGTCATTTGCCCTCCGGCGTTATTTAAAAAAAAAAGACTTCGAAGAATATACACAGTCAAATTTAACTATTTTCACAAATATTAATCATATGAACATGTTTTCTTATAAGATCTTTAAATTGTTAAAGCGTTTGAAGAAATTAAAGCCATAGCATCAATATGAAATTCAAGAGATGCAATACATACCTTCACTTAGTATTTTCTTCACGGTTCTGTAATTTCATCGCTCAAATGACATAAACAACAACAAACAAAATACGTATATCTTGGATCGTCGCCAAACAATTTTTCAGATTCGAAAGTATAAATTCGGCGTTGAAAACAGTTTTACTCACTAACAAGGAGCTGATCGTTATCTCTGCACCGATATTGGGTCAAGCTCTTCATACCATATAACGGAAGAACCGTTTGAAACCACATGACTGGATTTAGACTACTGACTAGGAAACATAGTAATTCGTTAAAGAAATAGTTATGTTTACTTATGTGTCTATACTATTATAAAACTATAGTTTGTATAAATGGTTATGATAAAGATATTTTTAACCAGTAGGGATCGAATACTTAGTAGTTCCTAAGAACATAACTATTATTTTAATAAATTTCTCTTTGTAATAATCAAGAAATTTTTGATTTTTAAAGAGAGTTTGATTTATCGGAAAGAGTCCTAACAATTTTTCTTTTATTTGATGACAAAGTAATAAAATCAGTGTTATTTTTTTATTTTTATTTTTTGAAACGCGTACCCACGCTATCTAGCTAGACGATAAATAATTATTTATTCCTAAAGAAAGTATAAACAGTAATTAGGCAGATCTTATAAAATAATATACATCAACACATAGACAGAATTAATTAAATATAATATAAAGGTAATTAATATATAAATTTTAATAAATTTGAAACATGGACACTCTAGATAGCCGAGTTTTAATGGTAAAAACAGAAACCTTATAATTTCGTCATGCCCATAGTAACTTTACTCGGTACTGTTGGCTCTATCTGTAGGACATTTAGTATATAGGTTATTCAATGAAACGCTACAGAATTTTATAATTAAATATTAGACATATAGGTGTATATGTTAGGTTTACTTCATTTATTATTTTTAATAGTAATAGTATCACATTGACGTTGGTAGAACATCTGCGCTGAATATATTATAACAATTAATATATTTTCATACTAATTTTAAACACGTTTTAACAATTTTTATCTCTTCTAAAAAATTAACCGTCAAGTGCGTTGTTCACCACGCACAGTTGAAACTAAAGGGTTCCGCAGCTGGGTTATGATAAATTTTAAGGACTTTAAAAATAATAACGAATTAAAGTCGACCGCAAAATAAGTTGGTAAATTCATAGTAATTATTAAAAGTAATATGAAAAACAGAGTTATGGGAACAACTTATATATCCCTTAAATTTATAGACCTATCTTCTTCAAATCAAATGTGGATGAAACTTCATGTGGTATTCTACAAACTCAAATTTTTCCAGAATTTTAAATCTCATAGTTCAAAAGTTAGAGGGGGGGGGAAACAATTTTTACGACTTTAGGAGCTAATATCTCAACAACTACTGACTTAATGAAAAAAGTCAAAAATCAAACCTCTTTATCATTTTTAAAAGACCTATCGAAAGATACCTCACACGTTGGCATACTTTGAATTTTTTTTCAACACTCAGTTACATGTATGGACTGCTACCCTTAATTCTTATACATTTTAAGATTTCATTACAAAATCGTTGTGCGCTTCATAGAATACACCTATTTAGTGAATTTCGTATAGATTGAGCTAATGGTCTTCGAGTAAAATGACTGTGACATACGGACAGACGGACAGACGGACATGACTAAACTATAAGGGTTCCGTTTTTGCCATTTGGCTACAGAACCCTAAAAATGAAAAAAATTGTTATTTTCGTTATACATTTTAGATGACAACTTTATTATTGGTTATCCATTAATTGTTAGGAGTGAAAATTAATTAAATCCGAAAAGGTCTTTAACAAAGATAATGCCTTCAGTGATGTCTTGTGACTCCAAATACTATAATGCAATTAGAAACAAACAAACCACGAAGATCATGCCGCTAAAACTAAACTCAAGTGTTGCATGACCTCTAACGAAATTAGAAACTTATAAAAAAAATGAAAAGAAAAGTATCTTAAATAATATGATAAAAATATTAACCAATAGTGTTTGAATTATACTATTAGATAAATGAAAATGTAATATTAAATACTAGCGACCCGTACTGACTTCCTGTGGATACCTAATAAAACTGTATTCCCTTGATCCCGTTGCTGTAGGAGTTGAAATCCCGTTCTTGGGTCTATTTTATTTCGGAATGTGTATTGCTGTTGGCCCTATTGGCCTTGACAGCGTCACCGAGCAGGGGGGCCGAGTACAGAGACTCAGCCGAACTACCTACATTCATACAAACATTAGGTTTAACAAATTTTGCGACACAATATTCCTAATCCCGTTGATCCCATACAAAAGTAGTCCTGGCAACTACAAACACAACGGTTAATAAAAAATAATGTAATATTTTTGGAATAGCTTTTTTAATTTAATAATTTCTAGATGTTAAGAGTATTAGGGAATCCCACAATTGTGACAAGGACGGGGGAGAGGTAAACAAAATCATGAAATTCGTGTGACGTAATTTATTTGCTTGTCAGAAAACTTTGCGAGCACGCTTACAATAACTTTACCAAAGTTTTATCGTTATAATATGAATACTAAAAGATCCCATAGAAGAACTAACTTTTTCATAATAATTCATTTTAAAATGTTTGAAGTCTTTGTCTGTCGTCGTCGTAGAATTATGTACTACAGACAAATAATTTCATTAAAGTGTAGGTATTTCCATGAGAAAAGATTTGAATTAAACATAGCTATCAAATGTTATTGCTCTATGTTTCAAATTTACAAATTTTCGAGTTAAAGGCTGTAAGGTTTTTGCCACTCTTGCCTCTGGTTGATAGTGGAAACTGCCGCCCTAGGCTCAAGCTTACTCAGCCTGCTGGTAAATCCGCCACTACAGGCAAAGCCTTAGTACACAGACGGAACAAAAAAAAATCGTTCATAAAACTCTCAACAGTCCATAACAATTACGTATTTCAAATATATCTTAAACATTTACGCACGTACATACATTATCGTTTACGATAGAATAGGCCTATTTAAGATTGAAGAATTACAAGCGTTAAAATAAATATCTTATGCCCGTTTAAGCAGGCTAATTTGACGGCAATGCAGGCAGCTTGCCGGGATGAAGGTATACGAAGTCCGCGGCAACTCAGATTAAACTTGTTTTTAAGTTTATCGTGGCTTTAATATTGTTCGCAAGGACTTAACGCTACATCTAAGCTTTACTCTCAAGAACTTACAGAAAGACTACGTCGCGACGAATAGCAATATAAATTTTATCGCTCACGTTGTAGTTGAACCTTTTATAGCCTTTAATTTATCACGTTTATCTTTAAACCACGTATTGGTGCTACGTTGAAAGCAAAGTAGACTTATGATATATCATATATGTATACTAGTACATCCTAGCTATAATATTTTTAATGCGATAGTGAGTTCCTTGGGTTTTTGATGAATTTTGCTACAGATATAACCTTGTGTAGTGCGATCTTGAAGACGGTTATGGGCTACTTTTGGTCGCGAAAACAAAACTTGTTATTGTGTTTGTGTTCAATACCACCATGTTCTGATTGCAGTATACTTTATCGTGTGTCACTTTTATATCAATAAACCTGAGTACTATAAACGAATGTGTAAAATGCGATAAATTAACAATTTAAGGTAGATATAGATAGATTTTATTATTTACTTGCAAATATTTTTATTTTTAAGAAAAAAAATTTTATCATCCACAATTATTTTTTCATCCGTTTTTCTTTTATCGACGCATTCGGGAAGCGCAAGCATGGAACCTAATTTACTGAGACATATAACGTTTGATTTAATTCGGCGCTGAACGGGCCGGGTCGGTGTCGGCGATTTACTTTTATTGCTATTTAGTTTTATTCCATCCCAATGCTGTTTTGTGTAGTCCTATTCTCGAAATCGTTAACGGCAATTGTGTAATCTTCTTTACACAGTCGTAACGTACAATAATCGACTTTGCGGTTTCCGATTAATGCAAGTCATAACTCTCGCTAATGACATCCATTAGGGCTTAGTTTTTATTACCATAGAGAAGCTTGAGAACGTCCCGCTAAAGTCGTAAGAGGAACTCTATAGTATGAAGTTGATATCGAACTTCATTATCTCGTTTTGTGGTTACAATTGAAACCAAAATGCTATTTATATTATCTTCATATCAACATCAATCTGACCTTCTTGTAACGACCGCTACATACGCGTTGTAGACGAAAGTGACAGTTTTTTTTTTTTTTTTTTTAATTGGAGAAATGCAGTTACGCACTCGAGCGCCGGGACGGGTGCAATGGCGCAGGAGGTGTGTGGACTCGGAGCCGAGCTCCCTACCCACTAAAACTCCAAGGTCCCATCTAGCGCCATAGTGGGACGTCGCGGGGTCGCCGAAGCATACAACCGCGACGCCCCGGCGCTTGCCCCGAGGGGCCCACCGGTGGCGGCAACCTACTGCCGCCATACATACATACACAATAATACATAAAATACATATATACAGATACACACCGCCGCGCGCGAACGCGCCAGGCCCCTCGGCCTCCACCCTGGGCGGCACCATACTGCCGCCATATATACTAATACATATAATACATAAATACAATATACGGCGGCGCTTTCGCGCCCCACCGACCGGGACCAAAAGGCCCCGGCAAACCCAACCAAGGGAGCCCTGGGTCCTAGGGCTCCCCCCGAGACTAACTTTTTAATGAGGTTGTTTCCCTCTACGACCGACCGTCGTTATTTTTAAAGAGGTTTTCTTCCTCTACCGCCCGACCGGGGCTGAAGGCCCCGGTTAAGCACCTCGGTGTCGCAGGAGCCGCTCGCAGTCCATTCTGATAAGCAGAAAAGTACCGGAGCGACCCATACGACACCACCCTCCTAGGCGCGGTCTGGCGTAAAACGCACCACGCCCGAACCGTCCGACCCTGTTAGCTTCACCGGGCAGTCGAAGGTGCCACCTGCACAATCGACTCCCGGCTACTGAGCCCCCCGGCACGACAAGCCCAGGGTACCGCAGAGTTTGACCTCTGCGGTTGGGATTCATTGAGATCCCTCAAGTGTCACCAACCTTGAAATATTTTGGTTTTTTTAATCTCATGTTTCCATTAATGACACTAGCTACAGTGATCTTCAATCCTAAACACAATAATACTGTTTTGTCATAGAATATCTGACAATGCGGTGGTAAAATACTAGCTATCTAACCAGCCTCTTGCAATAAAGGGCCTACCCAAGTTTTTACTTTATTAAAACATTATTGAATTAAAACTTATTTATTATCACAGACTAATCTTCGTGTAATTTTATACCACATAAAAATCTCTATCAGTAAACCACGATAGCTTTGTGTTGATTAGAAGATAAATGACGCAAGAGTTGCAAGTTTAATCTAAAGCCTTGTTCTTAGTTATTGCCTAACTAATCTTATTATAAGCTACGCGCCTATAGTGGAATATAAGTAAAAACTTGAAAATCATTGCTAGTATATTTCTTTTAATACACCATCATCCACTTTCGCTGACGTCACAGTCACTGCATGGTGATGTCTCGTATTCGGGTCCTCCAAAGAAAACTTCAGTGTATGTTAGACTTTGTTTATTTCAACGGGTAGCGTAACGACGGCCTAGATAGGTCCGTACTATACGACAGCTTGAACACCAATTAATCGGCAACGACAAAGCGGGCGTATTTATAGGTCTTGATACACATGCAAATGTTCACAAGTTTTTAGGTTAGAGATTGAAATTATAATAACATTAACAATTACACGCTGTTTAACGTTAATTCTACAATCAAAATCTTAATTTGATGATTTATGAACTAATTATTAGCAATACTCTTGTATTCCCGCCGACATAAACACAATATTAAAATGCTTTCTGTTGAACAGAAGTCAGGGCAAACATCGAAACGATTTCAGTGTCCGGTATTAAACGCTTATCTGTCCATCATTCTGAACAGGTTATATCTTCACTCTTGATCTAAAGACTGACAGGGGTCTCTTTGACATGCTTCTCTTTTTGCACTGGAAATGTGTTTCATATCCGGGTTGTGTGAAAATGGACATACTATTATATTCCTTTTGTTAAACACAAACACGAGTATATTTTTCTCTAACAGCATGATAGATACTACGGTAAAATTAATTGTCTATTTTTTTTCTTAGATAATTATCATAAAAGCCGACCGCTGTGGCGTGTTGGTAGTGAGCGTACCCTTGGCCTCAACGGTCGTGAGTTCGATTCCCGCTCGGTGTGGATATTTGTATCAATTAAAGTATATGTTTCAGTGTGGGCGTTTGTTCTTGGAAAAAGAATGTTTTTTTATGAGAAAGTCGTCTCGAGGTAAAAACTCCATGAATTATTGACAACATACTCGTGTACAAAGACGAAGGTGTTGTAACTAAGGCCCTAAAATCGACAAAATTACTGCTTCATTTCGGTGCTGGAAGCAATTTCATTCTTTTGTGCTATAATATTGCCCCTAAGTAAACGGATTTCGCCGGCTCCCTTTCTTAATATAGGATATTCTTCAATAAAAGGAAAATTCATGTGACGATTTCACAACAGAATGTTTGTGTGTAGCATGGCAACGAAGACAAGTATTTATGGACTTTGTCTCTTTTCTTTTGCTCTTTATTTCGTAAATTTCATCCAATCAAATAAAAAAAAAACAGAAATCTTGATAATATTAGTAATAACCATGCTTCTCCCAGCACAAATGTGCCGGCTTGACCGAGAAGTACTACTCTCTAACAAAAAATCGGTGTAGTTACAGAGTATTGTTTCGTGCGATGAGTGAGAGTGCCGGAGGCCCAATCTCCCATCCCATCTGTTCCTTTCCCTTCTCACCCCTTCTCTCCTAACCTTTGTGTTAGCAACGTGCATCTGATACTACTAGTATCGCCAGCGTTCATAGGTTGCGGTGACTGCTTACCAACAGGCAGATCATATGTTTATTTGCCACCCGTCCATACCATAAAAATGTTATGTTGTTGGTGGTTAAAATTTTTCTCATGTATTGTTTACCTGTATATTCAATTTCATACATATACATAATATATTATCGAGCGAGAACCATACTCGCAACCAGGTTAAGAACAGACTTTGTTTTTCCTTCAGTGCGTTCAATTAGTATAATTTTCTTGTTATATGAATTTTTGAATACAATACCAACTGTAACATTATTTATTTCACAAACATGAAAAAAGCTGAGTTATCGGTACATTGTCATTTGCTCTTTTTCAAATAATTAACGGCTATTGTTTTTCTGGAATATATTGTTCCTCTCTTTTATAGCTTAAATATGAATAAAATTTGTTCAAAATATGAAAGGTTTTATCAAATCCGTCATTCAAGAATGATAGTTTGTGCTAGTTGCATTGGCTGAGATTTTTTTATGTTACTAAGTTGGCAAGCAAGCATACGGCCCACCTAAAGGTAAGCGGTTGCATTTGCAGGTGTCACTCACGCGTTGCCAACCTCGAGATCTTGATTCTTAAATCTCCTTTACCCAGTAATTTCACTAGCGTCAGTGCCCTTCAAACCGGAACACAGTAATGCTTAACACTACTCCTTGGCGGTAGAATATTTAACACTACGGTGGTACCTACCGAGCTGGCTTCTTGCAAGTAAAGACCTACCACCGGTGTGACTGATTGCCGTGGTAACTGATTATAATATCATCTAATCTCTGCTGTGACAGAGATTTTATGCATTGACACAGGTAAGTAATATAAATTGTTATTACATGAAATCAAAACGCTCCTGCCCTTTGCTCTTCGCCGTCACACGGACGCAAAGGGCAGGACAGTAATGAGCCTATTGTATACTTCAATCGAGCAGAAATTGCCTGTTTGTTCCTGTTCGTTTGCATATGAATATTCTATCAGTTGAATATTTCGTTATCTTATTTCATTGAAAGTTTTGGCTTTGTCAATGTAATAATTTTAATCATGTATATACATTAATGATTTATTTCGTTCAAAGCTTAGACGTCTCGATAAACCGTATTCACCGCTCATACGAGTACCTAAATAATAGTAAGCCTAAAACAGCCCTCATATTCCAGTTCATAGAATAATCTCTATCACTATACTAGTAACATTTACTTTTTTTGAAAGATGACATGACATATAATTAAAATCTAATATTGTCGAAAACAAAAACGTAAATCTTAATGAAGGATTAAACAATTTATTTTTAATTTATATTAAAAACAAATACTAATGAAGTAAATAATACAATTGAATTGATTCAAGCTAATTAAAAATTACAATGTTATTTCATTTTCTTTTCTGAATTGAATGAGGATAAGGAGGAAATGGGGATGGGAAAGATAAAGAAAGGGAGATGGCGTAGGAATTTGAGAGCTCAATGAAAATGATAATCATGATATAATCGAGGAGTTTTAGCTTCGAAGCCACACAGTGCAGACAGGATCCCTAACTACCTTTAGAACAAACTTCAGAACTAATACTAATTTTGTCTCTACAAATCTGTGCTGAAGCTGAATAAACAGCAGAATACTCGCATCTGAATATCTTGCGAGTTGTAAAATGTTTACAAAAGGACACTAAATACACAGTTGAACGGTTTCACATTATTTTAGAGATTTTGAATGAATAATAGAATTCAATTTTAGTATTAAATATGGCAAAGAATCCATCCGATCACAGAGTACTTTTAGGGTTTATTTTACCATTATCTCCATGAGTTATCTTTAAATGAATTGATCTTCAGAACTATTAGTTTCAAAGCCGTAAGTTGACTGCTCCCATTTGCATAAGTTACGCATTTCATTTCCGTAATTACCAATAGGACCATTAGCATTAATCTAGTGAATACTATTTAAACGAACGCCAATCGCATTTAATAGCTATATTTTATTTAAGCATTCACATATTTAAATTTGAAATTAAGAAGTATTCGTTGCTGAAAAAAGAAAACAATCAAAAGGATTCAAATAAAAAACGAGTGTACCTCATGAAAATGGTTATCGTAGTCTCCGTTCATAGTTACGATATATTTGCCACCGGGAGAAGAAGATAAAAGAAAAGGTAGAGAAGTTGTTGGAGCTTGGGCCACCAATACCTATGAAATAGCGTTATGGCACACTTGTAATTTAAAAGAGACCTTTACTGTTCAAGCTGGCCTGATGATATGGAAAAAAAAAAACTCTGTCTACTGCAGGATTAAAATAGTCTGGGACTGAAACTGTTAAGCTATTTCCTTACAGTTCTTATATTGTGTGCATATAAATCTTATACTTAATGCTACTTACAAAATTCCTATGTTTTCGCTCTTCTGGTGAAAGTCATCAACTGGCCAAAGCGAACACGTACGTAGTACTTTACTGTCATGAACGACATGTTAGTACACGATTGACATGGAAATAGCTTAGCTTTAGGTGTACTAGTTTTGTTGGGAAGAGCTAATGTGTAGTGTGTGAAAATATTTTTATAAAATGATAAGACTTGCGCTTGAAGAATAATAAAATGATTATAAGTTTCTTACAATTTTTCTACCATATTGACCACCTGAATAAATGTAAATGCATTTAATTGCAATGCTATTAAAAATTAATTTCATTATTGCCTTTCTGTAAACTAAGGACTAGAACGTCCCTACAGAAAAACTTCGCTAGTACTCCTTCGTAAATTCAACGAAACTAACTTAGTCACACGCTAACGCACGCATTTTGTTGAAAAAATCGAAGAATCAAAGATTTTTAGCAATTCATATTCATTTATATTCATTAATAAACCTTGCAACACTTTTTGGCATCACTGGGCCTTCTTGACCGGGAAAGCATCCTCTCACAGAATATATTCGAAGATGATTTGAGACAACGGTGGCTCAAATCTTTTTCTATCTTGTTATTTTTCTATCTCCTCCCTTTTCCTATAGTCGGCAACAAGCATTTTTAACTCCTCATGTGATAGCCACCGATAAGCTAAGGTGACAGCTACGCTTGTAGACACTATGAATACCTAAATTCCAACATACATTGTTATTTTATAATCAATAAATAAACTTAAATGTCATCGTCAGCTCTATATTCGGGTAATTAAGAGACATTGTTTCGCTGAAACGATTTATTAAGTTTATTTATAGCAATTTTTTGTCGAAAATCCAATATTTGAAATGTTTTCACAGTAACACTATATATTAATATAGAATGGAAAATTAAGTCCATCTGATGTGTCAAACGTCCAATTCGATATTTCATTTGCTATCTTTGCTTTATGTGTATTCAGTCTGCAGTTTATGTTATGTCCAAACTAAAGTGCGAAAAGGAATTTTGAATTTGAGGTAAAATAATATCTTAATATCTTAATTATTGGCGTCATCACCAATGCAATGGTTTGCTATACTGACTTGTAAATTCAATACAAAAAATATTACGCCAGCTTGAAATAGGATGATAGTGATGAGCGTATTGTTTTTAATTATACCTATTAGTTAGTAGTAGATCGAAATGTTGTTTTATATGATTGCTATTTTGTTTTTTATTTAATTCAAAAATAAGTTTGTTGATACTACACTTACGAATATAAATATTATATGTTTGACTATTTATGTTTTGATTATTTTTTCGTAAAAATTTATCATATAATAATTGTTTCATTTACCATCATGTATTAATTACATAAATACCTAAAGAAACAACTCCCGAGGCGTCTGGTAGTTCAGAATGCAATGTTTGCGTATAATACCACCTTCAGGTTCATATCTGACAGCCGATCGGCAGGTTCAGCTTGCTTGGACAAACCGATAAATAAACCAGTACGACTTATTTTCGATTTATTTTAATTCAATTATTTACATTTGTACTTAGAATTTATGACACAGTAGGTTAATTATTTTTTAGGGTTCCGTAGCCAAATGGCAAAAACGGAACCCTTATAGTTTCGTCATGTCCGTCTGTCCGTCTGTCCGTCCGTCCGTTCGTATGTCACAGTCAATTTACTCGGAGACCATTGGCTTTATCTATACGAAATTTACTACATAGGTGTATTCTATGAACCGCACAACGATTCTGTAATGAAATTTTAAAATGTATAAGTATTAAGGGTAGCAGTCCATACATGTAACTGAGTGTTGAAAAAAAATTTCAACGTATGTCAACGAGTGAGATATTTTTGGATAGGTCTTTTAAAATGATAAGGAGGTTTGATTTTGACTTTTTCATTAAGTCAGTAGTTGTTGAGATATTAGCTCCTAAAGTCATAAAATTGTGTCCCCCCCCCTCTAAGTTTTGAACTATGGGATTTAAAATTCTGAAAAAATTTGAGCTTGTAGGACTCTTAATAAAATTTCAACCACATTTGGTTTGAAGAAGATAAGTCAACAAATTTAAGAGAAAAATTAATTTTTCCCATAACTTTGTTTTTCATATAACTTTTAATAATTACTATGAAATTACCAACTTATTTTTGCAGTAGATTTTAATTCGTTATTATTTTTAAAGGCCTTGAGATTCTTCATAACCAAGCTGCGGAACCCTTTAGTTTCAACTGGGCGTGGTCCACAACGCACTTGACTGCTAATTATTATTATAACATGACGGTTGGCAAACAAGCATACGGTCCGTCTGATGGTAGGCAGATAAAATATCACATGCGCGTTGCCAATACAAGGAAAAGGAGGGAAAAGATGAGAAGATAAAACGGAAAGTTACAAAGGGGATGAGAGATTGGGCATCCGGCCCTCTTACTCATCGCAAGAAACACAACAGTACCTGCTGATACTGTTACTTTACGCCGATTTTCTGTGAGAGGTTAGTACTAGGTCTATTGTGCTACGAAAAGCATGGCTCTACTACTATTTCATTAAGAAGTTATTTTGTATAGTGCGGATACCGAAGGTGTTATTCTAAAGTTGGTTGGTAGCGGAACGTAGCGTTAAGCGCGGGGTATTTACACTTAGTGCATTAAAGTATTAGTAGATGAATAAATAAATTCGGTGGATATATCTAAGACGGTCTTCTAATTTGATTCCAGGTTTTTAACGACTTTTTCCTTTACCGTTAAACAAAAGACAGATCTAAACACAAAATAAGCACTTGAGAAGTGCTTGCCTGAACTTGAACTCGCGAAGGTTTTCTTTTGAATTTATATTATTCATCTCCAGGGCAATCTCAGCTTAATAATAATAAATTTAAAACCATAATTATTTAATATTTAATAATCAAGAAAGTAATTTCCTGTAATTCTTCAACCTATATCTATTTCCAAGGCATCAATAAAACGTTACTGTCTGTAGTCTATCTTTTGCAAGATTACGTCGAAAAACTTGATTGACACCTCTTTTAATACCATTTTCATAGCTACTAGACAGGTAATAATTATCACTTTTCATATGGAATTTTTACAACTATTATATTATTCTAGCATATATAATCGCAATCGTTCATAGGTAGCTGTTACTGCTTACTATCAGGCGGCATACGGTATGCTTGTTTGTCAACAATCATGAAATAAAAAAAGACGATTATACCTGTAATTGTATCTATTGAAATATTTTGGACTGTAGAAGCAATTTTTGGATTGGTGCAAGTACATGTATGCCGAAACTATATTTCCAAAACTGAGTCGCAAGATTATATGACAAAGACCATTTATTTATGTAAATGTAAAGTATTCCTAAGTGTATTAAAATTTGTATACGTAATCAAATTTTAAATTGAAATTAAATATGAGAACTTAATACCTTGGATATACATAAATAAAATTGAAGAGACCGTTTATAATGTATAGCTGTTTCCTAAATTTATATTAAAGTACTAGATTTTCCTGCTACTTCTATGGTAGTCAGTGACTTCAATTGTCAATTTAAAGGTATTTTATTTGTGTCTGTCTGTTTTTCTGTCAGTTATTTTGTCCAGTCCAGCATATCTCCAAAACGTTCGGATCGATTTTGACCCATAGCTGATGTTGTAAGAAATAACTTATAGACTACTTTTATTTTAAAAAGACCGCGCCAAAAAGACTAATCCATAATTTTGTAAGCCATGCACGCGAAGCCGTAAAATATTTTTGCATTTTATCAACAACCAGCTGTGGTTGTTATTAATAAAATGCGAGAAAATATTTTTAATAACTCAGATAGAAAGCCAATTAATAATGTTATATCTACCCCATAAATATCTACAAAGCGAGGACCGACAATAATTTACATTTGTATTCAATCGTGAACAAATTAATAATTCCACTTATTTTAATGAATAGACTACGTAATTATATAGTAATTTGTTTTAGATTCTTTAATAAGATACTTTTATCGGAATTATTGAAATATATATTTGGGAATGATGCGGAGAATGTTATAAATAGCGGCTGACACGGATAATGTAGTATGAATTTCTTAAGTATGTCATCAACGCGCATATACGACCATATTTCATTTTTTATACACTGGTTAAATGCAGATTTAATGGATAAAACCCGATCCCATAAGTAGAAAAACAAATGAAAATTATAATGTTTTTAAATGAAACTTCTTAAGCGACTGTAAAAGACGCATTACGTTTCACCACATTTCATTACTTGAGGTAGAAGAAAGATAATAATCCCATCAAAAACATAAAATGTCAAAGAATCCAGGTCTCGCAACGCAGTTCTTCTACTACCAAAAGTGGTGAGATCTCATGTACAACTATTAGGTAATTTAGGTATATTTTTTTTTTTTTAAGAGTATTTGCAATGGTTTTTCAAGGCATTACTAATATTCCTATTGCCCCTCCAAATAAGCTCGAAGCTTGCGCTAGGAGTGGGTACGACAATAGCCCAAGGGGTCAGGATCGAACCCTCAACTCTCGCGTTAACGGAGCGAAGGCAGCCCTTCTACCGTTGAGCTATTGAGGCTTCGAACTATGACTGAATCTTGGCGGTTGTAAGGCAACATTGCAAATACTTTAGTGTCGTATTGTACGGCAACATATTCTACTCATACAAACACTTTAGTGTCGTACTTAACATCAACAGAAAGAGAAAGAAAAGTCCATTATAGTAAAATAAACTCTACGAGTCTATTTTAGTGTCAAGGCAATATATTTTAATAATTAAAATAATTTAAAGTTGTGTAGTTGACAAGTTTCAATCAAGGTTATACGTGACATCCACAATTTTTGTAGTAGAAAAATTGCGTTGCGAGACTTGGATTTTTTTACATTTTAATGTTTATAATAGGATAACATTTTACATAAGTACACAAACACGCTTATTTTTCTACAGCTATTAAAAATTAGACATAAAATAGCAGATGATCTCTGCCTGAATCATATAAGAGCAATGCTAAATACAACGTAAAATACTTTGTTTATTTTGCACTCGCTACGTAGCGTAGAGCGTTGGTAAACAAACATAAGTGACGCTTTTGTTCAAAACAAAATCGATTCTTACGAAACAAATACTACCTAACATCTGTTATATTAATTCAACAAAACAAATCATTTATATTAAAGAAATATACATGACTTTACCCAATTATTAGCTATTAAAAACCAATAGCTTCTGTCAAAAGATCATGTTTACGGACTAATTGTTTCGCACTGAATGCTTCAGGCACACCTATATCGCATGTACCACTTTTCATAAATGATAATATTCTTTTAATCTTACATGCTTTCATTTCTTCGTTTTCACCCTAAAATAATACCCGTTATTTCGCCAGGGTCTGCTTATACTCTTATGCTGAATTAACGGGGTTACTAGTTTTTACACAGAGCGATTGCCCTCTGACCTCTGCAACCCAAAAGGCGAACCAGTAACTCATTTGATAAGAGCAAATTACAAGCAAATTACTTATTATCAGATGTTATGGTAACAAGCGGGACCGACAGCATAACGCCCTCTCCGAGGCACAGTGGAGACACCCACAAGAACAAATGCCCATACCAAAACTGATATTTTTAACAATCATCTGCTCCTCGCAGGAATCGAACCCTCGCCAACCCGAAGCACAACATGTGCTTTAACAGCAGAATCGTCGGCTTTAACAGGGTCATATAAGGTTATTAATAAATTTAAAAAAATACTTGTGAATCTCGGTAATTTAGAACGGAAAATTAGCGAAGCGTTGACGAATAGATTTCAATATAAAAAACTGAAAGATTTCTCCAGTCTCTTGTTGTTGTTGAAGTTGATAAATTAATCTGACCTTATAACAATGAAATTCTATTTCATTGTCACATATTAAGTTATATATATAATTTACGATACACAAACTTTTTTTTAACTTTCCTTATACATGTAAAAATTACTCTATTTATCAAATCAGTTATTACCTTGGCTAAGCCGATGCACAAATTTTGATTAAATCCATCTAAAATTACTTACATCTTAAAAAAGGGAAAAACATCTGTCATAAATACACAAGATTTTTAATTATAGCATGTGCGGATATAATACATTATATTTTTTTAAAAGGCGTCGGGATGTGGCGACCCCATCGCCCGCTGTTGGGATAACCTCTGTCACAACCGAGATTATTCCACCAGTGCAATCAGTCACACTGGTGGTAGGTCTTTTGTTGCAAGAGGCCGGCTAGGTAGGTACCACCGCAGTGTTCAATATTCTGCCGCCAAATAGTAGTGCTTAGGCACTATTGTGTTCCGGTTTGAAGGGCATTGTACGCTAGTGAAATTACTGGGCGAACGAGATTTAAGAACTAATATCTCGAGGTTGGCAACGCGTTTGTGGCACCTACTAATGGTGCTGCAAGCGCTCATAGGCTGCGGCAGCCACTTACCATCAGGTGGGCCGTATGCTTGTTTGCCAACTTCTAACATTAAAAAAATCTCTATTTCAATAATTTACAGATCCATATTTGCAAAGAATATAAAAACTTAGTAGAAAAAAAATATCGTATTGTACTATACTATACAGATATTATCGTATTGTCAAGATAGCTCGAACCCACACAAACAAAACATTCAATTTCACTTAGAACATCGTACTGTACTATACTGCGAATTACCTTACAAATTATATGAATAATAATGAGATGGGATATTGCAATTTGTCCGCCGTCAGTTCAATAGGAAGATAATTTGTGTAAACAGTAACTGTTATGCGATGCCAATTAAAATTTTCCGTTTGGCATGCGCGTGTTGTGATGCCAACCTTCCTGTTAATGGCTGTCTCATCTGAGGCAATTATTTCAAATACATATTTGTACCATTTGTTCCAAGATTTCTTAAAATAACTATGCAACAATTATTTTTTGATTTGCGATAAATAATCTCTGTTTCTGTTGTCGTATAGGATAATTATGTATCGTGACAATGTAATTAATTGTTACATCAACATCATAGATGTTTAATAAAATCAGGTAAAAATGTTATAACATATATTAAGGATATTTTGAATTTATTTTCAATGGATATTAATTTAAATCCAATATGACATTTTTAGAATTTTTATTGATTCTTTTTGTTAAAACACATTTTATGTAATTTCAATAAAACAAACTATATTATGTATAGGAATGTGCAATCACAAAATGAATCAGCAACCCAGCGATTCTACAAACGGCACGCAGTGGACCATAAATGTGGGCAGCAGAACATTATCGCTTCCAACTGGATCGGCGTGAGCACAAACTGTTAATAAACGTTCGGCTTTAACGCCTGCAAACATTGCATTGAGGCTGGCCAACTCCCGATGGGCTTTAGAGCATAGCTCAAGAAGATTTAAAAGTCTAACTTTTTATTTTTTCGAACCGAAACTTACATTTCTATAGCCTTTTTTTACTTGGAAAGGTGGCGCGTGGAGTGTGGGACTGGAGGCCATGTCTTTATAGGACCTGGCCCCCATACCCACTAAAACCCCAAGGTTTCTTGTAGCGAGTAGCCATAGTGGGACGTCGTGGATTCGCTCGCGAATTCAACATCTTTATAGCCTATTACAAAAATACTCTACCTCTAAGGATGTTTTTTTTATTTAACAAAATTTTGTAAATTTTGTAATGGTCTTCGCCCTAGTATGTTTAGTTTTGCCATCGTCTGCAATTACGCCCTGAATGAATTATAGTCTATAACAATAAGATTTTATGCCCAAGATGCACTACAAAGACCTCCTCACAGGTTTTTCATCCTAGATGTTTATACAATAGTACTAATTTTATATATTGTTGAGGATTAAAATATGTTCTATAAGTCCTACTTTTAACTAAAGTATTTAAGCGGTTGTTTTATTAGCTCTTATAATATGTCACTATAATATTGTGTTTAAGCTTCACCGTTTGTTAACCAAACGCCAAACGTACTTTATTGTCAAATACTGAAGAACTATTTACATCTCTATTCCATATTAATAAAGACTGAATTCACATGTTTGTTCATTAGTTAAGCATATGACTTTATGTATGTAGGCACTCTGATGCACTTGCTTCCCCACAGCTACAGATTTACGATAGCCACAATTTCAGTTATCGCTATATATACAGATTAAACAACAAATATATTGATACTTACGCTAAATTATAATATAAATTAAATTATAGAAAGATTATATCTTGATAATAATATAATTTTGTGCTATATATTTTAACTCTTCGAATCATTACTTTAGAGTGTAGCATAACACATTGGATATCGAAAGGAAAATAAATATATGCATGTCGGAGAAGTCATTAGTACGGGAGCTGTTTTGACTATCGACACTACAACATGGAAGCTGATTTGACAACGAGCCGCAAGCGTCATCGAGACGACGCTTCGACGGAGCCTAGATGCGTTCGCGCGGCCGGCGACACTTCACTTCAGTGCTAGCCGCCGTGCTAACAACATCATAGGAACTGTCTTACGACTCGTTGCATATTTGACATTAAATCAAATAAGTGATTCTGTAGCATTCGTTTGTTTCCCGTACCCACATTTTGCCCACAATAATGTCGGACGGTGAAGAGTTTCGCCGAGATATAACACCACCTCCGTCATGCATATTATGTTATACAATTTATTAAAATAAACGTACGAGTTGCAGGATCAGTCCCTGTACTTTTTTACCGTCCAAAGACCTCAGTTTACTTTAACATATAAAAGTTTCCTAATTGCTATATCTCTGGCTGTAAAGACATATCCAGATGGAAAGCATGTAGATTCTTTTGGAATACAGTGCCGAAAAAGTTCAATAGGCTTCTATGCCACGGTTCTTAAAGCGTTAAAATCAAGGGACTACTAAGTTTCAAATAAATGTAACCCAAGAATATTTCTGTCCTCACAAATTTTACATCACTGAAGGGGCAAAATTTTGATAATTTTGAGGATTTAGAGGTATTTAAATAAATTGTGAGATCATCATATTTCAAATTTCTAAATTTAAATTGAAGCTTGGTCTTATCATACTCATACGTATATAAATAATAAACTGTAAGATTTAGCATAGCGGCATCAACGCTTTATTGCATCACTTGGTACAGTATGTTTATAAGCATCCCTTATAATTACATTTTTGAAATAAATTACGTCCCTCAACTTATAGTGAAAGTGCGCAAACATAATTATAATACTTAGTAGTAGCAGAGCCATGCTTCTCCCAGCACAAGCGGGCCGGTTCAACCGGGAAAGTACTACCCACTCACAGAAAATCGGCATAAAGTATCAGAGCACTATTGCGTTTGTGTGACAAGTGAGAACGCCAGAGGCCCAAACTCCTACCCTCCACCGTTCCCATCCTTTTTTCGCTTCTCATCCCTACCCTTCTACCCTTTGGGTTGGCAACGCACATGTGAAACTTAAAATATCACAAGCGTTCTTAGGTTGCGAGGACTGCTTACCGTATGCTGACTGTACGTCATGTGTACTTAAATTTTATTTAAATAGCTTAGCATATTATTGATGTTTTATCAAAAAATATGCTTTATGTTAGTATTAAATCTGATTGAAATTCAAGGCTTGAGCCGTCACACGTGATTTAAATAAAGAACAATTTCTGTTATAATATAACAGTTACATAATCAAGACATTTTCTTTTCCTGTAACTCAAATTTCAACTTCTCTGAAAATGAAAATCTTATGTTTTCTTGCAAAAGCTTCTCAGGATTCTCTGTAGCGCCATAAAGAGATTCTTGAAAAGCAACAGATACCATCCTTTAGTATTTCCTTCACGGTTCTGTAATTTCGTCTCTTAAATGATATAAACTAGTACTTCACTCTGAACTGAGACGTCCCGGTGTGCCGTCTCTGGAAATAAATACTTAAATAACTTTGCTGATGTCTTTGAAATCATGAGGCAATTATATTTTTATTTTTTAAGGTTTCGTAACCAAATGACAATTATAAGAATAACATTTATTTGTTAAACGTCAGATTCTACCACCGGCTCCAAAATTAAAACTCTACATGAGAAGAACCGGCGGAACTAACTCAGAGGCCTTTTTTTTTTTAAATATATGTATATATATAATATATATTTTATTTCTACTACTAGTTACAGTACTTATATATCCTACCAGTTGTTCAACTTGTGAAAGTCATTTAAATTTTTGTTATAGTTCAGCCTAAGCATCATTTTGCGTCCAGGATTAAGAGTGAAAGCTGATTCCACTCGACAACACTGCCACACACTTCATGTATACAGCCCAAGCCCAAAAATCCCAATATATTATTGTTACGGAGAACCTTATCACAGGGGCATAAGGTTCAAAATCGCTTGCTACTCCTTTTGTCTATTTCTACGACCGCCGCGCGGGTTCGAGAAAGATGTATTCTCGAAACATGTAGAATAGCGTTCCGCGGACGGAGCTCTCTCGAACCCGTGTCCGCGTATATAAGCGGCCCGGCGCGTCGACTGATTCATTCAGTTCTGAGCTACAAGCGAAGAAACTACAAGTGATACCAGTGAACAAGTGCGATAATTAGTGACCTCGGCTATTCTTTTGGACTGTGATTGACCTGCGATTTGGACCTGTTGTTTGTGAAGTTCTGTTGTTTAATCTAGACCTCAATAAAGTCTTATTTAGAGCCATCAGGTGTTTGTTTCCAAATCACCGAACCCCAGCCCGTAACAATTGGTGTCAGAAGTGCGATTTGGAAAGATGCCATTGACTCCGAGAGAAGATACCAGCAGCAAGGGTGTCAGGACTAGGGCGCAGCGTGCTGTGGAGGATCACCTGGAAGACTCTACAACAGCTGGGACCCTTCATCAGGCCCCGCCCACTGGCCACACCCACCAGGCCACGCCTCCTGAGACCACGCCTACTGGGTCGGAAGCCCCGCCCACAGGCCACGCCCACCAGGCCACGCCCACCGAGGCCCCGCCCACTTTGGGAGAATCCATACCAATTGGCTCCGCCCCTCAGGCCACGCCTCCTGGGCAGGCCATGCCCACTGCTGATCTATCTAGTTTGATGATGATGATCCAACTACAGTTTGCGTCGCTTCAAGAGAATCAAGACAGCAAGTTTGCTAAGATTCAAGAGAATCAAGACAGCAAGTTTGCAAAGATTCAAGAGAATCAAGCGACAGCGGCTGAGGTACAACGAACCCTCTTGTCCACTGTTAGTGAAGTGAGCGGCTTGGTAACTAAAATGCGAAAGGATTTAGACCTCGTGGATGAACGGGTCACAAGCCTAGGAACTGAAGTAGAAAGCATGAAAACTGGCTTCACCGACCTCCAGAAGAAGTTCGTGCGTCTCGAAACCACGGGGGTTACATCTAGTGGAGCTATTGGCACAATTCGGGGACCTAGTGTGAAGGTACCTCCATACGACGGCAGCACATCCTGGACCGCTTACAGGCAGCAATTTCAAACAGTCGCTGCTGCCAACGGATGGACGGAAGAACAGTGCCTGACTGCCCTTACCGTCGCATTGAGAGGGCAGGCTCTGACCGTTTTGGAGGCCCTGCCTAGCTCGGGCAGTGGGTACAAGGAACTGTTGGAGGCACTCGAATCTAGGTATGGAGAAAGACATCTCGAGCATGTTTTCCGAGCCCAGCTACGCGATAGAGTCCAACGGTCTGGAGAAGGGCTACAGCAATGGGCATTAGAAATCGAAAAACTGGTTCGGAAAGCATACCCATCGGCCGAAGCAAAAATGATTAACTCAAATACCGTACAAGCTTTTGTTGATGGGATCAGGGATCTAGAAGTAAGAGCTGCCGTCAGGCTTCGTCACCATGCTTCATTGAAGGAAGCATTGGTGCATGCCTTAGAAGTTGAAGCAGTCCGACATGACCTTCGGCAGACTCACAAAATTCGTGAAGTATCGGAGGAGGTAAAAGAGGTTAAGGCCCACTTTAAGAAGAACTCTGGCGCAGTGTGTTATAAATGTGGTGAGAGGGGCCATCTGCAGCTTAATTGCTCACAGAAAGAGTCATCTTTGGCCAGATTAAGAAAACTGGAGGAACGTTTGGAAGAACTGATAAAGAGGAGTGAGGCTTCAACCTCTCCTCGACATCAGGGAAACGAGTAACAGCCAGGACAGAGGGGCGAGTACTGGCTGACACGGAGGAAGCCCCAACAATAGTCATATCACAGGCATGCAACAAAAATAGTCTTGCAATACTTGGTACTGTTAACGGATCGGACTGCAGAATTACGATAGATACGGGAGCCTCTAGGACAATAGTTCGGCCGGACCTTGTGGAAGCAGCGATGAGGCACAAGAATCAAATCACCTGTCGACTTCTTTCTGCCTCCGGCCAGCCAATACCCGTCTTGGGGGAAATATCAGTTACGATATACATAGGGGAATCGTCGTACACGCACAACGTAATCGTAGCTGAAATTATGGACGACTGCATTATGGGTTTAGACTTCATGCAAAAGCATAACTGCAAAATCGACGTCGCCGACGGAGTTTTTAAATGCGGTAATGAAGAAATCTTCATACTCGGTGGCGCCAACGGGAAAGTGACATGCCTAAAGAAAATTGTCATTCCTGGGCGAGCAGAGGCTCAGGTGTTGGTTAAGTTGCCACGTTCTAGCAAAACCAAGGAAGGCAGATGCGTGCTGATTGAAGACATCCCCCAAAGGACAGCATCTCAAAGACTCATGACAGCAAGAACTCTAGTCAAGGGAAGTGACAAAGCTATAGTAAAAGTTTTGAATCTGGATGATCGCGAGGTTAGCTTGAATGAGGGGGATGTCATCGGAAAGTGCGAAGAAGTTGTCTGGCTGAAGAAATGCACTTCAATGCCAAGCGAGGAAGAATCAGGTTCCTGGAATAATGCTACAGTCAATGGACTCCTCGAAGACTGCAAAAGTAACCTGACTTATTCACAAAGCGTCAAGGCTAAGAAGTTTCTATTACGCTTCGCAGACATCTTTTCTAGCCAAGAAGGAAACCTTGGAAGAACGTCATTAGTACAACACAGGATCGATACCGGAAATGAAAGACCCATCCGTCAGCGGGCGAGACGGATACCCATAGCAAAGGAGAAAGAGGTTAAGGACTTGCTGGACGAAATGGAAAAGAACAAAATCATTGAACCGTCTTCAAGCCCATGGTGTTCACCTGTTGTGCTAGTGAAGAAGAAAGATGGAACCACACGGTTCTGTGTAGACTATAGACGACTCAATGACATCACAAAGAAGGACAGTTATCCGTTACCTCGAATCGACGACACTTTGGATACATTGAGTGGAATGAAATGGTTTTCAACTCTAGATCTAAAATCTGGCTACTGGCAGGTGGAGATCCATCCAAAAGACAAAGAGAAGACGGCGTTTTCAACTGGAAAAGGATTATGGCAGTTTAATGTAATGCCTTTTGGATTGTGTAATGCACCTGCAACTTTCGAGCGACTCATGGAGTGTGTACTAGCAGGTTTAGTAGGAGACGCCTGCTTGGTGTACTTGGATGATGTCATCATCGTGGGCCATGATTTTGAAGACCATATGCGAAACTTGGAGCGAGTCTTCGCTAAATTACATGGAGCCAAGTTGAAGCTTAACTCGAAAAAGTGTCATCTATTCAGGAATGAAGTCAATTACCTCGGCCACGTTATCACCAGCGAGGGTATCCGGACTGATCCAGAGAAAGTAGAAGCAGTTCAAAAGTGGCCCACCCCAAAAGACAAAACAGAGGTGCGAGCATTTTTGGGCCTGTGCTCTTACTACAGACGTTTTGTCAAGGGATTCTCTGAGGTCGCCAAACCGTTACATCGACTGACGGAAGAGAAAAGACCATTTTGTTGGGATGAGACCTGTCAGTATTCTTTTCAAAAACTGAAAAAGTATTTGTGTGAAACGCCAATTTTAGGGTACCCACAATCGGAAGGCCAGTTTATCGTCGACACCGACGCTAGCAATACAGCGATCGGAGGAGTATTATCTCAGAAACAGGGCGATAGGGAAGTTGTTATTGGTTACTTCAGCAAGTCACTATCGAGACCTGAAAGGAACTACTGTGTAACAAGAAGAGAACTCTTGGCTGTGGTAAAAACGCTACAACACTTTAGTAAATATCTCATCGGCAGAAGATTTTCACTACGTACCGATCACGCAGCATTGAAATGGCTTCTACAATTCAAGAATCCTGAAGGTCAAGTCGCTCGATGGATCGAACAACTCCAGGAATATGACTTCGAGACTCAACATCGTAGTGGAAAGTCTCACGGCAATGCAGATGCACTTTCACGGAGACCCTGCCCTGAAGACTGTAAGCATTGCATCAAACAGGAGTCAAAAGAGTTAGTGGTGAAACTAACAAGGACGAGTTCTTTAGGACCCTGGGAGGATGATGCGATGAAGACAGCTCAGAATGGTGACGATGATCTTCGGCACATCATCACATGGAAGACTCGGGGTGATGCTAGACCAGCATGGAGTGAAGTCGCACCTATGAGTGCTGTCACTAAGGCGTACTGGGCACAATGGGACAGCTTTATTTTGCAAAACGGGATACTCTACCGGAAATGGGAGAAAACCAGTGGCAAAGAGTTCCATCTTCAAATAGTTGTTCCGAGGGGCAGAGTACCAGATGTTCTCCGTGAAGTACATGACGGTGTTTCAGGAGGTCATCTTGGCGTCAAGAGGACACTAACGAAGGTACGGGAGAGGTTCTACTGGCTCCACTGTCGTGAAGACGTGCAGGACTGGTGCCGTAAATGTACGTCATGCGCTGCCGTGAAGGGACCACAGACAAGGAGCAAGGGAAAGCTGCGGTTGTACAACGTTGGTGCACCCTGGGAACGCATAGCCGTTGATGTAGCTGGTCCATTCCCTGTGACCGATTCGGGAAACAAATACTTCATGGTTGTTATGGACTACTTCAGTAAGTGGCCAGAAGTATTCGCCATCCCTAATCAGGAAGCTACAACCGTTGCAACTAAATTAGTCGAGGAAGTTATATGTCGCTTTGGTGTACCCTTAGAAATCCACTCTGATCAGGGCCGGAACTTTGAGTCCCAAGTGTTTCAAGAAGTATGCAGAATTTTGGGTCTGCATAAAACGCGAACTACTGCATACCACCCGCAGTCGGATGGAATGGTTGAAAGATTTAATCAGACGCTTGAAAGGCATTTAGCCAAACTAGTGGATTCCCACCAGAGAGACTGGGACAAGTACATTGCGCTCTTCCTCCTTGCTTACCGGACAGCGGAGCACGAAAGTACACAGGCGACTCCGGCGTTTGTCAATTTTGGTAGGGAACTACGGTTACCACTAGACCTATTGACGGGAGGATCACCGGAAGACCCTAATAATGTACCAGACTACGTCTCCGAGTTACGAGAGAAAATGCGGGAAATACATGCTTCGGTACGGGAACACGGATTGCTGTCGAGCGAGAACATGAAAACCAGATACGACCGGAAATCGAATACAAACGGATTCGAGGAAGGCACATTAGTCTGGCTGCATAATCCAACTCGGCGGAAAGGGAAGTCTCCGAAACTGCAATCCAGATGGGAAGGCCCGTACAAAGTGATTACCCGTATGAATGATGTGACTTATAGGATCCAACGTCAACCAAGGGGAAAATTTAAAATTGTTCACATCGACCGCTTGGCGAGATATCATGGCAGCAACAGTGATGCTCGGGACGAACATCTCTAAGAAGGGGGCAGTGTTACGGAGAACCTTATCACAGGGGCATAAGGTTCAAAATCGCTTGCTACTCCTTTTGTCTATTTCTACGACCGCCGCGCGGGTTCGAGAAAGATGTATTCTCGAAACATGTAGAATAGCGTTCCGCGGACGGAGTTCTCTCGAACCCGTGTCCGCGTATATAAGCGGCCCGGCGCGTCGACTGATTCATTCAGTTCTGAGCTACAAGCGAAGAAACTACAAGTGATACCAGTGAACAAGTGCGATAATTAGTGACCTCGGCTATTCTTTTGGACTGTGATTGACCTGCGATTTGGACCTGTTGTTTGTGAAGTTCTGTTGTTTAATCTAGACCTCAATAAAGTCTTATTTAGAGCCATCAGGTGTTTGTTTCCAAATCACCGAACCCCAGCCCGTAACATTATTATTAATATTATAATATAGAATGTTCTTTTATAATCACGTAGTTATAACGACAAAAGCTGCTAAACATTACTGAAGGCATTTTCTGCTCTGAAGTCCTTAAATGACAGCTGCTACCTCCTATCCCTACCTCACTCCGACCATGATCGTCCCATCCCAAATGATGTTGTATCAAATAAATCGAGATCAAAGATTTGAGTACAGTTAAATTATTCAGAATGTATTTACTTCTTTAACCTAGACGGACACCTACATATTTACGCAAAAACGTTTTCAATTTTAAACAAATTCCTAAATTTGTAGCATCCGTAATTAACTTTTCACCTGTTTCTCTCTCCGAATTCGGGAAACGTAAGCTTGGACCCTAATTTGCTAAGACATGTAACGTTTGATTTAATCCTGCGCGCTGAACGGTGTGGGTCGGTGCCGGCGATTTACTTTTACTGCTATTTTGTTTTATTCACAACCAAATGCTGTCGGATGCGGCCCTGTTTCGGAATCAAATGTGCTAATCTTTTTTACACAGCGGTAGATAATATTAGGGCGTGCTGGTTTTCCCGCTCAGAGCAGAATTTTGCTATAAATATCTGTTTCAGTCTGGGTATTTGTCCTAGTGGGTCTCCCCACCGTGACTCGGACGGAGAGCAAGTTTAGCTGTCGGTCCTGGTTGTTTTCATAACATCTGATAATAATCGTTAGCTCTTGAAAGGTAATCGGCTCTTATCAGTTACTGGTCCGCTTTTTGGGTTGCGGAGCTCAGATGGCAATTGTGTAAAAACGAAATAACCCGACAAATTCAGGATAAGAGTATAAGATCTCTGGGTAAATTCCGAAAATAATGGTAAGAAGAAGAAGAATAAGTGCATAATTATGAACTTTGATAATCTCAAAACATCAGTCGTAATTCTGACGAGATTAAGGTACAACTTTTATTAGCACAGCGATACATTCAAAGTTCCATATAAATCACAAGAGAAATTGGTTTTACAGAGAACGATTTAATCTGAGAAGTTTATTGTGTGACATTTTTATTTGACTTGAAATAACTTTATTATATGTAATTGAAAAATAAGTTTATTATGTAGTAAATAACGAAAACACACATACATAATGAAACAAACCACACACTCTGCTTCCTATTCATAGCAAATGGCAAAGGTACCAGGTTAAAAGTACCTATGAGGTTAAAAGTATCTCTCTCTTAACTGATTCAGCGTTTATAAGTAAAACGAAGCACTGACACTTAAATTGCATTCTCATGTTTAGATCAAATCTAATGTCATATTATCCTCTTACGCTAATTTCAAGGAAATCAGAAACAGAAATTAAATATTCTTTTTTGGTATTACTATGTTGTATACTCCTAGTTTACTTCGCGTCTAAAACTAGACCCTAGAATACTAGAACTAGATCCTATGTACAATACGTACATAGGATCAGGGCCCGTTTTTACAATTGAATACTCTATATGCTATGAAAGCAATTTTTGTGAGTACCTCCATTTTGATGATTAATCTAGAGTTATTTAAACAAAAAATCCTTTACAAAAATGAGGTTGTGGTGCATCGGTATCAATCCTGCCCTAAGCGCCACATGTCGATGGTTCGATTCCCTCTAGGAACAGATGTTTGTATTGATCGTACAGGCACGTGTTCCGGTCTTGGTCCTTAGATCCTGGACTAATACATTTTGCTCTTAAATTTTCAGTTGTTTTTTTTATTAACTGCTTAAATTTTTAATAAAAAATTAGAAAGCGCTTATACTCAACTTGTCTAACTTAATTATTCAGTATAATAAACTACTATAACTAAGTGAGCCAAGTGTGTTGGAGTCTACAACTAGACAGTCCGGCAACTAAGTTTAGGAATTTATGTATGTGTATAGCCTTGACAACTGACCAATTTTTTAGCTTAAAAAGTTGGTATCTATACGAAATTTTAAGTTTAATAATAAGCGCTGCACACTCAACGGCCCCATTAGGATAGCGATATCCTGTGTCGGGGGTCCTGAAACACATACAAGGACAAGGACAAATACACCCAGACCGGAAAATATGCTTGCATGGTCAATACAAACATATTATGCTCCGAGCGGTAATCGAACCCATGACCTGTGGCGTTTAAGGCAGGTTTGCTACCGCTGTGCCACAACGTTGTCAAGTAAGTTTGACCATACAGAATTTGGACGAATAACAATATTCTGACATTTGACATAGACCAGTTCTATTATCCTTAATAAAATAGGTTAAAAATTAAAAGTACTTCTTTTAGGTAACAATATAATATTTCGAAAGCTTAACAATTTGTAATATAACAGAAATCCACAAAATTAACAACCTGGGTGTTTCATTTCTAAAATGAAATTAATCTCGTTCTTTTGTCCCTAAGAAAGCAGATTTCGATATCGCACTTCAGAATGTTCAACACAAAACTAAATTCGTGTGACAAACATTATAATATCTCAGGTAATATTTAAAACATTTTACAAGATCTAAAGCCTTGCACAGAAATACCAAATTCTTTATATTCACATTTAACGAAGTGGTATTTTATTTGTCAATTGCCTGGTTTTGGTAATTGTTCGATTTAATTTATATGAACCTTTTTTTAAAGTTCGGAAACGCGTACCACAAATAGTGGTAGTGTGGAGGTCACCGCTCGCTAATCGAGCTAAGTACTACCAACCCAACGAACCGCCTTGCGCCATAGTGGGACGCTACGGTTTCGCTTGCAAAATTAACCGTGACGAATTGATATCAACCTAGACTACCAAAATTAATTTTGTATTTATAGGGCCTTTCTTTTATAGTCTCAAACAACTTGCAGCATATCAATGTGAAGTAGCAGTGTAGGTATTATTTCGTTTCGATGGATTATCTTCGGTTTAACGGGTGAGATTGTGTAAGGCCCTATTTTCTATTCTTCTACTATCTTCTCTGAGGTCAGAAATACGTATTAAATGCGGCTGGTCCTCTTATCTAGTCTACGTTTGCTCAAAACAATAAGGAATTTGAATGCCAAACATTTTATTGGACTTAATGTTATATCAAAAAAGTAAGAAAACTATATCTCTAATCCCAGAAAACTGTCATCAATATAATCAATTAATTTTAATTCCATTCTTCTTCATCCTAGCATTATTCCCGGTATTTTATGTACCCAGGGTCTGCTTATTACTCTTATCCGGATTTGACAGATTACTAGTTTTTACACGGAGCGATTGCCATCTGACCTCCGCAACCCTAAGGACGAACCAGTAACTCATTGGATAAGAGCAATTTACTTATCAAGAGTTAACGATTATTATCAGATGTTAATTAATTTTAATTCCATTATATGGCCTTAAGTTTTAAATTTTACTACTTTTTGGTTAGTTTTATTATTTTTCTAAGCTTTCCTTTATATCAAATTTAATCCGTCGATCAAAATCATTAGTTTTGTGTTCTAATGTTATTGTATTATGTACCCTTAGTCTCCTGGGCAAACAACATAGTTTGTGAGCCGGATGACATGACATATGATACACGAGTATGTGCATACAAGACTACTAGTGATTCATGCATGTGGGACCCGATGACAACAATGAAATGACTTATATTAAAATCTAATTCCAATTTTCAGCCCCAAGAGATATTTATTAGAGCAAGATTTAGAGCAAGCTAGTATTTGCACACCAGTAACGTTGGAATATGTTAAGTTAATATATATTTATTAGAAATGAATTAAATTAACGTGCCTGTTTGTAATGTCAATTAATTGCTTTTTACTAAATTTATACACATAACAAAATTTTGAAACTTTTGTCTGTTTATCTGTGTGTTGAGCCAATTTTAACAGGAATTTCTTTGGCTGATTGCTGATGTTATAAGGAGTAAATTTGGCTACTTTTATTTTAGAAAAAGAATTATAGCTCCGCTCAGAAACCAAGCAATTATGACCATGACAGACCATGCAAACGGATTCGCGAGCACAACTCGCATAATATAATTATTACTAAAATAATATGTGATTAAAGCTATGCTACTCTTCAATCAAATAATGATTTAACGGTTACATTCGAAAGATATAACAAAACCAATAAATTAAAGTTCAAATTTACTTTTAATTTAAATTTTATAAGAGATGAAAGACAATAAATTCAAAATTTATAATTTTATATCTTCAAAATTATCTTTTTATATAATATTATTCTAATATCTACTAAATTTACTAGCACTTGAATCAGTAATTTGTATTCAATTGTAAATTAATTGATTCCATTTATTTCAATGAATAGACTTTGTATTTATAAATGATTAGTTACAGATATTTTAACAACATGAAAGGAAATTTATACGGTTGAAATAGTTCACGATGCCAAAAATAGTGCTGTAATGAAACGCTATAAATGTTAATGAAAATGAACGTTGCCGCTTGAATATTTTTTATCACAATCTTTTAAGCATATAACAAGTTCAACACAACATCAATGATAATAGTGTTCTTATAGAAACGTAATGGTAAACAAGATTAAGATTAAGATTTTTTTATAAAAACTAATATTACATTTTTAAATCGCTCAGAACCATCGCTTCGCTCCGGTGTCTTATGCAAATAGAAAAATGCCAACTATGTATATTTATTTTCATACTCTTTTACTAAAGCTTTCTAAAAAAGTTACTAGGTCAACTTTTTGCTCAAATCAACATTTTTTATTTGCTTTTTATTTACGGTTTTGCTGAGATTGGCCCTGTTATTGACATTATGTGTAGATAGATGTGTGTAAAATTGGCATTTAAATGAAAAAGATTTGTCCATTAAATTAAAATCAGTAGGTGGTTTTTTAACTTATAACACTGTTGAAATAATCTCTAAGTTTTGCCATGACACTTATATCAATACATCAAATAATAATCCAATTTAATTACAGATAAAACCCTATACGATTATTATTATCGTTCATTAGGTCCTTCATAACAAGAGACACATCCCAGTGTAGTCATAATATATATAACATAATTTCGCTAAGAAATAATATATAATAATTGTAATGTATAGATTCTCGTGGGTACTTTGAGCAGCACGTTAAACTGTCGGTCTCGGTGGTTATAACATAGTATCTTATAATAACCGTTAACTCTTGGCGCGCAATTCACTCTAATCCAATGAATTAATGGTTGGTCCTTTAAGGGGTTACGGGGTGTCATATAGAAATAGCTCTATCTACCAGTTCAGCAACCTTGGAAGTTAAGATGAGATTATTTATCATACATTGGTGAATCGAGACAATATTATGGAGAATAGTAATAGGTTCTCTAATTTATTTAACATGGTAACATTGGAAATTACTTGTCTTTATTTAACATGGTGGTAAACAAGCGAACAGTTCCACCTGTTAATACCTTCTAAGGAATCACCTATGGTTGCTTACACGGTTATAACACGAGACTTGCGGGTTCGATCACTCCTGGGATCACATTCACATTTCACTCATTCGATCACACTGTTGGGATAACCTCTGTCACAGCAGGGATTATTCCACCAGTGCAATCAGTCTCACAGGTGGTACGTCTTTTGTTGCAAGAGGCCGGCTAGGTAGGTACCACCGCAGTGTCAAATATTCTGCCGCCAAATAGTAGTGCTTAGGCATTACTGTGTTCCGGT